>OX031007.1:218229558-219479558 GCA_943735925.1 Pollenia amentaria | reverse complement strand
TTTATATAAAATAAACATGTTAAATTTATACCGGAAAAATCATCCTACTTTTACTGCAATTGTTTGAGCACCCTGTACTTGTAGTAGTATATCGTAAACAGTGTAAGGAAGCCTAACGTTTCGTCTTTCAAAATCTTTTTAATTCTTTAAAATATCTTAATTATTTCTAAAGTTATGATTTTTGCAACGAAAATCTAAAGGCGCCACTGTGCGGCGTGCATGTTCATACAAGTTTTCCTTGGTTTATGGAGACCTGTAATTTTTGGTTGTTACGGGATACTGCATTCCTAGCTTCGCAGGCATTAAGTTTATGTTGAGAAATACAAGAACATCCAATTACGTATGAAATAAAAAGACGAATATGGAATTGGGTCGGTCACACTTTACGTAGACCTTAGGACGACATTACCAGAAATGCCATGGAGGGAAATCTGTAGGGCAGTTACAAAATAGGGCGTCCTGATCACACATTGAGGTAACAAGTTGATGTCGTAACTGACACTAATAAAATCTGGGGCCAAATAAAACCCATTGCCCAAGATAGATCACGTTGAAACGTGTTTGTTCAGGCCCTATGCTCCTTAAAAAATCGACAGTAAAATATACATATATACCAGCCGAATAAGGGGCTTTGGTAGGATAGAATCCATACAAAACAAGCTTCATATACTGGAGCATAAATATTTAATGAACATATAATATGGAATTTGCTTGTTTTAACAAATCAACGATATCGACCTTTTATTATTTCATCCATACTAATATGTTTCCGGAATAAGGACTTTGACACAATAGGGTACATAAAATATCAGCTAAAGATCAATTGACTTCTAATACTATGAGGAAGGGTATATAAGATTCCACAGAGCCGAAAAAAGCACTTATTTGTTGTCTATAATAGAGATATTAATGTTTTATATTGCTCGAAATTTATATTTATTGTAGTAAAAATAGAATTTAATTATTATACATATATATATACATACCTAAAATAAATGTTATATTTTACGTGCTATATTTTTTATGCCCAGATTATTGTTTTAATTTTTTAGTTAAAAAAAACGATTGATACAGTTTTTTTTTTTAATGCCAAATTGAAATTAGTAAAAGCGAAATTTTTTGTGAGGCATATTTGGGAAAGGAAAATCATTGTTTTTTAACTGACCTAAAACCCCATGTTCACAAAAAATCACAGCTACTTCAAAAATTTGCCAGAAGAAATTGATTATTAATAGCAAAAGATCGTTTTTGAGGAAACGTAAAGTAAGTTTTTTGTCACCCATGTTACCATAGAAGATTGGCTAGAACGGAAACTTTCTTAAAACAAAATGAAAAATTATGTCCCAAAATTCTGTACTGATCATTGATGCCCAGCCTGATGCAATGCAATCATGGACCACGTAATTGTTAAAAAAAGAGTTTGTAGTTAAATGACATGTCTTCATTTTTAAACGACACATTTTTCGTGTTTAAACGATTTCAAAATTAATCTTCTGAAGTATACAATGGAGTAGTTTCAAAACTAACCAACGGGAGTATGTATGAACATGGAAAAGTTTTAAGACTACTTTGTTGTAATACAAAGCTGGGTTATATGGTTCAGCCATAGGACATCGTCATGTTAAATATACCATGTTTTTTTCAATACATTTGGGTTACCTTTAGACAAGTGTTAGTCCCTTAAGGGCTGTATTTTACATGCGTGTATGGACTAGTCGTATTATCTGCAGGGATAGGTATCCTTTCGCAGTTTTTAAGCCAAATGAAGCCAGCGGGTGTCAATGCAAGGATATTATATTGTCATGCATTTTAAAATAAACCATACAAGTGGATTGGTAAACATGTCAAAATTTTACGTTTGCACAAATATTTTGTGTTGGTAATTGAGGTGTTTGCTGTTTGGACAAACATTTAAAGCATGTTTGTAGATATATTAAACATTTTTAATATCTTGCACACATGATGGATAGTTGGCAAACATATCAGCGAAAATTTTGGAGAAAGAAAATTTTGAAGAAGAATCATTAAAATAATTTTCAGTCGTAAATTCTAACGTTTTAAGCAGCACTGTTTGCCATAAAACTGCTCGCTTTTTAGCCCACTCCTCCGAAGTAAACAAATAGCGAGCAAAATTGCCGCAGCAGTATCCTCGTCAATATTCATACAAAACTATACTGAATAACTAACGTTTGTTCGAAATTTGCTTGGGTTGTTTATTGGGGAACATAAAACGGAAACAAAGTGAGTGATTGCTAAGCCATTTGCTCTTAACCCTGAAACGTTACACTTCATTTTAGTACATTAAAGTTACTCTTCGTTGAATCGACGCACTTAAAAATAAAAATAAATAGCGGAACGGTTTTTAAAGTAGAAAATAGACATAGTAGAAAATAAGCATTTTATTAAAAAATTTAATTAAATAAAGCATAAAATATAAAAGTTTTTCTTCTCTTCCAAAATTTGATACGAATTTTTAGTCATTTTCGGGTTTTTAAATGTATTATTTTCGTAAAGCTTACGGCATCAGCTTACGTTGTTGAAAAAAGAGCGTTATTTAAAAACACATAAAAAAAATATATGATAAAGTGTAAATGAGCTTCGTCGATTCGATAAACAGTATCTACGGTTAACATATTACCTAACAAATTCGTAGCCAACATTCTGAATGAGTCAACGCTTCAAATGGCTACACCGCATATGAAACATTGTGTTATTTCAACTTTATTATGTGAATTATTGGAAGAGCGGTTATAGCCATAAATGAAGAAATTGTTGTCGTTCAGCCAACAGCTAATTTGCAGAAATAAGCTAGATATTACTAATACTCAAGAAACAATGACTTTTAAGTCATGACAATTGCAGAGAAATCTATTTTGATTGTGTCTAAACCATTTTGTGTTATATTAAATCAGTAAAAATTAGGCTTTTTGAAGCGCCTTAGGAAAAAAGCCTGGAATCGTGAGCTCCAATGAAAAAGTTATTATAGCACAAGGAAAGCTTATGAACAAAATTAAAAAAAAAAACTCCTTTTTAGTGCTGATAACAAAGAAGGTTTTAAACGAAAAGTTTTCATGTATGCAAATGTATGTCAAGGAAAATCAATTACAAGAATAACATACATATATCAACGAGCCCTTCACGGTAATTGTAGTTCTCCAAACGGGAAACTAACCACAGCAAAATCATGCATCCAGTTAGCAGGTTAGTAGGTGATTTAAGTGTTCATAGCAAAAATCTGCTCCTGTAAGAGCTCATTTCTTACTGGGATGTAACAAAAACTTTATATCATTTGATCTCAAGAATCATGTTCCTATTATTTTATTCCTTTAATAAAAAAATATTTTTCATTAAAATTGTGTGTGTTTCGTTTTTGTTATTATGAAGAGGGATGACCTGACACCCATTTTACCATTTTGGTTGGGCTTAAATATTCCACTATCCTAAGCTTAATAACAAAGTACAACACGTAAAATGCAAATTCTTTCTAATGCGAAATTTCACGAAGTATTTATTGAAACTTACGAAACCGCATTCTGGTTTTCCTAGTGTTGCTGCAATTCGGTTTATATGTCCTCATGTATCTATATATTTTGTCTAAATATTTATGTTTTTGAAGAACTCACGGCTATATAGCGGAAACCAAATTGATTTTTTTCCTATAGCTATATTTTATTTTCCAGTATTAAAATTTTTTGAAGAATTATAAATTTTATTTTTGGAATTAATCAGCCATGTCACAGAGCACAATTCCGTTCGGAATGATTCCGTTCGGAACCGAAGAAAACACATTTTTTTATTGATAGAAAGTATATTTTTATAGTTTTTTGGGCTCTAAGATACAGAAAACTCCCATTCCGTTCATGAAAACAAAAATGGTTTCATTCCGCAAAGTTTTTTCGTAATTTTCTAAAGCACAAAAATACGGAATGAACTTAGTTTCCGAACGGAATTGTACTCTGTGACATGGCTGAATATTTCCAAAAATAAAATTTTTTCGAATATGTTCAAAGAATCAAATTTAAATTTATAGAGCTTTCTTGCAATAGTCCTATTCCTTCAATATTTCACATACTTTTTGCTTAAGCCAACCTTTGGTTAACATTATAGGAAATATTTTTTCGGAAGATTACTTTGCTGAATTTCCCACAGCTTGGCAGTTATGTGCCGAAAATGGTGAAAAAATTAAAAAATTTCTTTCACCATTTACGCTTCATTAGTATGACATCTAGTTTTACATTTATTTCTATTGGAAGTATTATACGTCTTAAAAAAAACTTTAAAGGTAAAAATTACATAATACGAAGTCAAAAACTGGCTATGACAGTGGTTGCTATATGGTCGGTCTACGCCACGGGTTTTTTCCTTTTTTCGAGACGCATGCTAAAGTATAATGTAATCTTACTTCATGATTTCGATATGTATTTTCAGCGTTTGCTGTAACATTTGTCAATACAATTTTACACTTCGACTTTTTTGGCATAAATTCATTGAACGCTTGGTGTGGACTTGCGGCATCAGCCGTTTTGTTTTTATTTTTTTTTTTTTTTTTTTTTTTGTTTTTCACCATAATGGTAAAATATTCTCCCATTGATAAATCATGTATGTGTTTGTACGTTTTCAGAATTTTCTGACAATTGTTAATGATATTTGTAAAAAAAAAAAATTATTTCGCTATAAATTTTGGTTTACCCAAAAGAGACCATAAAATCCATTAGCAAATCCACTGCTACATTTTCTGATGCTATTTCGCTAGTTAACAGTAAACTGAGATGCAGAACAGTTTAGAGTCCCATAAATTGGCGACTTATGTAGCATTAGCTCTGAATGAAAGATTTGAGGGCTTAGAGAGTAATGAAATTTTTTGTTTATCTAAAATTCTTTATCTTCGATACAAAGCTAGAAAATTTCAAACACAATAGATCGAAAAAACATCTTATTTCGCTACTTAACAAGACTTTGCATTCCGAAAGTGTTAAAGACACGGTCACCCCTACATCTAGTAAAAGTTCTGATAAGTTTATAAGAACTGACAATTGGAGCGTTTGTGAAAATCTTAAAAGAAAATTTGGAGAAGACTGATACTCTGCCCATCCTACGCAGTGGTTCAGCTCAATAATAAGTCTAGATATACGCAGATTTTTTGTTTTGTTTACTCGCTGTATTAAATATTATACTCAAAATTTAAGACCATGGCGCAAAAATACTTGTTGTCAAATGGTTTCATTCACATCTGATAATTTCAAGGTGTGAAATTATCTCCGCAAAAGTTGAGAATACTTTGTTTTTTATACAAAAATCCTGCTTATATTAATTTGGAATATTAATAATCACATACACTGAAGGTTTTCATTATATCGCTCAAAATTGCAATTTGTGCAAATGCGTAAACTTGCGAGACTTGTTTCATGAATATCCTTATTAATTTTTGTGTAATTTTAAACAATTAATATCAGATTGTAAGAAACATCAATGCCAAAAAATTTAAAAAAAAAATTTTAAAAAATAAAAGTTGAAATTTGTGATTTAAATGTGAAATTTGTTTTTAAAAATGTATAAAGAATGCTAAAAGGCTAATATTTACAAATTATTGGAAGAATTTATTGTTTGTGATTTATAAACACTTGAATTTTTCATTGAAAACGACGGTAAGCATTACAAAAATCTTACCTAACTCAATTTTAAATACTAATAATCCTACACTCTAATTTTGAATAATAAAAAAATTACTCTACTTGAGGTTTGTTAATTTTACCTTGAATTTAAATATAATATTCGTATCGGTATCGGCGATATTTCTTCTTGAGTAGCGGAATCGTATCGGCAATAAGGCGTATCGTTACATCCCTAGTTATAACATAATAAAAAGCTTAATGGACAATAAAGAACTACTTTGGGAGAACATTTTTTATGAGGGCAAGATAAACTTATGGTTATAAAAGTTTCGAACGGACGTTTTTTTGCTGAGGTTAAACTATTTAAACTCCTGGGAGAACTCTGAAATTTCAAAAAAAAAAAAAAGTGTAGCTTATATTATTTCGCAGTGGTAAAATAATGTTCCAACATTTCGTAACTTTTTTACAAATTGAACATAGTACAACACTGCAAACATAATTTCATCGAAATTCCGCACAAGTTCTTTTCATATGAGTTTTGACAGCATTTCATGTGAAACGTTGAACAGAGTACCAGCCTTTAAATCTGAATTTAATAAATCAATTTCTCACACAACTTCCAGAAAACTAACTAAAATTCGCATATTTGTAGCCAAAATCCTCAGAGCTTGAATTCTGTAATTTAAATTTGTTTAAATTTAAGTTTTACTAACACCATTAAACCGAAAAAAAATATATTTTATTGAAACACAGACAATCACACACGCACCCAAAAACGATCAAAATCGTAAGAGACTTAAGCCACACATACACAAAAAAAATAACAGAAGTTATTAAGTAATAAGAGGAAATTTGTTAAATAATTTTAATATTTTTAACAATTAATTTTTGGGAAAAGCCAAAAATATCAGCAAATAAGACTACAGAGGGAGTGAGAATTACAAACATTCAAAAAGTCTTATTTGCAACGATATCAAAGCTTAAACAATAAAAAAGTTTGTTTATCTAATATTTTTTGGGAAAAACGTTTCCTGATGATCTGGCCTAAGCAACCAGTGAAATGTCCATAGAAACAGCTTATCCTCCAACAATAAATTTTCAGTTGTTTTATCAAGAATAAAAATAGGGAATTAAGAACAACAAATAAAATCTTTTAGTAAATAATTGTATTCCCCAAAAACAACTTTGATAATAAATTTCTGCAACTGCACGTGCATAAAAACTGAACTGGCAAATTGTTTGTATTTTGATTTCCTGCGAAAACAATAAAAGCAATTTTTTTTTGTTTTTTATTTGTTTTTTCCTAACCCACTTACAACTACAATTAATGTTGGGAGAATTTCAACTAATTGTAGTGGGGAATGTAAGAACAGATAAACTCACTATCGTCGGTCACAGGTTGACAACTCTTAACTCACTTTTAAATTTTTTGAAATTGTCAACTCTTTCAATTTTTTTTTAATCTGAAATTATTTCAATACCTTTGTTTTCTTTACACCATCTTACAATAAATATCTCCTACTAATTTTGGTTTTTTTTTTATTTACTTCCAACACGGTTTAGTAACGGAGTTATAACGTTTTTTTTTTGTCTCCTGAAAAGTACAAAAAAACATGTTAAGAGTTGTCTACCTGTGACCGACGCTATCTTATTGTTGGAATTTTATTTAAGCTTTGATATCGTTGCAAATAAGACTTTTTGAGTGTTTGTTATTCTCATTTCCTCTGTAGTCTTATTTGCTGATATTGTTGGCTTTTCTAAAATTTTTTTGGGAAAAACGTTTCCTGATGATCTGGCCTAAGCAACCAGTGAAATGCGCATAGAAACAGCTTATCCTCCAACAATAAATTTTCAGTTGTTTTATCAAAAATAAAAATAGGGAATTAAGCACACCATGTAAAATCTTTAAATATATTTAAAATAAAATTTTTAATTAACATGGTTGTAAATTGTCATATTAACAATTTGGTGTATATGTAGAAAATTACTGCCGTATTCATAAAAAACTAAATTGGATATGAAATCTATTTTAAGAAAAATTTGTATGGAAATTTTGTTTTAAAATATGTTTGAAATCTATTTTATTTTTTATGAATACAGCAGTTAAAATGTATGTATTTCATTAAAAAAATGATGGTGTGAAAGTTAAAAATATTAAATAAAAAAATATTATTTTCAATTAAAAATCCTTAAAAGAATGAAAGATTTGATGATTGTTCTCAAGTTTAATCAATTTATACGGTAAGTAAAGTTATTATTTATTGCTTCATAAAGAAATTTAAACGGGTCAGTTATAAATACTAGTTTTTCAGATAACACTGTTTATTTTGTCAAGATTCCGTTTTGTGTGGATGTGAGAACTTCATAGTGCAATCCAGACCTAAATAAGTTAAAATTATTGTTTGGACGTGATTTGCAATAAATTTTACTAAAATAATTTCATAAAAATAACTTCTAAATGCAAAAGTTATTTTCGGGAATACAAAATTTATTATTTATTAATTCATTTATTAATGACGTGCTAAACTCCCAATTTTTATCTATGACAAAAACACTGAAATTTATTGTTGTGGGAAAGCTGGTTTCTATGTGCATTTCGCTGGTTGCTTAGGCCAGCTCTTCAGGAAACTTTTCCCAAAGACTTTAGAAAAGCTAAAAATATTATACAAATAAGACCATAAAGTGAATAAGAATTTTAAACACTCAGATCTTTCTTGTAACAATATCAAAGCTTCAACAAAGCCGCAACAATAAACATTGAATTTATCATTCTTACATTCCCCTACAATTGGCTGGTTTTTCCCAACACGAATTGTAGTTGTAAGAGGATAAAATTTGACAATTACGTAATATAAATTCATATTTAAATGTTAACAAATCATTTATTCAATATGACAAATTCATTGTTATAAACATTTGTTAAGTTTTAACAATTTTTATTAACAAAATAATTTTTTGTATTTACAAATCCAGTTGTAGGTGCCCTTTTGATTAAAAAAAATAATTGTATTGACGAATATCAATGGTATACAATATGACAATAGACTTCTCGTTATATTTATCTGTGTATGTGTGTGTGTAGTATGTGTATGTAAGTAAAATATAAAGGAAGGAGTTAAAATAGTTGGTTGAAAAAGCGAGAAACTATGCGAAGAACACATGCACACTCGCACACACACAAACATACAGATGTATTAAAACATCTGGCAATGACTTCAGAATTTGTTGTTGTGTCTGTAAGCGTTTTGTGTAAATGTAAAACTACTACATACTAAACCTTTAAATACATGTATACTGGAAGGTAATCGGTGTATGTATTTGTACAACTTTTGTTATATTCTAAAACAGTTGCTTAAACGAATGTATGTTAACATGGCAAAAGTATGTGTGTGTATTTTTGCATATGTGTTTATTTGTTTGCAGCAAATTGTGGGAATTACTATTCTAATAAAAACAAACCATGCATGAAATTACCCTTTTGTAAAAGTTTTTAACTTGATTTTAATAACACAACAACTACAACAAAAAATAGAAAAAAATACTATTTACAACAAAAAAAAAACTAGATTACATACTTGCAATCATTTGTATTTGAGAGTTCCACATTCATAGAAATTTGATTATATTCAACATTTAGCAGCAGTATTTCTGTAAATCTGTGAAATTATGTATGTACGTATGTGTGCTGAAGTTATTGTTAGTTTTACATATGCATACATACATACATACATTTTTTTTAATTTAAAGCACAACTTTTGGAAACTAGTAACAACAACTACAATTATAAAAAAATAAAATAAAGAAGCCATGAAGTTTTTAAACAAAGACAACAAAAAATGGTTGCATTAAAATATTGAATTTTTTTTAAAAAAGCATCCACAGAAAAGCGGTTCTTTGAAAAACAAGGTTAAAATTAGTTGGCATTTTGCTTATGAAACAGTTTGCAATAAACTAAATAAGATAACACTTGATTCAAAACTTAATACAATTATTTAGCTAGTTCTCATATTAGGCACTTTATAGCGAACTTTATTTTGTACTTGGGAAACATTATTTTAAGCTCTTTGGATATAATGTTCCAACAGTGTTACTTGATTTAGGGACAAAATTAGAGTTTTTATAGTTTCTTGTCGTGACAATTTATGCACAAACTTTGAAAGCTTACCATAAGTCCCATTTTAGTTCAGAACTTAAAATCACATGTCCAATAAATTTTATATAGATGATGATGTCTAAATTACACTTCTTAATGCCATTCTCAGCCACTTGGTCTCTTTCTGTCCACTACTTGACATTTTTGAGATAAGGGGTGCGTTCGTAAATGCATCACTGCGCTACATCAGAAAAGCAAACTTTTTTTTTTGGAGATAAAAAAGTATGTATAATTTTTTTTATTATGTGACTATAATTTTTCTGGAGTATTTGACAATTTGTTGGTCCACATCTACTTTATTGAAATATATATAAGCATTTGAAATCACTGATGCAGCACAGTGATGCATTTACGAACGTACCCAAGATTTTATCCTGCATCCATATAAGATCCTGCTGTTGCAAAATAAAGGCCGGCGGACCATGAGTTACGTCGTGTATTCGCGAATGGGCTGAGAATCAACTGAAAGTTCAAAAAGACTCAAGTCATGTTAAGCGGTAAGACTTATTTGTGGCTGAACTGGTATGTATACAAGAAGAATTGTCATTTTGGGAGAGAGCAGGATCGTCGAAATACTCTTGAGAACACATTACATTCCAACAAATCAATGTTTGGTGCGGGTTTCATGCCAAAGGCATCATCGGCCCATTTGTCTTTAAGTCCGAAACCGGTAGCAACATATCTGTGAATGGCAACCGCTAGCAGCAACATGATTCCTTTAAGACAGTGAAACATGCCATACAGCTCATGAAACCAACACTTTATTGAGCAAAACGAGTGGTGACCGAATTATCTCAAGAAATTGAGAAGAAATTGGCACTTTTGAACCAATTTTTGTGTGGGTACTTTAAATCTCTGGTGTATGCTCATAAACCAGCAATGATTCATCACTTAGAACCCAACATTTGACGCACTATTGACGAAATAAGACCGGGCATGCTCGAAAACGAGGTGTACAATTCGACCGACAGCTGCAGTCGCGGAGGACATATACCAAATACTATTTTAAAACATAAAATGCTATTAAACTTGTGAGTTAATTAAGCTAACAGTTTCCTTATTTCATTGAATATTTTGTGTCTTGTTTTTGAAAACAAATATATGCCTCTTAAAAAAACTGCCCTTAGTTTCGTAATATAAGAAGTACAACAAAGTAGAGCTTATATAAAAAAAACCCCTTAATATTTTTTTCCAGCATTTTTATATCATTTAGTCTTTAATGCAAAATTGTATACTCTTTATTATCCAACCCATTTAAAAATCCCTAAAGTTGTCAAAAACATTTAAAGTTGTTTTTTAAATATCTTCTAATATTCTGCATACAAAAGATTTGCTTGTTTCATATAAAACATTTTATATATTAAATAAAATTCTCGTCTCAAGTATCAGGTACCTGCGTTCAAATTGTATTTTTTGCTGACAAAATATTTGTGGGTTAAAGTTTGTTTATTGTTTACCCTTCTTATTTTTAAAACTAGCAACAAGTATGGTTTTTTGGGATAAATGTTTCTTTCTTTAGATTCGCCTCTCCTAGTTTGAATCTGGACTTGTTGTTTTTAGTATAATAAGAATCTCATAAGTATGGGTTAAAAAGGAGACAATGTAATACGGGGAAAATGTAATATAACAGTATGTTACTAGTACCAGCTTATAGTTATAATGCATCTACTTAAGTATATGTTGTATATATTTTCTATATGTAAAAATGACATAAAAGAGACAAACAAAAATATTGACAAAACCATCCGTGTAGACCAAGAAATAAGAACGAAGCATGTGAAACTGCCAATAGTAGTTATAGTGTTCCTTTAATATTAACGGTAATGATAACGACAATAATAGCAAAGGCATAGCAGATTATGATGATGCTGGTGATGTAGATTACAAGGTAATTATTGTTATTGTTATTGTTTTTGATAAAAGTGTTGGCTGGCATTAAAGTGCCAAAAATAATCACATATATTCACACATTAAACCGAAATGGTCATATCAGCATAAAGAAGAAAATGGAATAACAATTTGGTAATATTATTTCTTAAATTTATTGGCACTAAAAAAGTTTTTTTGTGTAGATATAAAGTCAAAACAAGAGTTAAAGAATTATTGAAAAGGTGTACAAAAGAAGGACTTTCCATTCACAAACGGAAGAAAGATAATAAAGTACACTGAGAGAAAAAGCGGCATAACGCTGATGTATTTTGACATCAGTACTATGACAACTGTCTTCGTTTTTGACCCCATGACTATTTACATCACTGTGTTGTCAGCCTTAACATCACTTGGCTAAATTGTCATCAGGCTCAAAAATTTAAATTATGTCGTCAATGGGATGAAACACTGGCATCACAGAAATTACGAATCGGAGTCGGTTTTATAAAGCATGTCATTAGTGCGTTGACAAACTATCATAAAATTGAGTCATCATAATTGACCTTAAGTCACATTGAGAGAGTATCATTATTTACTTACCCGTAAAACATGCTTGTTTCACTTTTGTTGTTTTCCGCCCTTTATTAGCAGAAGAACTCTCAATTATATTACACCAGCAACATGCCCGATATGGGTTTCGTTATAATTCTACTTTAAAAATTTAATGAATTTAAATAAATAATTTAAAAAATAGAATATGGGAATTTTGCTTCTAATTTTACTTTTTAAACATAAAAATAATGTTAATAATATATTATGACATTATATATTATGTCATCGCACTGGAGACAGTTGTCATTGCACTGATGACAGTTTGTCTGTACGGATGTCAAAATACATCAGCGTTATGACGCCTTTTCTAGCAGTGTACACAAAATATGGCGTCAAATTGATGTCACTATAGTCATAGCGTAGATGACGCATAAAATATGACAAAATATTAGGATGACGTTCGTCCTTGGATTGATGTCACTTTTTGCCTCATTGAGGCCATTTGTAATAACACTAATGTCACAATTTGCATGTAATTGCATCATCAATATGAAGATGCATTTTTTATGAGTGTATGAATATAGAATTCCAAAAATAGATGTTAATAAAACTAATAAATTTACCAAAAATCTAACTTATAAAACACTTTATATCCGTATAAAAGTAGACCGAAGAATTTAATTATTCCAGAATACTCAGTAACACAGTGATGTAAAAGGGAAGTGAGAAAAATATGTAGTGCTTGGACTCCACAAATTACGTAACTACTTAAAATTTATTTCGTAACTTCGCTTTTTTCAACTAGTTAAACTAGTATAATCGGTCGAGCCCAACTATCTTATAACCTATACCAAAGATTTACAGCCAAATTTTCAAAAAGGTACCCCTTTTTGGATAGTTCTTATGAAAAAACGAAAGAACATATGTGCGAAATTTTATCATATTATTTCTTTAAGTGCGGCCTGCCCCATGAGCTAACTGTGCAAAATAAATTAATATATAAAATTCGATAAGGAAATTGATGGAGGGATTGATGCTTATTTTTTCATAATAGGACTTTATAAACAATTTAAAGATTTTTATATACTTAAGTTTTCGAAACTTACTAATTAATTTTACCATAAAACTTTCATTTTCAATTCAAATATCAACAAG
The DNA here is from genome assembly GCA_943735925.1 of Pollenia amentaria. Classification (NCBI taxonomy): domain Eukaryota; kingdom Metazoa; phylum Arthropoda; class Insecta; order Diptera; family Polleniidae; genus Pollenia; species Pollenia amentaria. The sequence goes on along the minus strand of OX031007.1, from coordinate 219,466,217 downwards.
TTTGTTTAAAACTTTTCATAAGCATCTCTTTTTGAAAAGGAAATAGGTAAATAATTACACTATGTACCTTTTTTTCCTCTATTTAATCTAATTTTGTTACCTTTAACTGATTTAATTTTAAGTCAATTTGGTAAACAAAAAAACCGGAAATCAAAAATATACAACTTTGGTTATTAAACGGATGGTTTGTTTCAAGGTTGGTAACCGGTACCACTTTAATGCCGTTTAAAATTTAATACCGGTATTGATGCCGAAAAAAATAATAATTTTGATACCGGTAATAGATACAGAATACCGAATCTCATTTCGGTTGCCAACAAATATATATTCCATTAGAGCAAGTGTGAAAATTTTAATTCTTTTCTACTCTGCAAAATGTATCTATATTTTTTTTAACAAAAAAAAATCTAAGTTTTGTAAAGATTATTTTTACAATATTTAAGAGAAATATATCTTTAATAGTTGCCACCTTGTAAAAAATGTGCCATCAAAGGTCCATTATTACAACTTTCCGTTAGTCAAAGGTAGGATTTTGTCGGACGTATAACAAGTAACTTATTATTTCAACTTAACACGGGGTTTACATTTGCCAGTACTGGCAAGACAGTTGCAGTACATAAAAACTTTTTCACTAATACATGTACACTTTTCCAACGGTCTTCCAATTCGCAGATAGTAAAATTGGACAGTGATTTGACACTTGCTGAGAGTAATTTGAAGTTATGTTCGCAAAAGAAAAGTAAACAACAATTAAGAGAAAATTAATAAATTATGCTTTGATGTTCTGATACATATATCTTATATTTATTTTTATATATTTATTTTTTTTATACGCGGCCTGCACAACAAGATTAAATCTTATAATTTACAGTACAGGCACAGATTCCAAAACAAAACTAACATGTTACATTTTTATTTAAAACTAATGGCGATTTCTTTTCTGAGAAATATGTTGCATAAATGGTACATGCTCTATCTCTTTTGTGTAGAGCATGTACCATTTATGCAACATTTTTCTCAGAAAAGAAATCGCCATAAATTTTCAAACATAATTAGATAGAAAAAATTGATAATATTGACATGACAAAAAAAAAATATGTTAAAATATTATGACAAATAAAAAAAAATAAGCTATATAATTTATTAAATAAAATATGTATATAATAACACTGTGCAAGAAATTGACATTTTTTTCGTGACAAGCTGGGCACCTGGCGTTTTAACATAATTCGGGTACGCTGAATCCAAATGTTGTGCAACCTCCTCCATTTTCGAAATAACGCTATATCTCGAAAACCAGAGCCAATCTTAAAAAACCGCGGGCACCACTGGATTCAGCGTACCCGAATTATGTTAAAACGCTATGTGCCCGGCTTGTCTGTTTTTTCAACTAGCATAGTGTAATTTTTTAAATTGCGTTGCTTTTCTGACTGTTTGGAAAGCATGTGGTAATTGGTTCCAGAGACGAGTAGCGTTGTTAAAAATTTGATGTTCTGAAGCAGTGAGACGATGCATTGGTGTTATTAACCTTCTTCCTCTTCCAAGTCTACCAAACTGAATTTTATCAAAAAGATAACCAGGGCAGCCAGTATAGATTATTTTGCGAAGAAATACAAGTGTTCTTATCGTCATAAAATTTTCGAGGGTAACACCAAAAATATTTCTTGAGAAATTTGATACATGGCTGAACCTTCTAAGACCATAGACATATCTAAATGTGTTGTTGTATGCCACATTAAGCCGGCGTGTGCTGTTCACGTCACATTTAGCAAAAAGTTCACATCCATATAGCATAGCTGGAAATATATAAGTCGTGGCCAGTAGCAATCTTATCCACAGTGGTGTAAATGACTGAGTAGACCACAAAGTGCGAAGCTTAACATACGTTAAATTGCTGTTAAATGTTATTCCCAGATTTTAAGCTGATGTAACCATTGATATTTTCTGTTTGTCTATAATAATATCATGACCGATAACTGGGCATGTTGCAATTTTATGAATGATCATGCATTTTGACTTTTGAGGATTCACGCAGAGCCCGTTTGCCTTTGCCCATTGATGGATTTTGCTCAAATCATAGTTGAGTTTATCAACATACTCGCCAATAGATTTTTCTGGAAAACTTAGGTATAGCTGTACATCGTCTGCATACATATGGATCTTACAATGTCAAAGTTGTGCAGGAAGGTCATTTGCATGTAATAAAATAAAAGTGGCCCAAGAATTGATCCTTGTGGTACACCACCTTTTATATATTACGAAGATATAAGCCGAAATAAACTTCTTGAAAAATTAAATAAATTTCGTAGCTTCATGCATAAAGTTGGATGGCGTACCATATCAAACGCTTTAGAATGATCAAGTAGAACAAAAAAATTAATTTGTTTTCTTCTAATCCGCTCCTTAGGTTCTCCGTAACTTCAGATAGAGCAGTTATGCAGCTATGCCCTAAACGAAATCCTGATTGCCAATTTTTCAGGAGCCTATGTTTATTGATGTAGTCAATAGTTTGATATAAAAAGTAATTTTTTCAGAACTTTAGACATATAGTACAAAATTGAAACTGGTCAATATTCTCTATTCGACTTCGGTATTGGTACAACTTTTGCGTGTTTCCATTTCGACAATGATTAACAGCACTCGTTCAATTCTTCTCTCAAACATTGATTACGGTCTTCCAATATATGGTTGGTGTGCACCATCCTATATTAAATTAATTCAAAGTCCTTATCATGCGGCAGTCCGCCGCAGCATTGGGCCCTTCCGTACAAGTCCCATTAAAACTATTCTGGCTATAGCTGGAATGCCTTCAATCGAACACCGTACGTCATTTCAAACGCAAAAAATAATACCCAAACTACTTATATGCGTTTATCTACTATTACGCGATGCATCTATTTATCACGTGATCTTGGATTTGATCTTCAACCAAAACTTATCAAACAACAATCTGAACCACCAAAAAAGTCCTCTTTTATTCAATCAATGTTAGATCTACCAAAAACTTCAACCTCTCCCATCGTTTACAAACAGACTTTTAGTAATATAATAAAATAGGCAAAATTGGAACCTTTCATTCACTGACGGATCTACGTCAATTGATTGTACTACTTTTGCAACAGTAGATCGTTACGGTAAACTTATCAACATTGGCTACATCGACAACTACTGCTCCATCTTCACAGCTGAAGCTTCAGCCTTATTGGCCGCTATTGAATTCGCCTCTACAAGCGACTCAAATCATATTATCTACACTGACAGCCTTTCTTCTATTCGGTGCCTTCCCATGTTGGCATAGCAGGAAACGAATATGCGGATTCACAAGCTGCAAAAACAAAACGAATACCACTAATAAAATTCCGAACATATGAAACTCGAGATATTTTAAGTTCAGTCTACTCCAATTTGAAATCCGATTCCGAACATAGGTGATATTCATATCAGCATAACTACAATAAATATAACCCAACCGGATCCAAACCTATATATCCCAAAACCTGCTCTAGAAGGGAAACCAATATAATAGTACGACTAAGGATACGACACTGCAAAATAACCCATAAATATCTACTCGAAAAAACTACACCTCCAAAATGTGAATCTTGCAATAGAGATCAAAATATCGTTCACATACTTGATGAGTTCCTAACATTCCATTCGTCCAGAATTAACTTATTTGGAACCAGGTCTCCATCTGACCTCTTAAAAGTTGTCAACGAAAAAAACATTAAATTAATTTGTAAATTTATCTTAGAAAATAGTCTACAAAATCGTATTTAATTTGCAACATTCAGAGTCGAAAGCCACGGTAGCTAGAACTCTTAGCTTAAGTAAGTTACAATAATTGTATTAATGTAATTAATTAATAATAAATAAATAAGTAATGCTTTGATTTTTTACATAAAATAGTTGTTTATTGCTATTTTTAATTGGTTAGGTTCATATAAAAGAAGTTTAGCTAAAACTTGCACTGCGACATTCACGTTAGACATTTTTTAAAAGTTTACTGTCTTAACTACTGCCTGGACGCCTACGTCACGAAGACAGTTAGTAGTGTTTTTGGCCACTAATATGTATTTTCTTACTGTCTTACCAGCACTTTTAAATGTAAACTGTGTGTAACTTTAACCTAGCCGGTAGGATGCACTTGTCTTTAACATATTGCTCACTTTAGTTCAAAGCAAAGTTGTAATAGTAAAAAACTTGTTATATATGGGAAAAATCCCACCTTTAATTATCGGCAAGTTTTAATAATGGCCCTTAGTCTTTCAGACCACTTCTATGTGTTTAACCAATCTCGTTTGATTTAATGGCAAAAACGAAAACAACCAAAAGCAGTCAATCAGTTATTGATATTATTATTTACATTTCGAAAGCAAGCTTTCCTTTGTCTTTTCAGCTTCTAAAAATTTTTTTTTAAGTTTATTTTAGAATCAGAGTAATTTTTAAAATTTTAACTTTAATACGGGTAAGTACGAGTACTGAGGGCAAATTATGGCATTCGATATTGATCGAAATTTCAATACAACTTAAATGGAAGTTTCGATCGATATCGAATGTCGTAAATCGCCCCCTATGATTTTCTCAACGAACAAATTATAAGTGACTATCAGATGGTTTTATCACAAAAACAAATATCTAAAAAGTATTCATTATTTAAATCCATGATATCTTGAATATTAAGTCGGTTTCGTTCATCTAGAAGACGTTACATTTTGGAGGAAGACCGCGAAAAACTACACAACGTTTAGATAAAATAATAATTCGTTAAATAAAAAGAAACCTTTCGTCACGTCAACCGAATCGGTAAGAGATTTATCATTGGGTGTAAGCTCTTGAACTGTAAGGAGAAGATGCAGGTTTATATTCGCGGAAACCATTAAAGAAGCCGCTTATTTCCCGAAAAATCATAAAGCCGGATTAGCTTTTGTAAAGGCTCATATGGGTTGGAGTGCTGCCCAGTGGAGAAACATATTGTTTGCGGATAAATCCAAATTAAATATAAAAGTTTAAAATATGAAGAAATTTCCTGTAGAAAGACTAAAAAAATATCGCCTTAATAATACAAAGATACAGTAAAAATGGTGGATAATCAATTATGGTATGGGGCTGTTTTTTATTTGCTGGAGTTGGACCAATTTACCTTATAACTGTGAAAATGAAATGGTTTATTTACAAAAATGTGTCGGAAAATGTAATGCTGCCATATGCAGAAGAAAATAGATGACTGGTTGGTATTTTTCAACATGACAATGACCCGAAATATGCTTCAAAAAATGTCAAGGCATTATTAAGTGAATCAGGAGTAAAGGTCCTCGGGTGGTCAGCTCAATCGGGGATAAAAAGGGACTCTAAGACAAAGAAACTACCAATTTTTAGTCATATCAACGACGCATGGGACAAGTTGAAAGACTAATTGATTCCCCGTTGATATGCTGATGTAATGAAAAATAAGGGTTATGCTGTCAACCACTTATTTTATTTTTAAGTTTTGTGAGAGCAGAACAAAAGGAACTTTAGTTTTGGTCAGTCATATTTATAATTGTTTCGTTATTTTAAGAAGAGAATATTTAAGGTAAATTAATTAAACTGTTTTGCATATACGTCAAATCTGTATTAAGTGTTATTATTAAAACCAAAAATGCCGGTCTCATGGTGTTGTGGGGCACCATATTTGCAATAACATCGCTGTGTAGTGACAGTTCCTTCAGTTTTGTCCACCAGTGTACACATTTCGTCTTAAAGTTTCTGTACCGGTATAACGATAAGAATACAATTGAAATACCGATATAACAAATAGCTTAATATCGATACATAAATTCGTTTTGGTTGCCAACCTTGGTTTACTGACATAATAGACATACACGCACATATTTCCATCTGTAAATATCTATCTGTGTTTGTACTTATACTTAAATGTTTATTTACACAATTTATAGTATGAATAAAAATATTAGGTTAGTATGTATGTTAGTGTATGTATTTATGTATCATTTTACCTACATATAAAAAATAGTTTAAAATAAATAATTGGGTGATTCACAAGGTAGTCATAGACATGTAAAGTCATATGTCTTAAAATAATTATAAGAAATATATATGAATGCTATGGGAAACCGCTTATAATTAAGATTTCTACTGCAAAGTTATGACGAATCAATGAACACAACATTAAAATTTTTATTTTGCTTGAAACACAACTATATTTTTTTTTTTAAACAATTGTAAAATATTATTGAGGACATTATGACGATATGACTTGATATCACACCTTGTGAATCATCCAAATATCTTTCGTAGGTTAGGTTAGGTTAAGAAGGGTTACGCGCTCAAGTTTGAATCTACACTCGGAGACCAATAAGGTCCATTGTGAATCCCTTTAGCATAGAAAAAAGAGGAAAGAGAGAAGTAAAGAAGAAAATTGTCCACAGGTTTAAGACAGATAGATAGAGACTGCGTAGGACAAGTCCCACTACGGTCCTCCCAACAGAAACAACTGTCCTATTTCCCTGACACACCCCAGTAGATCGGATGGATTACATCCAGCGATACACCCTAGGTCGTCGTGAAATCTAGCCCCTAGCCATTTCTTCCTGGCGGCCTGCACCCTAGGACAGTGGCACAGTACATGCTCAACTGTCTCTAGCTCTGACATTGTCACATTTACTCATAAAAGCCCTAACAAAACGATGCCCCATCAGGAACCCTAAAATGGTCCTAAGACCACTCCTATCCAATCCTAATAGCACCCTGGTTGCCCCTGCGTCTAATCCGGGCCATAAGGACCTCGACATCCTGCAATCCGTTCTATCCCTCCAGGACCGGCATCACGGAATCTTTCCCGTATCACGCCATAGTAGTGACATAAGGGGGGTTTTACCCCTCTCTCCCTTACTTCTTAGTCCGGATTCGAAAACCCTCTCGTGAGTTTGTCCGCCACCTCGTTGTTATCCACCTTGCAGTGTCCTGGTACCCAACACAGCCTTATTGTGAATGCCAACATAAGCTTCGTCAGAGCATTCCTGCACCGTGCGACCAAGCTCGACCGCACCGTATAATTTGACAGTGCTCTTAGCGCAGCTTGACTATCGAAGTAGATTGTCACCACAGATCCCCCTACGATGTGTTCCAGTATCACCTCCGTCGACCTCCGGATCGTTGAATCTCGGCCTGAAAGACACTGCACTCATCCGGGAGTCTGAATAACCTTTTCACGTCAGTGTCAGCAATAAAAACACCGGCCCCAGTGCCAGTTTCCATCTTGGACCCGTTCGTATATACTGCCCACCGGTGGTGTGACACCGAAGTCCAAGGTCATACACCTATGATCCGAGATTCCCACCGGAATACTACCCTGATCAAGCCGGCCTACTTCGTATATTATCCGTGTGTGGTAACCCCGCCTAGGTCAAATCAACGAAGACTCCTAGCGTTACGTAACAACATTATGTTATAAATACATGTTGACAAAAACAAAAAAATGTCCTTTTTTGCTGCTACAACAGACTAAAATATTTTTTTTGGATTTTTTTTTAAATAAATGAGTTGTAAAATATATTTTGGCAATAATGTTGCAAGTTGTATGTTTTTACAAACAACATTAACTTGTGTATAAGGGCTTGTTTTATTCTAGGAGGTTTTGTGTATGTATGTGGGTGTATTTATTTGTGTGTGGCTATAAATATTTGTGGGTATTTAAGGAAACAGGAAGTATGTTCTATATTGAATGCCTGTACTTATTTATTTACTTACGTGCGTGTATGTTTTTTTATGAAACAACTAAAAGAAGTGAATGAGAAAAAGTTTACAAGTGTTAATATTTGCTTTGGTGTTAAAAGTATGGATGTAACGATACGCCTTTTTGCCGATGCGATACCGATACCTTTACTCAAAAAGAAATATCGGTGATACTGATACCAATACGAATATTAAATTTAAATTCAAGGTTAAATTGTCAAAACTCAAGTAGAATAATTTTTTTATTATACAAAATTATTGTGTAATAGATTGTTAATATTTCAAATTGGTATCAATTTGATTTAAAAAAACAACGAATTTGATTTAATGGTAATATCAACAAAAAACTTATTATAACTTTATAGAAAAGAACAGCGTAAGAGATTTTAAATATTTAAAAAAATTTAAATTAATAAGATTTTTGTTAAAAATTTAAGATATTCGCAACTTTTGCGGTGATTGCAAATCCTTTCGAACCAGACTAGCAGTGGAAAATATTCTCTCAGATGCGACAGAACTCATTAGAAAACTTAAATATAAGAAGATAAAAGGTATATCTGGATTTCTTTTTTTATCAGAACAATAGCTTAAGATGGCCAGAGGCTCAACCTCCTCGGATTTTCTTATAATATGTGCACAATCGCTTCAAATGCCACTTTTTTACTTATCAAAACTTTTACTAAGTGTAGGGGTGACCGGGTCTTGCCCAGTTTCAGAATACACAGTCATAGCATCTCAGTAAGACGTTTCTTATCGATATGAATGAAGTCGATTGTCTTTAAAATATTCGAAGAATTTTAGATAAACAATAGATTACATTTTTCAATAAACCCTCAAATCTTTCATTAAGAACTAATGCAAAGTAAGTGGCCAATTTGTGTTCCTTTGAACTATTCTCTATCTCAGCTTATTCATTTATTGTATTTTCTAATAATGTTTGAAGACTGTTAACTAGCGAAATAACGTCAGACTATCTATCAGCGTAGCCTCTTTGAAGTAGACAAAAATATTCAGCAAAAAAATTTTCATTTTCCCAAACATCATTAAAAATAAACATAAAGATCTAAAAACGTACAAAGTTTGCACGTTTTTTACTACAAATGCATAAAAGATTAAGCAATGAGAGAACATTTCACCACTATGTTGTAATGAATTCTTGTAATTCTTTAGCTGGTGGTCCACACTGCGCGTTCAATTCGTTGATGCGTTAAAGCATCTGTCAAAAAAGTAGAATTAGTCTAAAATTTTATTGACGAGTAACACAGCAAACGCGTATAATGGATATGTATAGAGCTTAAAGGTGTGATTACATTCCACATTTGAATGAAACCTAAAAAAAGGTCAAGAAAGTATCCAACGCATAGAACGCGTGGTGTGGACTTCCAGCTTAAGAATTAAAAGAAACAATTAATTATTCTTTTTTTATGATTTTATGTTCTGCATTTTAATATGTTATTTCCCTAAGTTTTTATGAAATGAAAGCATTAAACATTAAATGTTTTTAAAAAAGACTCTAAAAAGTAAAATGTCGCCAATACCGATTTATCGGCAAACCTGAAGCATCAACGATATATCGGTATCGACATTCGTTACATCCCTAGTTAAATATTAAAAGCACTTTAATCACATACTTAAAGATACGCATATAATAAATATTACTTAAAGGTATTTATTTTTCTTATTTATTGATTTCATTTTCCTTTTTGTTGTTTCACTACAATAAAACAAATTACTATTTTTTCTGGGTGTATGGTATGCTTCAGGTTATATAAATCTGTATGTGTATGAGCGGATTTTTTTATAGGTATATGCTTCAATGATTACAATACATTTACACATACTCAAACTTGTATAAAATAAATATAGTCTTCTTAAATAAACAAAATTTTTTTTGCGGGTTTGGGCAATTAAAATTAAAAATTAAGAGAAATTAAAATGCCCAAAAACAAAAATCTGTGACTGTTTCAAAATTTGACCCAGAAAAGTATAAAAATTAATTAAAATTTAACGGCCTAAGTTATAAAAAATAAAGCATGTCAATAAAAGGTTTATGAAACGAATTTTGTATGAAAATCCGTTTCATAAACCCTTTATTGACATGCTTTATTTTTTATAACTTAGGCCGTATAAATTTAAAATTTAAGGATAAATATCGAATGGAAATAAAAAAAAAATTAAGAATTTTTTTGGTAATTATTTTTATATTTGTTTTACGCTGATGTTAAACTTTTCTTAAAATGGTACTACACCTTGTCCAACTGTTATTCAGAAATCGTCCATTGTAATTCAGAAAATGTCAATTGTAATTCAGAAAGCGTAAATTGTTATTCAGATTAGTCAATTGTAATTCAGAAATCGTCCATTGTAATTCAGAAAATGTCAATTGTAATTCAGAAAGCGTAAATTGTTATTCAGATTAGTCAATTGTAATTCAGAAATCGTCAATTGTAAATCAGAAATTGTCAATTGTAATTCAGAAAGCGTAAATTGTAATTCAGATTAGTCAATTGTAATTCAGAAAGCGTCAATTGTAAATCAGAAATTGTGAATTGTAATTCACAAAGTGTCAATTGTAATTCAGAATATAATAAATGTAAAAAAGAAAAATCACTAAAAATGTTTTGGTCCCAAGTTAACGCCCATGCCAAAAGCAACATTCGTGTTCAAACGTTGCAGGTCCTGGGGTGATGGAACAAAGATTGATCTACTTGGAGGATATTATAAATCGCGCAACAAATACCATAACTGGGGGTGATTGCGCTCGTGCTGTGCAACCCTGTTAGTGGCGGCCATGGCGGTCGGCTTATTGTCATAAACATATGAATTAAAAAATACAACGAAATGCATATATACGAATATATATATACCAATATATTTAGCACTTTAGTGCAAATTTTTTTTTTTTTTTTTTTGTTATAATAAAATAAAAATAAATATTTAATAAAATTTTTCTTCTGAATCACAATTAACAATTTATGATTTTTAATTGACGCTTTCTGAATTACAAAAAACTAATCAGAATTACAATTGATGCTTTCTGAATTACAACTGACTAATCTGAATTACAATTGATGCTTTCGGAATTACAATTGGAAAATGTGTAGAAAAAAATATCAAATTATTATCTCTTTTATTCAACTATTTAGTTCATTAAGAACGTTATTGTTGCATGAGAACTTCCGATATCGATAACTATGGTTTGACAGATGAAAATGTCAAACTGTTGGCAAGTCATCAAGAATCGCTTAACGCTAGAACAACACTGCCAAATTGTGAAAATTAACTTTAAAAAAAAAAAACAAATCTATTCGCGAAGTTTATAGAGCACTTCGATCATTTTACGAAACTCATTTCTGGTTAAAAAAGCTACGACAATAAGCAAAATTGCCGTATTTGAAACCGTAAGCAAATAACCATTACATCCATTAAAAGTTAGTGTTTGTTTCGGCTAACACGCTCCTTAGAAATGAGCAAGCAGCTGCCATTAAGGTAAATGGAATTTTTGTTTCTAAAAATTAATCGTCGAAACATCAGCGAGATTTGGTTTAAAACAGACGGCGCGGCACAACATGCCATAAAGCGAGAGAGCGGTATTTTTGGTTTTAATAACACCACCTAGTTCAGATTTAACGTAAATTAAAAAAAAATAAAAAATAATTAATTTCCTTAAAATATTTTTTCTCTTCACAGAAAAAAGTATTTTATAAATTATAAAAATGGTTTATAAAGTATTTAAATTTAATTAATGTGATTATTGAATCAATTATTTTTTTAGTTGAAAGAAAATTAAAAATTTAATTTTGATTTAACTAACATTTTAGTTGTTTTGAAATAAATTTTCAATTAAAATTTTAAATTAATAACAAAAAATCTTAATTGACTTTTTCGTTTAAAATAAAATAATTTAAACATGTAGACTTGTTGTTGGGAATTGTCAATATTTATTTAAATAAATTAACACATGGTTTAAAATGGCAAAGTTTTTGATCACTTTTTTAATCAAAATTAAAAATATCATTTATTGAAAATATTTTTTCAAAATTTTTAGTAATCAATATAATCATTTTGGTAATAGGTGCAAAATCAACAAATTGTTTGCTTGATATTATGAATTTAGAACAAATTTGGTGATTGGAGAAATTTAATAATTTTTTCTGTGTTCTTAAAATAACGACCCAATTATAAATATGACTGATCGAAACTAAAGTTACTTTTGTTCTGCAAAACTTAAAAATAAAATAAGTAGTCGAAAGCATAAGCCTTTTTTAATTACAGCAGCACATCATCCGGGCATTTAACCAATTAGTCTCTCAACTTGTTCTTTAAAATGTAGTCCCATGTGGATACGACTTAAAAGTGTGTGTTTGTTCGTCTTAGAATCCTCTATTATCTTGTAAGATTGAGCTGTCCACCCGCAGACTTTTACTCCTGACTAATTTAACCATGCCTTGGCATTTTTTGAAGCACCTTTATGGTCACTGTCATGTTGAAAAATACCAACCAGTCATTTTTCAGCGACATTTGGTTTAAAAAAGACGGCGCGTCGCAACTTGCCTTAAAGCGCGCTTGACAATCGATTTATTGCAAAATCAATTTGGTGACAACTTTATTTCTAGATCTGTAGCCCGTTTCTGTATTTCTCGCATCGTAAAATTTCCCGCATGAAACAAGTGAATTATAACAAAAACAGTGCAATATGAAACAAAAAATGTTTTTTCTCACATAAGTGTTTCTGTTTATTTACTTTGGGAAAATTATCTGTCATTTAAATAATTTTCCAGCATTTATTGGAAGGATGTGAGAAAAAGTGTTTCTGTATTAATATTTTGCTAAAAGTTTCTCACAAGAACTGTCAAAATAAGTTACATTTAAAATTGATGCGAGAAAAATAAAATTTCAAAAAATGGAGCACAAATTATTAATGTATATACACAAGAATATGTATTATTATTTTTTTTTTATTTGAAGAGAAAGAATTTAAATAATGAAAATAATTAAAACAGAATTGTTATATTTTGTTATTTTATTTTTTTTAAGCCCATCATTGTTATCGTTTTATGCAGGGCTGCCAAATAAATTTTTGAAAAAAATCGTTAATTTCCTAAGAAAAATAAAAAAAAATTCTGCTAATTTGTTTTAAAAAATCGGACAATTTAAAATTAATTTTGACAAATTTTGTTCGATTTTTATTAAAACATAATCAAAAAAAAAAAAAAATATTGGTAAAGTTCATGGGTAAAATTTATATTTTATACATATGTTTATACATACATACTAAAGGTCTGCATGACTACATATAAAAGGCATATGAATACATTCATTTGTTTTTTAAGTAGGTAAAGTGTACGCTCGCAAATGCATCACTGCGCTGCATCAGTGATTTTAAATATCTGTGGTGGCGAATATATAAACATATTAAACTAATTAAAATTATTTTATTTCGAAGACTGAATAATATCGTCACCAGAAAAATCAGCAAATCGGCAATTTGCCAATTTTGGAACAAAAAATCGTCAAAATGACGATAAATCGTCAAATCTGGCAGCCATATTTTTATTATATCTATTTCTTTCGTTGACGTTTCGCGTTTGACACTTAATTACTGGAAGTATTCCAGTTAAAACAGAATCTGTGTTGTCTGTTCTCGCATTCAAATACAGAAACAATTTTTTCTCACAAATCGAGAAACGATGGAATTTCTTGTTTCACACTTAATGTGAGAAATTTTGCAATGCGAGAGATACAGAAACGAGCTACTGGTCCTGTTCACTGGCCCCTTTTTCATGCGATGTTAGCCCTCCGGATTAAATATTATGCGGCTTAATTAAGGAATTGCTTTATGCCGAAAAACCAGCAACTCTTTAATGATTGGAAGCCAATATTCAAGCTACCGTTGACGCTATATGGCCAGATAAATTGGAAAATGTAGTCAAAAATTGGGCTGAACTAGTGGACGTCCTAATTCGTAGCCTCGGCAGACATATGCCGGAATCCATAATCAAAAAATAAATGCCTTGATATTATCAACCAGATCATAATAAAAAATTGCTTTCCATCAATAATTATTTCTTGTATCTTCTCATGCACTATAATTAAAAATTTATGTAAGACAAGTAAAAAAGTATGGCCGGCTAAGACTGATTCTATGATCCCCTACACCACACTATTTAAAAAATTTTGTTAGAGAGTGTACCCTGTGTGGGACCCATGGGCAAATACATGTAAAAGTAAATTTTGCCGAATATTATTTAAATAAATTTATCTATGTCTATGAGATTTATTTGCCTTTAAGCGATTTTAGGGTATGGTAAATTTTGGACCTACCTGCTTAATTTTCTTATGATATAGTAGCTACCGCAAAAACTATTGTCACCAATTTTTATGTCAGTACCAGTAATAACCGTGGCGGAGAAGTTAAATTAAGACCGTTCCTTATACATAATTTATTTATATATGTATATATATATATTTATTTTGTGCCACGGCCACTTTTCCTTCTCCCCCACAATTTGTCGGATATTGATGCTTGTACTTAATTTGGAAACTTTGCCTCTTGACAATTTAAGTGTTAAATTAGCGGCAGTCATTTTTTTTTTTTTTTTTTGCTCATATGTCAGACAATTTTAGAGCGATCTGGCTGAATGTCATTAGCGAACTTAAACGGAGTATATACGCAATACATATATAACTACATAGTCTTTACCATTTCTAGGGTCTTCGGAAAACCTATTTCAACAGGCATATGGACAGATGGACATCGTTGTATAAACTTCGCTACTCCTAAGGACCCGGAATGTTTATACTTTGTATATCAGGATATATATATACAAAGATATATAACGTAATAATTGCAGACGGAATGACAAACTTATATGTACCCTTTCCACCTGTGGTGAAGGGTATAAGAATAAAAATCAAATAATCTCAATAAACTGTTCTACGGTTAGGGCTCATTTTTTCTATTATTTCCGGGAATTATTATTCAATGTTTAATCCTAACGTGAATGGCAAGGTACCCGGGTACCTTTGGCGTTTTCAGCTTATTTTTTTTTTATAGAAAAAGATGGTCCGCTTAGTTGAAACTTCTTGATAACTCTTAACTATTAATTAGTTTGATATAATCATTACTTTTAAGCTTAAACATAGTTTTGAAAAGGTGTTGTGGACCAATCTTAATCGTAAACCCTTAACGGTATGCCAAGGTACCTGGGTACCTTAATACATTAAATATTAAGAAACAATTATTGCAAGTATATTTTTTAGTAAAATGTTACTAAGATAAAATAAGAGGAAGTCGTTATGAAAATTTTAAGATTAAAACTTTTATTTGGTGAAAGAAAAACAAACAAAAAAAATTTTTTTTTCATATAATATCCCAGAGTATAAATAACATACATAATTAAAAAAAACAACAAAAATTAACTCTAAGCTGCATATAAATATTCATTGATCCCTTCGCGAAAAATTTTCATATTGAACAGTTTCTTGAATGCCCATTAAAAATCGGCTTGGAACATGTAGTGCATGCAAGCTTCACGTGTTTTTCTTTGCTTCATACGAGACGTCGCACGTTGGGTTGAAATTCCCAATAATGGCTCTTAATTGAAAATTGAGAATTAATATTTTTAAAAAGTAATCAATTACAGGTTATAGTAAACAAAATTGTGCATCACTAACTATCTTTTAAATTTTTCTTTGTTATTTACTTTTCGAGTTGTGCGTTGTTAAAGTTGAACATTTTTTAAGTTTTTGAAAACAGTGGTAAAAATTGAAAAAAAAATTTTATATTTTAATAGCATAAAAGTAATATTTTTACAATGGAACCTTCAACCTCAGGTATTTGGAAACTCAAATATGTATCCCAGTTAAATATTTTTGTTGTAGAAATATTTTTAATATTTTTTTGAAAATTGGTCTAAAAAACAATCATTTTTTACTTTTAAGTAGAAATTCAAATTCGGTTTGGGCAAACTTGGGTAAAAAATTTTTTTTTATAGTTTTCTATGATATGTCTACTTACAAATCATATAAAAACATTTTGCGGGTTTTTTGCGATAAGAACGAAAAAAAATAGTTTTTCAATTTAACATCAAAGAAAAATTCGTGTATGCTTGTAAGTGTGTACATACATATGTTTGGTATGTAGTTTTGTTATTGTTTATTTTTGTTTATTTTTGTTAATTTTCTCATTATCAATATTCCTATTTTCAATATTATTACCCAGCAGTTCCAAACTGAAGGTCCGTCTCCAATACTGGTAAAATAACCTAGGACTTTAACATGTACTTGTCATTGGATAGGCTAATATGTTCTTTTGAAGCAAAAGCGAACAGGTGCTTGACTTTGCAAAAGCACATGTTGAAATATCTAGCCTTTTAATAAGTATTGGAGATGGTCCTTCAAGTTTAAACTGTTGGGTATGTATAATTGTTAGTACTTTTAACATAGTTGGAAACGTGAAGATTTTGCAGGCCGCTAAAAATAGAGTTTAAGAAAGAGACAGCAAATGTTGCGAAACTTGAAAAAGAAAGAGTAGATATAGAAATTAAATCACTTGTTAATTCACCTGCTTTTTTAGGAGAGAGGAACGTCCAAGTAAAACATGAACTTATGTTAGTAACAATGGAAAGGTATGTAATTCTATAACAGAAACAAAATCAACTCAAAAATGTTATATATGTGGTGCCACGAGTAAAGAGTTCAATTCAATCGATAGCATGATCCAAAGAAAAGTTGAGAATAATACTCTGCAGTTTGGTTTATCCATTCTGCATGGTTGGATAAGATTTTTCGAGTGCCTTCTTCACTTGTCATATAAAATTCCAATCAAGGTCCAAAGCAGAAAAAAAATAGTGAATGAAACCAGATCAAAAATACAGGTTCAGACAAAAAATCAGACTTATAGTTAACCAGCCAAAACCAGGGTTTGGAAACTCAAATGACGGGAATACAGCCAGACGTTTTTTCCAAAATCCCGAAGTTTCAGCGGAAATTACAAAAATCGACGTTGAACTGATCAAAAAGTTGCATACTATTTTAGTTGCTGTATCGTGTGGTCATCAGATTAATGTTAAAAAATTAGGAATTTTACTTTATCGACCGCAAAATACTTTGTTGAAAAATACCCATGGTATAACATGTCCCCACTTTACATAAATTTTTAATACATGGTTCGTGGATTATTACTCATGCACTGTTACCTATTGGTCAGTTATCGGAGGAAGCGCAGGAAGCTCGCAATAAAGATTTTAAATCATACAGAGAACATTTTTCACGGAAATGCAGTCGCGAAAAGTCCAATGAAGATATTTTCAATAGATTTTTAATAAGTTCTGATCCTATTATTAGTAATATGAGGAAACATTACAAAAAGAAAAGTAGCGTGTTGCCACAGCAGGTATTGGACCTTCTAATGTTACCTAAAATTTCTGAAGAAAATAATTCCGATGATATTTATTTTAGTGACAGCGAATATGAAGTTTAATAATATCAAAACTAAAATGTAAATTTATTATATATATATATTAATATTAATAAAAACTTTTTTAATCAATAAAGATTAGTATGGCCTATTTTCGGGAAAACTTTGTATGGGGGCTATACGAAATTATTTACCGATTCCGTTGAATTTTTGTATTCTGAGTTACTAACCTAAAAAAATCATATGCGTCAAATTTGATTCATTTATCTTTAAAAATGGAGTTTGCAAAGCAATTTAAATATTCATACGGGCAGACAAACGGATATCCCTGGAGTTTAAAAAAAAAATTTTTTTTTCAAAACTGATTTTTTTTAACTACTAATGACCCATTTAATACTACGAAACGAAAAAATAAGTGTTATCTGTAACGCCTGAATTAAGAGCCGTTTTTATCAATTTCAACCCAATGTGCGTCGTGTCAACTCCCTACTACGGCAGTACGGCCGCGTTTTGATTTTTTGCAAGCCGGAAATATTAGACGTTGAAACTTCAAAATCTTTTCTAAGCACACTCTATATTGCAGATTTGACTTATGATTGCAAGATACTTAAGGAACAAAAATTTCGTTAGTTTTTTTTAATAGAAACCCAGATCAAAAACAGTTCATTCGCCCATATTTGTTAAAAGCTCGCTTTCTAATGGTTTACTAGTGTACAAATTTCCATGAAAAGGGTATGAGTTAAACGCATCGCAAGCCAAAGAAGGTTTTTAACTCTGTCGTAAATTCTTATTCACCATCGTCCAAATATCTCGAAGAGCAGCAGCTTTACCCGTTTCTGCTCGTCATATGTGAGGTACATCCTTATCAAAACGTATCCACTGTAGCATCATTTTGAATCTGCAGATAGACTTTGCTGCCTGAAACAACGGCAATTGAGTAGGTTTCCACAACTCTGTTATGTGTTCTCTATTTGGCTTGTGGACGCCAGCGTGAATAAGAATTCCTATAAAAGAATCTAATTCTTCTACACGGAATGGCTCCGATGTTTTTATTAACATTAAATTTACAAAATGTGCGTTTACAAAATGATAAAATTTAACTGAAAATGATCATCAATTGTAAGCTTAAAACAATATCACTTAAAAATTATTCATATCTAAATTAATTAATTAAAGGAAGCAATTGAAGAACTAAAGGCCGTGTCAGATACACCTTTGTCGCTTTGCGTGACGTTTCTACCTTCGGCAGAAAAACGCAAAGCAAAAGGTGTATGCCACAATGAAAACTTTGACAACACTTACGCATTGTTTGTTTACTTACACAGGGTCTCCACCTGAGATAATATCTGATATAATATGTGAGAGAACGTCGGCAGAATGAGAGAGCACATTTCTTCATGTTAATCTTAATCTTAAACAAGGGGAACATGTATCTTATAAGATTTCATAATTTACTGATTTTCGTACAGTAAACTTGTGTCGTTTTTGATTCTTTTTTAGTTTTTTTTCTGTTTTTAGTGTTTAATATTGTTTTTAAGCACTTTTCACAAGAATTCAACTATTTTCACTTAAAAAATTAAACATTTTAATGATAGCGTCTTATTATTAATTTATATATATGTATGTATGTGTATTTTTGACAGCTCATCCTATGAGATAGTTGTTATAAGATTTCTCATAACAACTGTCTCATAACATTTATTATAATATTAATACTAACACTATTTGAGAGGTCCACACGTAAGATAATACTCTCTGCGATTGAATTTGACGTTTGCTAATATAAAAATCTTATATATTATCTCAGGTGGAGACCCTGTGCTATAAAAGCGGTTGGTAATTTGTACATTTAATTATTTGTTACAAAAATGTAAGTTAAAAATTTAATTGGACGGTTTTTTGGAATTGAATTTGGCAAAAAAAATTTAAAAAAAAGAAAATTATACTAGCCAATTGTCAAAGCGCGCAAAAAGATGAGAGTTGGCTAACTTTTTGGTTCGCTCCGCTTTGAAAGTACTTTATGTGACATGTTTCGTATAAGTATGTATATTTAATCTTAGATGTCAAAGCGAATCGGTAACGCAACGCGAAGCAAAAGTTTTATTTGACATGGCCTTAAGTCTCTTTGAAGGAAGTGATTCGAATAACGATTAAAAACGCTGTTTTATTTAGTGAAAATTATCATGGAAAATAGTTGTATAGATATTTTTGCCATTTTAAAAAAGAATTGATAATCTCAATATATAAAATAAAAAAACATTTTAATATTAAAAATTCTAAAGTGATCAACTTAAATTAAGTTAACAGTTTTTGTCCCAAGTCTATTAAAAAATTGGAGATTTATTTTTTGAGATGGGTTTTTTATAGGGACATGAGCCAAAATTTTCTGGCAACACTGATTATAATAAATACGTACTCTTCGTTTGTTTTAATTTTGCTAAAGATTTAACGTTTTGATTACTTTTGCTGCTACCAAAATTTTATTTTATGACGCTTCAATGTTAGTAACATACTACTTCAATGTTATTAAACAACTACATTAATGACATTCTTCTGCTACTTAAAATATTAGGTTACCTGCTCCTTCTATAACTACTTAATTAGCTAGTAGTAAACAATGTAAAAATAAAACTACTTTTACTGCTACTAAAATTTAAAGGTAGCGAGAGGAGTAAAAAAATTATACTACACTGCTCAAGTTATTTTCTTTTTCTGCTACTACTTAACAACTACGGGGACGGTAGCGGTAGTAATACCCAGCAAAAACTTAACTTACAATGCTACTTTTAATGACTTCCTGAATTCATTACTTTGTAGCTTTATTCGCCACTTTTTGCATTATTAGTTATTTTTAAAATAATAACTTTATTATTATATCTTAAATAAGTCATAATTATAAATTACAAAAAAATACTTTGGTACTATTTTATAATTTTAAGAATAATTTCGATGTGAAATACATGGAAAATCCAAAAATCAATCATATGTATGTAAATATATACATAAATATGTTCCAAAATTACCAACACATTATATTTTCGTTATTAGAATACTAGTAGTGATATCAATATAATGTTAACGATGTTTTTTTGAAGAACATAATCATGCCTGTCACAGAAATTGTTCGGGATTGTTTTGAATCCGTATTTTCATTTCGATCAATTTTCGTAATTCCGACAAATTTTAGTTTTGTTATTTTTAAGTTAAATGTGGCAATATTGTGCAAGCTGAAACAAAAACTTTTTTCGATCGAAAAATTAAGTGATTTCATTCCGAGAAAATTTAGCTTTCTCGGAATTAAAAAAACTTTCGATCGAAATTTATTTCTGCGACATTTGCATATATTATTACAGTGTTAGAGCTATAAATGACTTTGTGCAGCAAAAGCACTCTTTATTAAATATTTTCTTACATTTAAAAAAATGTATTATTGTTTTCACTCTTTCAATATCAATTCCATAAGATAGAGCAATTTTAATTAATGTGTTTAAACCTTTCTCAAAGTTAATTTGAAAGTCTCTTTTGGTAACTACATATTTTTATACAACTTTTAAGTATAAAATAAAGGTATTATTTTTTAGGTTGTTATTGTCTTAATTATAAAGGATTACTTTTGGGACATCGCGAACAAAAATAAGTACTTTTTCTAGTAGAAAAATAAGTACTCTTTTGCTCAAGTTCTCATAATTTTTCTGCTTATTTTGTAAGCAAAGTTTTTGCTGGGTAGTTAATAATCGACTCTAAGTTTCTAACATTTTTTAACTAGACTATTTTGTGTTTTTTCGTTACTACAGCTTCTTGGAGTCTAGTTTTTTAAACACTGTTACTATTTGAACTTTTTAAATTAAACAGAAGTTCTTGTGATTACTAACTAAGAGTTTTTGTTAGGTCAGTTTCTTGTATTCAATATCTTTTGGCAAAATTCTCAACATTTAAGTGATTTATCAACAAGTGAAGAAAGAAAATGTATAATTTAAGCAAATATCTAAAAACTTTTTCAAAGATATCTGGACAAGGACATGATTTTCGAATTATTGTCCTACAGGTTCTTTATAAATTGATTAACATAATTTATCAGAAATGTTAGATCTAATCCGAAGATCTCTCTCGTGAATGTGAAAAGTCCGAAAAATTACTATTTCTACTTACGATTTTAAAGATATTTATAAATTTGTTATGAGCATGTCAAGTTTACACAAAAAGTATGTGGTTTATTTATTTATGTATAAGTTAGTTAAAAGTGAATTAATTGTTAAGATCTTCAATAATTCCTCTAAGAAATTTAGGTGCCACGTAGCACTGTTTTTAAACATATTTATATTTAAACCATATTTTATTTTCTTAAATTAAGATATAGATACTAAAGATAAGTTAAAAAATTTAATTATTCGTATAAAAGAAAAACATGG
The DNA here is from genome assembly GCA_943735925.1 of Pollenia amentaria. Lineage (NCBI taxonomy): Eukaryota > Metazoa > Arthropoda > Insecta > Diptera > Polleniidae > Pollenia > Pollenia amentaria. The sequence goes on along the minus strand of OX031007.1, from coordinate 219,444,650 downwards.
ATAAAAAGAAATGCTTTAATTAAAGAACGATGATATTTTTAATAATTTTTATTTTTAAATATACTTGGGTACTTATTTATGTCAATACTAGCGGGCCCGTTGCCTGCTTCGCACGGCAAAACAAAATAATAAAAGAAACACACTAGTTTTTAATAACGTTGGTTTTGTTCCCTATTATTCAACTTTTAATTCTAGTTTCTTACAATCTTAGACTATGTATCACTTAAACTATCTTAGAGCTCTTTCGTAGACAACATTTTTGGTTTTGCCATGAGTTGTTGTGTAGATAAAGAGAACTGAAGGCTTGCCAACACGTGAGCACGAAACATATAACTGGCCGTGTGAAAAGCAAGGATATTCTAAATCAATTCCGCACAATTCCAACGATTGCCCTTGCGCTTTATTTATTGTAATAGCAAATGCAAGACGTATTGGAAACTGTAGTCTTTTGAATTCAAAAGGTAAATCTGATGGAATTATTGGAATTCGTGGAATCAATACATCTTCACCTTTAAACTTCCCCTTTAAAATTGTTGCTTCGATCAAATTGTTCATGACCTTTTAAGCCAGCAATAGTCAATGATTGGCCTTGTGCTTTGTTGATGGTAATAGCAAAGGCAAGACGCAAAGGGAATTGGAGCCGCTTGAATTCAAATGGTAAATCGTTGGAATCGGTCATGCCGTTCTCCAGTTATGCGCTTAATAGAAAAAGTGGGCGTAAAAGTAGGCGTGGTAAATTTTTCTTTCGATGAAAACTTAAAGTTGATTAATACGAACATTTGAAAGAAAAATTAGTCAACTCGATGGAGCCGTTTTCTGATTTTAGGTAAATCGAAAAAAAGTGGGCGTAAAAGTGGGCGGGGCAAAATTTTCTTTCCGTAAAAAGCTAAGTTGGACCATGGCGATCATTTTAAAGAAAAAATCGTTCAAATCGGTCAAGCCGTTCTCAAGTTATGGATTTTGCCACGCCACTCCGCCCCCAGACCGAAAATTTCAACCAAACTTCATATATGGGCCACTGCCTACGTAGTGTATAAGTTTGGTTGAAATCGCACGACGCGTTTATGATTAGTTTGGCGACGTACATATACGGACTTATTTTTATATATATAAATGAATGTATGTACAGTGTACAATTCTCTATACATTGCACGCATAAAAAACTCATACAAAAATACCACAAATACCGTCAATAGCTGTGTGAACATAAATCCACATACTCTTAAATAAAATAGCAATAACGTTTAAAAGAACTTTTGAGTAACCATAAAAGGTACTTCAACAAATGATATTATGACTCTGGTTGACAGGGATGAGTTGGGTGTTTGGTTATTGACCAAAAAAAAAAAAAAATAAAAAAAAAACTTCCAATGCTTTGCTATGAAATAAGAAAAAAAAATGTCTTGTTTGGAGCTATCAATTGTGTTTCAGTATCCATCAACCGACACTGCTCTGACTTAAAAGTGTCGTGTGACATTTTTTAAATTGTCACAATGTCCACGGACATCATGTCAATCTTGAATAGGTATTTGTCAACCGTAGACTAAATTAGGTTAATAGCGGCTCAATAATAACGCTCAATCGTGAAATTATAAAGATTTATTATGAATTGGCATTTGTCGCGAAATAATAATGATTGTTCGTGTTATCAAAGGTGTATTAAAATCCATTAATTGTGGATTTTATCGCGGATATGCGTTTGGTAAACGTGGATTAATGGAGTAGATCATGATGATCAGAAACTCTTGATATACTAATATTCTTTAGTTGTGGTTATATGTGCATCAACAGGTGATAATCGTGTATTAGCTTCCCTCCATCGTGGAGTGCCGGCTACCAATAGTGAACTGACATCCAAGAATCGCTAACAGATAAGCATCAATCGTGTTTTGATACCAATCAACATGGATTGATTGTTAACGATTAATTGTGTATTGTTATACTACCAAAATGGATCGATATCTGGTACTTGTGATATTTTATACAGCAAACGTGCATTGACGCATTAACCTCCGATCGTAAAATAACAACGCCTTTTTTACATTGACAACCCTCCACTGTTTACTGATCAAACCATCAATCCTTTGTTTGTATCAAATGTCATCTTATTTCTACCGTATCGTCCTTCGTGGATTAATGCATCGTGTGTAAATGTTCATTTTGCGTGAATATAATATCGAACAAAGATACAATGTTTATAACGAACGGATCTATTTGTTATGTTGGAATTAAATGAGGATTAATATTTAACAATCGTGCGCTGATCAATTGTAGGCGTATACCGCTAAAAATTAAATTAAATTTTCTTTTGATGCTCCAGTAAAAAGGCAATCGCAAATATTCATCAATAATGTGTTTTGTCTTAAGCCTAGTCTCTGTTCCAATTTGGGAAAAATGTTCATCAACATCTATTATTTCATACGAAAAATTTGACATGTATCAATGTTACCTATCTAAAGAGTTTGCACAATTTGAAGTTTTTAATCTTTCAAAGTATGCGACATGGTTTTGCGTATATAAACAAAACCTACATGTATTTTACTAAAAATGTTCGTTTTTAATAAAAAATTAAATAAAATACATTGCTGGCTGCCGATAATCTTTGTAAAAAATTTATAAAAAACTTTATTTACAGCTGTCATTATTCCGTATGAAATAAAGAGCATTTGCTTTATTTCACAGTTGTAAAAAAAAGTTGCCATAAACATTTCGCAACTTTTTCACAAAATGAACAGAGTACTACTATATCAACATTATTTCATAGATATTCCGTACAAGTTTTTTTCATATGAGTTTTGACAGCATTTCACGTGAAATATTTAATAGCTAAAAGTCTAATTTGGATTTATATTAAATAATTGCCAGTTGCTGGGGCATCGTGTACGACAGGGGTCCCAGATATAATTAAGTTGATGGACATCAATAATGGAGTGATATCTTAAATAAACAGATATCTCTAAAAACCAGGGAATGTAAGAAAAGATAATCTGACTGTTTTATTGTTGGTATTTTGTTTAAGCTTTGATATCGTTACAAATAAGAATTTTGAGTGTATGTAATACTCATTCCCTCTGTAGTCTTGTTTGCTAATAGCACCTCCATAACTAGCCTTCGGGGCGATGAAAAAAAAGAAAAACGAATGAAGTGTGCGCGCTCGGCAGCTGCTCCTTTTTAAATAAAAAATTAAAACCAAAAAATTAACAAAAAAAAAGAAAACCCCGCACTCTCGGTGCAACAAAAAAAATATTGTGAACTAATAAAACCCAAATTAATTTTTAAACCCAAAAACCCCCGTGTTTTCATAGAGAAAAACCCCAACAAGTAAGTAAAAAATAAAATTTCTCTTGTTTTATTTGTGCCTTATTCAACGCTGTTGTTTAATTACCACAATTTCCAAAATAATTAATTGGAAGTTCTATCTGAGGCAGAGCTCTACTGTGAAGAGCTTTTTAAGAAGACAACATATCGTCGAAATGATGGACGATATGTAGTCAAACTTCCCTTTAAAAAGGAATTTCCAAATTCCTTATATTTGCAATCATCCAGACTTGCAGCAAAGAGCCAATATATACACTTAGAATCAAAGCTTGAAAAACAAAAGGATCTCAAAATGTATAATGATGTTTTGAATGAGTATTTAACATTGGGTCACATGAGAAAAACAAGATCGTCGGAAATTTGTTATGATGGGAGGTATTTTTCATATTATTTACCTCATCATGCCGTATTTAGACCCGAAAGTGCATCTACGAAAGTCAGAGTAGTTTTTAATGGCTCTAGAAAAACGAAAAGCTCATTTTCGTTAAACGACGTATTACATGTGGGGCCCACATTACAATCTGACTAAATGTCCATCCTTATAAATTGGCGCACGTACAAATATGTCTTTAATGGCGACATTGAGAAAATGTACCGCCAAATACTAGTATCTGAATCTGATTATCCATATCAGAGAATTCTTTTTCGGAAAAAACCTTCTGACCCTTTGGAAGATTATGAATTGTTGACAGTTACTTTTGGTGTGAATTGTGCACCGTATTTAGCTATACGGTCGCTGCTGCAATTGGCAAAAGATGAGGAAAGACGGGCTCCTTTGTCATCTCATATCTTGAGATACGAAACATATGTCGATGATATTTTAGCTGGTGGTCATACCTTAGCTTCAGCTCTTGAAGCACAAACCCAGCTTATACAAACATTAAAATCTGCCGGTTTTCCACTTAAGAAAATAACCGCAAATCATATAAAATTGTTTGAAAATATCCCACCTAAAGATACTTTAAGTACAGATTTCCTAAAGTTATACGATTCGAGCTCTACGAAGACGTTAGGTATTCAGTGGAATGCAATCAGTGACTCATTCAATTATAAAGTAGAAATGCCCGATTTTGCAGATAAGACAACGAAAAGGAAAATCTTGTCCGCTGTTGCTAAATTGTTTGATCCCGCAGGATGGCTAACGCCCATAATAATTTAAGCAAAAATCCTGCTACAAGAATTATGGCAAGATGGGGTAGAATGGGATGAAGATGTAAAACCTCAAGCCCTTTCAAGGTGGAACATTTTCTTAGAGGATTTTATTCAAATACGAACCATTCAAATCCCTAGATGGATCCACTTCCATCCAGAAAGTACTATCCAGTTTCATGGGTTTTGTGATGCTTCCGAACAGGTCAATTGCGCTGCTTTATATATACGATCAGAAGATTTATCTGGCAGACACTCACATCTACTAGTGGCAAAAAGTAAAGTTGCGCCGCTGCTGCGAGTAAGTTTACCGAGACTAGAGTTATGCGGAGCACTACTGCTCTCAAAACTGGTCAAGCAGGTTCTCAAAAACTCCTCATTTAAAAGTTCTCAACTTTTTTTGTGGTCAGATTCGACTATTGTTTTAGCATGGTTACAAAAACATCCATCAGCTTGGAAAACTTTTGTATCGAATCGTACAGCGCAGATTATACAGAATGTCGGCAATGCGAAGTGGAATCATGTTTTAGGCCATGATAATCCTGCAGATCTCGGAACTCGAGGTGTTAAACCCCAAGACTTAAAAAATAATTCCTTGTGGTGGCATGACCCCATGTGGCTCCTTGGTTCTCAAGACAACTGGCCGAAATCAGATCCACCTGCCATTGCTCTTTTGGAAAAAAGAAAAATAGAGGTGCACTGCTCCTCCACAGATGACTCTAGTTTGATCCAAAGATTTTCTTCTTATTCGCGAGCACTCCGCGTTATTGCTTATATGCATAGGTTTATACGTGCATGTAAACCGCAAACAAGGCAAAGATTTGAAAATTTAACGCTCTCTCACGAAGAGTTCAATGATGCCAAAGCCACCTTTATTCGATTGACTCAGAGGACATATTTTTTCAAGAGCTTACGAATCTCTCTGATTCTAAGCAAGTTTCAAAAAAAAGTTCTTTATGTACACTTAATCCATTTGTGGATTCTCAAGGTCAAATTCGAGTCAACGGTCGATTGGCTAATGCCTTGATTCCATATGATGAACGATTTCCAATAATAATTCCAAATTCCTCTCAGTTCTGTAAAATTTTCCTAGAATTTGTTCACAAATTACTAATGCATGCTGACATATCTCTTATGATGAGCATAGCAAGAAGCCAGTTCTATATTCCTGGCCTTAAAAGAACCGTCAAGAAATGTGTTCATCATTGTTTAACTTGCGTTCGATATAAACAACAGGTTAAATCACAAATCATGGCTGCTCTGCCATTGGAAAGATCAACTCTTTCATTACCGTTCTCACTTGCGGGAGTCGACTTTGCTGGTCCGTTTCAAATTAAGTCAGGTAATTTGCGAAATTCTGCATACATTAAAGGTTATGCTTGTGTATTTGTTTGTTTTTCCACACGAGCAATTCATCTTGAAGCCTGTTCAAGTTTAACCTCAGAAGCCTTCTTAGCTGCATTTGCTCGATTTGTAGCAAGACGGGGGTTGCCCAAATCTATTATGTCGGATAATGGCACAAATTTTCTAGGGGCAAGTAAGTCCCTTTTAAAAGAATATTCCTTGTTTCTTAGACAAACTGCCAAGGAGATTACGGAAAAATATGCTATTCATGGGTTTGGATGGAAGTTCATTCCGCCAAGTGCTCCTCATATGGGAGGTTTATGGGAGGCTGGAGTAAAGAGTTTTAAGCTCCACTTTAGAAAGGTTGCAGGCACGCAGAAGTTTAATTTTGAAGAGTTCTATACTCTTTTAGCGAGAATTGAATGTGTTTTAAACTCTAGACCTTTATCCCCAATGTCAGAGGACCCAGACGACTTACAGGCCCTCACACCGGGCCATTTTCTACGGGGGGGGTCCATTAATGTTTGTTCCGGAGTTACCATCTCAGAACCTATATTTGATTAACCGTTGGGAACGATTAAAAGCACTCCATCACAAATTTAGTCAAAGATTGAAAAATGAGTACCTACACGAGCTACACAAAAGGTATAAATGGCAGAATCCACGACGTGATCTACAGGCGGGTGATTTCGTCATCGTTAAAGACGAGCTTCTTCCTCCAAGCGACTGGAGGTTGGGCAGAATTGAAACTGTGCACGTGGGTCCAGATAAACGTGTACGAGTGGCTGATATCCGAACGTCAAGTGGGGTAATAACTCGGCCAATAGTAAAACTATGCATGCCTCCGCTATGTAAAAGTCTAGATTGTTAACAAGTTCTTGTGTATTATCTGTCGTGTCCACATCTGTTTTATGAGTTTTTCTTTCGTAATCTGCCTCTCTTTCTTTTTTTTTTTCGTCTTTATTTTGTCAGAGAATGGATCCAGCTCAGCAGCCTGAACTATGTGTTGTGTGCTTTAACTACCATCCATTAAGATATTGCAAAATGTTCCGGAAGCTCTCATTGCACCAAAAACTTTATATTTTGCGGATCCACAAATACTGCTCCAACTGTTTTTCGAGGACACACCAAATCGGAAGTTGTACATCAATGGGGGCATGCCAAATATGCGGTGATCTTCATCACACGCTCCTCCATCGAAGGCCCGTCAATCAACGGTCCCAGGGCAGTCGTCTGGCTCAAGTTTCCGCTAGGGTTCGAAATGATCGCAGATCCAGGCGAACACAAGCTGTAAGTGCTAATTTGCAACCACCTTCCAACCCGCCTCAGCAAAGGGCACAACTACGTTTGCAGCGTTTGAGGCAGCGTCTTCGTCGCCAGCAACAACAACTTCAAAGGCAGCAACAACAGCTACAACAACAATCAAGAGGACGGCAGCGGCAACCTCAGCCCTCTCCAGCTCTTACTGAGGTCCCGCATACCACCCAGGGGCTCGTAAATCAAATCGTCGCGGCTTTAGGAAAATTAACTGGCTCAACAATTGCACCAGTGCAAGGGGGGCGGCATGTTCAAGATCAATCAGCCGTTATCGAAGACGATCGTATCGATCTTGAAGATGATTTTATCGACTTCGATGACGGCCTTATCGACTTTGACTGACGGCCTCCAAACACCTCCATAACTAGCCTTCGGGGCGATGAAAAAAAGAAAAACGAATGAAGTGTGCGCGCTCGGCAGCTGCTCCTTTTTAAATAAAAAATTAAAACCAAAAAATTAACAAAAAAAAAGAAAACCCCGCACTCTCGGTGCAACAAAAAAAATATTGTGAACTAATAAAACCCAAATTAATTTTTAAACCCAAAAACCCCCGTGTTTTCATAGAGAAAAACCCCAACAAGTAAGTAACAAATAAAATTTCTCTTGTTTTATTTGTGCCTTATTCAACGCTGTTGTTGAATTACCACAATTTCCAAAATAATTAATTGGAATCTGTTCACTAAAATTATTTAGGAGAACGTTTCCGGATGATCTGGCCTAAGCAACCAGTGAAATGCGCATAGGAACAGCTTATCCTCCAATAAAGAATTTCAGTATTTTTAAAAATTATAAAAATAGGAAACTTAGCACAATAAACAAAATCTCTGAAAGATATATAGATATATATCGTAGATTAATAGCAATCATTGAAAACTTCCATACGCAAAAAAAAATCTTGGTTGTGGTAAACATATTCTAAGAGCAATATATTACGATAAGATTCATGATTGTAGTCAACATATTACGATTATTATTGTTTCATATTATGACCAAATATATTCGTAATATTGCATCATAATATTTTTCCCTTAATTCTAACTTGTTTTTATTACATCATATTATAATTTAATGTAATCATATTAGGATCATGTTAATCATAATAAGTTAAGAAGTAATCATATTATTATCATGTGTATCATAATAAAATATAGATTAAATATAAAACCGAAAAATATATTTATGCTATTTTACTTACTGGCAACCTTAACGTAGGTTAGGTTAGGTTAAGAAGGGTTAGGCGCCCAAGGGCGCATATCCACTCGGAGACCAATGAGAGCCATTGTGAATCCCTTCAGTAAAGGAGAAAAGAGAAAAAGAGAAGTAAAGAAGAAGAGTAGAAAATAGAATTAAGGTGTGGTACAGATTAGTAAATATGTAGGATAAATTCCCCCTATGGTCCCCCCAACAGAAACAGCCGTCCTATTTCCCTGACAAACCCTAGTAGATCGGTTGGATTACATCCAGCGGTACACCCCAGTTCGTCTAGGCCTTAGCCATTTCTGCCTGGGGCCGTGCATCCTAGGACAGTGGCACAGTACATGCTCCACCGTCTCTAGCTCCTCGGCATCCCCGCACAACCTGCAGAAGTCCGGAATAGCAATGTCCCATTCACCCATAAAAGCCCTAACAGAACAATGCCCCGTCAAGAACCCTATAAGGGTCCTGAGACTACTCCTATCCAGTCCTAATTGAACCCTGGTTGCACCTGCGTCCAATTCGGGCCGTAAGGCCCTCGACACCCTGCAATCCGTTCTATCCCTCCAGGACCGGTTGTCGGCATCACGGAATCTTTCCCGTAGCACCCCATATTTGTGTCATAAGGGGGGTTTTACCCCTCTGTCCCATACCATTAAGTCTAGATTCGAACCCCCTCTCGCGAGTTCGTCTGCCACCTCGTTGTTATCCACCTTGCAGTATCCTGGCACCCAACACAGCATTATTATGAATGCCAACATGAGCTCTCTCAGAGCATTCCTACACCTAATTTAACAATGCTCTTAACGCAGCTTGACTATCGACGTAGATTGTCACCACAGATCCCCCTACGATGTGACCTAGTATCACTTCCGTCTGGAAGATACTGCACTTATCCGGGAGTCTGAATGACCTTTCCACGGCAGTGTCAGCAATAAAAACACCAGCCCCAGTGCCAGTGTCCATCTTGGACCCGTCCGTATATACTGCCCAACATCAAATAGTCCGTTGGATCCACGACAAACTTCCCTATTCGGGAACTCCACCGGTGGTGTTACACCAAAGTCCAAGGTCATACTCCTATGATCCGAGATTCCCCCCGGAATACTTTCCGTTACATTTATTATACATCATAATATTATGATTAAACATAATATTTACAACCTATTTTTGTCGTAGGTCGCAATTATTTATAATTTTTTTTATAAAATGTTCATTCTTTTTCTTAAAATAACATAAAACAATGGTCAGTATTTTTGCACCTTTTTCAAACTATATTTAATTTTTTTTAGCGTTGATATTTTATTTCTTTAAACTTGGTTTTTTAATGGGTATATTTTTTAATTGTTTAACCACTGAATAACAAATAATTCGATAGGCATATTTAAAACAAATGACACAACTGATACAAAATTATTTAAAAAATGGCGATAACAAAATATTGTTATATTAAAGATATTTTGTTTGCATCTTAAACATATTCTGAGTACACGTATAGAAAATTATCATGTTATCGTTATTAAATATCAGTAAACGGCTGTGAGGAATATAATATGTTTTCAAAGTTATCATTATTTAGTTGTTATAAAAATTATTATTTTTCAGTCAACCATAATTAAATTTATAATTGCGATAAACATTGACATGTTTACAGTAACTATAATATTGGTGATATTAAATAAAAATAACAATATCTTTTGTACGACAACAATATATGGTTACAATTAACATAGTGTAGTTGCCGTAACCATGCCAAACCATATTTTTCTCTGCGTGTAGTGTTGATTTACTATTTGCGCATAACATTCAGCGTTAAATAATATGCTCCATAAAAAGTATTTATTTTAAATTCATAACCATCTTTTTATAATATCCATCGTTAATTGGTTCAATCATGTGCCAATGTATCGATTTCTATCGTGATTTTGATGTGATTGTAAACCAATGTTTGAGATAACATTTAATTATTTAAATAAATATTTAAATTCTCAACAAAAGGCTAAAATTAGCAAACAATATAAGTCACTTCAAAACGTCTAGGAATTTAAAAAATTGAAATCAGAAAAATTATACAAACATGGCCCGTTTGATGCTTGAGGAATTGCTACATTTGAATTAAACATAATCTTATGTTTTCCCTTCTCATTGGAACAGCGTATGACTTTATAAAAGTCCAACTAACAGCAGCAACAATCTCTGAAAGTTTTTCCCTCATTTGTATAAAAAGTGTATTGTTGAATGAGATGTGTGTTGGTGGGAAAATTTGTGTTTGTTTGCATGTAAATTTTTAACAAGGACGTTAATGTTATTTGCCTGGATTTTCGCTTGTTTTACATTTGTTCGTGCTCCTTTTTGGTAGGGGCTGGTGGGCGGTTAAATTTGATAGAAGTGACCGTACAAGTACGAGTACTCGTACGTCCACTCATTTTATATAAATGAAGGCTGCTTGATTGGTACGTAGCTCTTGCTTTTCGCTATTGTACATTTTGTTTTTGCTGTAGGTTTTTTTTAGTGTCTTCACCATAAAGTAATTACATTTTGAGTGAATTGTGATGACAGGAGAATGATATTTTTGGTTAAGTAAAAATATGCAAAAAGAACAAATTAAAAAAAAATTATATTGTTGGGGTTTCTCGTTATGAAGTGTGAAATACCGAAATGTTTGATATAAAGATTTTATACACCTTCACTGTTTGAGATATTTAATTAAAAAGAAGAATATGCTAAAAACAAAAATAAGAAACATGGTAGGTCAAAAGAATTTTACTCTTGTTAACAAGAAATTTACATAGTTTTTCGGATTTGTTAATGAATATTTCTTGAGTTGGAAGTACATACATATACATATCGTACTTTATCAACAAGATTTAAACATTTTTAGTAGAAGCAAAACAATTTTTAATTTCAGAATGAAGGCATATGAAAAACAATTTTAGAACCAACCGTTTCATTACCAAAAAGACGACAAAATAGCACGATATTTTTACAGCGGGTAGATATCAATATAATCTCGATTAAGATTAATAACAGGATTTGTAGATTAACATTAAGAATTAACTATCCAATAAAACATGTTCTAATTTTTAGAAGCGCTGTGCTACATTTCAAAAACAAAGCCAACATTTCTGCGCTTTGCAATAAAACATACAGTTTGAACTAAATTTAATCTTAATACTAACGTAACATTAATACCAACGCAACCATTATGAGCACAAAGACCCTAATCCGGAAAGAAGATTAAAGACCTATTCGCACCATCTTCAATAGGATTTGTCCCTGTATCAATTATAATCTATCTACCAAATTTCATCAAATTGTCTTCAAAATTGCGAATTCTAGTTTGCGCACAAGGTTTACATGGACAGCCAGCCTGCCAACCGGACGGATATCGTTAAATCATCTCAGAAAGTGATTCTGAGCAGATCAGTACTAAAAGGTATTTTAAGGTGTTACAAACATCAGTACAAATGCATAATACCCTCTCAACTATTGTAGTGTGGGTTAGGGTGTTCAGTCGATTAATTCTTGTTCGATTAATTGAACAATTTTAGACGATTAATTGTTCGATAATTTAAAATTGCCGATTACGATTAAAGGATTAATCGAAGAATTTATGCCGATTAATAGAATAAAACTACATATCGTTAGCTGAAATGCAAAAATGCGTAACTAACAAATATATAATTTTACATGAGAAGCAAAAAACTTTGTAAAATAAAAACTGTCAACATTTTTAATGAAGTTTTTTCTTACGCCAGAAAAACATGCATTGATAAGTCGTCCTTACAATTCTTCAAACAATTTTCAAAGAAAACTATTTTTTTATATATTGTTAAAAATAATTTTGTGACTACGTCGTTTTGCATTTATCAAATAAACACACTTGTACTTACGTCCCTTGGTTTTTTGCTAATTAAATCAATATGTTTGATCGCAGAAGTATAAAACTTTGTCAAGACATTCAGTTTAATGTCATTATGTATAATTTTTTAAGTTTTAAGTCAAATAAACGAACCAAATGTATGTGTCCGTTAGAATTAAAAAAAAAAAAACAGTCATGTTTTGTGAGTAATTCACATACATGGGCGTACTGCTTACTGAAAAAATTTTCAGTACTGAAATAATGCAGTAATCCGTTAATATTTACTTATTATTGAAACAAGTGCATAAAAATATTTTTAACCCTGGAGCCACACGTTCAATAAATTACTTTCAATTTGATCATTAAAACCGCTTGCCAAAACTTGTTTGAGTTGACAGCTGTGTCACAGGCTGCACTTAATTTGAGAATCAATTTCATTTTAAAAATGCCCCCACCGAAGGAATAACTCAAAATAGTAGCATATTAGTAGCAATTTTTTTAATAAAGCACATTTATTTTTTAAGAAATATATTTTTTATAAAGAAAGCGCCAAAGTGAATTTGCGGTCAGTTGTTATATTGAACGTAAAATTGAGTGAGTGCGTTAGTAAAAAAAAGTGAGAGAGTATGGCAAAAAAAAAGGAAAGACAAAATTTGATCATGTGGCTTCCAAGTAAAGCAACATTTAAACAACATTTTATTTATAAAGGATTATTTTAAAAGATCTGTTTAATTGTTTGTACATATATTAGATTATATGATCTCAATACAAGTTTTATTTTTTTAACGTTGTAAAGGTTTCATCAAGTAGTATGAATTGTAACGTTTGTTTTGTTTATTTCTAAATAAAATATTAAAAAACTTGTAATTAATTAATAATGTTTATTTTCTCAAGTACCAATTTTTTCTAAAATTATCGAAAAAAAATATCTTAATTTATAAAATTTCTGGATTTTGAATTATTCGATTAATCGATTAATTTCAAAATCTATTAATTACACATTTAGAAAGTTTTGCACAACTTCTGCTTTTAACAGTGACTTAAAAATTTTATCTCAGCGAAAAAATTTATTTACCTTCCGAATGTTTTCGTGTACTGATTTATAACGACTTGCGGCGTTGGATAATCAGACCGTTGTGCATCGATCAACCTTTTCTTTAATTTTTTGGACTGATGGAGATATTAATGAGATTAAATGCTGGTGTAGCAAAATTATGAGTTTCCGCAATTTTTTAAGGACGAAAGTCATGAGGTCGTTAAAGATCAGTTGTTGATGCCTTGCACAAAGCTATAAAGAAAGAAAGTCATATGACATATCGACAGATTGTGACATCCGTGCAAGGACATTATATTTTCGCGTTGGATCCTGCTTAAATTTACAAAAGCTCAAGAAATGTTCATGTCGACTGGAGCAAAGAAAGGCGTAAAAAATACACAGATGACAAATCTTCAATCTCTTTTTATTTGATTAAAACAAAACAGCGAAAATCAATAGAATTTACCTCAATCAGAGTGGAAAATGTGTTTCGCAGCTTAGCAGCAGTGCAAGCAAGATTATTTTGATCATATTGAAAATATTTCTAAAAACTAAAATGCCGTTTTCAATAATAACTCATTTTTATTGTAAGGCTCAAAATTTAAATAATAACGTATATGATTTTTAGAGAAACTAACAAACCTCTTTCACCCATTAACTTTAACCTGAAGAAGTCTCAAAAATGTATGTTTATATATTCATTATTTGCATAAAGAAAATTTCAACAAGATTTTACTTCCTTTATGTTTTTAATAACCAAAAAGTTATGGTCTCTTAAAATTTTATTGATAACGAATTGCTTATATTGTATTTAAAAATATTTTTAGATATATGCTGCATTAAAATAAAAGTTAAAAAAAAATGTTTCTAATGCAATTAGTAGAATATAACCTGCTGATTTCAACAGCAATGTGTCTCCAACTGGGATTTCAGGGAAAGCAAATGAAAGTTTAGCAAGAATTTATAGCAATTTATTCATTTTTGTTATAACAAAAATTCCTCTCACATTCTCTTCCCAATATGTAATCTATATCAAACAATAAACACTGGTGTAATGACAGTTTTACATACACATGCAAACTATGAGTAGAGTATATACAGTGAAGGACTAAAGTCTACATGCAAGCTACTTTTTACGATTTTTGGGAATTGGAAACGATATTGAGAAAAACTTGTATGTCAATATTTAAGGCATTAATAAATAATTTTATTAATGACACAAAAATATAATTCAAAAACATAGCAAAAGCAATAATAACATAAACATTCAAAATTTCAAAGGTCAAAAGTGTACATACATTAAAAAAGGAACAATAGAATTAAAAAATACATTAAAAAATTTTAATATTTTAAAGCATAATATTTAGATGGTTCGCCCTGAGCATCGTTCACAGCTTGCAAATGTCGAGGCATGGAGTTTACAAAATTGTCTGTGATTTCCGCAGTTATTTCTGACTTTTTTTCCCTAAAACATCCCAGATATTTTTTTTATGATTTAAATGCGGTGAATTTGGTGGGGAATTGAGTTGTCTGGGAGCAGTATATAGAAGCTATTAGCGAACAATGTGCGCCGTTTGCTTGGGATCATTGCCTTGCTGAAAAATCCAGTTATTTCCAATACCTAAGTTCTCAACCGATGGTTTCAAATTAGGTTCTAATATGTTCTTATATGGATATCAGTCCATTGTGCCTTCAACTAAAACTTAACTGCCACATACAGATGATGCCATGGCTCGCCAAACCATAACACTGCCACCTCAATGTTTGACTGTGGGTATAGTATTTTTTTTTTTTTTTTATTATTCCTACACTAAATCCCGCGAAGCTTTTTGCTTGCCTGCAGGAGACCAAAGTATCTGGCGAGAATCGAACCCGCAACCCCGGTACTGATAGACTAGCTCACTACCAGCTAGACTACCGGGGCACCCATCTTAGACTGTGTTGGATATTCTCCACACTTTGGAACAGGTATCTCTTTCAAAAATATTGTATTTAATTTCGTCAGTAAATAAGATTAGTTTCGTATGTAATTAATGTGTTTTAGCAAATTTAAGATAGAATTTTTGCTTTTTGGCAGACATAATTGGGTGTTTGCGTTTAACTCTGCCTGTAAAGCGATTCTCATGCAAAGGTCGGTGTATAGTTTTTGGGTGGATACTGTTTCTGGAACATTATTCAATGTGTTCCGCCAATTTTGGGGGTCTTATTTTCGGATCCGCATTTACTTCTTTAAGAATACTGCTAACATTGCATCATAGCAGCTTTTTTTCAAGGTCATATTTGGAATGATTTTCAGTATTTCTATTTTTTTATAGCTTCTAATAATTGTTGTACTGTAAACCGTCAGATTTGACCATTTTGGTAATTTCTCCATAATATTTGTGATGTTTACGAAGATTTCTTATACAATATCTCACCGAAATATATATTTTTTGACTATTCTCTATTTAAAAGATCAATAATATTTCTAAGCCCAATATTTAAATATAATGTTACTAATTTAAAAAATTGTTATGGTAAGTTAAATTCAATATCAGTTGAGTTAATAGGATTCCCCTTGTTTCGTTTTGTATTTTTAAGGTTTTCCTAGAAGTAGTCACGTTGTATGTAGATTTTAGTCCTTCTTAAAATTTTGCTTAACGCTTGAAATTTCCATGTTAATTGGTTGTATAAAAACATTTTTCATTATCGTTACCAGTTCCCAAAAATTGTAATAAAGTAGGTTGCATGTAGACTTTACTCCTTCACTGTATGTATTTTTTGTGCAAAAAGTAAGAAAGAGAGAGAGAGAGAGAGAGTATGTGTCCACCTTTTCATATGAGTATGCCCCTGAACTGGTATCTTATATTGCTTCCTAATTAGCTTTCACTATAGAATTTCTTTACAAAGATTATACATATAAATTTTTTTATAAAAACCAAAAGTATAAAATGAATGAAAACAATACTTTTTTTAGGCCAGTTTTTTTTTTTTGCTAACCTTTAGTTACATCCGGTTTCAGCAGACCCCCAAACAAAAAGATGTTCATAGGCTCGAATGCTGTATTTTTTTATAACAAAAATGTAACTTTTGTAATTTGCTGTAATTGTTGCTTATGTAAAGTCTGGCCAAAATAAAAAGAAGAAAAAGTTATTATGTATGAAATGAAAAATATTTTTTTTTCCATTGTCCATTTGACTGGAACACTGTTTTCACAAAATAATGAAATTTTTGAAAACCAATAATAAAAAGGACAGTAGGTCGTAAATAATATCAATGAATATATTTAGAAGATAATGCCGATAGAAAATTGAGGTTCCTTAAATAAAAATAACTACAAAATCAAGAGTTTATTTATTCTCTTTCTTCAACAAAGTTCATTAAAAAAATAAGATTTTAAATTCAACAACATAATGTAGTAAACTTAGATGATTTGAACAAAATTTAGTAAAAAAAAAAAGTAATGAAATGCTATTGAATCAGTAAACTTTTATTCAATAAAATTGTGTGTAATAGAAACAGCACCCAAAATTATTAAAATCAAGACTTTTTCAATTGAAAAATTTATTTGTTAGCTTGATAAAAATTCTTTTTAGAAAAATAAAGAGGCGAAAAAAAGAAGTAAAATATGGTAAGAATCATTTCGTTAAAAGCTCGTTTAGCAAGAGAAAATAAATTTTAATTAAATTGACCAAATATAAGGTAAAATAAGTATGAAAGTTTATTAATATTAGCAATATTTTAGTAAAGAGCACATATGACCGACAGATCAGTTGGATCAAAAAACAGATTAGCCAACTTGTATGTTTGATCATTAGGGTGCACTATAGGAAATTTCCCCTTTTTTTTGGCCAAAAGTACTTTATTTTTTTCTTGGAGTTTTTGATTTTTTTTTTCACTATGTACTTAAAAACATACTAAAAAAGCATCCCCGAAGAATAAAGCATCAATGATGCTTTACCGTTATTTTATAAATGCAAAAACATGAGGTTTGTTTATTAAACAAAACGAGGAAGTTACTATATTAAATTAGACGTGTATTTAAGTATAAAGTTTTTATTCAAAAAATTCATGTAAAAAAGTGAAAAATGAACAATAATGCTAAAAGTGAGTACTTTTATAGTAGTTAAAAAGATATTCAACTTTTGTTTTTAATTTGGTAAAATCGAAGGAAAGAAAAAGACCTTGATGTTATTACTGTAATAATAAATTGCAACTTTACTAAGCTCCGAAAAAAAATGATTAAAAGTGATAAATATAACACTTACGCATTTCGATAGAGCCATAAGTTGTCATCCATTCGCAATTTATTTCAGCTGCATATACTTGCATAATTCTTAAAAAAAAGCGTATTTTTCCAGGTAACTTCAGCGTACTAAATGCAGACTTACGCGTGACAAACATTTTTCCCCGTGACGGTGCGTGACTAAAAATGTATTAGCTTAAGGAGGAACACTTCCAAAAAGCGAATCTTAAAAATCATTTAGAAGGAACACTTCCAAAAAGCGAATCTAAAAAATCATTTAACTTGGCCCACTCGTTTGGCTAAAAATTAGTTTTGGCCAAAAAAAAAGGGAAAATTTCCTATAGTGGGGTGGTTAGAATAAATGAATTTTGGATTTTCCCACGGCTCATCCCCCCTCCCGTCCTTTACTGTCCAATCGGCTAGAAAATGCGATTGGCAAAGTTTCAGCTCAATCCGATATTATTAACACGTGCCGCATTGAGGTTAAAGTTACGAAAAATAGCGGTTTAAAAAAAAAAAAAAATCGAAACCATCTATGAATACAACTCGAGCCTTCTTTGATATGAAATTTTATTATTATTAATTTTGATTTTAATAATTTTTTTTTCTAAAACTGATAGATTAAGTGGCATCACAGAAAAAATTATTAAGTTTGTCTAATCACCAAACTTATACCAAATTCATAATATCAAGCAAACAAGTTGTTGATGTTGCACCTATTACCAAAATGATTATATTGATTACTACAAATTGTAAAATTGTGAATATTTTTTTTTCAATATATATATATGCCCAGAAAATTTGCCATTTCAAACAATGTCTATATTTAATTTAATATTGACACTTCCAAACAACAATTCTACATATTTAAATTATTTAATTTTCGAAAAAAGTCAATTAATATTTTTTGTTATTTAATTAAAATTTTAATTGAAAATTTATTTCAAAGCAACTAAAATGTTAATAATATCAAAATTAAATTTTTAATTTTCTTTCAACTAAAAATATAATTGATTCAATTATCACATTAATTAAATTGAAATACTTTTTAAACCATTTTTTAATTGATAAAACACTTTTTTCTGTGATTTGTCGCATTAAAAGACAAAATACAAATCCAATACCAATAAAAAATGGGTCTTCCAATGTAGCAGGTTTGTAAGGGAGAAACGTAAAAGTTACGCTTACCATATCAATTACGGAAGACATGCATTTTATATGGTGAGTTCCCACTTTGAAGCAATACATTTTTGCTGAATTTCAGCTTTACACACTGAATTTTTTTGTTACGGGTATTCTTTAATATGCTCCATTACAAATCTGCTTCATAGTAAGGGAATGTCGCGTAATTTACTGCATCTCTGTATGACTTATTGCGGAGCGCAAAAATGTGCGCTTACTTTTTGAAATTTACTATCAGTGATTCGCAAGACAAGAAAATTTTTTATTGTAATGGATCATATTTTACTTATTTAATGCAGAACATTCTTTTTTTAGCATAGAAATGGATGAGAGTGATAGTATTTGCACTGCATGTTAAAACATATGATTTTAACTTATAATTTTTTTGTCATGTATCCGTCTTTTGTTATACTCTCAAAATGTCTTACAACAAAATTTCGCTTTAAACTGAAGAATAGGTGGTCATATATCCCCTTAGACGTTACAATAATTTTGAACAAACTTAAACACTCAAGATCATTTGGATTCTTATCCATTTTTTTTAGATGAACTTTACACTCGGTCAAAAATGCGATGATTGTTAGTAAAATTCATGCCAGAGACGCTGATACAACGGGTTTATTAGAGTTAGTTAAATATAATTTGTACTTTAGTTGTAATGTATAAAAAATATAATAAATATGTTGATATATCTCGAAAACTCATACAATAATTTTGATAGTCCTTTTGTTATATTTTATAAAATTTTCATGGAAAACAGTGTGTTTTATTTATTCATGTAATTTTTTTAATTACTTTTCTCAAGTAAGTAAAAATATTTAACAAAGTCTTGTTTTCCTACAATTTATGTGTAAACCTATACACATAAAAGCAAATGTGACAGCAGGTAAAATTTTTGGGTAAGAAGATGTGTATTATTAATGTATTAATTAAACTTTATTGTTTAACGTCCACAAATCTAAAAAATGTTTTGTTGTTTCGAAACTGCAATATAAATTTAGAAGATATTATTGGTAAATAAAAGTATATTTTTATAGGCTAGTAAAATCTTCTCTTTTTATAATGGTGGTTAATAATTATAGAATATTTTTAAACTTAATGGGGTTATTATTTGCATTAGTATGTGCAAATGAGTTTTCATTGTTGGCATTCGCAAAGGTGTGTTGAGCACCAAATTAAAAATTTTGGAAAGAATTGTATAAGGTTGTAAAAAGACTTCAAATAATGTCAAGTGCTCAATTTTTCCAAAAAATAAGCAAAGTTTCTGCGAAATGCAGGTTCCATATTAAATTTATTTAAATAATAACTGATTGTGTCTGTCCATAACTCAACATTTTTCGATAATTGTATTATTATTAATTGCTCTAAAGTCTTCATAGCAAAATATGTATGTTAATTAGGCCTCGTAATAGGCCTCGCAACCGCAGATTCCTCCCGCTGAAAATGAAAGAGACAAGAGTATTCGCACCAATACAATCATAATTGACACCACTGTTTCATACCCAAAACTTGCACTTCTTGGTTTATGGTAGTGACATACATACTTGTATTATATTGTTTGTGTTTCTTGTCCTTTAGCAGGTATTTTGTTGTCCTATTCTCTTCTCAATTTAGATTATTTTGTGCCTTTTTTGTTGCTGTTTCTTTAAAATTCTCAAACAAAAAGTTAATAAAATATGTTTAACAAACAAATATGGAAAAGAATATCCAAAAACTTTACAAAAAGGAATTAAACAAATAACAATATAAACAAAGATATTTGTAAGTGTTTGTTTATTACAGCTTTGTGTTTTTTAATGCACTGTTTAGCAGTACTGTTACAAATACTTATAACCCAAGGATTAATATTGAAAGGACCGCAAGAGGCAGGCCTTTTTGAAGGGTTTATATACCTATACAATAGATTAGTTTCTTATAATATCCAGCCTTAGTAATATTCCGTCTAGAAGAAATATTCATTATACAGTCGTTACTCCCTCCTTTAAGAAGGGTGAAACGAAGCTGTTAAGTTTTAATTTATTTTTCTTAGTGACATTCCTTACTATCTTCTTTGGGAAGGGAAAGCAGTTGTTCAATTTTTATTTTTTTGGCCTCGTAACCCTAACGTAAATGTTTACCCGGCGGATCAGCTGATTTGTTTCCTTACCAAACTTACGTATTTTTAAAAAGATGCTCTTACGTAAACGTGACGTTGCAGATGAATCTGATGAAATTAAAACTTTTCTTTGTTTTATCGTATTAGCTGTTAAATGTATGTTTTTTCTTATGCTTATCCCGCAAAGCACTACGCTTGTCTGCAAGAGACCAGAGTCACTGGCGGGAATTGAACCCACAACCCCTGCACTGATAGACTCGCTCACTACCAACTGGAATTTCGGGGCAACCCATCTTTATACTAAGCTAAAAGACATTCCTAATATTCGCTTTTAAAAGTCCTTCATCTGAAAGCCTTTTAGAATAAATATAAAAAGAAGTGAGTGTGTGGCTGGGCCTAATCCCAATGAAAACCTGTTTAACAAGTAAACGAAGTGCCTATGTTTAATAAATAAGGCCTTTTATTAGGCCTCTTTAGGCATTCTTGGTACCGAAACTATACGTGTATGCCCAACAAACAAGGCGGTTGGTTTCTAAATTTAAAATCGTTTTTTGAAAATAATTTGAAAGTAATTTTATATACAATTTTGTATAAAGTTTTTTTATAGAAAAAATTATTATTCCATTTATTTATAAAAAAAGATAAAACGTACACGTTCGCATAGAATTGTATATGGAAAATATTGTTAAAACTGAGTGTTTTTCATATAAATTTTCTATGCGAATGTAACGTTCGAAATTGTTGAACAGGAAGAAAAATAATTCCCCATAAAAAAAACAATGTATGCACATATAAGACTTTTTATTTTTCTTACAAGCAGTACTAAGTTGGACCGCTATTAGCAGCAATCACGGCCTGAAGTCTTCTGGGCATGGCTGTACTAAATTTTCTGTAGAATCTGTTCCGAATTCTTGTTACGAGCGTTCCTTTTACAACCTCAACGTTTTAAAAAAATTTCAAAAGTGTTCGATTGGGTTCAGGTTAGATGATTGCGGAGTGAATTTTATTACACTGGTGCAAAGTTATGCAATCACTCCTTTATTGAACGAGTTGCATGTTTGGGGTCATTATTCTGTTAAAATACAAAAAGTTCACCAACCCATCTACGGAATCCTTAAAATACCTTCCAATCTCCATACCAACACTATTAACATACTCCAATCGTCCTACTTCACTCTGTGTTTTAGATATACAAAGTTTGATACCCACAGTCAAATACGGCGGTGGCAGACATGTCAAATAATTTTTTTTTTTTTTTTGTAAATAAATTGTATATTAACACTATGCTAGTTGAAAAAACAGACAAGCCGGGCACATAGTGTTTCAACATAATTCGGGTACGCTGAATCCAGTTGTGCCCGCGGTTTTTTAAGATTGGCTCTGGTTTTCGAGATATACCGTTATTTCGAAAATGGAGGAGGTTGCACAGCAAATGTTCGTGTAACTCAAAAACCCGTTAGCTAATTGAAAAAACTTAAAAAACCGAAATTCCGCAATAAAATAATAACAAAAATAAGTTTTTAACAAAATTTCGAAATTTTTGTTTTTTAAAAATTCATAAAAAATTGGAAAATGCAGGTATGCTTCTAATTTTTTGCAGACGTATAAAAAACGAAATTCCAAACAAAACAAGCCATAAATGATTAAAATATGTTTGCAACTTTTGATTTTAGTCACAAAAGTCGACAAATTTTAGTTAATTTAAGAATTTCATAAAACGCAATATTTGTATGGGAGCCCTCCTAAGGGATGGTGATAAAGGGAAAGTATAATTTGAGAAAATGTTAAGATCAAAAAACTAATGGAGGTCAATCATACATTTTATCCCCCTATTGGCGACTCCTGGGCATTTATGGGACTTTTTCTACAATATATTTCTAGTCTGCATTGTACATTTTGTATGAAAGCCCCCTTAAGCAATGTAGATAGCGAAACAAAAATAAATATTTTACAATCTCTTAGGAAGGCTTTTTAAATGTCTGCAAAAAATTAGAAGCATAGCTGCCAATTTTTAATGAATTTTTAAAAAACAAAAATTTCGAAATTTTGATAAGAAAATTATTTTTTTTTCCAAAAAAAAAATTATGTTTCTAAAACGAATGAGGATATTAGAAAGGGGTTTTACTTTTCTAAAAGAAAATTTTATTGCGGAATTTCGGTTTTTTAAGTTTTTTCAATAAGCTAAAGCGTTTTTGAGTTACGCGAACATATGCTGTGCAACCTCCTCCATTTTCGAAATAACGGTATATCTCGAAAACCAGAGCCAATCTTAAAAAACCGCGGGCACCACTGGATTCAGCGTACCCGAATTATGTTAAAACGTTAGGTGCCCAGCTTGTCACAAAAAAAAAGTGTCAAATTCTTGCACAGTGTAATTTTTGTTTAACAAAACTGCATGTAATTTTTAATATATTTTTCATATAATTTTAAGAATAAATGCAATATATGCGATGTACGAATATTTATGTCATTAACTATAAGTGTTTCCTTTATTCTGCGCTTTAGTGATGTCAAGATTATTGACAAACCATTGTTTGGACTTAGAACTTTAACATATCGTTGCAAAACAAGAACTAGAAAAAAATATTTGTATTTTTTTCCGCAAACGATGTATTTTTGTTTACTCTATTGAACTGCATCAAAAATTTAATTTCCAAAAATTGTGGCATTAGCGCATTTACGACTGAAGGTACATATTTATTTATGTATGTGTAGCCAAAATTATTTTTGTCTTTCCATTGTTATAAGCTTTAAAATTCCTTTCTAAATAAAAATAATTTAAATAAAAAAATTAGCTGTGATTAACTTAAACCAGAATAATTATACATGTAGCTTTAGATTATAACCCAAACAGTTCGAATAAAATTCATAACTTAATTTTAAAATTAATGAAGCATATTCGTTCTTCCAAAATTTTGTTAACAATTGCATATGTATTTTTTTAGGTCGAACAAATACTATGTTTTATTCTTCTCTTAACCCTCAAATCTTTCATTCAGAACTAATGCTAAGTAAGTCGCCAGTTTTGGGGTCTTTGAACTATTCTCTATCTCAGATTATTCATTTACATATTATATATTCTAATACTGTTCGAAGACTGTAAACTAGCGGAATATTGTCGGATAATGTAGCAGTGGCTTTGGTAACATCTTCGAAGTTACCCAAACTTTTCAGCAAATTTATATTTATTCTCACACACATCTCATTTAAAATAAGCATACAAATCTAAAAATGTACAAAATTAGTACGTGTTTTGAGACGTGTTTTGTAAAAAGTACAATCAGTGTAAACTTTTTTTTTGACAAGTTACACAGCAAACGCGTATAATGCATATATGTATAAAAAGCTTTGAGTGGGATTATTTTCCCCATTTGCATACTTCTTGAAAAAGGTCATGAAAGTATCAAACGCATGGAACGGGTGTGGACCTCCAGCAAAAGAATTAAAACAGCAGAACAAAGATTTTTTGTTCTGCTTTTAAATGAGTTATTTCAGTTAGTTGTTATGCAAAAATAACCATTGAAAATTAAATTGTTTTTTCAAAATAAAATATATCGCAGATACCGATATATCGGAAAATCTCAAGTATCGCCGATATATTGGTATCGGTATTCGTTACTTCCCAAATTGATATATTATCATTTAAAAATTGTTGGGATTTTTGTAGGGACAATTTTTTGAGTGCGTACGGGGTTTTACGGGCTGCATAGGGACTTTTCAAAAATGTACATGTCATCACTGACTATACTATTGCTATTTAAACTAATTTAATATATATATTTGGGGGACTTACAAGGTAGTCATACAGTTGTAAAGTCATATGTCTTAAAATTATTACAAGAAATATATATGATTGCTGTAGATTCCTACTGTACAGTTTTGACGAATCAATAAACACAGCATTAAAATTTCAATTTTGCTTGAAACACAACAATATTTTTTTTTAAACCATTATAAAATATTATTTACGACATTATGACATATTATATATTATTTTATAGCACACCTTGTGAATCCCCCAATTGTGTCGTTGTATTTGTAACATTCAATAAAAAAATACAATTTCTTATGTAAGATTTTTTTATTTTGTCAAAGTTCAAATGCCATATACATACATGATATATTTACATAAGCTTTAATATTTTATAACAATTCTCAGAAGACATTAGTTGAAATCAATTAAGTATTAAATAATGCAGAAGAATCTGTCGGAGCAAAGAAGCCAAAAACCACTAAAGTTTAAGGAAACCAGTAGTTTCCTTTATAGTTAAGGGTAAACTAAAAAGTGATGTCTTTACATGACTATGATTGCATTTTTTCTTGGTTTAATGTCAATATTTTTTAGCGCAATCTTTTTGTTTGACTCTTTTCTTTTACTTAAATTATGCAAATCATTCTAAAAACATTTAAAGTCCTGTGCATGTTAAGTAGCTGTGCTCTTTCATAAATTTACTTACACTTTCTACGTTCTTTTAGCTCACAAAAATAAACAAACGTTGCTCTTAACAAAACACAAAGTGCCAAGTGTTTCGCAGGTTTGTACTTCTAATGAACAAAATATGAATATCGTTACATAAAACGCAAAATCTAACATTTTGAAAATTTTACAGGAGAAGCAAAAAACTATTTAAAATGTTAAATTGATAAATTACCTTAAACTGTTTATAATTCATTTTTCTTCTAGTTTTCTTGTAAAACCTACCAGTGGTTTGACAAATAACAATGTTGCATATAATGAAAACTGTTAGTTATGTCTATTAGCGTTTATCGTATACTATTTTGTAGATAGGGCTTTTGGTTTTTTGTTAATAAAATCTCTAATGTTGGTCGAAAGATTCCAAAAGTTGTTGTGGGCATGTGTGTTGATGCAATACATCAGAATCAATGAAAAAGTCGATTTTTAATTTTTGGTTAGTTAGAGCCTTTTGCGTTTTAGGAAACGAAATGTACAAATACATGAAGATTCGTTATTCTACTGCACATGATACGAGTTCCCTTGGAACTTGAATTTTAATGTAATAAATACGAAAAACCATTAATAATTAACATCTTGTGGCCACATTGTCTAAATTGACTATGCGACTGCTTAAAATAATAATGTTCCTTTGCTTTCGTTTTTGCAATTGTCTGAAATATGGAAGATGTCCATAGAAATGCTTATTTAAGGCAGCATTCATGAAACAAGTATCTCTCATCTTCCTTCTTGCATATTTATAAGTTTAGAAGCATAGAATATTTACTAGAATGGAAACAGACAGAAAAAAACCTTAGCCCATATTTGTGCTAGTAAGAAATTTGCTTGGTCCCCCTTTAGACAGGCAAAGTCTACTTTGACAAAGTCTGTTGAATTCTCTTTTTAACTTTGTTTGGTGCTCAGACACACAAAGTTTAATTTAACAAATTTTTGTTTTCTCTTGTTTGAAAATAATATATAAACAGCCAGAATGATGATTTTATCCTATTTTGGATTATTTTTTTAAACAAAAATATGATTAAAAATTTCTTTCTCAAATGATGATTTTTTATTTTTAGAAATTCTGATTTTTATTTTAATTTTGTCTTTACAAAATACACGATTATTTAAACGGTCACTTTTTAAAACAATGAAGTTTTGCATCAGCTTGATGCGCATTGGTGCTGCACACCTTTGTACCCAGTATCTAGAATACACAAAATTGCATCATTATTTCTGGACATAAAAAATATTAAAAAAAGCATATTATAACCTATTTCCAATGTGCGAAAGAATTCCTTCTTTCGAACAACTACATTTAAAACAAAAACAAATTCTAAAAACTTAGTTTTTTTTTAAATGTATTTGTACGAAGTAAATAATTCTTTCGCACATCGGAAATAGGCAGTTAGAATATTGATAAAAAAAATATTTGTGGAAAAAAAAATCTATTTTTATAAAGTTTCATATACTGACGAATTATGTTTTTATGTATTTCAATTTAAATAATAAAAAGTATGATTTTATAAAAAATTAATAGTTCTTACTATTTTTCCCTTGTTTTAAAAAATTAAATTAAGAAAAAAAATTTAAGATTTTCCTCCTCAAAATATGATTTCTTTTGCCATATGATAATTTTCATTCCAAAGATTCTGGTAACGCTGTATATAAATATAAAGTTGCAGCCAACTTCAGGTACAATCTACGAAGGAAAAACAAAACGAATTTGTGAGTACAGCAAAGTGTGTACTCCCCCGCTATGCTCTTTTCCCTTCTCTTCTATAAACTCAAGACTTTGCAAAGTAAACTTTGCTTGTCTGAAAGGGGTCTTGCTTTCTTTCAAAGTACATTTACACAAGGTAGACTGATAAGCGGACAGACATATATCCCAACTAGCAAATTCGTACGTTTGAGCGAAATATGTGCATGTGTGCGTTAAATTGTTTTTGTTTTATATGCTGACAATTTTACAAGTCGGGTATTTTTGTAATGCTCTCCCAAACGAGTATACCTTGTGTAAATGTGCCTTGCTTATTTATTGTTGCGTTTCACACGTACGAAATTTTTAGAGAAATTTTTTTTGGATTTGTTTGGAGAGAGTGTCGATTCCAGTCAAACTTCTATTTCTAAATTTTAGAATCTTAAAGTAACCCAAATACACACACATACATTAGTTGTGTGGGGATGTGTGTATATGAAATAATGTTTTGCGTAATTGTAGCAATTTCTTACACATATTAAAATGTGTAAGATTTTTTTAACAAGTTTGTGTATGTTGCTTTCTCTAATGCCATGTGGAGTTTTGCTTAAATGTAAAACTGTATTTATTGTATTGCTAAGTAATAATTTCTTTGTCCTTTAACATTTCGGAGCAATTAAATTATGATAATTTTATCAAAAATGTTAGAAATTTCATCGGTAAAGTGATGAGGGTTTCGAATGTTAATTTTTATTTATTTATTCTTTTTTTTTTTGCTGGAAATACACTTTGACTAGGGTTGTTTTTGAATTATGTGGTCCAATATGCTTGAAATAAGCAAGATGTTACTCAATCTGCCCGTTTTTTTATGACGAGCGCAAAATTCACTTGTTTAACTTACATTTAAAGCAAAAACAAATTTTAAAATATTTCCACTTGGCGAGTTTTGGTTCAAAATGGGGAAAAAGTCGCCAAAAATTCAAAAAGTCGCAGGGTTATATGAGTTTTAAAAGTCTTACAAAAAGTAGCTCGACTATATAATACATGCTGTAACCCTGCACTCGTCTTCGACGATAAACCACAGCCATTTCAAAACCTTAATGTCCACTTTCGGTGAGTTATTGATGAAATACGGCGGCAAGTACGGCCGTGTATGTAAATTTGTTGTCCAGATTGCGCCATGTACACGCCAGCCTTGGCAGCCACATGTTTATTATATAAACATTTTTTGCTTTAATCCATTTTGGGAGCATACGTCTTCCATTAAGCATCTGCATCTTAGTTGATTTGTTGTTTCCGCGTCTTTCCATGTAAGATTTCTCTGTCCTCTTTCTGAAAGTATTTATCTATTAAGTGCTGTTATTGTGACTTGTATTAGTTTCGCTTAATGGTTGTAGCTAGGAAAGTGGGGCTAAGATTTGTTACTGCATAGAAACAACACCCTCCTTGTAGCTTGCGTAGTGGTGGGGGTAGTGGCTCCGCCATAAGAATTTTGGATAACATAGTTCACTTTGATGACCTAACGATTCCCGCGAAAACGTATGTATATAAACTAATGGGTATAAAACGCAGTATGGCGTCGGCTTTACTCCGAGCAGGTGCACTACAGCATTCCTCTACCGCTGCCGGGGATAATTGCTATCTACACAGCGGTGAGGCTAATTCGGTATGGTAAGACATCTGGCAGAGATATTCCCACTAGTAAAGCGGCCACAAGATCCCTGTGGCATGTGTTTATCACATCGAGCATAATGCTTGATGTTTTTGGAGGAGATGGCGACGCTCCAATATTTAGCCTTTAATTGGTCTCTGGATAAAAGGTTATACATGGAAACTGCATGGCTGCCTTGCTGGCGCTTGCAGGCATGACCTTGAGTCGAAACAGTTAAACTTATGATATAGGTATTTCGCTGTCGAAAATTAAGCAGCTTATCGCCTACAAATTTCATTTATTGTTAGGCAGAGATGTTTTGATGAAACTACCTGTGGGGAAAAAAGCACTCGGAAGGCTTTAAAGCTGTTCAGCTTTCCCCACAGGAACCTAATTTCGGTTATAAATGGCCATTGCAGTATTTGGAAACAAGCCCAAAGGCTAGGGCTCCAATACAATGGCATGTGCAAAAAGTGCGAACGCGAGGATTAAGAGGGGTCAACGCAACAACTTCTCTGTCATTCCCTGGCATTCGAAAACCTAAAATTCAAAGTGTTTGAATTATCTTAGGGATACTTGTCTCTCTGACATTGATTTGAAAACACTTCTTCATTGAATTAACCGGCTGGTTGATAATGATAGCAGCCGGGAAATATAGGACCCCTGGGAGACAGTAAAACATGGCAATACAACGGGAACACATCTTTGAGATGTGCTTGATTGCGGCTCCTAATAGAACCTAACCTAAAAACCCAACATGCATGTTTTATAAAATTCTAGCATTTTTGCTTAATTTCGACATAATATCTTAAATAAAACTCATATCACAAAAATTTGGCAAACAAATGGACGAATATATTCGATTTATTTGACTGACTTTTTTCTTAAACAATTTTATTATGATTCATAATAAATTTAATTTTTTTTTTTATTAAGAAATAAGATTATTGTTTAAAAATATATAAGAAAATGTTCTACAGTTTTAAGATATATGTACTATTAGCATACAAAAACAATTACACACATATGCAAACAATAACACAAATACATTCAAAGAACACAAATACATTTATATATTTGTTTCAAATATTATTACCAAATTACAAAAGGATTAGTAATTTCTACTTTCTTAAGTATTTTAAAATGAAATCGCTTTCAGCTTTTCTTCTTTGTTTCGTTGATCTTATTTAAATTCGATAATATTTGCAGACATACTTTTTTTGGCATTACAAATAATTAAAAGTGATTAAATTTTTATTTCAAGATTTTGCATATTAATTCATTTTGAATTAAGGATTAAATTTATTGTCAGAAAGAAATTAATGCAAAATTAGAATAATTTTAGTTTAAATTCCATATATTATTTAAAATACGGTAATATGGTGCAAAAGGAATATCAATTTAATTATTGTTAATTTAATTGAAATGTAGAAATTAAGGAAGTTTTGGTATGTTTAAGAATTTGTGATTGATATAATAGTAAAAATGAATAATATTTTGAAGCATTGATGGGCATATTTTATTTTTTTTTATTTTTAAGCAACAAAATTTTACGTGATGCATTTCACTCTCGAGTTTTTCCAGCTCATTAAGTCTCCATACACCTAAAATTATATCGGGCCATTTAAAAAACTCAACTTATTCGTTTAAAGTTGATTTGGCCGAAAAATGTCCAGAATATTCGACTGGAAACTATGCCTTAACATTAAGCTAGGAATCCGCCACACTTTGTAAGACTACTTAGAAAATAGTTTTTGGAAATACATAGCCCACCCGTCTTAGAGTTCAGATCAATGTTGCCAGTTTAACTTTTTTAATACTCGATCTAGCATTTTTTAAAGCCATCTGGCAAGAAAAAAAACTGACTTAGCATGTGGCATATTTTCTAGCATTACTTAATAATTTCTAGAATTTCTTAGTTCTTGTGGTGTTTTTAATATTTTCCATTATTATTTTTATACAAATATAAAAGAAAAACGGAAGATTCTACAATTTAATTAAATCTAAAAAAATTTAATAATGTAAATACTTATGAATGTGGATATGGTAACGCTTTTACTGAAATAAAATTGAGCGACAACAAGTCACTCATTATCGGTCTCTTAAGTGGCCCACTAAATATCGACTTGTCGTTTGACAGATTTTACGTGTCTAACGTAATTCATTTATTTATTGTCAAATGACTGTATTGCCACATCGTCAATTCCATAAATAAAACGCTAGTTTTATTTATAAAAAATATTTTAAAAACATATTTAATTTTATAAGTGGCGGTGTTAAAAAAAAAATATTTAGTGCTTGTGTGTAAAGAAAATTTTCTTAAATATTTTAATAAAATGGCTATGTCGACAACTACAACACAAATGACTGATAATTTGTGGTCGCATAATATTTCTTAGTGGGATGCAAATTTCTATTGGTACGTTATCGGTCGCTTGCAGTGTCTATTGACTTGTCGTTCTGAAAATTGTTAGTGGGCAGTCGACATCGGGAGGCAGGCTGTTATTCAAAAAAGTTTCGCTAAAATTGGGTGAATGAAGCCGATAACTTAAAAAAACTTTTGCAATAACTGCAAATGCGATATTATTTCTTAATTTAGTGGCCTGGAGCAACATGCCAAAAGCAAGAAAGCACAAAAATGCTACGGGCATAACAAAATACCACCATATCACTTTTAAAAGAATATGTGGCAAAGTTCAGCAGAGGCGGTGTTAAGTAAATGTGCTGTGCACAGTTCGGTTGCACCTGTCGATCATCTGAAAAACGTTTTTAAAAGGCATTTTGACAGCTCGTCGCGGAAGCTGAAGGACAAAAGCAGCATATTATAAAAATGTGCTTGGCTCTTACGTTAATGAAGGAATTTCTATATTTTTAATATAAATTTTTTTAGCATTTATTCTATTTTCAGCATTTTTTTTTTAAAAAAGTCTAGCATTTTTCCTGAATAAGTTTTGGCAGCACTGGTCGAGTAATTCCCTTGTTCGAGTTGCATTTATTTCGCTTGATGCGGATTGCTTTCTCTTTAAAATAGGCTATCCGAAATAGTCTTAATTTAAATGAAGATAAAATAATCGTTTAAAATTTTTATAAAGACCCCGCATTTTCAATTAACTAGAATTATATCAGGACTATCTAATGGTGTTTTGTTTTCTACAAAAAAAAAAAAAAAAAAAAAATACCACCTTGTTAAAAGGTACATATATAAAATGTCTTGCTGACCCTGTAATAATGCAATTTTTTATTTGACGAGAACAAAACACAGTATTCGACCGCCCCGTTTTTAACAGCTGACAAAAAGTTTGTTCTGCAAAATATAAAAAAAATATGTACATAAATGAAAAAGTTTGTTCGTCAAAATATAAAAAAATACACATAAACCAAAATTTGCTAATAGATTGATATTAAATAAATAAATAAATGAACAAAATGAATGACGAAATTCCAATTTCTTAAGTTTGTTTTTTATAAAATATGAATGTAAACAAGAAAATACCGTTGCCGGATTGCTGATTTATTAACACCAAGTTTTTCAGATTTCTTGATTTGACGTTTTTTTTTTTAATCAATTTGTTAACACCAAATCCACTTAAATTTTATATCAATGACAACCAATCATTAACAATGTAATGCTTTCTTTTGTTTTTACTATTAAATAATAGAAAAAAAACTATTAAAATTTTAAATTTTTACTGTCCTGATTAGAGACGATTTCTTTCTCAACTTCGTCTGGTTACCCTATATATAAACAGAAGCCATCTTTTTACAGGGCATTATCAACACTGTCGATTTATATGGGGCGTAACGTGCCTTATGCCATTAGTAAGGGTCCTTTTTTAGAATAAGACAAGCCACCCTTTTAGAGACCGAAGTATTTTTAAGAAACGAACACCAAATTGCATTTTTTTAGATAAAATGTCACTGTTTTTTTTTTGAAAAAAAAAACAACACAATAAATTACACAATAACAAATTACACAATAAACTTAATACAAAAAATAAAAAAAAAAAAATTTAAAAATTATTTAATAATAATACTTAAATTTAAAATTTCCGTTTATTTATAATGTTTATAATTTTGTGCTACATTTTCCGTATCCGATTTAAGATTAATCCTTAACAATTCAACAAATCTAGCATATAACGGCACTTATAAAATTATATAGGATTTTAAAATATTTATAAAATTATATTCTATATTATTTTTTACTGCGTTGTTTGTTTTTGTTTTACTCCTTTGTGTACTATTCTGATGTGGTTATAGCCCGAGTTAATTTATATGTCTTTATGTGGCAATACACGCATTTGACAATAAATAAATAAATTACGTTAGACACGTAAAAACTGTCGACCGAAAGTCGATAGTTAGTGGGCCGCTTAAGAGAACGAGAATGAGAGACTTTTTGTCGCTCGCTTAAGTTGTCAACATCGGGGGCCTGGCTGGTAGACTTCGTTAAGAGCTATCGGATTGCAAAAGAAAAAGTTGAAAAATATCCAGGTAAGCAGTATTTTTCTTCTTTTGAGGCCTCAAAGCCTGGCAAAGCATTAGTTCCACTATAAAATTTATTTATTTTTTATTGCTTTATTTATAAAAAAAATAAGGTAATACATGTATGTACCTATATGCTAAATATAATATTATTATATTAGGTCTAGGCCTTAAGCCAAGTTAAAGAATATACATATTCTTTACAAAAGATATTTATATGAATAAAATATTTACAAAGATGGTGTTAGATTTTTTAAATTATTTATTTTTATATCTTATTACAAATATATTCAGCATTCCAATGAGGTCAAGTACCTGGGAGTTGGGCAAACGGCTTAATTGGAACTCGCACCTCGACCAGACCCTTAAGGAGGCGGTTAGGGCCTTCTGGGCCTGCAGGAGCTTCTTTGGAAGGACTTACTGAAGGATATACTGTATGATGGTCAGACCGATAATTATCTATGGATGTTTGGTATGATGGCCAAAGGTTCAACAGGTGTATGCAATCGGAAAGTGCAACAGGCTACAGCGGATGGTGTGTCTGGCCCTGATGGGGGTGATGCGCACATTTGCTACGGCAGCACCTGAAGTATTTGTTTGTATATTTCCACTACACATCCTTATAAGGAGGACTGCATTGTCGAGTCTTCTTAGGATCCAGCTGACATTGGGACGTGCGGAGGAAGGGGTTCCGGATAGTCATTCCTGACAGGCGGGGCTGAAGCACTGAAAATACCTGGCATGGAAATCGGGAATTACATTGGTATACTGATGGGTCCATATCGGAGCATGGAGTGGGTGCGAGGGTATTTGGACCAAATACGCGAATCTCAATGGCCGTAGGGAAATCCCCTAGTGTGTTTCAGGCCGAGATTTACGTTATTGATATGTGTTGCAATATCATTCTTGGCAAGGGAATGGTTGGCGACAGTATTGTAATTTTCACTGATAGCCAAGCGGCTGTTAAAGCAATCTCTTCCTAGAAGATGTCCTCGAAGTAGGTGGCGGAATGCCGGGAAAGGCTACGGGAACTGGGCGCACGGAATAGGGTGACGCTTTTTTGGGTGTCGAGTCACTCAGGGGTCCCGGATAACGTTGGGGCTGACGAGCTGTCCAGGGCCGGTTCGAACGCTCAGATGGTGACGCCCGAGCAATTTTGTGGGCTGAGTTGGGCCAAAATCCAGTCCTTTATAGGAGACTGGGATCTAAGGGAGCATAGGGGATACTAGGGTATCGCTTCCGGAATTGGGTCAGGCGAGGGAATTGATCTCTCCCGGGAATATAATGAGGACAAAGGATCTCAGCAGATGGGATCTGCGACTGTTGGCGGATTTCCTGACTAGAACCCACGCGGTCAAGTACCACCTTTATCGGATGGGCCTGACAGAAGATCGGGAATACAGATTGTGTCTCGATGAGGACGAGTCCACGAAGTATATACTGTGTGACTGCCCGGCGCTGGCATGGACCAGAAGAAGACACGAGGGCACGGCGCAATAGGTGTTTCCCGAGTCCGTGCAATATTGCCAAAAATCCCGCATCCAGAAACTTTTCGATTGAAATGTGAGAAATGAAACAAAAATGCCATAATTTGAAACAAACAGCTGTTTTTCTCACTTAACTGCGTGTGTCCCATTTTTGGCGAGTATTAGCTGTCACGTAAGGAAATTACTCGCCAATATACTGAAAAAGTGTGTCTGTAAAATTTTTGTGAGAATGTTCCCGCTTTGAACTGTCAAATAAACTCACGCATAAAAACGGGGTGAGAAAAATTTTAACACTAAAAAATAAATTAAAAATGCAAATTGCAATGAATATAAACACGGAAGAGATAAGTATTTTGTTCTTGGCAGATTTTTTCATTGTTTAATTATTTTGCTTTTAAAATTTTTGAAAAATATGCGAATGTTTCCAAAGCAATTTTGTCGTCCACAAACATTAAAGTCGCCGTTTACATTTTTGGTATAGCCGACGGCTGTATTTTCGCCGCCTTCGTTGAAAATTTTTCAATTTTAGTAAATTTTGGTCACCGTCACCGTTTGATATGTTTGAATGGTGTTCTCAATATCCGCCATTTAATATCGGGTTTGAGTGGAATATTATGACATTTATACTTAACGACGTAATCTCTTTTGTTAGTTTTCGACATGAGTTACAGACACACTTTGTTCTCACATTTTGAAAAACCATGGAATATTTTGTTTCACATGTTTTTGGCGCGAGAAGTTCTCACCAAAGTTACAGAACATGGGTATTGGTTAGGTTCCTGTAGGAAGCAGATGGTCTTTTGTCCAACTAAATGGGAGTGGGTACAATAGACCTAGCTTGGTTGCTGTACCATCTCTATTGAGGTGAAAAATCCCCGCTCACAAAGAAAAAAAAATCTTATTACAAAAATATATAAAATTTGATT
The DNA here is from genome assembly GCA_943735925.1 of Pollenia amentaria. NCBI lineage: Eukaryota > Metazoa > Arthropoda > Insecta > Diptera > Polleniidae > Pollenia > Pollenia amentaria. The sequence goes on along the minus strand of OX031007.1, from coordinate 219,409,227 downwards.
TGCCAAAAACTTTGTAAAAATTATAAAAAAACTAAACGTAATAAATTATATAATATAAACATTTCCGACATGTTTTATAAAAAATAATAAAGTTTAATAAAAGGTTTTTCGTACAAAATCCGTTTAATTTAATTTATAAATAAGGTTTTCATTTATAGTTTTTAGGGGGTTACAGTAGTAAACTGTGAGGGCGCGGGCAGGAAGTATAAAGTTGCGACAGGAAATTTTAATGTTAATTTATTGAGACAATGTACGGTGTTCGTTTAGTTGCCAATTTTTTAAAACAAAATTACTCGTTAAATTAGCGAAAACTATCTGAATAAGTAGAATTAAAGAATTATATAATTATATTATTTATTAAAAGATTTTGTTTGTTGTGCTTAATTCCCTTTTCTAATAATTGATAAAAAATACTGAAATTTATTGTTGGAGGATAAGCTGTTCCTATACGCATTTTACTGGTTGCTTAGGCCAGATCATCAGGAAACGTTCTCCTAAATAATTTTAGAAAAGCCAAAGCTATCAGCAAACAAGACTACAGAGGGAATGAGAATTACCTACAAACACTCAAAAAGTCTTTTTTGCAATGATATCAAAGCTTAAACAAAATACCAAACAATAAATCAGTGATAAGTTTATCTTTTCTTACATTTCCCGCTTATTATTGTATTATAATTTACGGAAAATAATATTGACGAACTTTGTTCGTTAAATTTAGAAACTTTTTCTTTATATTAAAGAACAGTTCATTAAATTATTAAAAAATATCTTTAAAAAAAGAATCATTCATTGTCCCAACTAACAAATTTATTGAATAAATTTATCGTTTGCTAAACATAAATTTTCGTTGTCTCCACGAAGGTTTTTGGGTTAGTAAAGGTCTATAATTGACCATAATTTCATAAAGATGTAGGTCCCAAATTGGGTATATTCTCAAAGATTATGTCTTAATTTTATATAGTGAAGTATATGAAATGGTCGGGCTTGACCCACTATACTTTTTTATTTTTTATTGTTTTAAATTGCCGTAATTTTTTCATTAACATACATATGCCCTGTCTTAAAATACTCCCATGGTTTTTAAAGAATTTTTAGTTACCATTACTATTTCCTTAGCTTCTATTTTGTATTCTTAAATTTGAATACAAATTGACAAAAAATATTAATAATTTCCTTTAAAAATTAGAGAAATTAGAAAAAAAGAGACTCATCATCGCCCTTTTCAAGATGAAACAAGACCAGTTCCCCCTTACTAATATTTTTTATTATCGTCATAAAAATCTTTAAAAAAAGTTTTTCGTTTCCGACTTATTTTTATTAAATTAATCTTGAGGAAAATTCTAATTAACAAATAAATAAAATGAAATGTATTTTTTTATTTATAGCCCCTCTTAAAAAAGTTTTTAAAGCAATCTGGAAAAGAAGACGCAGTTTTGTTTGTTTTCTGTTATAGCAGAGTCCACGTGTCTCAAACAAATGTACTCATACAAATTTGAAATAATAACATTAAGCAAATGCAGTAACAGAAAGCAAAAGCACAATAAGATTTAAACTTTAAGTAAAACATGTCTTAGCAAATCATTATCAAAACACCAGGATACAAAAAAAAATCCAACAAGCCCGAGCAGAATGGCAAGGTGGTGGGGTAGTTGGATTATGGTAAACAAGCAATAAAAACTAGAAATATTGAAATGGGAATGTTACAAACAAATACAAAAATAATTTATTATAATTGCTGTAGTAAGCAAAAAACAGCAGTTGAAGGAAAAAAAAGCAAGAAGACAATTGTGAAATAATGTTAATCCAATAAAACCAGACAGATACAAAAACATGTCCAAATACTTTAAGTCATCGACAATTTGGTCAATACACAGACTAAACCTGGTCAACCAAATAATAAAAAAAACATATAAGAAAGTATAGTTGGTCAAAACCGACCGTATGATGCCCTACACCACACTATTTAAAAACTTATTTTCCCAAATTTACCTTTTTTGCAACTCCTGGGCAATCATGGATCCGCCAGTTCAAAATTATTTTGCTAGGCTTAGAGTCATGCAAAAGTTCTTTGTGCCGAATATTATCTTCATATGTATGAGATTTGGTATCTTTTGAGTTATTTGAGGGGTTTATAATGAACACATAGTTTATTTTGGACCTGGGCAGTTCATGAAACTGAATTAATGGTAAAATTAGAAAAAATAAATTATTGTTTTCTACAAACAAAAAAAAAAAAATTATAAATATTTTAATTTGATATTCATAAGATCACTATTTAGCATACGGTTAACACACCCAGAAACGATATATATCCCAGCTAGCATTTTTTGAAATTTTTAATCATATTCGAGTCGTTTTTGACTCTGCAGCGCTCATTTTCTTATAATAAATGATACTTTTGTCGAGAGAAAGTGGTACACTACCCGCAACTCTTCTTAATGAGGCATTTATGATTCGTTTTTTTTTCACTTAATGCCATTTAAGACTCTTTTCTGTATGGTATTTATGATAATTTTCGAATAATTTTCAAGTCATTTAAATTCTTTTCTGGGTATTTTTCGATTCATATATCAGTCATATTTCTAATCGCTTATGAGTCATTTATGAGTAGTTTCTTTGTTATTGTGAAGTCTTCTTATAGCAAATTATTAGTCTATTTCTATTCATTTTACAGTCTTTTCTACGTTTATTCCGATCGTTTTTCGAGTCATTTATAAGTCTTATTTCGCTTTATATGTCAGTCATTTTCGAATAATTTGCCGGGCCATTTATAAGTATATTTCTATTAAATAAAGTCATTTCTACATCATTACTGATCGTTTTTCGATTCATTTATCAGTAGTTTTGGTAATCGTATTTGACTTTTTTAGTCCATTTTCTAAAAGTTTCCTTAATAAAAATAAAACATGAAATTAATTTTTAATATGCGAATTTAAGTTTATTAAAAATAAGAAATTTAGAAAAAAACCACAAAAATTAAATAATTTATAAATTTACAAAGCAAGTTTATTAAAAATAACAAAAAAAAAAAAAACAAAACAAGTTAGAGTGCTATATAAGGCTGTGCCGAATCTTTGATACCCTCCATCGACAGGAGTGAGCTCTATATGATAAATACATATATATTATTAACTAAGCTTCACAAAAATGAACGTCAGCATTAAAATTGGTTGCGGCTTAGACCTGAATTAAATTATTGACCGACAATAAGAAAGTTTTTTGCGTTTCTTATTAGAACTCTGAAATGGCTTGAGAAAAATATCATGATTCGTAACAGTTTTAGCCGAACTAAAATGATTTTTAGGAGGGTAATTTTTATTGGACCTGTGGTAAGTTACGGACCAATCATCCCAAAATTCTGAAGACTGATTTCTGGTATTACAAAAAATAAATTAGAATAAATTTCAATACAGCAGTGTAATTAGTTTAAGCGTTAACAGTGAATTTCACAAAATTGGATGATATTTTTTCTGGCCATATGAATCTAAGTTGAAAGAAATGTTACCGCAATATCTATATCTGTTATGGTTTAAGGCGAATTTAATTAGTTTCCCAAAGTGGCCTTTATTTGGATTAGGCGCAATAAACTGTTTTTTTAAAGTAGGGTTTATATGGGGCCTATGGTAAATTTGGCAGTGTGATTTCTCGTCCTATAAAACTGGGACGTACCGCATTTCATTATGATAGCATTATTTATTGCGGTGTTTGGCGTACTTAACAGTTTTCCATGAGTAGGGTTTATAAGGGGCCTAGTGTAACTTATGGACCTATCTTCAAAAAATTTTGAACTGTGATTTCAGGTCCTATAAAACTTTGACGTACCAAATTTTAGTATGATAGCATTATTGATAATGGTTTTAGGCGTACTGTTTTCCGGGAGTAGGGTTTATATGGGGCCTACGGTCGATTATGGACCAATCTTCACGAAATAACAGTATGATTTGCAGCTATATAAAGCAAATTCGCTCAAATTTTTTTTTTTCATTCCGTGCATTATTCCACCATTTATGTTAGTCTTTGTATCAAAATTATCAATTTTTTGTGGGTAGTGTTTTATAACAACGCGCATTTAATAATAATTATTACATATAATAATAACAAACAGACGTACATGGCTAAATCGACTTAGAATTACTCAAGAAGCCAGTCTATAATTATATACATTATGGGGTCTTAGGTGTAAAATAAAAAAGTTTCACACGGAAGGACAAACTTTGTATACCCTCATTCACCACTAGTGGTGGTGGAGTGTATAAAAACACTTATAAAAAATACTAATAATAATACTAATAACAATAAAAATAATAATTATTATAATAATAATAATACAAAAAAAACTGAATTTACATACTATTAATAAATAATACTAGTAAAAATAAAAAATCTAATTTGTTCTTTTTCTTTTTGCCACTCTGTCTTTAGCATGAACAAAATGCTTTTGTAGAATGTAATTCATTTATTTATCGGGGCTCTTATATTTAAGAACAAATATCTGAAATGAAAAATATTTGTAAGTTTATTTTTTAACAACAGAATTATATACCTACTTTTAATTGTTATAATAAGAAAGCACTGCTCGGCGCTGGGCTTAGTGCTGGTCCCTTTGCAACTATGCAAACAAGCTAAATCATCTGAAAATAATTTCCGAAATGCAGCTCTTAAAAATTCGGTCGGGCCGTCACCGCCGGTTTTTGTTTGTTTGTATTTTTTTTAATTTTATATACATACAAATTTTTGCAGCTTTTCCTCTTTTTCCTGCACTAAGATATCAAACGTATTAAATTCCTTTATATTTTCAAAAAGAAGTTTTTGCTTGTCTTTAAGTTAATCTAATAATTTTTCAATAATTTTGAAACACAATTTAATTATTACTCCGATGAATATTTTATGAATAAAGAAAAATTAAATTTTTAGACATTTTCGTTACAATAAACAAAACAAAAAAAAAGAAAATCTTCCAAATGCTAGCAGGGCTTCTGTATTGGTTCACAACCCCTATATCGTTCATAACTATTTGCAACGAAAGTAACAAACATTATGTAGTATTCTGTTTTTCGTTATAAAACAATACAATTGCAGTGGTTCTTTACACACATTAGGCATATCACTTTTTACAATTTTTGCAAATAGGGAAAAAGACGTATTACATTTTTTTTTTTTGAAATCGCATAAAAGTTTCCGTAACAAACGATATTACTTTTTTATAAGATATTGTGGCCATTTGCTTTATCACTAAATTTAGAAATTTGAATAAATATTGATTGTGTAAAAATGTTTAAAAAAAGTGATATGTATAAATATGACATGCAGTACTTATATGAACTTTTCAAAACTCAATATTTTCCCTATAGTAAAGTTAGCAATGCCAAACTCAGTACTGCTCGCTAGAATTCTAGAGCTATTCTGTCACTTTTGTCTTTTATACTTATTCCGGAATAACGATTGCAATTATTTTCTATTTGTAAATTTGTAAGTGATGCATTAAGCGAAGTCTTGTTTTCGAATCATACTTTCAACAAAAATAATTACGCCACCCTATAAAAATCATTGACCGGCTTTACAAAAGCAAATGAATGTTTTCTTAGTCATTGGGTCAAAAAATGATCAGTTATTCAGAAAGTTAAGCGAAGCAACCTCTGCGCAGGACGTGCAAGACCTTTTCTATTGTGTAAACCATAACATACTTTAAATTTAAGAACTAGTTAATATAACAATTTAACATATCTGTGTTTCCAGATAAAACTATTTTAAATAAAATTCTGTCTTTTTTAGAAATCACGTTTGGTGCGGAACATTTTTCAACACATTAAAAAGCAGTCTTTGCCGTCTTAACACCTTATGTTGCCAGGAAAGAAAAAAGCATTAAAAATTAAATTGTTTGTTCAAAAAACTCTAAAAAAAATCAAGAAATATCGTCGTATCGACAGTAAACAATCGGCGATATAAAAAAATCGGCAAACCTGAAGTATCTCCGATTTATCGGTATCAGTAATACCCGTAATACCACTGGATCGACCATACACTTCGTATGCTATCCGACGAAATATGCCATGATACAGTATAGTGGGGACACGCAGGCCGAAGTCCAAAAATTACCTTCAGAAGAACCATTCTGAACAAAAGCAGCATTATTATTTTGAAAGTAAGATTAAATCGATCAATTTAAGAAACAGCATGTGATGGAACATATATAATATTTTATAGTTATTGTAACTCATTACACTCAAAATATCCACTATTTTTTATATTGAAGGTTAGATTTAAGAGGAACTTCTGTTCAATTTATATTCTTTCAGCCAATACAACAGTTGTGTATTGCCTCTTTGTTAAAATTCTTGTAAAAAAACTGTCATTTTAAATTGCTCTATTATTATAAAAAAATATACTCAGGTTTATGATGAAAATCGATCATATTCAAAACGATCGTTTTAAGCAGGTGTGGTGCATTTGGACCGATTTCAAAATTCATTTCTGAATTAACATCTAAAATTGTTGTTCAAAATACAGTTCAATTTACAATTATAATATCAAATGTTTGTAAATATAAACACGAAAATTGTTTTCCATCACAAACCTGACAGCATATTTTTCATCGGGCTATATTTTAAAGATAATTTTGTTATAAAATCTAAACTTATTGTGTGTTTACACTCGAGGTGTTTGAAATGTTTGGAGGGTTTGCTTAAGTGTCAGATTGTATGTACATGAAGGTTGTTTTAGGTGTGGGTTTTTGGGTTTATTTAAACAATATGCTATATACAGTGTCTACTTTTTTTAAATTTTGGTAATTTGTTTGTCTGTCCATCTTCAGCCTTTTTTGGCCTTTAACTAGTTCTTGTAGTGAGTGTGTGTGGGTGTAAATTTTGTTGGTGGAATTTTTTCCAATTCTACAAGATATTTTATGGTCACTTGGAAAATGTAAACGTAAAAGTCATAAATATTATTTAATTGGATTAAAAGCTTAAAAAAGTAGCATTGACCATAGTAAAATTTATGAATTGTAACAAAAGTGTACAGGAGTATGTGCTATAAAAACTGGTTTTAGTAGGAGAGCATGAGAGCTTGTATAAGAGGCTTTAAATACAAATTCTTAAATTTAATTTGCACAATTTTTAATAGGACTAAAAATGTTACACTGTACTTAGAAAAGTTTTATGGAAAAATTTTATAATATGCATTAATATATCGATTAAAATATTTTCCGTGATTACAGAATAATAGCCCTTCTGCTAACTTCGCATTGTAATTAGGAATTTCAATAAAAATATTAATACAATTGGTTTTAAAACCTATTTAAAAAGAAAATGTTGTAGTCACTCCAATGTCCGTAGGCATTAAGACACTTTCCAAATGTGCATTATGACATTATTAAAAGTGTCACAAGGTCCATAATTACAAAAGAAGTTAAATACAAAAAAATATCTACATATATATTAAATATATAACGAACGCTTTTGGGCGCAATGATTTTGTTACCCCAAAATTTTTTCCATTCTTATCCAAAAAAGGGGAAATATTTTACGATCATTTAAGTAATCGAACTCCTTTTTTTAAGGAAATAGTGCGTTTGATGTTAAGTATAACAGATGGAAATGTATTCAAGGTAAAGTTTGTAGCACAGTTTTAACTAGTGTTGAACTAAAATATCGCTTCGAGGGCTATTATAAATGTTCGTGTTTTGAAATGTGAATCATTACCCGGCCCACAAATGCTAAAGGATCTTGGCGGATAGAACGCGAAATAATGTTTTTTGACATCAGTGCAGTCAAACTGTCATCAGTGCGATGACGAACTGTCATCAGTGCGATGAAATAATATATCATGTAATAATAATTTTCATGTTTTTAACATAATTTTCCTGTTTAAAAAGTAAAATTAGAAGCAAAAATTTCCATATTCTATTTTTTTAAATTATTTGTTTAAAAACATTAAACTTTTAAAGTAGAATTATTACGAAAGCCATATCGGGTATACTGCTGATGTGTTATAATTAAGAGTTATTCTGTTAACAAAGGGGGAAATACAACTAAAGTGAAACAATTATGTGTAACGGGTAAGTATATAATTATATTCTCCTTATTTGACTTAAGTTCAATTACAATAACTGAATTCGATGACAGTTTAACATCGCACTGATGACATGCTTTATAAAACCAACTCCGATTCGTCATTTCTGGGATGCCAATGTGTCATTCCATTGATGACATAATTTGAATTTTTGACCCGGATGACATGTTGGCCAAGTCATGTTAAGACTGACATCACAGTGATGTAAAGTGTCATGGGGTCAAAACCGAAGACACTTGTCATAGTACTAATGTAAAAATACATCAGCATTATGACGCCTTATCTATCAGTGTAAGATACGATAAATAACATATATTTTTTCTCCTTGAGTAATCCTAAATCGATTTAGAATACAACAGAATTCTGTTCTTTTAAAATTGTAGTTCTCATAAGCAGCATGGGATTGAAATTCATCACAATCGCTTTAGTGGGAGTAATGAAGCCAAATGTGAAACAACCTTCTTAAAAAATGTATATATTTGTTAAAAAAACTGGCATAAATTGGTGACAGAGTGCAACGACTCTCATAAAATTTTGCTCAAGATAGTTCTATATGACTGGAAATCATACTATTAGATTTTGTGAAGATCGATTTACAATGAACCACATAAAACCACTCTCGAAAAACACTTTGGTGCGCCTAAAGCAACGAATCATGCTACTGCAGTCAAATTTGCTCAGTCATAGTTTCATATGATCAGAAATCGCTTCGCAAAATTTACCATAGGCCCAAAATAAAGCCCAATCTCTTTAATAAGCCTAATAATATTTCTGAAACAAATCATCTTATTTTTTTGAAATTAGGCAACACCGGAGTCGGAGTCGAAGTACCCACAACAACTCCCAAATTTTAAAAGGGTCTGCTTTAAAAAATTTTTAAGTCAGAAAATAGGGACCAGTTTACTTTACATATATGAATAACTTTATTAAAGCTCAATGCGGCACGTATTTGAATTAGAATATCGATTTGAAATTTTTACAGAATCAATTTTATGCTATAGTTAGCATTTAAAAGGTATTGCATTAAAATAGTTTAAAGTCAATTTAGGACCAGTCTCATATACATTTAGCATCAAGGTAAGAGTAGGAGTCGGAGTTTCAATCGTAGTCGGACTTAAAAAGTTTCAGCGGTTGGAGTCGGAGTTAGAACTATTTTTTGACGACTCCAAAGCCCTGTTTACAACGCATTAATAATAACATTTGTCATACTGGGTTAAAAATCCTTGCGCTGGGCTAATGGATATTTCAGACTTCGGCAGGTGAATTAAGAAACTACTTACAGATTAGTAGTTAATATAGATAACAGTTGTACTTTCTTCAGAAAACGGTCAGAAAAAGTAAATCTTTATTGAGATTGTCTCATTAGAAGAAAATTCAGAGCAGCTGGGTGCTGGGTCCTTTCACCTTGATAAAGTTCAATAAACAAATAAAGATATTGCTATGGAGGCAGATATTACAATAAGGATGGAAATATTGCAATAAGGAAAGCTTTGACAGTTATTCAGGATTTTGTAATATAATTATCTTATTAAACCTGGTTGTGATACAATATATTTAATGCCGAATTATTTGAAATTACTAGAAATTTAACAAAACAATATATTTATCTTAGTTTTCTCCCCACAATTTCAAAGTTTCATTTCCTGCCTTAAATTGTTAGCTCTACGTCTTACAAACATCTTCTAAAGACAAAGTCAAATCACATTAAAATATTAAAATAAATTCAGTTAGATGCTTTAAATTCTCTAACATTCTAATTTTCCTTAAATAAAATTCTAATCTATTCACCTTGTATAACAACGCCAATGACAACAAAACCAAAAAAAAAAAAAAAAAAAAAAAAAAATTCATTAACTCTTTCTATTTTTGTTTACAAGAATATATTGTATCTTGTGCCTTGCCATCAACAAAAGCGACTTCAAATAATGTATTATTTTTTTGTTTGATTCTCTGTCTTCTACTGATTACTTCGTCTCTTTATTTGAGTGTTCTTCTAAGAAAAAAAATTTTTTTTATTGTAATTTTATTCATTACGACCGAAAGCACTTGCGACTACATTTCGTCCCTCTTCTTCGTTTGCTTTGTTTATATAATGGCTTAAACAGTGTTGTCATACAAACTAACACTTGGTTTTTGAAAGATGAAAAGAAAAACAGCAGACAATAATAATAATAGTTAACAGAAAAAATGAAAAGATTGAGAAATATGGGTCCATGTTAAGTTTTTTTTTTTGTTTTAATTTATGTTTTGTTTATAAACAGAAGCTGTACTATCAGTAGTTTAAGATTTGTGATAAGTTTGGAATATGAAAAACATAATAATAAGAGATTTCTAAGGGGTGTAAGATCATAATTTGTAATCTAATAGGATAATATATCCTTTTCCTCATGAATACAGATAATGCCCAAAATTCTTAAACTTTAAAATTTGTTTTAATACTTATATATTCTTGCAGCTAATATATATTTAAGGTCTTAGTAGATCTTTAACAATAGAATGCATAACCGGGCATCCGTGTGTCCGAAGGTAGCGATGGTTTGTTGTTGCAAAACTAAAACTTATAGAGTATTTTAGCTTCGAACCTCGGAAAATCAAGTCTTTCTTAAGGCCCAACCATAATATGCATAGCCTTGCTTAACCTACTGTCAAAAATTAACAAAAAGTCTCTCAAATGTATTTAAAAAAACAAAAACAAAATAAAAAAACATTTGATTCCGTACGGAATGTGCGATCAGTTTCGCACTTTGCTTAAGCAAATGACAATTTCATAAAACTTTACAAAACGTTTCCTTAAGTTCAATTTGGTTTGCCTCATATGATTTACATGTATTCGCACATTTGCTCAAGCCAACTTAAGCACCCTGAGGCCAAATCATCGCACTCGTAATCGAATAAGGCTTCGTATCGAATAATATTTAGTCACGAATCGAAAAGTGAATGGCAGCCTTCGATAGCAATTGAATCGAAATTTGTTGAAAAATTTAAAAGATTTGTTTGCTCTGTAGTAAAATAAAAACATATGATTCTCTTAAAATATAAACAAAGATAAAAAAAATAATGAAATAAAGGTATGTTGAGAAATTAAATTACTTATAAGAATGTAGTTTTTAAAAACGATTAAGGTCGACAAAGGAAGCGTTTAACTTTCCCTCAATTCGACTTAGGTCTAATAAGTCAGTGCATGTTAAACTCTTTTTTTTTTTTTTTTTTTTTTGTTAAAATATGTTTAAACAATCAATATTAATCAGTAATCAGTAAACATATAAACCATCTCTAAACGCATAGAATTGGGCGTTAAAACAAACAATATAAACCATATGAATTTGGCAACATTCATCGTTTTCAAATTCACAATATCAAGCAAACGAGTTGTTGATTTTGCACCTATTACAAAAATGATTATATTGATTACTAAAAATTTAAAAATTTTAAATATTAATTAGTATTGTGGTTATTTTATTGAACTGTTTATGGGGTTTTAATGGTCCGTGAAAGCCTGGGTTCAAATCTCCGCAGTCAAGACTGAAAAATTATCAATAAAATTTTAATTAATTTCATATTGTAAAATTACTGTCTTCATAAAAATAATTTAATGAAAATTAAATTAATTGAACTTAAGCCTAATTAAAAATATCAAAATTTGGATTAAAAACCATTAACAGTTCAATAAAATAACCACAATACTAATATTTGTTAACAGCTATGCTTACATCTGTCCTTCAAGTTGTGCTGGAAAAGGTCAACAAGAAAAAAGAAAGACAAAAACATGAAAACAAAAATGTACTTTGGATTTCAAGAAGAATTATTGACAAAAAGTACGAAAAACAGAAGTTAGGAAGAACATGTAAATCAATTAAAATAGATAATCATTCATTCAAAAGCAAATTTCGATCTACGAAGGTAAAATACCATTTGGTTTAAAGATTGATGTCTGACTATTGACGTCATCCTGCTTCAATGGCGGTGTGAGTAAAACGGCAAACCCCTCCGAAGAGATTGTGTGGTTACAATCGAAACTAATCAGCGCAACCTGTCCGTAAAAGCCTGGGTTCAAATCTCAGCGCAGTCAAGAATGTAAAATTATCAAAAAAATTTTAATTGATTTCATGTTGTAAAATTCCTTTCTTCATAAAAATAATTTCATGAAAGTTAAATTCAATGAACTTAAGCCTAATTAAAAATATCTTAATTTTAAATATTTTCTTTAATAAATGATATTTTTAATTTTAATTAAAATAATGATCAAAATAGTTTGCCATTTCAAACAATGTGTTAATTTATTTCATTAAATTTGATAATTCCCAAAAACAATTCTACAAGTTTAAAATATTTTATTTTAAACGAAAAATATAAATTAATATTTTTTAATATTTAATTAATATTTTAATTAAAAATTTATTTCAAAACAACGAAAATGTTAATTAAACCAATATTATATTTTAAATTTCCTTTCAGCAAAAAAAAAAAAAAAATAATTGATTCAATTATCACATTAATTAAATTTAAATACTTTTTAAACCATTTTTTTAATTGATAAAAAACTTTTTCTGTGAATATAAGTTTAGTTCGACTAAATTGATTTATTAGGCAGTAATAAGCGACATGTCAACACGCAGTGCCACAAAACTTCAAGTAGCAGATGTAACGTTTAGCTAGTGGAAGTTTTAAGCTCATCGTTGAAAATTACACTATGCTAGTTGAAAAAACAGACAAGCCGGGCACATGGCGTTTTAACATAATTCGGGTACGCTGAATCCAGTGGAACCCGTGGTTTTTTAAGATTGGATCTGGTTTTCGAGATATACCGTTATTCCGAAAATGGAGGAGTTGCACAACATATATTCGCGTAACTCAAAAACGGTTTAGTTTATTGAAATTACTAAAAAAAATCGAAATTCCGCAATAAAATTTCAAGTAAAACTTTTTTTCTAATATTATTAGTCGTTATTGAATCGTAATTTTTTTTTTTTTGAAAAAATAATTAATTTTTTTATCAAAATTTCGAAATTTTTGTTTTTTAAATATTCATAAAAAATTAAACAATGCAGCTTTTTGTTAGCAACTTTTGATTTTATTCACAAAAGTCGACAAATTTTAATTAATTTAAGAATTTCATAAAACGCAATATTTGTATGGGAGCCCCCCTAAGAAGTGGTGATAAGGGGCAAGTATGTCTCGAGAAAATGTTAAGGACAAAAAATTTATTGCGGTCGGTCATACATTATATACCACTAGGGGCGACTTCTGGGAATTTGTGGGACTTTTTCTTCAATATATATGAAGAATATAATTTATATGGAGCATTTCATAGGATTTTTTTTAATTATTAAATTCTTTATTCAACATTATGTATATATCGAGCCTTTGCTGCAATAGAGTCATGCTTTAGCTCACAGTGGAACATAGGGCCGCCTACTACCTTATAATGTAGAGTTAATCACCATATCGCTTCTTCATATTGTGCAAAATTTCATACAAATATCTTCTATATTCAACTCTAGAGAGAAGAATTAAATATTTAGATGCTAGAAATGCATCTATTGCATCAAAGGGCCGATATGGAGAATGTGCCAATGCAGAAAATTTATTTTCAATGACATTTTGACGTAAAATTTTTTAAATGCGGTTTTTGTGCCATTTGCAATACAAAACAAAAGAACAAATATTCAAATTTATGCTATTCCAAAGAAATATGCATGCATTATTACCACACTTTCACTTTGCGGTAGGAATTTTGGAAAATCCACAGTTACCGATTAAAAAATTCTATAAAAGCATTGAGCTCAGATGGTGTTGCTTTTACCGAATTGCGCCGAATTTTCCCACGATTAAGCGGCATGAAAGTAAAAGAATGTATGAACTCTAACTACTTTATTAAACTAGATTTATATTTCATGTTTTTATTTTACAGGAATTCTTAATGGACCGGACATTCGTCGTCTTATGAAGGACCATCAATTTGAGGTTGCATTAAATGATATCGAGCTTTTGGCCTGGAATTGTGTAAAATTAGTAATAGAAAATGTATTAGGAAATCATCGGCCTGAAAACTGGTGAATTTAAATCAAAAATATGCTAACCGCATTTAAAAACTTAAACGTTAGAATGTCATTGAAAATACATTTTTTGAATTACCATGCCGAAAAATTTAATGAACCAGCCGAGTCTGATGAACATGGCGAGAGATTTCACCAAGTAACAGCCAGGCTCGAAAACTGGTAAAGCGGCAAACAACTTGATTCGCTATTAGGGGATATTTGTTGGAATCTGCCGGAGGAAGAAGAATAAATTTCTAAATAAACATAAAAAAATTTCATCTTTTCTGAAAAAATCAAAAATTGTTGACAGACTTATTTTGAAGAGCTTATTTTGTTTGGAACTTTGTTTTTTATACGCGTAGAATCCTAGCCTTCAATTTTGCACCTGCAGCGCCTGAGATACCCCTAGACGGGCCAAATGTATAACCAGCGCAACTTTATTTTTCATTCCCATCATTTATTTCTAAGGCCTAGGATTCACTCCTAGGGGGATAAAATGTATGACCGAACTCCAATGTTTTTTGTTCTTAACATTTTCTTAAAACATAGCCATTAATCTCCACCCCTTAGGGGGCTCCCACGCAAATATGGCCGTTTAATAAAATTCTTAAATTTGGCCCCTGCAGCGCCTAGGATGCCCCTAGATGGGTCAAATGTATGACCAACCCCACTTTATTTTTCATCTCAATCATATATTTCTAACATACACACCCGCTATCTCCATTCCTTAAGGAGGCTTCCATACAAAATGTTCAATGCAGACTAGAAATATATTGAAGAAAGAGTCCCATGAATGCCCAGGAGTCGCCCCTAGGGGGATAAAATGTATGACTAACCTCCATTAGTTTTTTGTTCTTAACATTTTCTCAAATTATACTTTCCCTTTATCACCATCCCTTACGGGGGCTCCCATACAAATATTGCGTTTTATGAAATTCTTAAATTAATTAAAATTTGTCGACTTTTGTGAATAAAATCAAAAGTTGCAAACAGATTTTAATCATTTATTGCTTGTTTTGTTTGAAATTTTTTATACGTCTGCAAAATATTAGAAGCATAGCTGCATTTTCCAATTTTTTATGAATTTTTAAAAAACCAAAAATTTCGAAATTTTGTTAAAAAAATCATTTTTTTCCAAAAAAAAATTATGTATCTAAAACGACTGCGGATGTTAAGGCCTTATGACACTACATTTTTAATGCATTGTTCTAGTTTTGGTGAACAGTGCAAATATAATGTAATAGAAAATTTTACCAAGTGCAAAGAGTTCAGCTGTATTAAGAAAAATAGCAAACTGTCAAAAATTTTACTAAAGTTAGCGATAAAAAATGAAGTTATGTGAAAAACAATGTAAAATTGTTCAACTTAAAATTGACATTTCAAGCTTGAAATATTAAAAGTGTTGCTGAATCAGCGGTTAATGTGGAAATTCAGCGATTAACCGCTTTTTGTTTGTTTTGTTTTTATGTTTCCTATAAACGAAAAGTTGACAACATTTAATAAAATGAATAAAATCAAAACAAAAGAAAAACTAAAAAAAAATTTCTGTTTACATTTTTTATAGTTTGTTCTTTCCAACATTTACTGTTTCTTTCCATCAATTCTATATCAATTCAATGAATAAAAAATGTAGTGTCATAAGGGCTTTAGAAAGAAGTTTTACTTTTCTTAAAGGAAATTTTATTGCAAAGTTTTGGTTTTTTAAGTTTTTTCAATAAGCTAAAGCGTTTTTGATTTACGCGAACATATGTTGTGCAACCTCCTCCATTTTCGAAATAACGGTATATCTCGAAAACCAGAGCCAATCTTAAAAAACCGAGGGCACCACTTTATTCAGCGTACCCAAATTATGTTAAAACGCCAGGTGCCCAGCTTGTCACGAAAAAAAGTGTAAATTTCTTGCACACTGTTATTATTTAATGGGCATGTGCTAATGTTTTATGTAAATGTGAGAACGTTAACTAATATATAAATGATTTGAAGGCAAAACTTTAGCTAAAAAAAAAACTAAATCCCTACAAGATTTTAAAAATGGTTTAATTTAATTTGAAAAATGTTTAACTGTTTTTGAATATAGTTTCGTTTAATTTGAATAAAGTGTCGTTTATTTTGAACAAAGTTTCGTTTATTCTGAAAAAGGTTTCGTTTCATTTCAAAAAGGTATGGTTTTATTTGACAAAGATTTTATTTAAGCTGAAAATGCTATATAATAACTTGAAAACGGTTCAAAATATTCAGTTAAATTCAAAATTCATCAACAATATTATCTTTAAGCCGTGCTTACAATGGTTGTAATTTTGCCCAGGAGTTTAAGAGATATCGTTGAAGTTTAAAAATAAGAAAAAGAAATATTAAATTTTTCTTTCTAAAAATTCATAAAAAAAATAAAAATTCAACAAAAATCACAGTTTTGGACTTAAAACAATTAGTTAAACATATTTTGAATAAAATTAGCATTATTTCATTGCAATCGGTGCACAAATTTTGATTTTATTCAGAATTTACTAAGAAAACTGAATTGATAAAATAGCGATTTAGTAGTTAAATGCCTTTTTTATGATGGATGTTAGTACAAACTGTATTTTTGTTATTTCCTTAATAAGTGGAATAGTATTTTTGGAGTATCAGCAACAACGCTTCTCCGTCGAACAAGTGTTACCGACAGAAGATTAGGGTGATCATCAGAGAAGACAAATTTGCTTTTTTTGCTGTTTTGCTGTTTTTGCCCATTTTTGCTTTTTTTGCTGTTTTTGTTATTATGGTGCTTTTTTGCTTTTTTCCTATGTTTTTGCTGTAAAATAGCTTTTTTAACATAATTTTTACTAAAAAAATATTTTTTTGAGAAAACATGAGAAAAAAAAAATAATTGACAACTTTTTTCTGGGTTAAAACAAAAATATGTTAGTTGTGGACTCAGCGTTTTTGGGCGCTTTATTACAACTAAAATTAATAAACTTACCATCCCAAAAAAAAACAGCCATGTTACTTATTTGAGTTTAAAACAATATAAGTAAACCGGCCGTTGTGAACGAAAAAATAATAAAAAAAAAAATGCCGAAAGAAAAGTCAAATATGTTATTTTTGCTAAAAATGGTAAAATTGTATCCTGAAGTTTTTTAAGTTGAAAAAGATTGGCTTTTTTGTAATGTGTGTTCGAGTAAAATTAATAGCGAAAAGAAGTGCAATGTGGAGCAACATTTTAGTACAAAAACACAAATTAGCTACTTGCCAAGAAAATCGTCCACAAAAACTTATAACGGAATTTCCTGTTACTATTACTGCTAATACATTTCACGAAGATATATGTAAAGTTTTGTTGGAGACCAATATACCAGTAAAAAAAGTAAGCCATCCCAGTTTCAAAAACATCTTTCAAAAGTACGCCAATTTGTCAGTTCCAAGCGAAAGATCTATTCAAAGTAAATACATACCTCAAATGTATACGGAAGCTTTAGGAAAAATGAGTGAAAAAGCTAAAGGTAAATATATATGGATTTCTGTTGATGAAACAACAGACAGTGAACAAATATATGTGGCCAACTTTATATTTGGTATTTTAAATGACGATGTTGGAAATAAACCTTTTCTATTGAACATGGGTGTTCTCAAAAATGCAAATGGGGCTTCTATTGCATCTTTCTTCAACGATTCATTACAAATTTTATGGCCTGATGGTAAGTAAATATTTGATTCATAATTTTTTTTTTTATTTTTTATGTTTTTTTTTTTAATTTAATCTAGGCATTCAATACGACAAAATATTGCTAATGGTAACTGATGCAGCGCTTAGAGTTTCAGCATGTAAATAAATTAATATTTTGTACCAAATCCGTTTTTGTTAAGTTAATTTTTCAATAACTCGTATTTACACACATACAAACTAAAATTTTAATTTCCATAGGCTCCTCGTAGAAAGCAGTTATTTTTACAAATGAATCCCAATTTGGCTCTTCCACCGTTCTCATGCCCTACACGTTGGGGGTACTTGGATAGAAGCCACAATGCATATGCAGAATACCTTGTTAAAGTAAAGGTTGTTATTTCTAAACTGAATAGTGAAGACTCAGATTCGATCACGCACGCCAAGAAAATATATAATTTGCTCGGATTAAGTTCCCAACTTGCGTTTATCAAAAACAATTTTTCAATTATTGTGTCTTCGGTAAAAAAGCTACAAACAGTTGGGTTAGCTGTTCACGAAAGTATAAATATTGTGTCAAGTGTACGAGAAGCACTTGAGAATCTACATGACAAAAAATATATCAAAAAATTTAATGCAGTATTTCAAAGAAATCCGGGGTTCAAATAAATTTTACAAATAAACAACACTCTACAAACTGGTGCTAATCCTGATGACGAAATGGTAAGAAGCCTCTCATCAAATAAAATTTTGAAATATAAATTTGCTCCAACAACATCCGTTGACGTGGAAAAAAGTTTTTCCTTATACAATTCACTTTTAACAGAAAGACGAAGAAAAATGACGTTTACAAATATAGAAGCCCACATGATTGGTTATTGTAACTGTTTTCACGAATCTGAAGAAATAGAATAACTGTAATTTTTTATATTTAAATGTATATATTAAAAAAATTAAAATGCTTTTTTGCTGCTTTTTTTTCTAAATTTTTGTGCTTTTTTTATATATTTTTTTTGCTGTAAACACTTTGTTTTTTGCTTTTTCTTGTCTTCTCTGGTGATCATAGTTTAGTTCTTTGGTTGGTGATGATATTAATTAAAACCCCACTTTCTTCTGTACTCCTGCAATAAAAAATGTTTGCGGGGCAATTTTATGCGTATGTTTTTGAATATAAATATTGCGACTCTACTGTGTAGTGCTTTTGCCCAGCGGGAAAAAGGAAGGAGTACGGATGTCTTCTAGAAGGCCTCTGTACTCCTTTTTTTTGTATGTACAAGGCCTGCTCGCTCCATTCCATACTTATATTTTTTTTAAATTCGTTGTCATTGCGGGGTAGGCCTTCCGCTCTCGCTTCTTTGACAGGTACATAAGAATGGCAACCGAATAAAAAATTATTCTTTTACTTTTGCTTTAGCAAAAAACAAAACAAAAAAATCCTACTCATTCTCTTCTCGCTTCTCATAGAAGCGAGTGTGGAATGTGAATCTTATCTTTTATACGAAAGAGCGGAGGACTTCTATGAGGCATTCTGTAGCAGTTAGATAAGAATGGTAATTGAATCAAAAAAAATTTAAGAAGGCCTTTAATAAGGCCTGAGGTGAGAAGGTTTTCTTAGTTTTAAACATGTTGTTACTTGTGTTTGTGTTTATGTGCCTAAAATGTTGTGTGTGTGTACAGAGAAGAGTTTTAAGTAGTTGGCATTTGTTATAGTTGAAATACAGAACACGTTAAAAAGGGGTAAATTAACAAAGAGGAAAATAATTCAATTATAAATAATTGAATTTAATTTATTTTTAAGGAAAAAGAAATCAGGTATGCCAAAAACAACAGCATCCTTTAGTACTATAGGTATGTTTGTGTGTATATCTGTTAAAGAGTGTAGGTGTTTAGGTAGCCCTTAATACAAATACAAAAAGCTAAATATGTTTAAGTAGCTTTATGTTGCAGTGGGTCTTGTCTTTCTGCTTTCTGTCTTTTCTCGGTTTTCTCTCTTTTTTCTGTATAATTTACTTGTTGAATTTATATGGAGTCTTTGTTTTTTGATTAGTATTGTTGTTGTTTATTCCGTTGTTTGTGTTTGGCTTTGCTGCTGTTAATTTTAACTATTTTCGTACTTTTTCTTGTTGTAATACTTGTTGTGGCTTTGTTTTAATTATTTTGCCAATAAAGTAAAAGATTTAAATTCATTGAAGCGTTGTCTAATTATAGCTTATTTTCATTATTAAATTATTTCATTCATTTATTCATTCACTTAATTGCGGCACTGGTTGGTCATGTACAATTTGTTCTAAATGAATTGTTTGTGCATGAGTTTGTGTATTGTGATCGTTGTTATTCAAAAGTTATCCTGCTTACAGCTACTTTTTACATAAGTGGCAGTAACGTTGTCAAATATCTATTTTAAAGGACTTGATTGTATCGAGTGATTCATCGTGAGGCTTGATTTATAACGTAAAATAAAACACAAAAATTTTAAAGTGAACTTAACATTTTTACTATCCATATTTATTATATATTTAAATTTTTTTTTTATTAGCTCACCGATACCATACGCTAAAATTTCAGGAAGCACATGGTCCGTTAACGTTTTGCGATAACGGTTACTATTGACGGTAACATTCCGATTTTCCTTATTTTTGAAGAAATATGGACCAATTGTTCTACCAGCCCTTAGCGCACATCATACCATAATGGATGTTATAGTAGCTTTTGGTACTCTTCGGGTTGCTCATCTGCCCAAATACGGCAATTTTGTTTATTAACGTAGCCACTGAGCCAGAAATGTGTTTTATCAGTGAACAAAATTTCACGATAAAACACCGGATTTTCATTGAGTTTTTCCACAGCCCATTCGCAACAATTTGGAGACGCTGTTGTGGTTTAAGCATAACGACAAAAATTGTAAAGCAGTTTGTATAGAATCACGCGTGATCAGTAAAAAATCATACTGGAAATCAAACCTCACGATGAATCACCCTTTATTTTGTTATTGCTTGGCTGTGTTTTTAATGATTTTTTTTATATGTATATAAAGCCAATTGTTAATGTTATTCATTAAATTATTAAAAAATATTCTTAGTTCTATAAATAAGTGAAAAGTATATAAGACCATAATAATGAAGATTTTTTAAAGATTGTGTATAAGGCAGTGTTGCCAGAAGTGGCGAAAAACTTCCTTAAGGCAAGCTTTAAAATAGCAGCGAAGTGGAAATCGGTAAGATTTTTTTTAAATCGTAGAAATCCTAGACGGGTTATTTTCATTTTCCAAGAACAAACAGTAATAAGCTTTTCTAAACTTTATGTTATTATTTATGGTTTTTTTTATTCGTTATATGTAAACTTGACTTTCCAATAAATTATTAAAATGTTCGCCCTTATGATTTTTTTATGAATGTTTCAGACAAAAATAACATTCATCTTTAATTTAAAAAAAAACTTTTACCGCAACTTATTTCTGAATATCTCCGAAACTGTTGAACATATTAAAATATATTGGAAAGATGACTAATACCCCAATTCTCTTAGACAATTTTGTCGTCTTGTTATAAAAAGAAAAGTAGTCGAATTTACGATTCATTTACACAATAAATTTTTTTCGTCTTTATTATGTCTATGATATACGACATTTTCATGTTATTATTGCCAAGATATTTATTTTGTTGAAATTTAAAATTTTTCTTCTACTTTTTTATTTAAATTTATATATTTTAAGGCTTCGGCAATAATGTTTAAAAGAAACTTGACAAATAAATAAATATAAAGATTATTAATAACAAAATTGTCAACTATTGAAAAAAATGGAAGATTTTCAATGAGAACTTTTCATCCAAACTACAAAATATGCTTGTCTAAGAAACGCATCCAATAAGTTCGTTACCAAGGGGACTTTGTTAAATACCCAGGCAGAAATTGTGACTCTTTACAAAAATTAAATACAACAGTAGCATTATAAATACAAAATTAATCATTTTAGTTAAATGCTGTGTCATCACAGTTCTAATAAAAAAAAGTATGACTAAATGATGAAACAGAATTGAGTCTTCAACTTCAGGCAAAAATTCTAAAGCCCATAAGTAAAACGTCGACAGTAACTGCAAATCATAGTATAGAACTAGTATGCCAACTCGAGAGAATTCAACACACATAAGAACAACAAAAACAAAACAAAATTTGAAATTTTTCAACTTAAAATTTTTCACAATATAACACTTTATGTTTAATTTTATGACATAAACACATAATTAATAATTTTTTCCAATACATTTTGCTCATTGGCTTTTGCAAAATGTTTTTATTTTTCACAAACTAAAAATTAATAAATAAATTTATTTGACATTAAAATTTTTCTGTTGTTAATATTATTAAAGCCAGCAGAGTACCATTTTGTGGTATGAAAATAATATTTGAAGTCATAAATTATTTAAATATATTCCGATATTGCAGAAAAACAATTTTGCAAACATTGTTTTTAAAAGTTAATAAATTCAGCCAGCATTTAATAAATGGACAATTTATTGCACTAATAAAATTTTATTTTGGAAAAATTTTTTTTGCCACATTCTATACTATTTTATGCAACTATGTTTAGTGGTGGAAATAGTTTTATACACCAATACATTTAAAAAAAAATCTTACTAATACAAACATAAATTAGGTTCCACTGACAATTGAGTTATGCACCTGTCAAAGAGTCGGCATACTAGTTGTATACTAGCTGCAAATTCTCTCTCATTTCTTTCGTTCTTATTTTACTTTGTTTACAAAATGTATGAAATTGAAAGAAAGTATGGTAACATTGTTGGGAGAATAATTATCTCTATGTGAGAGCCTTAGAAAAAAGGTTTTCAAAATAAAATTGATTTTTTTTCTCGACCGCATTCTCTGGCATAATTTGATGTCAAACTGTATGGAAAACATCGTTCAGCCCCAGTTCTGTTTCATCTTTTAAATTTGGCATTTTCACACAAAGTATGTATTCCTGAACCTACAACATTATAAATACAAAAATGTTACCTTAATTATACCCACACCACAATATTGGAAATTGTTGTTATGTATTTGTGCTGATGTTTGAACACCTTACAATATTGGTCTAGACCCACCTTTAAGTATCCGGTCGACTCAGAATCACTCTCTGCGTCGAATTAAATATGTCCGTTCGGCTGGCTGGCTGGCTGTCCATGTAAGCCTTGTGCGCAAAGTATAGGTAGCAACTTTGGAGATAATTTTGTGAAATTTGGTAAATAGGCTCTTATTGGCACAAGAACCAAGCCAATTGAATTTAAACTGGCCCAACATAAAAACTTATTTTCGGAATAGGGCCTTTGACTGATTATGTTGGTATTAAGATTAAATTTGGTCCAAACTAATTTTATTGCAATTAAAATCATCTTACCAAATTTTATTGGAATGGGTTCATATTTGATCATAGCTCCCATACATATACTACTCCCAAAAATAACTTTTCACTTAAAGGCAAACAAATATTATAAATACAAAAATATGTATCTAAATAATATTCGGAACAAAGTACGTTCCCATGAATCTTAACCTCCTAACATACTTTTGTACTGCCGGGTCAATGACTGTCCATGGGTCCCAAATAGGGTAAAAATGTAAAAATATTCTTATATACTGTGGTGCACGGTATCATATAGTCGGGCTTGAACGTCTATACTTTATTACTTATTTTCTACATTTTTTACTTTAGATTAAAAAATAATTTTAATCAATGGTGCGAATAAAAGAAGCAAATCAGTTTTTAAGTTACAAATCAGTACATATTTCTATTTGTTATACATATTGCTATGTCATCAATACCCAGGAAAAAGTATTTGAATTTTGGTAATAAGTCATAGTTATTTCATACGTTACCTTGTAAGTAGTTGTCATTAAAATTGTCATTATTAAAATATTCAAGAAGACTTGAAATATAAAAACTTCCACAATAATTTTACTGAATCAAATATTTAACGATATTAAGTGCCATAATCATAGACAATAACTATTATTGATTTATAGAATTAAAAAATAAAAAGTCAAATCTTTAGAGAAGAAAATTTGTCAGAAATCGTCTAACACATTTGTGGTAACTTTATCCATATCGGACAAATCTTTATCCAAATCGAAGAAAAGTTATGATGATATGTAGCAGAGATCAGCAATGAATCGCTTTTTCGCTACTCATACTGACTCATGAAATTTTAAGTATAAGTGAGTAGAACTCATTTAAACTCAACTACTCTGATTCACTCATACTCACACATTTAAAAATGACCTCAATTTGATTTGTAATTTCAGGAAAATACTTATAATACTCACATTGATTCAGCTATATATATATTTACAAGTTTAGTCATTTAACAGTTTCTAACAAGTATAAAATGTATAAAAATATAAAAAAGCATAAAATTTTAAGTTTATACAGAAACATTTTGGGGAAATTACATTTTTTTATTATTATTGTTATTTATGCACATTGAGTTCTGTTGAATCTAAATCAACCACTACATAAATGTTCTAAGTATGAGTACGATGAGTAAAATAAAACTTCTGAGTGAATATGAGTTTCGATCGAATTACAATAAGTATGAGTGCGTATAAGTACAAGAAATTATGAGTCATGATTCGGCTCTACTCACTTTTTCACTACTCATTGCTGATCTCTGATATGTAGTAACCTAAGTGCCTTATTTTTTTTGACAGCATATATTTTGGCGCCATGTGCCCGATAGAAAAAAACTCAAAACGGTTTTGTTTTTACAGCACTTAACTCTGTCTACAGTGTTACCTAGAAACGCAACTCCCGATAGTCGCGACACCCAAATTATTAACACTGTTGACTGTAAACGCAACTTTACGAAATACAAAACCTCAATTAACGCAACTTTACAAGCAAAGTTTTTTTCTTTCGGTTTGTTTTGACTTGAGTTTTTTTTTATGAATGAATTGAAAACTAAAAAAGTACATGCACATGGTGTATTAACTTGTTAGGTGACTTTGATATTACCACAAATACATACGGAAATACAAAAGCAGCAGTCATTTTGCGCTTTGGTTTGTGTAAGAAATGATTTTTTGTGTTAAAAGTGACTTTTTGAGTAAAAATTTACTCTTTTTGTGTAAAAAGTGGCTTTTTGTTTAAAAAGTGACTTCTTGTGTTAAAGGTGAATTTTTGTGCTAAAAGTGACTTTTTGTGAAAAAAGTGACTTTTTGTGAAAAAAGTGACTTTTTGTGTAAAAAGTGACTTTTTGTGAAAAAAGTGACTTTTTGTGTAAAAAGTGACTTTTTGGTTAAAAAGACTTTTTGTGTAAAAGTGACTTTTTGTGTAAAAAGTGACTTTTTGTGTAAAAAGTGACCTTTTGTGTAAAAAGTGACTTTTTGTGAAAGAAGTGACTCGTTGTGAAAAAAGTGACTTTTTGTGAAAAAAAGTGACTTTTTGTGAAGAAGTGTCTCGTTGTCATAAAAGTGACTTTTTGTGTAAAAATTAACTTTTTGTGAAAAAAGTGACTTTTTGTGAAAATAGTGACTTTATGTGTTAAAAGTGACTTTTTGTGTTTAAAGTGACTTCTTGCAAAAAAACTGACTTTTTGTGTAAAAAGTGACTTTTTGTGTAAAAAATTACTTTTTGTGTAAAAAGTGACTTTTTGTGTAAAAAGTGACTTTTTGTGAAAGAAGTGACTTTATGTGAAAAAGTGTCTCGTTGTGAAAAAGTGACTTTTTGTGTAAAAATTAACTTTTTGTGAAAAAAGTGACTTTTTGTGAAAATAGTGACTTTATGTGTTAAAAGTGACTTTTTGTGTTTAAAGTGACTTCTTGCAAAAAAAATAACTTTTTGTGTTAAAAGTGACTTTTTGTGAAAAAAGTGACTTTTTGTGTAAAAAGTGACTCTTTGTGAAAAAAGTGACTTTTTGTGTAAAAAGTGACTCTTTGTGAAAAAGTGACTTTTTGTGAATAAAGTGATTTGTTGTGAAAAAAGTGACTTTTTGCGAAAAAAGTGACTTTTTGTGTTAAAAGTGACTTTTTGTGTTTAAAGTGACTTTTTGTAAAAAAAAACTGACTTTTTGTGTTAAAAGTGACTTTTTTTTTTTTGAAAAAACTGACTTTTTGTGAAAAAAGTGACTTTTAGTGTAAAGAGTGACTTTTTGTGTTAAAAGTGACTTTTTCTGTAAAGAGTGACGTTTTTTCTAAAAAGTGATTTCTTGTGTAAAAAGTGACTTTTTGTGTAAAAAATTATATATATAAAAAAGTATAAGGATAAGAAAACGAATATATTTCGAGCAAGTATATCACCTCCAGACTCATAGATGCTACTGCAAACACAGGGATTTAAAATTCTTTTTCCCCATATTGCATGCGTTTTATTTGTGTAGTTTTAGCAACTACATTTGCTGTTTTTTTTTTTTTTTGGTATTTTGGTTCCATTTCCATTTTCATTTTTTTTTTTGAAAAGTGTCAGTTAAAAAATGATGGCATTTTACTCGACCTTACAGAAATGTTTTCATAAATAACATACGGATTTTTCGTTAGTTTTTTCGGTCGTACACATTGTTTTTTTACTTTTTGCGCAATATTTATCTATTTTTTCCAACTTTTATTTTTCAAACTGCAGTGACATTGGCTGCAGCAAAAGTTTTATGAAATGTGCTGTGACGGTTTATTTTAACCTCTCAGAGACTACCGGCGACAAAAACAGTATAAGCAGGCAGAAGAAAAATTAGTTATACAAACTTTTACACTGCAGTTACAAAGTGAGCCAAACTAAAGTCAATTGAAAGTGGACGTTGTTGTAGCAAAAGCTTCTAATCGCATGATAACAACGCCAAATGTTATCAAAAGTAAGAACTATAAAAAAGGACTAAAAGTTAGAAAAGCAAATGAATAATTGTCTATGTACTAGTCCAACATGTCTTGTAGTTGCTACACCGATAATGTTTTTTTTTTAAAAGTTTCAGTTTGAGTTTGAGTCTTATCATGCAGCTTATACGTGCATTTTATGCACTTTGTCAGTGATCCGAACTGTTATGATAGCGTGATAGCGTTGTAAGTAATTAATTTAATTTTAACGTGACCAGAATTTTACAGCTTCATATTTATTTACAGAGGAAATCTTCATTTAAATAATTGAAGATATATGTAAATTCTTATCTGCATGTATAATGAATTTAAGTTATAATTAAGAAAACTTTTTGTAATTGCAAAGACAAATATTAAATATTAAAGAATTGCAATAAAAATCATACATATTTATAAGACCGCATGTTGTTTCAAAGAAAAAAAAAGATTTTTACTTATACCAGAATTATCATTATTTTAATTTGATAAGGCAAGCAAAAAAAACACAAGAAACTTCAAAAGTTATTTTTAGGAATACAAAATGTATTATTAATAAGAATTTTTGATAAAACCAATGACATTTATTGTTGAGGGAAATCTGGTTTCTATGTGCCTTTCGCTGGTTGCTTAAGCCAGCTACTCAGGAAACTTTTACCAAAGACTTTAGGAGAGCTAGAAATATTATACAAATAAGATTATAAAGTGAATAAGAATTTTAAACACTCAGGTCTTACTTGTAACAGTATCAAAGGTTCAATAAAGCCACAACAATAATCAGTGAGTTTATCTTTTCTTACATTCCCCTACAATTGGCTTTTTTTACAACTCGAATTGTATTTGTAAAAGGGAAAAAAGAAAAAACAATATTAAAAAACAAATTGTTTAATAAAGCAACTGGCCATTTCAGTTTTTTTATTTGACGGGCACATGCAAATTTATTATTAAAAGTTATTTTTGGGAAAACAATATTTATTATTAACTAGATTTATCTATAACGTGCTAAGTTCCTAAAATTTATTTTTGATAAAAGCACTGAAATTTATTCTTGAGGGAAAGCTGGTTGCTATGCGCATTTCGCTGGTTGCTTGGGCCAGCTCGTCAGGAAACTTTTTGCAAAGACTTTAGAAAGCTTAAAATATTATACAAAGAAAAGAAACGTGTTAACCGATTATGATCCTAAATAAAAATAATATTATATTGTCTATTCTGTAGTGTAATCAAATATAGGGTGATTCATCGGGAGATTTGATTTTCAATATGCTTTTTTAATGATCACGCGTGGCTCATTTTAAACTGCTCTGTCATTTTTGCTCGGTACCGTTTGTCAATTCATCATGAAAAGACTCACACCACAACAGCGTCACCAAATTTTTCAGCTGTGTTACGAAAATTAGCATTCTGTGCGAATGTTTTTTGTGCGATTCGAGGAACTTACGGTGCGCAAAATCGACCTACCGAAACCACTATTGCTAACTAAGTGGATATAGCAGCTGCAGCCGAGAGTGTAAGCGAATACCGTGACAAATCGATTCGCCGGTGTTCTCAGCAGTTTGACTTCTCGTATTCGCCAACTTGGCGTATTTTAAGAAAGGATCTTTGTCACGGTAAGCTCTGGTTTCAACAGGACGGCGCACAGTGGGAAATTTTACGAGAAGGCGGTCAAAATTCCATAACTTTTGACTGGATCGGTATTTTTTATGCGATTTTTGCTCGATAGGTGCGATATTAGGCTTTAATTTGCGCTATAAAACGTAAAATTCGACTGACAGGAGCAAAAGTTATGGGGAGTTCAAAATGCATTTTCATTTTTTTGTTGTTTCGGTGTAAAAGTTGAATATTTCAAATATGAGTTTTTTTATAATTTATCATTATTTCTCTTGTATTTTACAACTGATACTTATTTTTTATTGTCGAACTTAGATCCTGTCAGAAAATGCCAATATTTGGCCCCTGTAAATTTTTTAGTCCCAATATTCACAGGGGCCAAAGGTTGGCTTTTTTTGGGACGAGACGAGTTGTTATAAGGATAAAACTGAAAAGGAATATTTTGAAAAATGCCCAAATAACATTCTTGGCTATCGATAACATTTTAGGTAATTCAACTTTTATTTTTGGTTTGAGATGTATGTGTATTTTATTTTTATATATTAATACAAATATATACTTAAATCAAAAACAAATTATAATCTATAAACAATTTTAAATTAAACAATATTAGTAACAATTTCTTCTAAATAGCTTTGGGTTTCATTTTCCAGAAGTTGTTTAGCTTCTTCCTCTAATTCGATTGAGGTTGATTTCCATTTTTGTCGAATACTGGACATATATGGATCTGATGTGCACAACAAAATAGTAATAAGATCTTCATTAGTACAACATCTGGAGATTTTTCTTGTATTATGCTCGCGGAAGAATGTGTAGTCTTTGTTCCTTTTTTCTTGGGCTTCTTCAGATAGATCTCCAATTGGTAGGATATTGTGTTGAACTATTTGTTCCCCATGGTATAACATTTTATGAACTGTGGTTGGCATATGTCTCCAAGAATATTTTTTGTTACATGATATAACTTGTAAAATGATCTGGAATCGTCTTATTAATTCAAAATGTACTCCTGTGATAGATGCTGCTGTTTCTGGATCGGAAAAGAATCTCCTTGCAGTGTTTCCATCATTTGAATTTCCTTCTCCTTGTTTTGGCTGATCAATTATAAGGCCTAGGTGAAGGTATTTTTCTTGAATTTGTTTTTTTCTTTGCTTCCTTTTTTCCACATTTTCTTTGTTTTTTCTCACTGTTTCGCCTAACGGGCCAAATTCCAAATCATAACCCAATTTAAGAATATGCTCCATGAAACGAATTCTAGTATGAAGAGGGGACATTCCAAATTCGTATGCTTCCTTGAAACTATTGTGTTGTGATGGGGGTTGGCTTGATTGACTTGAAGTCTTCTGGCATAAGGTGCTGCTTGACTAGGAGATTGTTTCGGTTAATGCTTGTGCAACTTTTCCATCGATCATTGTAAGGAACATTTGAAATTTAATTTCAATGCATTGGTCATCAAATTTAAATATTGCCGGTTGAAGTTCTTAAATTTGATCTTTTATTTTTCGAACTTCTTCAGTTATGACATCTTTAGTTTCCTTTTTGTAAACAAACTTTATTGGTCTGCAATACTTTGTTGAAGAGGGAATTTCATTTTTCCATACATCCATTGCTGTAACTCTACTGGTTGACGGCTCTAAGCCAATATAAGTTTTTCTTAAACGTAATAGAACGAAAGATACCATGAATAAGTTAGCATCAGATGAGTTTTCTGAATTACATTGCTTGTATTGTTTCTGACCAGAGCTTCCATCACATCCCCATTTAGAAAATAAAGTGATGCTGCAATTTTGAAGTTTTTTTAAATAGTCAGAATCAAGTGTATTTAATAATCGTTCTGCAGTGTGTTCGAGAAGAGCCTGCAATTTTACTTCTGCTGAACTTGAAGTTACACTAATAGCCATTTGTGAAGGTAAGCACTCTTTTTTGACAGAAACTAAATCTCGATATGCTGGAAAGATTCCACAATTTTTTTCATTGGTTCGCTTTCGCAGTTCTGTATACTGATTTTTTGTCAGTTTTAAATCCAAAAATAGTGCAAATGCTTCTTCTGGAGTAAATTTCATTTCTTCAGTTGGTGTAGGCATACTCTTTAAAATCTCCTTTGTGCGTTTAGGGCTCGCCTCCACTATTTTTTCAATTATTGCAATTTTTGTTTTCTTATTTTGCGGTGGTTGAATTTGATGCAGAAATGAATCCTTTATCATACTATGAGAAATTTCTTCATTGATATTTGCAAGCTTGCGTCTTCGTGATCTTTCACTGCAATTGTCAATTTGTTTTGCGGGCCGACCCAAAAAAATCAGATCATTTGTTAGCCATTTTCGTTGCGTAAGTAAAAAATTTTCTTGTTTCTAGAACATTTAAGGTACCGTTTTCTTAATGTAAATGAAAAATTTTTATCTTATGAATTTTGATTTTTCGTTCGTTGCATAATTTAAAGAATGGATTATTCATTATGTGTAACACAAAATCTTTTTCATCTTTCTGTTGAAAATATATATCTGCGAGAACTTTATAACTGAACTTAGCCATTGTTTAAACAATAATGAAGGTAAAATTATGAATGCATGCATTTTTATACTCTTGATAGAAGTTTTTTTAAATGATCTTTTGTTACCACTTCTTGGAAACATATAAAACCCTTTTTTAATTACAAATTTAATCTTTTATTACCATTTCTTTGAAACATAAAAAAACCCCTGTTTTTACACTTTTTAAAAGGATAACATACCGTCAATAAATTAACAGGTAACATGTAGGTAATTTTCACGTAAAATATAACTGCTCTTCCATTTTTTTAAATTAAGTTGCAATTTTCAGGTACTTAAACTATGTAGTTTATGTTGCGGCTATTTACTAATGTTTAACCTTTTAACTTACTCAAAAATCTAACGTGTTAGTCTATTTATGTCGCCTATTCGTTTTACAGCATCCGTTCACCCACAATAAGTTTATAACAATGGCAATACCTTTACCTTCTCAAAATTAATTGATAACCTGACGTGCTAGATAATTTATGTGGCCTGAATTCCTTTATTTGTCGAAAATTCTTTAAGATTCACCTTCTTTAATTTCAGTAATGTTTCCTTGCAGGACTTATTTTTTGAACCGAATATCTTACTTTGGGTCACAGAAATTGCTGTAGTTCGCAAGATCGTATCCAGATGTGTGTACAATGGGGTATAGAAATGTAGGTTAGATTCTGGACTACAAGAGAGTATAGATTTTTTTGACGCGTTTTGACGGGCAGGACTTATGTTCTATTAAATAGGAAATTTTTGGGAAATTTTGACATAAATAAAAAAAAGAAAATTCAATAGTTCTACAGGTCGCAGAGTTTAATGCTTTAAACCACGTATAGCTGTCAAAAAATCTTGAAAAACAAAAAAGTTATGATCATTTCAACTTCAAAAGTTTACTCAGAAATTCAAAACTATAACCAAATACTGAGAAAGTCCATTTGGGACCACCCTGTTCTCAATGAAATAGTTGAAATATGGTTGAAATTTTTTGGCTCCCGAGGTTCACTAGTATTTACTTTCACATGAATAAAAAAATTTTAAAATCGGAGAACATAAAAAAATAGTTTTGGCCGCCTTCTCAAAATATGAACCAGTGTGCGGCGCTACGAGCAATGACCTTGTTGAGAAATCCTTTTTGTGAGCACTTAATTTCAAGTTCTTCTACGATATCAGACCTTTCCAGTATTTTGCCTGGGGATATGTAAAGTCTGAGGTCTTCAGGAATACGCCAGGTACGATTGACGCTTTGGACGCCAACTATACTCATGTTATTCGCGAGATAACAGTCGTTTTGCTCGAATTAGCCTCCAAAATTGTACCTTCCGAATGGACAACCTCAGACATAGTCATGGCCAACATTTTCATGACATCATTTTCAAATAGTAAATGAAATAAACATTTTAAGTTCACTTTCAAATTTGTGTCTTTTATTTTACATTATAAATCAACTTTTACGATGAATCACCCGATATATAGTCTAGTTTGGTTTGATTAATAGCGTAATACATTTGAAATGCATTAGGAAAGTTATTGTGCTAAACGTTCGCTATCACTCTGTCCTTTCAAAAAAAGTATATTGTCTAGTTTATTTTCTAGTAAGTAGTCAAATATTTAGTATAGCCATTACTCTAGTCTCTTATCTAGTTTCAGTTTAGTCTTCAGTCTAATTATCTAAGACCCCATAAAGTATATATGTATATTCTGGGTGCTTGAGTAATTCGAATTCGATATAGCCATGTCCGTCTGTCCGTCTGATGAAAACACGCTCATTTTCGAAAGTCTTAACAGAAAATAACAAAATTGGTGTCATACCCCTTCTTGTTCTCCGTACCAATTTCGGGTTGAAACCCAGCATAATCGGCTCAGTAGAAAAGCAGTTATGAGTCCAATTGTAGAAAAACCTCCTAAAAAAAATTATATTTTTGTTACAAAACCAGGTGACTGGTGACAGAATGAACCCATACTTATTCATTTTTGCACAAATTCGTTTTATATAACTGGAAAACATACTGTTAATTTTTTTTTAAACCCGGTTCATAATTGACTATAGGCAACATATTAAGCCGGCGATATACTATCCTATTCAGTCGTACGATTTGTCAAAAAAAATCGTGTATGCTCATAATGTATGACAGTGTGGCTTAAAAATTAATAAATTGAGTAACTCATTTTTTTTGCCAAATCTGTCCGACTTGCTCATGTTTATGAAAATTTTCATAAAATAGATTTTATGCGATCAGAGTTGCATTTTTTTGTAAAGTAGCTGAGTCATTTTAGTTGGCATCTTTTTTGTGGGATAGTGTGTCATTGACAGCAGATTATGCAGACATTTTATTATGTCGCATAGAATCCCATCAGATTTTCGTGTGAATTAATCGTACGATTGTGTAGGATAGTGAATGTTGTCCTTAAAGTACACTCTTGAAAACGCTTTACTACACCTAAAAACTATTGCAGTAAAATTTGATATGTCATAGCTTCTTAGAAACCTTTCCGCCAAATTCGGGCATATAAACCAAACTCTCGAAAAATACACGAGTACACCTAAAACCGTAAAGAAATGTCATGAAGATCGGTCCATAATTTACCATAGGCTGCATAAAGAGCCCAACCATTTTAATACGCCTAATAATATTTCGGAAGAAAATCATGATATTTTATTTAAAGTAGAAAAAATATTAATATACAGTGACGTCATGTGTTATAAAGATAGGATTATATTTTATGGATACCATAAAGATCTGGCACACCGAATATAGCACTCTTACTTTTTTTTGCATAGTGTGCGCAGCTGATTGACACAACAAACAAACATTTTTGTTCCGTGCTTTTATAATCCGGATAGTCTCGTTCAAAGATTTTGCTATATCATCATCAAATTTACTGATTCTAGCCGCTTTCGGAATGCCTGGGTCAAAAATCATCATATTATATATTATATTTTAATTTAGTGGGACTTACGATAACTGCTTGGGGAGTCCTGCTAATGTTTTTAGAACTGCATACCTCTTCCTGTTTCATGTTATATCCCAAACTTTTAAATGCTTACATTTTTAATAAGCACCCCATTTATGGTTGATCGAGATATCTAAACTCCATATTGTGTTTTCCTAGGACTCCTGTTTTCCCACTCCTGGCAGTAGTCTATTATAGATACAACCCAAAAAAATTTCCTCCCACATTGCAATATTTAAATTTAATTAATGTGATAATTGAATCAATTATCTTTTTAGTTGAAAGAAAATTAAAAATTTAATTTTGATTTAATTAACATTTTAGTTGTTTTTAAATAAATTTTCAATTAAAATTATAATTAAAAAACAAAAATTCTTAATTGACTCTTTTCGTTTAAAATACAATAATTTAAACATGTAGAATTGTTGTTGGGAATTGTCAATATTTATTTAAATACATTAACACATTGTTTAAAATGGCAGTTTATTGAAAAAAAATATTCAAAGTTTTACAATTTTTAGTAATCAATATAATCATTTTGGTAATAGGTGCAAAATCAACAAATTGTTTGCTTGATATTATGAATTTGGTGATTGGAGATATTTAATAATTTTTTCTGTGTACATGTTTAAATTATTTTATTTTAAACGAAAAAAGTGAATTAAGATTTTTTGTTATTTAAGTAAAATTTTATTTGAAAATTTATTTCAAAACAACTAAAATGTTAATTAAATTTTTAATTTTCTTTCAACTAAAAAAAAATAGTTGATTCAATTATCAAATTAATTAAATTTAAATACTTTTTAAGCCATTTTTTTAATTGATAAAACACTTTTTCTGTGTAAACAGCTTATTTATATATGATAATAACTCTCCAGCCTTTTAATCGGATTTTGGTTTTAAAACTAATTTCGGCTTTTTGCACGCATTAGGAAATTCGCTTTTTGAATACAATTGTTAAAGGTGCTAACGAACACTTGAGGTTTGCCACTCAAAGCTTTTTCCATGCCTTGTTTGGCATTCCATTTAGAACAAGAGCTTTATTTTCACCTATATTCGATTTCATTCTCTAAGGCAGAATTTTGAGATATCAGTTTAACTAGAACTAGTTATTTGAAAAGTTTGTATACAAAATATGGCTTGAAATGTTCTTCTTTTATGAAATAATAAAAACAAAATCACATTTTGCCGGAAAATCCGAGTTTAAGAGTACGTTAAACTAAGTTTAAATTTAATACACATCTCAAAAGCCCGGCCTGAAACTTTCTTTATTATGCTTTCAGTAATTAAATTTTAATGCATTCTGTGCATCTGGTAATCCGAGATAAAACTTTGTTCTGAGTTCATCAAGCTTCTGGCGCTTAATTAAACCTTAATTTTGATCCTAATTTTTGATCTTCCTTCAAGAAGTTTACAAATTTATTAATTTCTCCAGTCTCATGTTTATAAAAATCACTAATCCAGTTTTATTTGTGTTTTTTGAATTCTTCTAACATTTTCTAATATTCAGTCTAGCCTTAAGTACAGTCCCAGTTATATACAATAGGTCTGCTCACCTCTTTAACAATACAAAAAACAACAGGCATTTGTTTGTGTAAAATTCCTCATCGTTGTCAAAGTCTTACTACGCCGTAGGGAAAAGAAAAGAGAAAACCTGTTCTCTATGCATGTGTGAAAGACACCAAAACGTAAACAAAAATTTACGTACATATATAAGCAGAATGGAAACCACTTTTGAAATCTTTAAGGTATAAACAATATAAACATCCTGCTCCTTGCGCAGACCTATTGAAAGGAGCTTGGTACAGGCTACAGTCCATTCATTAGTTCATTGTATAACCCATAATTTATGATTTTTTTCTCTTTCTTTAATTTGTTAATGAAAAAAAAACTCCATAAAACCACTGTTAATATATTTTTTTTACTCAATATTCTTTTAATTTCACATTTTTCCCTTGTAATCAAAATAATTATTACCTTTCCTTTGAAAAACTATTAATTGGAAAAAAATAAAAAAACAACCAAACAATAACCATCAATCTTATAAAGGATATTGAAGCCCATGCTTTTACACTCACAATATTATTACAGTAACGGTAGGTTATTCAAGAAGTATTCCGTTCAGTCATTTTTAAACAAAAAAACATTTAAAATTCCAAGAAAATTTATTTTTAACTGATTCTAACATTTATACAAAAAACTAAGGGCTCATTAATACGGATTAAAGGGCTGCGCAAGATATTCTTAATGTTCTGTGTTCTACTTCACACAACTATCAATCATATTATTTCACTGTAAAAATACATAGCAAAACAAACATAACAACACATTATTCTCACCAAAACAAAACAAGCATAACTTGAAAAGTTTTTCTCTTCTGCTTTGTTAGTGCTTGTATTATCAAAACAAACAGAATATCAACACAAAAACAGACAATGAAATAAAGAAACGGCAAATTATAGTAAAAGCATCGAGTGCACGTAATTAGGAATTTAAAAAATTTAAAGTGATCTTAGCTTATAACAGAAATGGATGCATTAAATGTAAGCAAAATTTATTTTTTTGAATTATTTCCTAAATGTACATATATTTTATTGTAGTCGACCTTTAGTATTATATTATCAAGCTTGAGGTCTTTTTTTATTTTTATATAAAACTTTAAACGTTTATTTAACCAATATTTCTAATTAAAAAATTTTTTATTTTGTCAGTTATTGTTAAATTTGTTAAAAACATAAAATCCTATAAAACCGAATTCCATTTGGAGACTGCGGAAAAAACACACTATGTAGGTAGTACATGTTTTTATTTTTTATTTCTATAAAAAGAATGAATTCTTCTTAATTAAATATTAAATATTAGATTTAAATATTAGACCTAAGTACCTTCATATACACATATGTATGTAAATAAAAAACAATAAATTTTTGCAAATAAAAGTTAATACCTATTAACTATAAACTTTTTTAAGCTTTTTTATATTCATAACAAAACGCAAATGTTTCTCCCTTTGCAATTTTCTCTTTGGTTTATGTTTACAATCAAAACATTCAAACATGCTTGGAATGTTCTATTTCTGTTTTAATGTTTTACTTCATCTTTGTTCTAATTCAGCTTTATTCTAGTTCAGCATTGTTCTAGTGCAGATTTGTTCTATTCTTCTATATTTTGATCGTAAAGCAAAACAATTGTTTTTGGAAGTATGAGTTTTGTAATGAGAGAGTAATATACACATACTATCTACATTTAATGAAATTGCTTGTAAGCAATTTTTCTTGTGCTTGTGTAGCTCTTTAATACGGATTAAGTAAAAGTATTCTGCATGTAAAGTTAAATGAAAATGAAATTTAAAACAACTGTAAATTTACTTAAAAACAATCTACTTATTTTGCATTTAATTTTAACGAAAAGTTAATTTAATTTTTAATTTTTACTTTACCAAAAAATCAACCGCGAATTCCATACAAAATTAACCACAAATTCCGTAAAAGCAAATGAATTTTCAGTTATTTTGTATAATTTAACTATAAATAAATTTTCAGTTATATATTTATAGATATGTGGCAAAAAGTAAAAGTAAAAGCGATTTGCTTGTTTTGTGTAGAAAATTCCCATATTCTATTTGTTAAAATTATTTAGGCCCTAATCATGTCAAACGCAGCGCAACGCCAAAGAATTACATTGAAAGCACAAACAATGTCATAAATATTTTGTAATTTTGTTGTTGCTTTCAACTGAAATTCATGTACCTTTTCTAAATTTTCAACGACACAAGCAATGGAGCGTTTGAAATTGTAAACCGCAATGTGAAATTCTCTAGAAAGCAACAACAAAATATTTATGACATTATTTGTGCTTTCAATGTTATTATATGGCGTTGCGCTGCGTTTTATATGATTAGGGCCTTAGTTAAATACATAAAATTTTTAAAGTAAAATAATTGCGAATACCATATCGGGTATGCTGCTGGTGTCTTATAATTGAAAGTTCTTCTGTTAACAAAGTGGTCATTACAACAAAAGTAAAACAAACATGTATAACCGGGTAAGTGAATAAAAATAAATATTCTCTCTCTCTCTCATTATAAAAACAAGCGGACAAGTGTTTGGTATTTTTTTAGAAATTTGAGTAAAACCTGCATTACATAAAATAACTGAAAATTCATTTGTTTTAACGGAATTTGTTAGTTAATCTTTGATAGTTTATTTATATAAAATAACTCAAAAATTCATTTGTTTTTACGAAATTCGTCGGTTTTTTTTTTTTGATAGTTGAATTATATAAAATAACTGAAAATTTGTTTTTACGGAATTCGCAGTAAATATTAAATGAACTTTTCGTTTAAAATAAATGAAAAATAAGTAGACCGGGTTTTAACTAAATATTCATTTATTTTTTATTACAATTTCAGTCAATTTAACGTACATAATATTGTGAGTGTAAATGTATCTTATAATCGAAATGAAAGAGTAAGCCACAAAATTTAAGGCAAAATTAAAAAAAGGATACGAGCTTGAGAAATAAATTATTAAAAGAACAAACATTATAACATCTGCAAACAATTACACTCATTACCCCTTTTTACTTTTTGCCATTGTATTGCCAACAAAACTCACAAATACTATTACACGTACACAGAAAAAAATAACAAAAGTTATTAAGTAATAAAGGACATTTTTAAAGCCTTTTTAATATTTTAAACAATTTTTTTAATTCACACGTTTGCAAATTGTCATATAAACAAGTTGTTTTATTTGAAGAAAATTAATATGTATGTATGTACGAGTATATCAAAGGTGTGTTCATTTACTTTTCTAGCAGAAACTTGTAAAGACAAAAATATTTGCAGCTTCAACTGGCTGGTGAACCGTTATTATTGCAAAGAAACAAATAAACGAATAACAATTTTCCTGCGTTTTTTTTTATTATCAAAGTTGTTTTTGCGAATACAATTATTTATTAAAAGATTTTGTTTATTGTGCTTAATTCCCTTTTTTTTAATAATTGACAACAAATACTGAAAATTATTGTTGGAGGATAAGCAGTTCTTATGCGCATTTCACTGGTTGCTTAGGCCAGATCATCAGGAAACGTTCTCCTAAATAATTTTAGAAAGGCCATAGCTATCAGCAAACAAGACTACAGAGGGAATGCGAGTTATCTACATTCCCTCAAAAAGTCTTATATGCAACGATATCAAAGCTTAAACAAAATACCAAACAATAAAGCAGTGATGAGTTTATATTTTCTTACATTTCCCACTACAATTATTTGGATTTAGTGGGGGGAAAAAAAAAGAAAAAAAAAAATGGTTTTTATTGTTTTCGCAAGAAATCAAAAAAAAAAACAATTTGCCAGTTCAGTTTTTTATGCACTTGGAAAAATTTTATTATCAAAGTTGTTTTTGGGAATAGTTATTTATTAAAAAATTTTGTTTGTTGTGCTTTATTCCCTTTTTTTAAAGTTTAGAATTATGAGTTCAGCTAGAAAATAAGTGTTGAAAACTTAATAAATTTTATAAATGTGCCCTAAAAGTAATATAAAATGAAAACAGGTACTAGTTTACAAGATTCTTCCTGAAAATCTCTATTCGAGTTGTAGAAAGAATATAATTTTTTTGAGAAAATATCTGGTTATCGTAAAATGACGACACTTTGATACAACGAGTACCACCTGACACCTTATCAAAATCGGTGCTACCTTGCCATTTCTTTTGCTTTCATTTCTTTACAACGCTGTCTTTACTCAAAGAGATGAGAAAAGAAGCAATAGTTTAGGGAAACATTTTGGTTTTTTGGATGGAAATGAGGTCAAGAAAGAAAGAGGTTTTACACAGAGAGCAATATCAGAATTTCAAAGAGAAGATTTTTTTGTAAGTAGGTGGAAAGACTACGCAGTGGTCAATGATCCTTTAATTGTTTTTTCTGCAGATCCCTAGGGAAAAGTAGAGAGGTGAAGTAATGACCGTAATTTCTACAAAAATTTATCTGTTCTAGTC
This sequence comes from Pollenia amentaria, assembly GCA_943735925.1. Lineage (NCBI taxonomy): Eukaryota > Metazoa > Arthropoda > Insecta > Diptera > Polleniidae > Pollenia > Pollenia amentaria. The sequence continues at coordinate 219,369,570 of OX031007.1, read as the reverse complement.
TTCGTAACAGTTATCTTTACTTATTATCTTTACTTGATATTCCATATTCTATATAAAAATACAATAAAAATATGGGCGGAACAGATCGAACGAATTAAAAAGGTAATATTGATCGCATATCTATTCGAAGCAAAAAATGGTGGTGGCCATTATTTACTTTGATGCTAGATATATCGGTACAAAATGCTTGGCGTTTAGCGAGACAGCATGATCCTAAACTGAAGCACTAAACTGTCAGAGACTAATTTCCGAAAGATCCGGGGAGAATATCGAAATCCCAGAATGGGGCTGATTCCATGAGATATGGTGAATATATCGCACTCGTTCCTCTTAAGGGGGTTTACGCAAAATTTATAAATCTTCAGTAGATACAAGAAACTGTTTTCTTATTATATGTACTTATATCACAACCCAGAAAAAAGTGTTTTATCAATCAAAAAAAAAGTATTTAAATTTAATAAATGTGATAATTGAATCAAATTTTTTTTTTTTAGTTGAAAGAAAATTAAAAATTTAATTTTGATTTAATTAACATTTTAGTTGTTTTGAAATAAATTTTCAATTAAAATTTGAATTAAATAACAAAAAATCTTAATTGACTTTTTTCGTTTAAAATAAAACAATTTTAACATGTAGAATTGTTGTTGGGAATTGTCAATATTTATTTAAATAAATTAACACATTGTTTGAAATGGCAAATTTTTTTGATCACTTTTCTAATAAATATCATTTATTGAAAATATTTTTCAAAATTTTAAAATTTTTAGAAATCATTTTGGTAATAGGTGCAAAATCAACAACTTTTTTGCTTGATATTATGAATTTGAAATAAATTTGGTGATTGGAGAAATTAAATAATTTTTTCTGTGAAAGGGCGACTCAATGGCCTTTTTTTTTACAGAATACTATAGAAAATCAATTTCTTGCAAAAAGTTAAAATTGAAAAATTTTGAGTTGACTCTCTTTAGAGGAACCAGTGCGATATTTTCTATGTGCATAAAACAAAAAATAATAAATTGAAACGATGTGCTGGTAATAAATGTAAGTCAACTGTAAGGACGTAGTGCCAAAAATCTGATCAATTTTGGTGTATTGATTGCTTCACCCCATATCATCATATTCAATTTAAATTTCATTATAACTATTAAAAACATAAAGGACTGAAGAAGAAATAAAATCTCTAAAACTTAAATCCATATGAAAATTTTTGTGCTTTTATTTTTACAGCGTCATCATATGACCACTCTCATTTTTTCGAAAACTGGACCCGATATGCCAGTTCTCATTTCAAATATATACTAAAGACATGCAGTGGTTCAAATACTATAACAATCGATTGAATACATAATAAGAGATGTAATGATTATTCTGAAATTTAATCAATGTATACGTTAAGTAAAGTTATTATTTAATGCCTCATAAAGAAATTTTAAAGTATTCTGTTATAAATTCTAGTTTTTTAAATAATACTGATTTTGCAAAGATTCCGTTTTGTGTTGATGTGAGAACCTCATAGTGCAATCCAAGCCTGTATTTGATGCTTAAATAAGTTATAATGGTTGTTGTGATGTGAATTTCTATAAATTTTACTAAAATAAACTAACAAATAGAATCTGGGAATTATTTCTTTTCAAAAGCTACTTTATTATATTCCACATTTTTGTATTTTATGAAATACACAACTGAAATTTAGCTCATAGAATAAATTCGAAAAATAAAAAATGTTGAATAAAATAAATTAAACATTTTCATATTAATTCGAATGTGTATTCTAAGTCAAATTAAAATTTCTATAGCTTTCATACTCTAATAGTCTTATTCCTTCAATATTATCCGGGAATATTTTCTATGCACTATCATATTTTTTTTTTTTTTTTGCTTGTAGATTTCTGTTACCAGATTCTATTTGTTAAAATAAATTAATAGAAACAACTTTTAAATGCATATTTTATTTCAATTTAGTTAGCAACAAAATAATTTGTTAATATGATAATTTCGTTATTAAAATACATATTTTACTGTTAACAAATATTTTATTCAATATGACAAATTCATTGTTTAAGATAGCTTTGTTTCTTTACTTTTTGGGTAAAGTTCGTGAAAATGAGAGTTAGCATAAATTTCTCTCACAAAGATACAAAATTACACAAAAGTACGGGAACAGAAAAAACCATTTTTAGCACATAATAAAAAGTCAAAATGTTTTGACAGTCTTAACAAGCCAATAAAAGTTTGCGCCACTTTTGAAAAATTGTATATTATCTGTAGAAATAAACTATATATTACCAAAAATAGAACAATACAAACACTTTTACAATAACTTACATCATTTTTCTTGATATTTTAATATAAAACTTTTTTATTTATTAACACTATTTTATTCCACAACACTTTCCAAAATTTTGTTCATTAGAATTTTTCCATACCTTTTTTTTTTTGTTTATGTTTTACAGCTGTTTAACAATTTACACGAAGAAAAAGTTTGGGCTGTTTCGTGCAAGAAGAAGAAGAATTTAATTCTCTCAAACTCGCTCTCTTTTACACAAATTTAATGTACGGGAACGCTTTTCGTGCAAATTGGGATCCCGAGGGATCCCAAAGTAGAGTAAAGAAACAGAGCTAATATTTGTTGACTTTTAATAATTTGTATTAACAAAATCATTTTTTGTATTAACAAATTCAGTTGTCTTCAATTAAAAAAATTATTGTATTGACGAATATGATATTCAATATGACAATTGATTTGCAGTAATTTTTTTTCTGTGTATGATACACAAACAATCTCCCATTGATATACAATTGGAAGTACGATAGTGGGCGTGTGAATTAGAATTATATTAAATAAACATTTAATTTAATAGCCATATCAATTTATTGCTTTTTTTTTGTTAGAAAGTTTGTGCTTTTTCTTCTTATAGTTGGATTCTTCTTCAAATTTATTAAAAATTGTTTTGTTCTATTGAAAATTGTCTGTTGCAAGTCAACACAGACTTGCAGATTTTATTTGTTTTATATGTATTCACATCTACATACACATGAATGTATATAATGACATGTTATTTATAACTGTTAATAAGTATCTGTTAATAAGTCAATTGAATAATACAAAAGTTTTATCAAAACTAATTTTCCAAAAACTAGTTTGTTGTAAAAAATAAACAATTATTTTTAGAATATTGTTTAAAAAAAAGGAAAAAAGGGTTTTCTAATCTATCCAAATCTGCTCTGGCCCTACCCTAACTCTACCCTTACTCTACCCTAACTCTACTCTAGCACTACTTTAACTCTACTAACTCCACACTAACTCTACTCTGACTCTAGTCTAATTCTACTTTAATCCTAACCTTAATCCAATTCTACACAACTCGAATACAAAAGTTTTATCAAAACTAATTTTTCAAAAACTAGTTTGTTGTAAAAAATAAACAATTATTTTTAGAATATTGTTTAAAAAAGGAAAAAAGGGTTTTCTAATCTATCCAAATCTGCTCTGGCCCTACCCTAACTCTACTCTAACTCTACCGAACTCTACTCTAGCACTACTTTAACTCTACTAACTCCACACTAACTCTACTCTGACTCTAGTCTAATTCTACTTTAATCCTAACCTTAATCCAATTCTACACAACTCGAATACAAAAGTTTTATCAAAACTAATTTTCCAAAAACTAGTTTGTTGTAAAAAATAAACAATTATTTTTAGAATATTGTTTAAAAAAGGAAAAAAGGGTTTTCTAATCTATCCAAATCTGCTCTGGCCCTACCCTAACTCTACTCTAACTCTACCGAACTCTACTCTAGCACTACTTTAACTCTACTAACTCCACACTAACTCTACTCTGACTCTAGTCTAATTCTACTTTAATCCTAACCTTAATCCAATTCTACACAACTCGAATACAAAAGTTTTATCAAAACTAATTTTCCAAAAACTAGTTTGTTGTAAAAAATAAACAATTATTTTTAGAATATTGTTTAAAAAAGGAAAAAAGGGTTTTCTAATCTATCCAAATCTGCTCTGGCCCTACCCTAACTCTACTCTAACTCTACCGAACTCTACTCTAGCACTACTTTAACTCTACTAACTCCACACTAACTCTACTCTGACTCTAGTCTAATTCTACTTTAATCCTAACCTTAATCCAATTCTACACAACTCGAATACAAAAGTTTTATCAAAACTAATTTTCCACAAACTAGTTTGTTGTAAAAAATAAACAATTATTTTTAGAATATTGTTTAAAAAAAGGAAAAAAGGGTTTTCTAATCTATCCAAATCTGCTCTGGCCCTACCCTAACTCTACCCTTACTCTACCCTAACTCTACTCTAGCACTACTTTAACTCTACTAACTCCACACTAACTCTACTCTGACTCTAGTCTAATTCTACTTTAATCCTAACCTTAATCCAATTCTGCACAACTCGAATTCAACGAAAATTGTTGATAATTTAACACTTTTAACTTCGAAAGTAATGACGACGTCTAAACCAGTGCAGAGAGGAATATTTCGGTCAAAACCTCAAAAACAAATTTTTTGGGACCTTGTCACAACTTTTGTTTCAATTTCTAATACAGGGTATATTATATATCCGTCTATGGGATCGTTCTATTTTAATACGACTAGAGGACACTTCGAACACCATAGAAGCTGTTAAAATTAAAACCTAGAGATGGGGCAAAAATGGGACGGAGGCGTTCCTAGTGTTAACAAAATATGCACAATTTTGATCGTTATATGACTTTATTGATATTTTACTGGTTTTTTTTAAATTTTCAGTTATTTTTATGAGCTTATATTTATTGTATAAAATGTGTTCTTTCACTCATTCAAACCGATAAATTTTCAAACCTTTAAACAACAACATTAAAGTTTATAAGTATGTTTGTAAGAAAAGTGTGTACATGTATGTTGTAAGAAGAAAATGTATACAAAATTACTGGAAAATTAGGTCAATTGTTAAGGGAACTTTATTTTTATCGGAAAATGAAGCAAAAAGCACAAACAGTAATATACAATTGTAACTAACATGTACAGAAAGTAAATACATACATTAAAAAAAAAATGTTTATAAAATTTTACTTAGAAACTACACTTTATTATGGAAATTTCTTTATTTATTTCTGTTGCTTTGTTAGAGAATACACATTCTTCTGCTTGTAAACGATATCGAATTGATGATATGCTTATAAATAAAATATTATGCAAAAATAAATATATTTTATATGTCATTTTATGTACTTTCTTATTCAATTATATATCTTTAGGTAATCAATGATATGACAAATATAATTTATTAATATTGTAAGTTATTTAATGCTAGTGTCTGTATTCATAAAAATATTTTAAATTTAATTAAGGTTTACAAAACTAATTTTCTCTGAAAATATTCCTACATAAGCGCTTGTTAAATTTAATTATCGTTTATGAATGCGGGGTTTAGTAGTTATTTAGGTATTAAGGGGACGAAAAAAAAATTAATTTATAGAGTTGTACTCACTGATGTTATAAACTTTTTTGAAAAGTATTTACGCAGCCTGAAAAAAAATCCCTATTTTCCCTACGCGTTAAAAAAATTGTCTCTACAAAACTCCCTACAACCTTTTAATGATAATATGTCAATAAAAATAAAACCATTTGTATTAATATATATATATAAATTTTATTGAAAGTTGTTCCAAGCTACCATCTGGGTGATATTTTTTTTTTTTTTTTTTTTGCAAAAATCACCTTAATTAGTCTTCGCAGATCACTGTTGATGATTAAAAACTGATTTATAAGTTGACCAATTGAAAATGGAATCATATATTTTTCTTTGATATGTACAAATAATGAAGTAAGGAAGAACATTTAGATCAATTAAAATAGGTAATCATTCACTCATTCATCAAGGTAAAATACCATTTGGCTTAAAGATTGATGTTTGACTAATGAAGTCATCCGTCGTCAATGGCGGTGAAAGCTAAACGGCAAACCCTACTGAATGGATTGTGTGGTTACAATCGGAACTAGTATGGCAACTTTTCCGTGAAAACCTGAGTTCAATTCCCAACTCAGTCAAGAATGAAAAATTATCAATAAATTTTAATTCATTTCATGTTGTAAAATTCCTTTCTTCATAAAAATAATTTAATGAAAATTAAATTCAATGAACTTAAGCCTGATTAAAATATTAAAATTTGGATAAAAACCCATTAACAGTTTAATAAAATAACCACAATACTAATGATTTTGTAAATATTTTTAATTGTTGTTCATTCATAATGCCAAATTAAAAAAAGGCAAAATAGAAGCTGTCGTATCAACCACATAAACGGAGAGATTGGCTAAAAAAGAGGCCCAAAAATTATTGTCAATTAATAAAAAATGTAAGTGTTTCTTTTTTCCTTTGTGTGAACCCAATAACTTTTGTTTGGTTAAAAATAAAGTTGGTGGAAATGTGTATTCAAAATCCATAATAGTGAGTCTTTTATCGGAGAAAAATTAAAAACAAAACGGCTAAACATTTTTGAAATATATTTAAAAAAAACTATAAATTTATGATAGAAAAATTATGCGGAAAATAAAATGCTCAAAAGAGGATCAGAAAATTGTCTCACTTGCTAACATTCAGTTACCGTGATTTTAGAAACATTAATTTTGACTCCTTGCGTGAAAAATTAATTCATATTCCATGGGAATCTACCTTTTATATGCCAACTGTAGATGAACAACTTCAATTTATACAGGATATTATCATACCCCTGTATGACGAATTTGTTCCTATAAAAACGAAAATTAAGAAAATAACAACAACAACTAATAAATGGTTCTCGCCGGAAATAAAACGCTTAATTGAACTTCGTAACGTAGCTTATACTAGATGGAAGATATTTAGGACTTCTGAACTACTCTCAGCGTTTCGTTCATTAAGGAATAAAGTCAACGCGAACATAAGGATTGCAAAATCGTCTTATTATAAAGATAGATTTTCAAACTGTTTAGACAGCAAGAGTAGGTGGAAGGAAATTCGTAACATTGGAGTTGTTGGTGATACGTATGATAATCATACTGCTGCTGAAGATGTAGATATTGATGAGATAAATCGTAAATTTGTAGATTTACCAATGCATGTTGCAAATTTTAACCATTACATAAATTATCCCATGAGAGATACAAATACTATATTCGATTTTACCTGTGTAAATCATTCTGAGGTATATAAAAGTTTTCTCAGTATAAAGTCGAACGCCATAAGCTATGACGGTGTGCATCCCAGGTTTATTAAAATAATATTTCCCACAATCTTGTCATATATTACGAACCTCTTTTGTACAATTATAACAAAGTCTTCATATCCAACAATTTGGAAGCATGCGAAAATTGTACCAATACCGAAAACTGGTAACAAATTTCGTCCAATAGCCATACTTCCATTTCTGTCTAAGATATTTGAACGAATAATGCACAACCAACTAAGTATGTTTTTGAATAATAATAACCTGCTCACTAGCAGGCAATCGGGTTTTCATCCCTTTCACAGCTGCGTGTCTGCTCTAATTGATGTAACCGAAAACATAAGGTCAAACATTGGCAACAATTAAGTTGCTTTTTTAATCTTGCTAGATCATTCGAAAGCGTTCGACATAGTAAATATCGAAATTCTCACTTCTAAATTAAAAAATTGTCTCAATATTTCATCAACAGCTACCAAATTAGTATCGTCATATCTAACCGATAGGTCACAGTCAGTTTTTTATGGAAGTAGAATCTCGAGTAGTATCGTCTTAACAATATGTGTACCCCAAGGCTCTATTCTAGGGCCTCTGTTGTATTCTATTTATGCAAACGACCTACCAGCTCAATTAGAATATTGTAATGTACAGATGTATGCTGATGATGTACAACTTTACATTAGCTGCAAAACCTCCGAAATTGATGATTGCGTTCGGAAAATTAATAGGGACTTAAGGAATATTCATGACTGGGCAACTTCAAACGGACTGTGTCTTAATCCAAGCAAATCAAAATGTTTGTTGATAACGAAAAAGACACTGACTTTACCAGTTGTTCCAGATATAATATTAGGTGGCTCGGAAATTGAAAAAATAACTTCGACCTAAAACCTTGGTGTCATTCTAAACAATAACTTAGAGTGGAGTAACCATGTTAATGTCGCTATCGCCAAAGTGTATGGGATGTTAAGAAATTTGTGGAGCACTCAGTTGTTTATATCTATTAAAATTAGAATGCTTTTAGCTAAAACGTATCTGGTGCCAACTCTATTATATGGTTGTGAACTCTTCACAAGCTGTGATTCTACCAGTATGCGTAAACTTAGAGTAGCTTTTAACAGTATTACACGTTATATATATGGTCTTCGACGGTTCGATAGAATATCACATTATGCCAAGAAAGTTTTTGGAGTGTCTTTTGAGTCTTTATTATGCGCCCCATACACGGTTCAATTCAGTTGTCAACTGAGTCTTTCAACTGAATTGATACTTGGCCACACACTTCTTCAACTGAATTGAAAGATTTTAATTCAACTGTCAAATTTAGATTTTTTTTACATAGATTTTGACAGCTGATCAAGAGACTTGAGCACACACAGTACAATCGAATTGAAAGATTTTAATTCAACTGTCAAATTTAGATTTTTTTTACATACATTTTGACAGCTGATCAAGAGACTTGAGCACACACAGTACAATCGAATTGAAAGACTTAGTAGTCAACTTGAAAAAATCAAAATCTTTTGATTTTTCTTCAACCAACTCGACAACCGTCAAACTAATCAACTGACAAGGCCATACACGCTTTGATTTGGACAACAACCGACTCAGTTGACAATTGAATTGAATCGTGTATGGTCTGCTTTACAATGCAGATCTTTAATATACCTACATAAAATTATATACACATGCCAACCAAAATATCTTTACGACAGACTAATTTTTCTTAGATCAAATAGGGGCAATCGCATCATGCAACAACGATATAAGACAGAATTATCCAAACAACATTTTTATATCAATACCATTAATATTTGGAATCAGCTACCCTTGCATTTGCAAAGAATCGGCAATGCAACGCAATTCAAAAAATGTATCTTTGAATATTTTCAACATAAATAACAATATTTACTACAGAAATTAAATTTTAAATTTTATTCTATTTAATAAATATATTTATTTATTTTTTTTAAATATTATATATAAGTTTTCACTGTCTTTATAAAGTTTTTATTTTCATTACTGTAAATATGTTTTGTATGCCAAATCATGTAATCCAGTACCTTTATATAAGATTTATCTTTGTACTGGGTTGTGATCAATAAATAAATAAATAAAATAAAATAAATAACATGATTCTTAGTTGGTGATTGGTCGGTAGGGTACCATTTTCTCACAACGAGAGTTTCACTTATGATCGAAAAATGAGACCATATGCGGTTGTTTTGCTGATTCTGAAATATTAGATAATGATACAAAATGATAGCTGGGTTATACATGCTTACATATAAATGTACTCTTTTGTGAATATGAACTATTAAATCAGTGGTTGTTATAAACTAAAAACTAAATAAACAATAACCAAATGTAAAAAACAAGTGATATAAATTCGCTTAGAATAAAATTTATGTACTAGAAAAATTACAAATTTGCTCGTATAAATTTTGAGTGGCGATTTCCTCACAATCGTAGGGAAAACACTTTTTAGTAAGTTTCGGTACACTGAAAGGTATAACAATTTTCGTCTTGAAAAAAATAATGGTATCCACCTTTTCCAAATTATCTATTTGTTGCTCTGGAAAATTAAGTTCAAAAGAACTCCATTCTTGTAAAATAGATTTTCACAAACTAACTTTTAATGAAATTAAGGCTGAAATGACAAAGAAGTTTAACAATTTTTAATGTTGCCTTATCAACAGTTCATGCTATTACAAATCGAATTAACATATGCTGTCATAACTCGAAAAAGGATGCCAAATGTATGCAGTTCTGCCACATTACACAAAAGTCCCTACATTTTATTGATTTAATAAGTCTGTCCTTTTTCCCTACGTCAATTTTTTTAGAAGAAAATCCCTACGAATAGGGATTTTTTTACCTACGTATAACATCACTGGTTGTTCTTGAGAAATCAAAACAAAATTGTATAAGTTATATTTAATACTATTACTTTTAATAATCATACGCCTCCAACATATGTGCAAATTATTCACTAATAATAATGAGTTTTTCAACTTTTTGCTATATATATTTTAAAACGAACTGTTTAAATATACTAAAAATCAACTTTAAACTAGATATTTGTAAATCTGTTTAAATAAAATTTTAATCTAATTACAACAAATCAATAAATTCTAACCTTTTTTAATCCTATGAGCCGTGTTTTTTTTATTCCAGCGCAATTTCAAAATAAAAAAGATGTACTTAAAACTATTTCCAGAGAAATCTGCATGAAATTTGCAATAGATTTAATACTATTTTTTTTTTGTCTCAATAAGTTTTTAATGGAAATTTGCATATACGAATTTTATTAAAATTTTAGATACATTGCTCTGGAAATTCAGCAACTTAATTGTATGCAATTGTTTGTAAGGTGTTAAAAAAAGATATGTTATTAGTGTGTAGTTATTCAAAATTGTAGATTTAAAGATCAATCTTTAGCTTTGAATAGAGATACTTCGAACATGCGGGGATGCATACGGAATAATCTTAGTCCAGCACTGGTCAGGTTATCACAAAGGGAATGAAGTTCAGCCCAAGACAGCCTCATTCGTAATATACTCCTCACAGTTTTCTGTCCCAAAACTAAACATTAGTAAAGGGCTTACATTATTTATGTAACATACATTTTTGCAAAGCTTACAAAATACCTTACATACATACATTTGTAAGAATTATGTATTATTGCCACTTTTTGTTTACAGTGGAGGGCACCAAAGTCAAAGAATTTTTGAGCTTGAGTGTTGAATGAACAAACGACTTTTACCTATTTTAGTAAAGAAAAGATCGGCAAAAATTTATTTTTTAATGTATTCTTTTCAAATTAGTAGTTTTTTTTTAGCTATTACTCGTGCAAAGAAGAAATATTATTATTGGTTAATAATATAAATAAAATCCAAGAAATTACTAAAGTTTGGTAGATGATTAATGACAAAAGGGAACAAGGTTTTTGTTGATTAAGTACTGAATATTATTTTTAAAGTTATTTGGGATGCTGAATTCAAATCTGCACTCAGTTTTTATGTACCAGCTCGTATTTTCAAGATATACCAGTATTTCCAAAATTAAGACACTTCCACTACATATATTGCAATAACTTGGAAACGGTGCACCATATTCACTTAAAAAGGAAAACCCTAATTCGATAACAATATTATCTTTAAGCCGTGCTTACATTGTTTTTAAATTTGCCCAGTAGTTTCAGAGATATCGTTGAAGTTTAAACAAAACAACAATTAAAAAAAAGAAAAATTTTTTTATCCAAATTTCGATATTTTAATCAGGCTTAAGTTCATTGAATTTAATTTTCATTAAATTATTTTTATGAAGAAAGGAATTTTACAACATGAAATGAATTAAAATTTATTGATAATTCTTCATTCTTTATTGAGCTGGGAATAAAAAAACTTTTTTTATTTAAAAATTCATAAAACCTTAATTCAAAAATCAAAGGTTTGATATAAAAACCGTTAGCTTAACATATTTCGAATGAAATGCTCTTTAATTCATTTTAATCGGTGCACAACTTTTGATTTTATTCACAATTTACTGAGATAATTAAATTGATAAAAGTCGCGATTTCCATACAAAAATAACATTTTTTTAATGTGTGTGTGTTTGTTGCCGTTCTATTTATGGACGTTTTTTCCTTCACTTCATTGCACTTGATTGTGAATAAAAGTCAATCGCGTTCATAAACTTTTATGATCTATATCTTATGTTATTCACCGGTATTTGACTTTGCGTGAATGTAATAAGACTTTGATTTTTTTTTATGTTTTGGATTTTTCATGATTTTTTTAAATAATAATTTTCTTACGTAAACAACCATTACCCCATTTCCAATACCATTAATTTACAATTAATTTTATTGTTTTTCAAAGCTAAGAATTACATCTTTAAAAAAAAGTAGAAATCTGAAAATCGCTTCATGAAGAGTGAAGTTATGATTTTTTTACTTTTAATTTTCGGAAAAAAGTTAAAAATTCGATTAGAACCTGTAACTTAAAAATGCGGGCCTATAGAGAAAAACGGAGATTAAATTTGAAATCAGCGTTCCCAAATTAGTAAAAAATTGCATCAAACTTTCAATCAACACACAAAAGGTTCAATTTTGTTCTGATGTGCTCTTTTTTCATAGTAGCTAATTTTTTTTAAGACTTTGGTAGGTTTTGGAGTGTTTTTACAGAATCTGCAAAGAAGCTCCATTTTTTCTGCCGGAAACATAAATATTGTATGCATTTCTTGTGTCATATTTCTTAAGTTACAAAATAAATTACAAAGAGGTAAGTTTATGGTACTGCCAAAATTGGAAGATCCAAGAGTATAAATCTTTCTTTTTTTTCTTCGTTACTATAAAAAATTAACTAATTTGTATGTCTCTGAGTATTGTTTTTAAAATAATTAATAAGAAAAAATTAAAAAAAAAAAAATAACGTAAAAAATTTTTTTTTTGTGTACCCTAATGTATTACCAAGTTCAACTAAACTCAAAATCGATTGGCTTAAAAATTAGTTTGTATATGCCCTTAATGTGAAATTAAAAATTGTTTTGCTTCTATTGAAAATTTTAAATTTTGAGTTAATACACTTCTGTTGAACAAGTGCGATGTTTAAATAAAAATGTGAGTGACTTTTTATTTTTGATTTAGATACTACGTAAGAAGGTCTAATGACTGTTAAAAAATTTAAATTTTCTGCCGGAAAATTAAAATTTTATATTTTAACCACACTCTGCGACGAAGAAGTTTTTGACATAATTTCATACACCCAAAGAAAAAATATGTTTAAAAATGGTCAACTCCAACAAAACTTTTTTAAAAGAAAAATTATAAACATGTTATGTATAATTTAACCATATTATTGTCACCGACAACAATATTATGGTTAAATGGGCCCCCCATCAAGAAGGCGCAACCATATTATGGTTGCCTCCAAACACGTTTTGGTTAATAATAACTAAAACATGTTTAACACTTATAATAGCATGGTTGGTTTTCAACCATATCATGTTGCTCTTGGAAAAGAGGAAAATTCTATTGTTAATTTAAAAACAAATTATTGTCATATTTAACCAAAGCATGTTTAAAGACAACCATAATATGGTTTTGGCTTCTTGATGGAGGACCTATTTATAAAAATAGTTTTGTTGGAGGTGACCATTTTCAAACATATTTTTTTTCTGCGTGTAGAAGACATCTAGACGTTGCTCTATATATTGCAAATATAAACTGCGTTTGAGTGTATCACTTCTCATTTACCAGATAACGGTGCGTGTGTGTCTTAAAATGCATACTGCTCTTTCAGCCGCTATCCAGAGTCAAATGCTAGCTCAATTACAATGAATTATATCTTCTTTTAAAAGGTGCTAACGCGTCAATTGACTTAGATTGGATAAAAAATGGCTTTAAATGGTTTTAAATTTTTTTAGAGCTGAAATTATTATTATTGTTGCTTCGGACGATATTTTGTTCCACAATTAACAATAAAATCCACAGTGGTGCGAAATCGGAAACAGACTAAAAATGCTATAATAAAAAACCAAAATCACTAGCATTTAATTTAGATCTTACTTAGTAACACCAACATATTTCCGCATTTTTATAGAAATGTATGCATAGAATGAAACCAACCTTACTACAGAGCATTAATGAATAACTTTTGAAACACTTATTCATTTTTATTGTATTGTTATCATGAGTGCAGTTAAAATTTATTTTAAAAAATAAGGATATATGACAAGTAGGCAAGTCCTTGCACCGAATGCTACAAAATTTAAAACAGGGTTAGAGTCAGGGTGTGGAGTCGTCTGAAAAAAGTACTAACTCCGACTCCGACTTCTACTCCGACTCACAACTCTGACTCCGACTCCTACTCTAACCTTGATGCTAAATGTATATGAGACTGGTACCTTTTTGACTTTAAACTCTTTTTATACCATCCGCATCTAGTGGTAAATGAGGGTATACTTAGTTTGTCATTCCATGTGAAACTTTTTTATTATGCATCTAAGGCCCCGTAGAGTATATATATTCTGGTTTCCTTAGTAATTCTAAGTCGATTTAGGCATGTCCTTCTGTCTGTCCGTATGTTACACGCTCACTTTCGAAATACTCAAAATATATATATATTTTTTTTATTTTATTTATTAAAACCATAATTTGTACAAATAAGACTCGAAGTCCCTTTAAGCACCTCAAACAAATGCAAATAAATGATCGAATTAGATCTATTAATTAACTTAAGTACTAAATTTAAGATGATTAATTTTGAGATGATTACATAAAAAATTTTAAGTAATAGAAACAAAATTAGTCAAATAAACAAAGAAAAATTAACGTTTTTTGACTGCCATTTGGGTAAGTTATTCCATAATTTCACAGCACTAATAAAGAACAATCTTGAGGACGATAAATAGCTATAGTTAGGTATAATCAGGTTGAAGTGCGACCAGATCTAGAGAAGCATAGTTTTTCGAAAATATAACCAGGTTCTCGCGAATATATAACCCTGTGAAGAAAAACTAAGTCACGAATATTTAGGTACGAGTTCAAACCGCATCCCAGAATCTGTATTGAGAACTGAGATATTCTATCATATTTTCTTTTGTTAAATATGTATCTGGCACAATTATTGGTATGATTATGATGGGAACTATAAGAGTTTTAACTAATTTGAGTTTTATATCACTCGTGATAAATGCTGATGAATACCATAGTTTACTAAGAACATTATACATTCTATAACATTTCCCACTGTAAAATACATACATGTCGTGTGTTACCTTTAAAACATTGCATCTGTAAAAGTCAGGCGCAAGGTCATCTGACAAAATTTCAATTAGAGCGTGCTCTATTTTCTTCTGACAAACCATCTGACATCAGCTGTATCAGAAATCTATGCCGGGGGAAAACCGGCACCGGCGGTGGTGCACAATTGAAGGAATCATTAGCCGGCTGAAGTTAATATTCTACAATATTGGTGTTGTATGATAATTTCACCATGCATGCACTCAGTGCACTCAGTGCAATATCAGAATAAGTAGTGATAACTACTTTTTTAACGATTTGTTTTTGAATTTTAAAAATTATATCTTTAACCCTGATGATGCTACTCGATGTTTTGTAGCGAAATATTGGAAAAATAAAATATGATTTTATAAAAACAAAAACCTGGACCTCGAGCTTAATTAATTACTTCTTTTATATATTCATATATATAAAAAAAAAACATTTTATTATAATATCCCATATTGGTTTCTTCGAATTTAAAGAAAAAAATGTTAAGATGGCTTAACTCTTGTACTGCGCAAATAAACATTTTTGTGGCGGCAGCACGATATTTTGAAACCGACAACTACTTTGGTTTCTGTACGTGTGTGACCAAATATTACAAACTTTATGTAAAACAGCAATTTTGACTTGAAAAGTTGACAAGTCAGATGCAAAAAACAGGTCGTGTACATGTACCTTTAGCAGCCATCAGCTCACCCATAAAAATTAAAAATAATCTCTAATCACCAAATTTATACCAAATTCATAATATCAAGCAAAAAAGTTGTGGATTTTGCACCTATTACCAAAATGTTTATATTGATTACTAAAAATTTGAAAATTGTGAATATTTTTTTTCAATAAATGATATTACAACACCTTTAATATTAATTAAATCAAAATTATATTTTTAATTTTCTTGCAACTAAAAAATAATTGATTCAATTATCACATTCATTAAATTTAAATACTTTTTAAAACTTTTTAAAACTTTTTTTAATTGATAAAACACTTTTTTGTAAAAAGTTATTTAAATTCTGAAATACATTTTTTTCCTTTATTCGCGTAAATCAGGTCAGTTTTCAAACCGTGAAATAAACATTTTTCAAATTCTAAGGCACAGCTTCAACGCGAGGAATTCCAACAAATACCATGTAATATTTCATAGAAGTGTAAGCGCTTCACTCCGAAATCTCCTTTACATTACTGCTTCCGAGGAAGCATCCGGTTTTGTTGGGGTTGTCTATAATAATGTTGAAATTTTTTTGCGATGAATTTTTACGACTTTCGACAGAGACTATAAAGACAGAAGTGCATCGGCCAGCATAATTCGTTTTTAAGGACGAAGGCCCATCTAAGACTGTTGTGCAATGCTGCTATGATAAATGTTTTCAAGTCCATAATTCGCTCAGGGACAAACATCTTGATTTTCGTACAAAATCAGTCCTTTTATCAGTAAATATTGAGACTGAAAGCAAGACTGAAACTTTACGATTACCCCTTAAGATCTTTAAGATTTAAAAAAAAAAATTACAGAATTATGTATATCCTTCGGAGTAAAAATTGCAGGCATTTTTAGAAATTCAAAATTCTTATCACTTTCCCGAAAAATCCAAAAATAGTGGTAAAATTAGTTTTTTGTGCGCACTTTTAATTTATAGAACTTTGTAGATGTGTATATCAAAATTAGTTTTTATGTTACAGTTATTAAAAATCGGCAAAATTAGACAATAAATCTGTAAGGTAAAAAAAAAACTTACTTAGGGCTTAAAGCATTAGACGGATGTTTCACTAAGACGTTTTTGCATGGAAATAAGTAAAAATTTGAATTTTGTAAGAGATAAAATTCAAAAGGATGATCCTACTCGCTAACTTTTTTAGCCCTGTTTATAAAAACCTAAAGCCATCCCAGTTCTCCAAGAAAACAAAGCTCAAAAACACTATTATTAAGCAGTGTCTGTGAATTGTATCTTTGGAAAATTTGTTAATATACCTTTTTAACGTCTGATACTAATATGATACAATTATCATAAAATTGGTAAATTAACCATGTTTTTTCTATTTTCCGATGTTATCCCGCGCTTAAAAACAAATTTTTTTTTATCAAAATTAACTCTGTGCTACTCAAGAAATAGGCAGGGATTCTATTTTGTTGATTTTTTCGTGAAAATGAGAGTAAGAATAAATTTCTTTCATAAATATGTAAAAGTACGGAAACAACAAAACAAAAACCCAAAATAATTAACACAAAGTAGAACGTAGAAACTAGAGTAAAGAAACTTAGCTAATATACAATTGGAATCTAGCGGTTGAAAACAACAATTGACACTGTTCGCAATTAAAAATTATCAGAGTAAAATTTATTTCGTTTGAAGAACACGAGCAATCAATTAATAATATGAATTGTTTTTAACGATTTGTTTCAATCTTTTTTATCGTATTGATTTCATGACTGAAATAGTACAATCAATTTTCCGATTTGAATCCAAACAAAAAATTTCCAATCATTAACAAGAAATCCTGTGGTTTAAATCGTTTGCAATTTTTTTATAGATCTGGATTTCGACAAAGCAGAATTTAAATTGATTATTAAACTAATTGCATTTGTCATATTTCTTTTTTAATTATTTGTTTTTTTTAACGGAAATTTATTTATGTACAGTTTAGATCCGCACTTCTTAATATCACACTCTGTTCTTAAAACTATAGAAAATAACAATTTAAACTAAAAAAATGTTTTTTATTGGCAATTAACATGTGTTTTTATGACTATCAATAGACATCTAAAACATTTGCACTTAAATGTATTAATTAAATAATGAGGACAAAACAGCAAAATACACGAAAAGAAATCATGTTTTTCCATATGGTCAACAATAGCATAAGTTTGTAGATATAGTATGGTTACCTTAAAAATATAACTATTCGCGGGTAACAATATTTTAATAAAAGAAAGCCAAAGTTATTGCCTCCTATCACTTATACCAGATTTATTTCATTAATGGCCAATATGTAAAGCAAAACTAAGCTGTTCCTAGTTTAACTTATAATTCAAAAGCCCATCCTTAATGGTATAAATAACAATAATAAATTCATCACATGTAATAGTACGTTGCTTATAAACAATAAAGATCATGTTATTATTAACCAAAACCTGTTCAGCGGCAACAGTTGCTATATGTTTAGAAAATTTTTGGTAAATAATGTTTTGTAGCCTTGTCCATTAAGAGAAATAAATAAATAAGTAATTTCGCTGCGTGTGGAATAATCCATTGTTTTTTTTATTTTTTTTTTGTTATCTCAATACTTATTGGCATTAAAACCCGATATTTAAACAAAAGAGTGCTATGAAAATAAGTATAACTATGCACCAATATTGCAATTCTTTTACTAGGCCTATTATAATAGCAATATGGTGTTTTCAACGAGAGGTCACAAGATGGCTTGTTAACACAATACATTTTTGAATAAAAAGTGTTTCTTAATAGAATTGAGCTCTGAAAATTTATAATTCCAAGATATAATCCGAACCACGATTCGTATAAAAACTGTGTTATATTTCACACAATCGGAGATTTTCAGAAAAAACAAGTTATAGTGCTATATTCGGCTATGCCGAATCTTTGATACCCTCCACTGACAGAAGTGGTTTTATATTGCTGGCACGGATTCAGGGGGGGTGAAAAAAGGAAATTCCCCCCCCCCCCCCAAAATTATAAAAATATCTTTTGCTTATTTCGATAATACACGAATTTCCGAATGTACAACATTTTTGGAAATCCCATCAAGTTTTTTTTTGTTTTTTATAGAATCTCTTATCAAATTTTCAATAAGTATCCAAGTATTTATCCTAATAGTTATTTATTATATATTTCCAATGAAACATCTGGTGTTCTAAATTTAAATACATATTATTCTACATGCAATCCCAGCAAGTGCCATCTATATCCGAAAAATAAACGTTTGGGTTGAAAATGCGAGCGGTTGAATTATTAATAAGCCTTAGTATATGCATTCTACCTTCCCATATATACATATGAAAATATGTATTGGTCTAGTAAAAGTTCACCAAAGAAGAATTATATAACTGTCAAATTTCAAGTGCATTAATAAGAAAAGTTCTTTGATATAAAAAAATACATAAAAATGAGTGTAACTATGGTGAGTCCGTAATTTTTTTTTTTAATATAATGTACCTATGTATATAAGTATATATCATTACCTTCAGTCGAAAAGGATGTAGTCCAATGTATAAATTTTATAGGAGAGAGAAAATACTTTCTAAAGTCTTTACTTCTGAATATATTTTAAGTCTGTAAATCCAGTTTTGCTTCATTGATGACTCTTTATTGGCTTGCAAGCCAACTAAAAATAATTCATTTATGTTTTACATAGCTTTTTGTGACTTATCACCTTTTCTATTATATATTTTATACTTTTAATGTACATTTTAGTATGTTAATTTGCAAAAATTAAATATACTATAAAGTTATTTTATTTATTTCAATGTTGACTATTAACAAATATTAACAAATTTTTTTTGAAATTTTCAAATTTTAATGGGCCCTAGCGCTTTTTCTTTAGCATTTTTGGACTTAGAACTTTTACATATCGTTGCAAAACAAGAACTAGAAAAATAATATTTGTATTTTTTTCCGCAAACGATGTATTTTTGTTTACTCTATTGAACTGCATCAAAAAATTAATTTTCAAAAATTGTGGCATTAGCGCATTTACGACTGAAGGTACATATGTATGTATGTATGTGCAGCCAAAATTATTTTTGTCTTTCCATTGTTATAAGCTTTAATATTGCTTTCTAAATAAAAATAATTTAAATAAAAAAATTAGCTGTGATCAGCTTAAACCAGAATAATTATATATGTATCTTTAGATTAAAACCCAAACAGTTCGACTAAAATTCATAACTTAATTTTAAAATTAGTGAAGCTATTCCTTCTTCCAAAATTTTTTAACAATTGCATATGTATTTTTTTGGTCGAAAAATTGGTCAAATGAATTGTTTCAGTTAAAAAAAAAACATGAAAAATAAATAAAATTATTTTTATAGCCAAAACGTTATTTAAAAAGATTAATTGATTTTAATTTATACTGAACTGATCTTATATTATAATTTAAACATATAATATAAACATATCGTTTTTAATAAACTTTTAAAAATAAATTTTTTACTTGTTTTGTATCATAAAAAATTTTGTAATAAGTTTTTGCGTTAACAGTGAATTTCACAAAATTGCATGATATTTTTTTGGCCATACGAATCTTAGTTGGACGAAGTTTAACCGAAATATCTATATCTGTTATGGTGTTAGGCGAATTTAATTATTTTCCCAAGGTGGGTTTTATTTGGTTTTAGGCGCAATAAACTGTTTTCTGAGAGTAGGGCTAAATATGGGGCCGAGGGTAAAATATGGACCGATCTTCACGAAATTAAGCAGTACCATTTACCGTCGTATAAGGCGAGTTCGTGCATTTTTATATCATTCCGTGCATTATTCCACCATTTATGTTAGTTTTTGTATCAAAATTATCAATTTTTTTAGGATGGTGGTTCTACATTTTGATTCATAGTTCTGATCCTACTGAACCGATGTTGCTGGATTTCAATTCCAAACTGCTTAGGATAGCTACAAGAAATTTGAATCCAAGTTTGTTCTTTTCTTTTGCGTTTTACGAAAGTGAGCGTGTTTTCAGCAGACGAACAGACAGACGGACATGGTTAAATCGACTTAGAATTACTCAAGAAGCCAGTCTATTATTATATACTTTATGGGGTCTTAGATGTATAATTAAAAAGTTTCACACGGAATGACAAACTTAGTATACCCTCATTCACAACTAGTGGTGTGGAGGGTATAAAAAGAAGTTATAGTGTGGTTAATTTCTTACAGGTTTTTATTTTTTTCACATTTTTGCTAAGACGCATGGCCGTTTTCTCATCGGGCGCTAATCTTTTTTCCCAGCGAAAAACTGCACATTAATGTCTCGTTTGCTTCTACTTTATCGCAAAGCTAACCGGCACTTATTTACCGATTATTTATTTGCAGTACAAATAAATTTAATCAGCTGACTTTCAACTTTAACATGTGTTTTGAGAGGTGTTCTTAACTGAAATCAATACTTTTGTCGGTATATTGAGAAAACCAAAATCGCTATCGGAAAGTTTATCTGTCTGATAAATGTATGTCGACATTAAACCATTTTTCGTCGACGGGTGATTATAAACACCAGCACGCTTACTGTTTTTTTTTTATTGGTTTTTTTTTGTGTCAGTTAATTAAAATCGTATTTTGTTATTATATTGTTAGTTTACTAAGTGCGGCGAAAAATGGCTTAAGTAACAGGCAGCCTGTCGACATATCGAGAAAATGGCCGTAGAAATTTTAATATTAATATTTCTATAAAAGAACTTTAATGTTTTTTATCACGAACTCTAAGAAAAATCGTTTTTTGTCGCTAATCAAAATTTTAAAAATGACAATGTGGTCTACTTAAAACGGCCTTGGTCATTTGGAAAGTGGGCTTCTATTGACACGCTGTGTAATTGACCGAAGCTAACCCAAGTATTTGGGCGTACTTTTTGTTTGAAATTTACAATTAGCTTTTTGTAGCAGACATACATTATATACCGTTACCTTAAATGCAAGAGGGCGTAACAACACTTTTTATTTTTTTATAGAAGAAGCAAAAAACTTTACAAAATCATTAACAACATCTGTATTTGGCGTTTGCATTTCTTTAATAAAGTCGCCATTTTTGATCTCAAGGATCTAAAATTTTTTGTGAACATGTAGTTAAATTAAACATGCAAAATTAAAAAAAAATTAGTTGTTACGCGTTTTTGCATTTTAGGTGACGATATGTATGTATGTTCTTCCACAATTACCCAACAAACACATGAAATCATTTTCAATTTGAAATCAAAACTTTTTCAAACAACAAACGCTTGAAAATGATTGCAATATTATAGTAGCATTTGAAAAAACAATGCTTTAGCAATTTGATATCAACTTATTTTAAAAATATTATTCTCAAAACAAAAGTAAACTTGGCAACACAAATGCTAAAAATAAATGTTAACATTAAAAATGGCGAAGAAAGAAAAATTACATATTAAGTGAAGTGAATTATCAATTAGTGTTGTGATTATTTTATGGAACTGTTTAAGGTTTTTAATCCAAATTTTTAATGTTTTATTCGGACTAAAGTTCATTAAATTTGGTTTTCTTAAAATTATTTTTCTGAAGAAATGAATTTTACAACATGAAATAATTTAAATTTTTTTGTTAATTTTTGATTCTTGACTGAGCTGGGAATTGTGTGGATACAATCGAAACTGGTCAGGGCAACCTGTCCATGACCGCGAAAACCTGGGTTCAATTCCCGGCTCAGTCAAGAATGAAAAATTATCAATAAATTTTAATTAATTTCATGTTGTAAAATTCATTTCTTCAGGAAAATAATTTAAAGAAAATCAAATTTAATGAACTTAAGCCTGATTAAAATATCGAAATTTGGATTAAAAACCATTGACAGTTCAATAAAATAACTACAATACTAATTATTGTTATTGGCTAGAGCACGGGCTATATGTTTACATTTGTCCTTCAAGTAGTGCTGAAAAGGGTCAACAGGGGAAAGAAGGACAAAAACATAAAAAACAAAAAAAAATTTACGTTGGATTTCAAGAAAAATTCTTGACAAAAAGTATGAGAAACGGAGGTGAAGGGGAACATGTAGATCAATTGAAATGGGTAAACATTCATTCAAAGCAAATGTCGATCTTCCAAGGAAAAATACAATTTGGTTTAAATATCGATGTTTGACTATTGACGTCATCCGTTGTCAATGGCGGTGACTGTTAGACGGCAAACCCCTCCGAAGAGATTGTGTGGTTACAATCGAAACATGGCAGGGCAACCTGTCCGTGAAAACCTGGGTTCAATTCCCAGCTCAGTCAGGAATAAAAAATTATCAATAAATTTAGATTCATTTCATGCTGTAAAATTCCTTTCTTCATAAAAATTATTTAAAGAAAATCAAATTTAATGAACTTTAGCCCGAATAAAACATTAACTGCCGTATTCATAAAAATTTAAATTGGATATGAAATCTATTTTAAGGAAAATTTTTATGGAAATTTTGTTTTAAAATACGTTTGAAATCTATTTTATTTTTTATGAATACGGCAGTAAAAATTTGCAATTTCAATCAAATAACCACAAAACTAATTTATAATTCACTTCACTTTATATGAAATTTTTTTTTCTTCGCCATTTTTGATGTTAACGTTTATTTTTCGCTCTTGTGTTCCTAAGTTTTTTTTTTTGTTTTAAGAATAACATTTGAGAATAAGTTGATATCAAATTGCTAAAGCATTGTTTCTCAAATGCTTAAAATCAAATCATTTCAATTTCAAATTCGAATTCAATTGTTAAAATAAATCAATTAAAAATAGTTTGAGAATTGTGCATGATATCAAATGATAAAGTCAAAGGTTTTACTTTGCGTTTGTTGGAAATGTACTTAAACAATGTTGTAAACTATAGCAAACAGCATAATAAGTTCTGAAATTTAAAAATATATACACCAGGGCCATGTTTCTCAAAACTACAAGTTACAAATCTACAAGTAAAATACAATTGAAACAAAAACGAAAATTGTAAAATGGTTGCTTTTTAAACGTATTTTACTTACAAGTAGATTTGTAACTTGTAGTTTTGAGAAACAGGGCCCAGGTCATGCAATTAAAAAGAAGAATATATTACTACGTTAGGATTAATGAAAATAAATCAAAAAAAAAAAAATATGTATGTATATAAAATGCAATGCGTGGGAATCTTCAATAATATTCGCTTTTTTCTCATAAACACAAGCACACACATTTATATTTAACAACATAAACCATAGATTATTGACTAGAAGAGAAAGAGAGCGAAAACTGCATGGTTGCCAGATTAAACGATATATTGTTGTGTTGACAATTTTTGGGTCCGAAAATGGGCCTTTGACGATTAATGCCACTATGTTTTCATATAACAAATGTTGTACTAACTTTTTGTATTTTTGAATAACTTCTTGGATTCTTTCGTTAATTTGGTTGGTAGTAAATGCCCTGTGTCCGTAGTACATAATACAAAACACGCCTTAAACCCTAGTTAGGTGACAGTAACCGTAGTGTTACCGTAAAGTAAAAAAGTAATAAAATCTATTTTCTACAGATTTTGACGTTACGGTCTTACTGTTAACTATAATCGTTCTAATTGCTTTACTTACAACAAAATGAAGTAGCTGATTTGCAAACGTTACTGTTTCTGTGAGCTAACTGGGGCTTTATTGTATTTTGCGTTAATTTTGTAATTATTAACGCTTTGGCTTCTGTTCAACTATCCATGTATCAACTATCCATATTTTAACAATTAGTTTAGCACTGAAACAGGATTTTTGATGAGTAAAATCGGTGTTCGTATCTCTCAGTTCATGTGGCTTCTTATTTTCGTATTTTTTTTTTTGTGAACAATTTTGAACAATTTTTGATTGTGTTACTTTAATGAATTAATTTCATATTCGAGTTACGTCTCTAATACTAGATTCCTACACTGCTGTAGCCTTTTTGGATGTATGACATTCTGAGAATTACATTTTGAGAGATAATTTTTTACTTTATTTGAATGAGTTTCCTTTCTATGACATTTTCTATGACATAAACCTTAATATTTACACAAAAACACGCACACTTATTCTAGAACTGCTGAAAGCAATAAATATGTATAGAAAACATTGAGGTTATAAAACCGGTAATAAACTTGACTTCATTTGCATTGCCATGAAATGCCAAAACCAAAGCCAACATTAAAACGACCAGCCAACGAACACAATCTTATTCAAAATGGAATGGCGTCGGCTAGGAAACAGAAAAAATGACTGTAGTAGCGAGGTCGTTGGAAGAATCATATATTTTTCCTTGTTTCAAAAAACAAAAAATGTGCGCTAAAAATTTTTATAATTTTTTATTACATAATCCCTACTTTGACTTACCCAAAATAAAAAAAAATAAATATAAAAAATACACTCACAAACTTAAGCATTTGCAATGAGACATAAGTATGTACAAGATGGTACAGTGGGCAAAATAAAGGCATAAAAGTGACAAAATATGAATACAATTTGTTGAAGTTTTTGATATTTTAATTAGGCTTAAGTTCATCAAATTTAATTTAATTTAAGGGAAAGAATTTACAACATGAAGTGAATTAATTTTTTTTTTTTTTTTGATAAATTTATTCTTGACTGAACACGGAATTGAACTCGATTCGAATTTACATGCTTCGAGAATAACCATCAATCTAACCATCAGAATCCTTTGCCGCTCTACAATTTTCGAAAAAAACATTTAAATAAAATTTAAAATTGATAATCAGTTACAGCAAATATTTTATTTAAACGTTTTCTATTTTTTTCATTAAAAGATTTTATTTGTTATGCTTAATTCCCTTTTTTATAATTGATAAAAATACTGAAATTTATTGTTGGAGGATAAGCTGTTCCTATGCGCATTTCACTGGTTTCTTAGGCCAGATCATCAGCCGCCAAAGCTATCAGCAAACAAGACTACAGAGGGAATGAGAATTACATACACTCAAAACGACCTGTTTGCAACGATATCAAAACTTAAACAAAATACCAAACAATAAAACAGTGATGAGTTTACCTTTTCTTACATTCCCCACTACAATTAGTTGGAATTCTCCCAACATTGATTGTAGTTGTAAGTGGCTAAGCCAAAGCTATCAGCAAATAAAACTACAGAGGGAATGAGAATTACATACACTCAAAATGTCTTGTTTGCCAACCCAGAAATACTGAATGGGAGGGAATTTCATCCAATTCGCGTCACAGTGGGAGTGCATTTTCTTCACGCTGTATTGTAAGGCTATATCTCTATTAATTAAGCGGACAAAACGTTACCGTTACTGGAGATCGTTACTCGAGAATTTTTCTATCCGGAACTATGCCGAAAGAGAATTCCTTTTAACTCTGTGTAGTATCATTTTAGGTCAATTATATTTAAGAATAATAAAAGTATTTTTAATAAAATGCAATGGGCTTTCAAATGAAAAAAGATGGAATTACAAAAAAAATTATTCCAGCTGCTTTATGTAGCAAAATTCGTACATAATTCATCAGCCCCCGTAAGTAAATCATTCTTATAAAGATATTGTAAACTCAACACTTGAGAGAAGAAGCAAATATTTTTTTTCCATTATGTCGAGTGTAAAGCCTAGTACTCTGTTCCAATTTGTGAAAAATGTTCAGCAACATCTATTATTTCATGCGAAAAATTTGACACATATCAATGTTACCTATCTCGAGAGTTTGCACAATTTGACGTTTTTAATCTTTCAGAGTATGCGACATTGTTTTGCATATGTAAACAAAACCCACATGTATTTTACTAAAAAGTATTTTTTAAATAAAAAATTAAGTAAAAATTAAATTAAATATTGATGAAAAACTGTTACCGGTTGTGTTATTTATGTTTTGCAGTTCTCATTTTAATATTTAGTTTAAACTTGTTTCATTTGCTTAAAATTCCACGTGAAATAAGTGCAGCTTATATTATTTCGCAGTTGTAAAAAAATGTTACCAGAAACATTTCGCAACTTTTTCACAAATTAAACAGAGTACAACTCTATCAACATTATTTCATAGAAATTCCGCACAAGTTTTTTTCATATGAGTTTTGACAGCATTTCACGTGAAATGTTGAACAGAGTACTAGGCTTAAATTTAAAACTTTAAAGTCGTTTTATGTAAAACTAATATTTTGATATTTTTAATTAGGCTTAAGTTCATTGAATTTAATTTTCATTAAATTGTTTTAATGAAGACAGGAATTTTACAACATTAAATTAATTAAAATGTTTATTGACTATTGACGTCATCCGGCTTCAATGACGGTTTCAATAAAACGGCAAACCCCTCCGAAGAGATTGTATGGTTACAATCGAAACTAGTCAAGGTAACCTGTCCGTGAAAGCATGGGTTCAAATCTCAGCGCAGTCAAGAATGAAAAATGATCAATAAAATTTTAATTAATTTCATGTTGTAACATTCCTGTCTTCATAAAAATAATTTAATGAAAATTAAATTCAATGAACTTAAGGCTCATTAAAAATATTTAAATTTGAATTAAAAACCATTAACAGTTAAATAAAATAACCACAATACTAATTATTTAAAACTATTTATTTTTTGTACGGCAAATAAAAAGAATTTGTAAAAATACTTTGGGAAAGAATGAGAGGGAAGGAATACCAAATTTTTGCTTCAATGTTTAATGCGGTTTAATTAAGTAAATAGAAACTGTAATTATTTTAAAATTTTTATAAAAAATTTTTTGTTAATTATTAATAATTTTTTTCAATTTTGCAAAACAATTGGCCATATTGCATCATACTCTAAAAAACAAATTATGTTTGTTATTAAAAATGTTCCAAAATATAACAATCAATAGAAAATAAAATGAGGATGACTCATCAAGCAAGGCTTTCCACTGTCCTTTATATGCACACAGATCGCCGTGTTTTTGTTCCTTGTTAATGGCTAAAGGAAAAACAGCTGCAGTTGGAGACTCATAAATAAGAATTAAAAAACATTTTTTTCCTTTTATTCTTTTTCTGTTACAATTTGCTATTAAACAAAATGTAAAGAAACATAAACTAGGATGTGGACACTACAGTGTGTGGCAGTGAGGGATTAGACACAGCAAATAAAGTGAGGGTGACTCATTAAGCAAGGAAGCCAGTAAGTAAAAAGCAGTGTCCAGGATATTCTTTTTTTTACTTAACTAATAAAGTAAAAGTCAAATCGTTTTCTTTTTTTGCTTATACTATTAAATACATGTATTTCATTCGTTGTACTGGGCTTTTACGCCCTATCTCTATGGGTGATAAATATCTCACACTTAATTTAATTTTTTTTTATACAATGTTTTTGGTGTTTGAATTTAATTTGAAATAAAAATGGAGAGTAAGTGAAAAACACACGCATTTAGTTCAAGTTACATACAAACATACTTCCGCAGTGTTAATTAATCAGAGGGTATTAACACTAAACGTGATGTATACATTCTCATACGTTTTCATAGATTTACAACACTCATACTAAACAAAACATTTACAGTAAAAAATAAAACCAGTAACATTAAGACAAACCAAAGAGAACAAAAAAACGAATTAGTGACAATAATAACAATAACCATGTGAACAATGTACAATTTAGCCAATATTCTGGGAGACCAATGTTTGACACACTCATTAACATTTGTGTAGTTGGTAACAGTGACAAACGAAACTGGTTAGTTGATGAACTAAAAATACGTAAAAATCAGTTTTTGAGTAAAAGTTGTGGATTTGTGAAGTGAAATGCTGTCTTTTTATACAGGGTGGCCCAGATAAGACCTACCAATATCAAACATTTATAACTTTGTTTTTTTTATATTTGTGTTTTTCTTGAAGGTTATAACAGAAATCTTAGAAAATAATAATAAATCAATACAGTACACAACAAGGCTTTAAAAATATTGCACTTTTCGTTTATAGGCCATACAAATTATTCTTTTAATACGTAACTGCCACGGAAATTTTCAGAAAACTGGCCAAAAATTACAATTTGATTTAAACACATTATATGACGAAAAAATTTATTTCTAGTTCATAGCTATAATCAGAAAGCAAAAATACTGTTTTTTTTAGGAGAAAAAGGACCTACGAGTTATCTCGTAGTTGGCCTCTGTAATATAAATCGCTACGCAGAGGCCAACTACGAGTTAATTCGCACGTCTTTCTTTAATATTTTGTTTTATAATTATTATTAGTTATTATAATTATCATAATTTTATTGTTATTTTCTTTCTTTTTGATTTTATAAACATTATTGTTATATAGAATCTGGGAATTATTCCTTTTCACAAGTCACTTTATTATATTCAACATTTTTTATTTTTTATTCGAATTTTTTCTTTGAGCTAAATTTCAGTTATGTATTTTATAAACCTTTATTGTAATAGTTCTATTCTTTAAATTTTTAGGAATGACTTTATACACTACAAGACTATTATCTTGTTTCTGCTTGGTACCCAATATGGATAAGAAGAGGCCATTGAATCAAAATGAAATTGAGTATAACGCAAATCTAAGTGATTCGGAAAATTACGGGATTTTTAGCGGTGACAGTAAGAACATTTATGAACCTTCAGAGCATACAAGTGGGAGTGAAGATGAAGTCGTCTCTGAACCGTATCCGAACATGATGAAAATTACCATGATTTCCAAACAACATGATTTTTGGATAGAAGTTCAACACAATCCTGAATAATTAATTTTTTAAGAAAATGTTGGTGTGAAATTATATACATAAAATTTTACAGTAGCTGGAGGATTTATTTTTGTCGGATGAGTTTATTGCATTACTGGTGGAACAAACTAATTTATAGGCTGCGCAAGAAATTGCAAAATGGGATAGATGCTTTAAACAAATCTAATAGGCTATCAGATTGGCAAGACGTTAGTTCTGCAGTGATGAAAGTTCTTATTGGACTTTAATTGCAAATGGGACCTTGTACTTTTCCATCAATTGAACATTACTGAAGCATAAACAAGCTAAATAATGTTGGCACTCACATATGAGCCAAAATCGATTCCAGTTGCTTCTTCGTTATTTTCATCTGGTTGATAACTCAATAATACTGCCGACAGATTATACACGGTGAGACCTAAATCATTTCAGCAATGTTATGCGTGAAAACTATGTACCAAGTAAAAATATTTGTATTGGCGAATCCATGATACTCTGGCGGGGAAGATTGCATTTCCGCTACTACATGAAAAATTAAAAAAACACAAATATGGTATCAAACTATATGAACTATGTGAGTCAGACGGTCTTGTAATGAAATTAAAATTTACAGCGAAAAATCTGAGGAAACTATATAGATCACACTACAGACGTTGTTTTACATTTCCTTGAGGACACGGCTTACATGGATAACTTTAATTATTCAGTTAGTCTTACAAAACTGTTACATTCACGAAAAACTTGTGCGTGTGGAACCCTACGAAATAACAGAAAAGGAAACCCCAGAGATGTGGTAGATTGTAAACGGAAACAAGTTAGAGTGCTATATTCGGCTGTGCCGAATCTTTGATACCGTCCACAGACAGGAGTGGGCTCTATATGATAAAAACATATATATTATTAACTAAGCTTCACAAAAACGAACGCCAGCATTAAAATTGGCTGTGGTTTAGACCTGAATTAAATTATTTACCGACAACAAGAAAATTTTATGTGTTTCTTGTTAGAACTTTGAACTGGCTTGAGTAAAATATCATGATTCGTAAAAGTTTTAGCCGAACTGAAATAATGCTTAGGAGCGTTATTTGTATTGGACCTATGGTAAATTATGGACCAATCATCCCAAAATTCTGAAGACTGATTTCTGGTATTACAAAAAATAAATTAGAATAAATTTCAATACAGCAGTGTAATTAGTTTTAGCGTTAACAGTAAATTTCACAAATTTGCATGATATTTTTTCTGGCCATATGAATTTAAGTAAAAATTTCACCGCAATATCTATATCTGTGATGGTTTTAGGTGAATTTAATTATTTTCCCAAAGTGGGATTTATTGCGGTTTTAGGCGTACTAAACTGTTTTCCGCGAGAAGGGTTTATGGTAAATTATGGACCGATCTTCACGAAATTTAACAGTATGATATGCAGTCGTATAAAGCGAATTCGTGCAAAATTTTATGTTATTCCGTGCATTATTCCACCATTTATGTTAGTTTTTGTATCAAAATGATCAATTTTTTTTTGGTAGTGATTCCACATATTGATTCATAGTTCTGATCCTACTACGCCGATGTTGCTGGATTTTAATCCCAAACTGCTTAGGATAACTACAAGCAATTTGAGACCAAGTTTGTTCTTTTCTTTTGCGTTTTTCGAAAGTGAGCGTTTTGTCAACAGACGGACAGACTGACAGACAGATGGACATGGCTAAATCGACTAAGAATTACTCAAGGAGCCAGAATATATATACTTTATGGGGTCTTAGATGTATTTTAAAAAAGTTTCACACGGAATGACAAACTTAGTATACCCTCATTCACCACAGTGGTGGTGGAGGGTATAAAAAGGAGAGTGTTTTGGCAGCGAACTGGTCCTGTTACTGTATGCAAATGGAAAGACAAACGAGATGTCATTACCGTTTCAAACATGTGCTGTTGAAATGGTAGAGGTGCCCAACAGTGTTACCAGTGAAATTTCGAGAAAGTTACATTTTAATTTTCAAAAAGATACTCCTTTTCCCAAAAAGATAAATTTTGAATTCCATTTTAAACGCTTAACATTTATTAACATAACATTTTTATTTCATATTTAATGAATATTATAAAGAAAATCTGAAAATCGAAATCACGTGAAATTAAAGATTTTCAATTGATTTTTTTGTAAAAATGAACGTAGCGATTCCTGATTTCAAAAGTAGTTTAGGTAGTGGAAATTGGTCCTCAAGTATTTTTATGAACTTTAAACACGGTTGAGCTCCCAAAATTGGTTCGATTTGAATTCCAAGTGATTTCGATTTCCAGAACATGTCCGTAAGTCATAAATATAAGGTATGTAATTTTAAAAAATACAGTTAGCAAACTTTAAAATTAATTATATGTATCTTTGGATGTTATCAAAACAAATTCATTTTTGTAAAAAATAAAATACGAGTTAAGGCGTTTATACTAAGGTGATTATATCAAAAGTTCATATAAATTTTTCTTCTAAAATTTTTTTTTAACACACATACACAAGAATAAGCGGACGACAGAAGAATTTAGAAAAATACATTTTATTTGTGTATTTAGTTGTCACTGTTTTCTTTAGTATTTATAACGAAATGATAACTTCAAAAAACGGAAAGCTTAAAATGTTATTTCTGTACATTTTGCGTACAGATTTAAAAAATACGAAAAATATCAGTATTATATGGTACCTGAGGTCATTAAAAGATACGAAAAATGTATCTTTCGTATCCTAATGGCATCACAGGTGCCCATTCGCAATGGAAAAATTTCTATGAAACCGAATATAATTCGAGACTACAACAATGAAATGTCTGACATTTACCGATCAGATCAAATTATTTCGTTATTTGGTCCAAAAAGCTCTCACTACATATAATAGAGATATATATAAAAAAAAACCTTAAAGAATCTGTTCCAATTTGTGAAAAATGTTTAGCAACATCTATTATTTCAAACAAAAAATTTGACATGTATCAATGTTACCTATCTCGAGAGTTTACATAATTTGACGTTTTTAATCTTTCAAAGTATGCGACATTGTTTTTCGTATGTAAACAAATCCCACATGGACTTTACTAAAAAGTATTTTTTTAAATAAAAAATTAAATAAATATTAAGTTAAACCTTTTATTTATTTGTTTATAATTCCACGTGAAATAAGTGCAGCTTAAGTTATTTCGCAGTTGTTAAAAACAATGTTGCCAGAAATACTTCACAACTTTTTCACCAATTGAACGAAGTAGAACTCTCTCAACGTTATTTCATGGAAATTCTGCACAAGTTTTTTTATATGAGCTTTGAAAGCTTTTCACGTGAAATGTTGAACAGAGTACCAGGCTTAAAATAAAACTGATAAAGTACAGAGAAGAATTCGTCGTCGCGTTGATTGGAGAAGAGATTTAACCAGTTTTGAAAAAAATTTGATGGCAAAAGCTCTAATATTTAGAGCCTTTACCACCAACCGAAAAAAACAGCGTCCGACACAGCCATGTCGTATATGAACCCAAGGAAAAAATGGCCTAGAAACGCGTTATTTCTATCCAGTCTGTGAAGAGAAGTCAGCCCTTTGTGTGGAAGATTGTTTTAAGAACATTACTTTATTTCTTGTATATGAGTTAATTTTTTCATTTTTTTGAATGAATTTTTTCATTATATCTTTTGTTCGTTTTTAATAAATGATCTGTTAACGCTGTTCGTAGCTACGCAAAAATTTCTACTTTAGTGAGCACGAGATAACTCGTATTTGGCATCCTAAAATGGAACGCAATTTGCAGTTGGCAGTCAACGTGTTAAATAATGTTTTGATGTCAGATGAAGAGCATTTCTGTTTAAGTGGTTATCTCAACAAGCAAAACTGCAGATTGTGGAGCTCTGAAAATCCATTGGCAGCACACCTGCATCATTAGTACCCAAGAATGTTAGACATTAAGACTTCGCCATCCCAAAAACTAAGTTAAAACTCTTCTGCGCATGTTGCACAAATGACGTCACGCGAACTACATTCCTATCGGCTAATTACGTTAAGCTTCCAATCTCAAGATTGTTGTTGTTGTTTGATTGCATTTCTTTAAAAAAAATTCCTGAATCTTGTGACTTTTAAACTCGACAACCCTTGCCATGCACAAACTACGTTGTGCAACGGGAAGTCATATTTCTTCGAGAATAAGGATGAAACGCCACAAACGGTTTTCGGGACTTGTTACAGAAGAATGGTCGACAACTTATGCGGTTTTGGTTTTCAACAAGACATTGAGACTACGTGCACTGCGAGGCAATCTGTGGACCTGCTGCGTGAAAGAGCATATGTCAGTGTCGAGCAAAATGGTGGTGATTTGTTTGATAACATACTTCAAAAATAGGGCCTGTAAATTCTTTTTAAATGTGTTAAATATATAAAGAAAAATTAATTACAGCACCTGTATAAACTGTACATTCAAAGGTCCAGAGCATGGATTTTTAATATGGTCTGAATTGATTGGATTTATTTCTACTTTTTATGAAAAATTTCGACAGTGCACAAACATTTTGTATATACAACACTTTAAGAAAATTTTTTTTCAAAAAAATGTTATTAAAAACAGAAGTGCAAATCATATCTATTGTATAGGCCCATAAGGTTCCTTCATTCTTTGTTTTTTTTTACCCAAGATCTTACATTTTACTCTTAAAGTATCTAAGAATGCGATAAATAATGTCTATATTAAAAAATTATCTCATATAGAAATATTGTTTTTGATACTGAATAAATTCTGAAAGATTATACAGGCCTGTCAAACTTTCCAATCGACATGGTTTTTATTCCGTAGTTCCAGTTCCGTTCGAATTTATTTTAACTTCTTTAAATGAAATTTTCGTTTTTTGAACAAGTAAGACTCGCTTTCGATCGGGACAGAATTGGTTGTTTTGTTATGTAGCTCCAAAACTTCTACATCTTTCAAGTTATCTTATTCGACGTTCGGTTTTCAAAATATATTAGTATTGTTTACCAAAATATTTTTTAGGATTATTGTAGATTCTTGTAACAAAATATTGATTTTTTCCTGTCTGTTTGGCGACATATAAATTTTACAGCAAAAGAACTGCTCACTTTATAGGCCAAGAAAGTATCAGGATAATTTCAGGCAGCCTGTTCTGAAGTGAAGTGTGAAAGCGTTCTGCATCGATCGAAACAAGTCGTAGTCGTACAGGGCAAGGAGTAAACTGTAAGGCAGTTGATGCAATTTTTCCCAACCACTAGTTTGCAAATACATAGTTTTAGCTGCTATTGCAACAAGTGATCGAGTATCGTCACAATTATATATAAAAAATTTATTTCATTTCGCATATTCCTGTAATTTTTTAGAAAATGCTCGCTTAAAATGGATGAGTTGTGTTTGATACAGGTCCTCTGTGATCGTCTGGCATAATTCCAGCAAATCAAAATAAACAGGACTGCTAAAAATTTGGCTGGACCGGTGCATAATTTTCACTTTTCTTAGTGATAAAACTTATATCATGTCTTATATTTTTAATGGTCACTATAACTACAATAATGTCACACATCCAGACAGACAGAGACGCACATACACACATTCATACTTTTTATAAATATAAAGGTGTATGTAAAAGTATAAATACTACCCGTATAAATTGATAACATACACGCAAATTTGTCTATGTCCTGTTGATCCTGACACACATGAAAACAGAATATATTTCTAAATATATTTTTTAATTTTGTAAATGTCTTTTTTTTCTCTCACTCTCATTCCCGTACTTTTTTTGTTTTCATATCAAATGAGATTTTGTGGTAAATTGTACGACTGCGAGTTCGAGTATTAATGGCAAGGTATACATTTTTACCACAAAGAAAAAAATTGTATTGAATTAAAAACACATACGTTTTTTGTTGTTTAACTTTTCAAAAGAGGCATAAAATAGAAATATGAGTCTAATGAAATACACGGAGTTAAATTGTATGCGGGTCCATAACAAATGACAACAATACATGTGTTTTTTTCCTAGCAAATATTTTTATAGACGTACACACACATAAACAAACATGTTTAGTACTCCCTGCGGCATTTACCCTATGTGAAGGTGTTTCCTTTTTTTGTTAAATTAAAGGCAACTTTTTATATATAGAACCATTAACAATTCTAAGAAAAAATCATATTTTTGTACCGTTTTTCTGCTTTTAAATTAAAGTGTAACATAAAGACGGCTTAAGGCCCAACCATAATATGCATAAGTTAGCTTAAAGTACTGTCAAAAATTAACGAAAAGTCTGTCAAATGCATGAGAAAATTAAAAGAGACTTTAAGGTGGCCATAATGTACTTACATAAACTTAAGATCCATGTTGCATATTTGTACAATATTTGGTTTTCTTGTGAGTACTTCAAATAAAGAAGTACCAAAAATTACAGCCCTGTATTTGTATATTTTATGTTTTATTTAATTTGCCAGCCACGTTTTAAAAAGAAAAAAATTGGCAATTGTTTTACATACTTTTTAATAAAAAATTTAAACAAAATTAATATATGTAAAATTCCTCTTTTTCTATATTCTTGTTTTTCTTTATCCATTTCAGTTTATTTTATTTTTTGTAACAACACACAAACAGCTGATTCCGTACGGAATGTGCGTTCAGTTTGGCACTTTGCGTAAGCAAATGACATTTGACGAAACTTAACGAAAAGTTTCATTAAGTACATTATGGTTGCCCACATATGTCTTATATGTATTCGCACAGTTCATTAAGTTGACTTAAGCGGCCTCGTGCATATTATGGTTGGGCCTTTAGTATTGTAAGATGAAACTTATCTGCAAAAAATAAGTTCAATATGTTAATCTTAAATTTATTAAAAATTAACAAAGTTGTTTTTGGGAATACATAATTATTTGTTAAAATATTTTGTTTGTTGTGCTTAATTCCCTATTTTAATTCTTGATAAAACACTGAAAATTTATTGTTGAAGGACAAGATTTTCACTGGTTGCTTAGGCCACGTTTTTCCCAACAAATTTTAGAAAAGCCAAAAATATCAGTAAATAAGACTACAGAAGGAATGGGAATTACAAACACTCATAAAGTCTTATATATGAAAGCTTAAGCAAAATTCGAACAATCATTTTATATAAAATTTTTCAATGTATTAATGAATTCTTAATTTTAATTTTGTATTATGACTTTGATGCTTGGGGGAATGACATTCCTTTGAAATAGCCCAGAAAATCCACTATCATGGCTGTTCTACCAACCGAAACCCCCTCTTAGAAATACATAATTTTTTTCAATTTTTGCACATAGCTACTTAAATTAAAGTTAAACCAATAAATTAAAAATATTATGATTCACTTTTATTAATCATATTATGAGTCACACTTAAGAAAATGAAAATTTAATTCAAAAATATTTAAATTCTTTACCGAAAATGTTCGCAAATATATTCATTATTTATGACCTTTTACATGACAATGAATCATTGCATTTACTTAGGCTTATGTGGCATAAGTGAATAAGTAGTAACTTTTGGCACAAATGTTGCATGCAAAATTTAACCAACAAAAAAAAAAAAAGCAGAACAAAGCCGAATTTAATGCAGTGTAAAACAAGAGTTTGACTCATGCAATTGCATGTTTGTTCACTTGGCCCAAAAGAAAGAACAAAAACGGAATAAGGCAGGAAATTATTGATAAGCAAAATAAAATTATTTTTAGGAAAAAAAACAAGGCAGAGTGATCTATTCAGCTATATCGAATTTCGTATATACCCTTCACCATACTATTAAAAAGGCAATTCAAAATTTTTTTTTTTATTTTTTTTTTGTTCCAAAAATAGTTTTCAAAATATTTGTTTTAAAATTTAAAAATAAGTTGGCTTTATTCCGATTCGTGGTTGAAATTATCCGAAAGGGACATTTTTTTCTAACGTACCTAAACACTAACCCCAGAGAACCAGAGCTAGAGAGAATATTATTATTTATATAAATTTAGTATCTGCGGTCTTCAGAAAATCCATTTCGCCCAACATAAACATAAGGATCTAGAATATACAAACATGTATACATATCTTAAAAATCTAAAGACATTATTGTAAAAACTAATAGGAAATTCAACGCAAATTTGCTTTTAATAGGACATTTTTCCCAAATTTGCTTTGTATAGAGCATATTTCGGGAATTTACTTATAAGATTTACTACGCAAATTTACTTTTTATAGGAAACTAGATTTATCCGGTGCGCTTTGCTAACCCCATTAGTAAAAATATTTTAAAACAGATCTAGTGTATTGCTAACGAAGCAATTTGTGCTAAATTAAGATACTTCTACTATTATGTTTCCCCAGATGTTTAAATATTTATATTGTCCTTGTATAACGGCCCCACGATTACTTTTCTCGCTTTTTTTAAACATATTTTGTATTGATATCCATACTACTAGTTCCAAATTTGAAAACTTTTATTGTCACCATTCGGAAAATAGCAGATTTCACTACATGGTGGCATTGCAATTTTTTCTATAATTATAATTGTATAATCCGCAAGGTTTTCTATAAATCTTAAACAGCACCAGAACTTGGCAACACCAAAAATAGCACGCAAAAATCAGTACGCCAACATAGCAAGAAATATCTTCAAATTTCCATTAATTTAAAAAAAATTTTATATTTGTAAACATTTTAAATAACGCAAATATGTTGCAAACCAAACAAATACATCATAATATTTTCATTTTATTCTTTTTTAAATCCCTATTTATATTGCATAAATTTAATTTAGCACCTTTTTTAAGAACATTTTATTCAATGAGTGGTTTCGCCTTTTAATGCAGCCTAATTCACCCCTCTAAGAGAAATAATTTTTTTTATATATAAAAAACAACAAAACAAGGTAGAGAAGGAGAAAGGAGGAAGCAATCATGTTTCAGAGGGTGTTTTCAACACCTGCCCTTTACACACTTGGCTTTTATGCTTTAAGTCATTTTTAATTAGTAATTTTCGTTGATTTTATGTTGTTTTTTTTTATTTTTATTTCTATTTTTAATTTGCTATGCTACTGTTATTTTAAACCTCACTAAGGTCTGCTTTTGTTGGTAGATAAAATTTATAATCCGTGAAATTATAACACCTGTTTTAAACACATAAAATTGTGCCAGTTCTTTTCTTTTTTGCTTTAAAAAAAAGTTATGCTTTAAGAGCTAAAATTTTTTTCATGCATAAAATTACTTCAATTCTCGAGTTATAAATAGCTGGCTTTTTTTTATTTAAACATCCTGGTGCCTTATCCTGGTAGTCGTGTCAAATACTTTTTCGATTCGAAAGCAATTTTATTTTCAATTCTTTTAGTTGATACTGAACGATTCGAAATAGTTTGTTCAGTGTTGTGAAAACTCAAATAAATGCATTACAGCACTGAAAAAATTATTTCGATTCGTTCAGTATCGACTAGGGTATTCATTTAATCGGGCTTTTGCTTTAATCGGTTAATCGCTTGATTAATTAACCGAGGTTTTGGTTTAATCGTTTAATAATCGGTTAATTTTGTTATTGATCGGTTAACCGATTAATAAAGTTTTTTTTATATAAAAACCAAAAACATAACAAACATAACAATTCTTGAACATGAACGAGCAAACAGAGAATAATTAATAAATATGTAACACATATTTTTAAATTAATCATTTTAGATAATTTTATTAGTTATTTTAATAGTTTAAGAAAATCTTATATACAAATAATTTCATCTAAATGTTTAGAATTTCAGCGTTTATTTTCTTTAGTTATGATTAAATTTGACTTTAAAAAAATTCTTTCATTTATCGTAAATGTTCGAGAAATTAAAAGCAACCTATAATACAGAATATCTTCTTTCTCAGTCCTCTCCCTGGATTATACTAGAAGGTGTTCATTAACCCAAAAAATTTGCAAGTTGAGAGCGTCAAAAGACAGAAAAAAATTGAGAGACCAAAAAATTCTTGCAAATTTTTACTGGTAAAATTTTTACTTCCAAGAATTTTGAAAACAGTTGTTTCTTGTTTTTGTTTACAAAACAAACTTTTCCAAAAGAAGTTTTAAATAATAATAATAATATTTTGCAAAATTTAAAAGATAATGTTGAGTTTTAAAATTATTAGAAATATTTATGCGATAAGAAATCATACTTTTTTTTAACTTAGGAAAGATATTTCGATATTTTTATTGCTAAATAAAATAACGAACTTGTTAAAAAAAATCCCTTATGTATTTTGTTTTGCTTTTAACCGATCAGGTGTTGTTCTTAGTACTGTGAGTAAAATGGTTACCTAGATACCCGATACTTAACACTTTTGCAGTAATTAATTGCGAGTATTTACAAAATTAAAGATTCTTTTTAATTATAAAATAATTTGAGATATTCTTATTGTTTACTTCATAACCGTCTTGTTTATTATGAAACAAACAACAAAGAAATGCATTTGGACCAAATAAAACGGCCATAAATTATGTGATGAGAATATCTAAAATTATTTTATAATTAACATTAATTTAACCTGCCTTTCTGTCGTAGTAATATTTAAATGCCAAAGTTTATGTTTCTAAGTTTTAAAAATAATTATTAACGTTAAAGGTTCTCATTCACTCTGGAACCCGCACCTATAATTTTATGTTTCTAATATCTATTATAGCAAATAAAAAAGGTACCACTTGTAGAACGAAAAAGTAAAACAAAGACATTTAATATCCCGCATTTCACCATTTTTTATATTTTTTTTCGATCGATTTAGCGAGAGACCAGCATCCGATTCAAATTTCAACCTTATAACTCATGGCGTTAAGGCTGTGCGAAGATGAATCTGTCAGTCAGTCCGTAACGTTGAAATTTTATATACCTATATACATAGGTTATACATAGATTGTTAAATTAAATATATTGTTTTGCCTTATAAATACTTTTATTGTTAACAAAGGGCTTTTTTTATTATTGATGAAAACCCGAATACTTCTTTCCTCTCCTAAATAAAAAAAAAAACCAATTCCCCAGGCAAAACTTTTTGAATTTTGGTAATAGGTCGTAGTTATTTCATACGTTACCTGGTAATAAGTTGTCATTACAATTATCATTATTCTGAAAACCTCAATAAGTACTTGCTAGTAATGACCTCAGTAAGTATTTTCACTACTATTATTTTCAGTTATGAATATTTTCTTACTAATAATCAGCTAAATAACTACTTATAAGTTATCTTGTTTTCAATACTCAATATTTACTTACTGGTAACTAGCTCCATAACTACTTATTAGGTCTATTAACTTCCGCCAATTAAATAAAAACTAGTTATTTTTTGGCTTCTAGTAAGTATATTGTAAGTACTTACAATTCCACTTACTGGTAGTGAAATAATAACTAGATATTTTGTGACTTCTAGTAAGTATATTGTAACTACTGAATTCTGTGGACAACTCGAACAAAAATAAGTAGTTATTCAGCCGAAAAATAAGTAGTGTTCACATGTCTCCAATATTACTTGCAAACTTACCAGGTAAGTAAAGTTTTTGCTGGGTCATTACTCATTTTATTCAACATAAACAAATATAATTAGTAAAATCACATTATTTTTACCGTAATGCATAAAATTTTTCCAAGTCTTAGAATAATTATTGAGTACTGAAATATTCCTGTATATTCGTCACTACTTTAACTTACAAATTTTGGCTGGCAGTGTTCATTTACTTTTTAGTATTTTTGAGAGCAATTTCTATAAATACCTACTTACTCTCTCTTTGAAAGATTCTGCTAGTAAAGTTAATGAACACACCTATATAAAGGGTACGTGAAACAAAAAGCTGCTGACAGCAAACACTTATTTAAAATGAAAATCACCGAACATCTTCTTTGTTTGTATGAAAAAATATTTTTTAAACAAATACTTTTTGTTAATTTGGCAAAACAACGAATTAAAAACACAAAAAATTATGTAATAATACTACATCGGTTAATCGACTGAAATTAATCGGTTTAATCGTTAATCGAAAATAGACAGTTAATCGGGTAGTAATTAATCGGTTAACCGATTAACGGCAAACCGAATAAATACCTTAGTATCGACTAAAAGAATTAGAAATAAAATTGCTTTCGAATCGAAAAAGTATTCGACACGACTACCAGAATAAGCCACCAGGATGTTAAAATAAGAAAAAAAGCTAGCTATATATAACTCGAGAATTGAAATTACAAAAAATTTGCGCAAAATTTTTTATCAATTAAAAATTTACCTATTTTATTTTTGTTTAATTTTTGTCAGTGTTGTATCATTTACTCGTGACTTTTTGTATGAAATTCAATTTTCAATTTCTTTCTTTAGTGTGACAGCTTCAATTCCAATAAACGTTTGATTTTTAAATAAAGTTTTTTTTTAGATTTTTTTCTATCTTTTAATTGTTCTTAATTTAAAATTCTTTACATTTTCCGTTGTTCCAAACTTTTATTTTGTTTGACTTATTAAATATTTATTTTCCGTCAAGGGAACAAACATCTTGGAGCCGAAATAAATAAAAAGTTGCATCTATAAAATAAGTTAGAACATTTAGAAGAAAACACAACGCAGGTTTCTCTAAAACTTAGTATAAACAATTGAAATTAATTAATTAAGTAATTACAAAAAAAAATTATAAAGTTATAGGTGTTAATTATTAAAGATATGCTCGTGGATTTAGTAATGGGATAGAACCAGATTTTTTACGATTTTATTGAACGAAATGATATTGCCATTTAGAAAATTAATTATCAGATTTTTGGCAGCTAAATTGTAGGAATCTTACATTTAATTTTAAGGTTAAGCTAATTTTATATCAATATTTTTTATTTTATTTTGCCGCTCACGCCTTTTCTCTTCAATTTTATTAAAGCCCTAAAAATGTTTATTTTTCTTTTATATAAAGTTACAGCTAGGTATAATATATCCATTAAATATCCAGAAATATTATCTTAACATTATAACTAATATTAATAAAGCAATAACAAGCTTCTCAGCATATCAAATTGTCCTTTTACTTAATTTGTTACCAACAACCAAGCATTAGTGTATTCATAACTATTACTATAATCACAACACTATCATATTAATGTGTAAGAGTGTGTGCCAAAGTCCTTTCACCAGGCAATTATGATCCATATCATTTGTTTTGATACTTTCACTAAAGGTCATGTGAAATGGCAATACAAAGGACCCTTTATCATGTTCCTTAGGTTGTCGTTCTCGTAAAGTTATTTTGGCTTATGATTTTTAATACAACACATAGAACCATAAACATTAATGATTTCTTCCTGATTGAATTTTTGAAATGAATGAAAATGTGATCCCTTGTTTCTGACTTTCTTTACGTTGCAATGGTACTACGTTTATGTCTACTAGATACAAGTATAGTTTTAGTTTTTTAAGTGTTAGCACCAGATTAACATAAACATATACTGATACTATTAAATCATCCACATCCTTCCTAATACATAAAAGAGGGAAATCCGAAAAACTTCAAAAAACAAAATTATTTGTAAAACTCCAAACAATTTTAGAAGATTTAACTTTTTGTGAAAAGTGTGTAAAAGTACCTTTTTGTCTAAAAGCAACTTTTTGTATAAAATTAACCTTTTGTCGAAAAGTACCTTTTTGTATAAGTCGAGGCTTTTTTAAAAAAGTGGCTTTATGCGTAAAAAGTGACTTTTTGTGTAAAAAGCGACTTTTTGTGTTAAGTGACTTTTTGTGTAATAAGTGACTTTTTGTGTAAAAATTTACTTTTCGGGTAAAAAGTGACTTTTTTTGTAAGAAGTGGCCTTATGCGTAAAAAGTGACTTTTTGTGTAGAAAGGGACTTTTTGTGTACACAGTGACTTAATGTGTAAGTGAATTTTTTAAAAACTGATTTTTTTTTTTTTGTAAATACATATTTACATTTTGACTTTTGTGTAAAAATTTACTTTTCGAGTTAAACATTACTTTTTGTGTAAAACATTAATTTTTGTGTAAAACGTGGCTTTTTGTGTAAAAAGTGACCTTTTCCGTAAAAAGTGACTTTTTCCTTAAAAAGTGAATTTTTGTGTAATAAGTGACATTTTGTGTAAAAAGTGACTTTTTGTGTAATAACTGACATATTTTGTAAAAAGTGACTTTTTGTGTAGAAAATGACTTTTTTGTGTAAAAAGTGACAATTTGTATAGAAAATGATTTTTTTGTGTAAAAAGTGACTTTTTTGTGTAGAATATGACTTTTTTGTGTAAAAAGTGACTCTTTGTGAAGAAAGACCATTTTGGTGTAAAAAGTGACTTTTTTGTGTAGAAAGGGACATTTTGTGTAGAAAGTGAATTTTTGTGTAGAAAGGGACTTTTTGTGTAGAAAGTGACTTTTTGTGTAAAAATTTACTTTTTCTGTTAAAGGGAATTTTGTGTAAAATCTCACTTTTGGAGTAATATGTGACTTTTTGTGTAAAAGTTTACTTTTCGAGTAAAACGTGACTTTTTGTTAATTTTTGTATAAAACGGGAATTTTTGTGTCAAACGTGAATTTTTGTTTAGAAAGTGACTTCTTCTGTAAAAAAAATACTTTTTTTGTAATAAGTGACTTTTTGTGTAAAAATTTACTTTTCCAGTAAATAGTGACTTTTTGTATAAAAAAAATGATTAATTATTAATTGTGTAAACAAATTTTTATAAGGTAAAACATATTCTTTGTGTAAAAAACACTTTTTAACACTGATTTCGTAACTAATGTGAAAAAGCATTTCTTAAAATAAAATATTAAAGGTGTAAAAGTTTACTTTTCGAGTAAAACGTGACTTTTTGTGTAAAAACGTTAATTTTTGTATAAAACGGGAATTTTTGTGTCAAACGTGAATTTTTGTTTAGAAAGTGACTTCTTCTGTAAAAAAATACTTTTTTTGTAATAAGTGACTTTTTGTGTAAAAATTTACTTTTCCAGTAAATAGTGACTTTTTGTATAAAAAAAATGATTAATTATTAATTGTGTAAACAAATTTTTATAAGGTAAAACATATTCTTTGTGTAAAAAACACTTTTTAACACTGATTTCGTAACTAATGTGAAAAATCACTTCTTAAAATAAAATATTAAAGGCATCATCATTAATAAATACCCCATAAACGTT
The DNA here is from genome assembly GCA_943735925.1 of Pollenia amentaria. Classification (NCBI taxonomy): domain Eukaryota; kingdom Metazoa; phylum Arthropoda; class Insecta; order Diptera; family Polleniidae; genus Pollenia; species Pollenia amentaria. The sequence continues at coordinate 219,325,083 of OX031007.1, read as the reverse complement.
ATTATAAACTATCAACTTGTTGCTTGCACATTTGCCTCATTTTATGCTTTTTTTCTTTTTTAAAACTTACACACTCAAAAGTACACACATACTACAACGTTCGCACAAAAATTTACTCATTCTTTTTCAGCAATCTAAAAATACAGCAAAAAGATGGAAACTTTTTCCAAAAATCAAAATTATAAAATGAATGAAATGAAAAAGAAGCTTTTAAATTCCAAATATTTGGCTGCTTAGGTATGATTAAAATAAATAAAATTGTTTTTTTTTTGTAATCCCTTTAAATTTCTTAAATTTTCTGCAAGTTGTCAAAAGTAGATTTAATTACAATTATAACTAATAGTTTAGAAATTTTGATTGAATTCTTCATTAATTGTTAAGACAAATGTTCAAATAATCGCATTTAAAAATTAAATGAAATATTTCTCTCAACTTTAGTTAAATAAGAAGGTTATTGTCCTTATAACAAGTTATTAAAGCTTTTAAGGGGATAGAAAAAATTTTTTTTGTTACGTTTAGAAAATAAGGGGTTTTTTTTGGAATGAACGCATTTCTATAAAACAATCTTAATAATTTGTATTAATAACCAAATTTCCTTGAAGTTATATAATTAGTTTTAAGCCAAAATCTATTAAGTAATTTTTCTTAAGCGTTAATAGAAGTAAACATTCTTTTATTTGTCTTAAGGTTTATTAATAAAAAAGTAAGATGAACACAGTTTTAATAATTGCAAAATAACAAAAGCAGTATAATAAATTTGTTCTGCTTTTAAACAAAGCTCATTTTGATGACACTTTCTAAAAGTTAGAAATTTTTCAAGGCATAGTAATAACAATATTTTGATAATCAGAAATATTTTAAAAATTTTTAAAAGTATAAACCAAAAAAAGAAAATATTGTATTGGGTAATTCGTCGTGAGGTTTGTTTTATTATGTAAAATAAAACACATAAATTTTAAAGTGAACTTAAAATTGTTATTATCGGTTAAAAGAACAATATATGGCATTTACAGTTTGAAAATGATATCATGTAAATGTTGGCCATGACTACGTCTTAGGTGGTCCATTCGGGAGCTCTAATTTTGGCCTATTCCTGAAGACCTCGAACTTTACACATCTCCACAGAAATTAGTCCAAATGTGGAATATCGCAGATCTAGGTGGCAAATTTACCATAGCAAAACGTGAAATGAAGTGCTCATCAAAATGCTTTCTCATCAAGGTCATTGTTTTACGCGCTGTACGGCTCTTAGCACTGTTTTAATGAAACCAGAGCTCACCGAGACCATGCGCCAGAGTTTCAGGAAGCACATAGTCCCTTAACATGATGCAATAACGGTTACCGTTGACGGTAACATTCTGATTTTCCTCATTTTTTTAGATATATGGACTAATGATTTCACCAGCCCATAATCCACACCATACTGTTGTTTTTAATGGATGTAATATTAGCTCTTGGAAATCTTAGGGTTGCTCGTCAGTGGCTTTAGTATGTCAATTATGCGAACTGTGTGTTCCTCGAATCGCAAACATTTCTCACAGAGCGGGGATTTTTGTAACAACAGCTGAACAATTTGGAGACGTTGTTTTGGTGTAAGTCTTTCCATGTTTAGTCTTTCAAAGTGAATTGACTATGTGCAATGAATTGAAATTTTCCTTTTTTGACATTTAAAAATACGATATAGTAACGATACAACAAATTTGTCTGATCTCAACTTTATAAACCAAAATCGTATTTTTAAGCCATACGACAGAGCTTATGAATTGGACACGTATTTTCTTAACCCGGCGCCGGGGGGGATGGGTCAAAATTACCCGTCACTTTTCTAATGGATTGTGGTTTTAAAAATGTACTTCTCTTCTCTACGCTCTTCTCAGTAGCTGGTGGTATTGAATCTCTCTGAATGTTATAAATTTCAAATCAGTTGCATGACGATTGTACTTCGAGTAACACGTGCTCAAAGTTAAAAAAGGTAAATATGACCCATCCCCACAGTCAACGTAGCTATTTTGCGCCATTTGTATTTTATGTATCTTGCATATCAAATACTATTTTTAGTTAGAAAACTTTTCATTATTGTTCAATATAACGGTATATTATTATTTTTTGTGCTATAAAGTAATTTAGTTTTTTCTATATAGTTGGTAGTTTGAATAAAGATGGACAAAGAAGAAAAACAACTGCAGCGTATTTTGTCAATTCTCGAAGAATCTGACTCGGATGTCGCATTGTCTGATCCGCAGTCAATGGAAGAGGGCGATAACGTCAGTGAGCGTAGTATGACTAGTGACACTGAACAGGATGTATCTGATGGTGAAGACAATATCCCCCTATCTGATATAAGATTCCATCTATCAACATTTCACTCGCCGCCACTTCAGGGGAATGCTTCATCACAAATAGAAAATTCTTCGATTCGTGTTTCGCAGTATGTTGGTAAAGATGGTACAGTTTGGGCTAAAAAACATTTTCGTACAAACGTTCGTACTAGAGTTGAAAATATAATTAGACAGTTGCCAGGTGTTGTACCAGAAGCTAGTTCTGCTAAATCTGAAATCGCATGCTGGAGCTTGTTTTTTACTAATGATATGTTGCAAAACATTCTCGTATATACAAACGCAAGGATTAGACAAAAAATTGTTGCATGTACTAATTTATCTAAGTACACTCATATAAAAGAATGCGAAATGAGTGAACTAAAAGCTTTTATAGGGCTTCTGTATATTGCTGGTCTCTACCGCTCTGGAAGGCTGAATACAGACGATTTGTGGGCTGCTGATGGCACAGGAGTAGAAATATTTAGGCTTGTGATATCTCAACATCGATTTCACTTTATTCAAAGCAACTTGGCCTTTGATGACTGCAGTACGCGAGACCAGAGGAAGCTAATAGATAATCTAGCACCAATAAGAGAACTATTTGAAGCTTTCGTAGAACACTGCAAAACTTGCTACATCCCAAGTGATTGTTTAACTATTGACGAAATGTTAATAAGTTTCCGAGGCCGATGTAAGTTTCGGCAGTATATACCGTCGAAGCCAGCGAAATACGGCCTCAAGATATTCGCTCTAGTAGATGCACGAAATTATTACATAAAAAATCTCGAAATATATCCCGGAAAACAGCCAAATGGACCATATTGTGTAAGCAACAAGCCCTACGATGTTGTAAATCGCATTGTGCAACCTATATCAAAAACAAACCGCAACGTCACATTTGATAACTGGTTTACGAGCTATGAGCTCGTTCAACATTTGCTCATTGAACACAAGCTGACATCAGTTGGTACAGTGCGTAAGAATAAAAGACAGGTCCCTCCCGAATTCACTAAAACTCGCGGAGTTGAAGTTTTTTCATCTCGTTTTGGATTTCAGAAGGATATTACTCTGGTTTCACATGTACCCAAAAAAAATAAAATTGTGTTGCTGATGTCAAGCCTCCATCACGATGACAATATTGATGAATCAACGGGAGAAAAGAAAAAACCAGAAATTAACACATATTACAACTTGACAAAATGTGGGGTAGACGTGGCTGACGAACTGTGCGCTTCATATAACGTGTGCCGTAACTCAAAGAAGTGGCCATTGACAATATTTTACTCTATTTTAAATATGTCTGCCATTAACGGAGCTATAATATATCGAATAAATAGTAACTCAAACCAAAAAAGACGGCAGTACTTGAAGAATTTAGGCCTTGCTCTTGTCAGTGATCATCTGAAAACCCGTCAAAATGTTACACGTTTACCTCGAGATGTGCGCAAGAAAATCGGAATATTTACTGAGCAGTCATCAGAAGAGCCACCAATAAAGAGACCCAATGTTCGTAAAAGATGTCAGGTGTGTCCTGCCAATAAAGACCGAAAAACCAATCATACGTGTCAAAGTTGCAATAAGTATATTTGTCCGGAACATATCATACCTCTTTGCGCCGATTGCATTAACAATGATCCTTCAAAATGATTTTTTACTTATTTTTTTATAAGCATTAATTAGTCATAAAGGCATAAAAATGTCAATTTAATTTAAAGACTAATAAAAAAATAAGTGTTTATTATATTTAAGCTAGAAGAAGCCTCCTTTGTTAACTTTTTTAATATGAAATGTTTTTTGTTTAAAAATAAAAGTAAATATGTTATTTTTTAACAAAGTTATGTTTTATTTCCGTAATAAGGTTAGATTCAATCTAAATTGTATATATTTTTTCGTAAATATAGCAAAAAACCTCGAGATTAATAAGTGGGTCATTATGACCCAACCCCCATGTCCTTGTAGCTAAAATCCACCCCCCCGGCGCCGGGTTAAAACCATATGCCTTTCAATTCTTGATTTCCTTTTACAGAAATAATTTAATTTAATTTAAAACTTTTATTTAAAATAATAATTTCTGAAAAGAAAATTCAAGATTTTAATGGTATATGATTTTATGTTCTTGTTGCTGTTTTTTTCCTTTTAATTTTTTTTTCAGAAAATTACAATTATACATTTTTTTAATAACAATTGTCATAATTGCTATGGTGCCGAATTAGTTTTTTAGGATTATTTCCAGAAACTCCAGATAATTAAATTAAGATTCAGTAGCTTTACAGAAATGGATATTTCATAGCCATAACCTGATACATAGATTGGGTTTTCATTATCTATTACTTTTTTAACTTAAAGTAACATTTATTACATTTAAAGGCGAACTATGTAAAAATACATGTGCCCGCACCTTTCACTTACCAATTCCGAAGTCATGCCTGTTTACCCAAGTAAAAAAATCTTATGGAAAATCCAGCCTTAACCTTTAAAATTCCATGTCCTTTTCAAATAAATTTTAATTAATGAGTTGTTTTTACTTCTTACTCTGACCTACACTAATCATGCTGCATAATCTATGACCTACGCTGTCCTAACGGAAACATATAATTATATAGATATAAAATAATATATTTCTTATTACTATTGAAACATCCTTTAAGCAAGTATACTGTTATACACTAAACAAACTTCTTCCCGAAACAAATTCAATTTACTTAAAAAAAGAGCATTAACACAAAAAATACTCTTCAAAATAACTTTTAATTTTCTCTAGAAAGCTAAAGTTAGAAAAGCTTTTTCTCTCTTTAAAGTAAATAACGGTTAAAATATTTGCTTGCACAATAAAAATAAAAATATTAAGTTTGAACAAAAATGAGATTGCTTTAACGGTAGCTCTTTAAAATAACTCTCTCATTGAAGCAGCTACTCTGGCAATATATTCTCTATTGTATGCCGGCGTTAAAACGAAGTTAACGTTTTTTTGCTAGTTGCATATTGTGGTTCTAATAGCACGCACGTCCTTTTTATTCTAATAAATGATTTTTCTATAACTTTCTCTATCAGAAATTTATAACTTTGTCATTATATTTGTGTTGATGACAAACTGAAACGTCAATTTATTTGTCTTGTGTGGTTTACTGGCAAACAAAACAAAAAATGTATTATGGAAAAAAATTAAAAAAAAGAATAAGTTGAAATGATAAAATAATTTGATAAAAGAAAAAAATATTAAATAAAAAAGATGAAAGTTTTTACATAAAAAGTGAAATAAAAGCAAAATTTAAAAATAATACAACAAAAAAAATAATGCTTTTACGTTGATTTGAAGGCTTCTCAACAAAAAAAAGTGATTAATGATTGAAATAAAATGGAGATTAAATAATGCTTTAAGGAAGAAAAAACATTAAAGTTAAAAAGAAAACAAAGAAATAATACAACTAAAAAATAAATTTAAATTTAATTGCTTTAAAATTTTACCAAACTAAAAGAAAAAAATAAAGAAATAATTCAAACCTTAAAAATTAATTGAGTTGTTCAGTAAAGTATAAAAAGTGGTCTTAAACAAAAAGAAATGTTTATGTGTGTGCGGTTTTCCATTAACATCTATAATATTATGCTTTAAATACTGATTACACTGTCTAAATATCATGTAAAATTTTAAATACTAACGGGAGTGTGTGTATGTCTCTGAGTAGCCGCGTGTAGCATGTGAATGTGTCGTATATCTAATGCTCGGGTCTATTATGTTTGTGCAGTGTTGTGTCGAAGTGTAGGAGTAAAAAGTTTATGTAAATTTTAATTGCATTTTGTATGAGTGAGTTTTAAATTTGTGTGTGTGTACTTTTAACTCCCCTTGCTACACAAACCCATACCCACATGCAGAGCAGAATACATGTTTTAAAATGTAAGTTTTAAAATTTAAGTGCATTATACTTTGAACGTTGTTGGTGTTAATTATAACTTAAACGACATTGTAATCATAATTTTTAATGGCTGCTAAGCATAGCAAATAATCCGCCAGACTATGAAAATTTGTTAACATAGTTAAAATTTCTGGGTTTATTAGAATTATTACCAAAGTGCGTAGTAAGCCAGGCAAACAAAAGATTAGAGTTGGAAGATTTGCTATTGTGTTTTAAAGAGTATTTAGAATTTTTAGTTTTAAACAGTTTATTAAAAGCAATTAAATGCTTAAGAATATAACAGGGGTAAAAGGAAAATGAATGTGGTTTAAAAATTATGTTTTATTTATGATTTAATTTTTTACAGACATAAGATATTTAGTTTGTTTAAGAAATTACGAATATAAAAAATATAGTTAACATGTATAAGATTTCTATATTCGGCTGTGTCGAATATTTGATACCCTCCACTGAGAGTTGGTATATTTCAGGAGGGAGGTTTATATTCGCTATATTAATTATAAACCAATCTTTTTAAAAACTGTTTTCAGTATTATAGTTCGTTGCATTTTTAGTCGTTTTTCAAAAACACTATTATTAAAGTGATTTTCAGGACCGTTCATCACAGAATTCGGTATAGTGATTTCTGAAACTAAAAATCTTAATTATACTAAATTTCAGTATGGTAACAAATTTTTTAAGTATTTTATGCACCTTAAAGTGCTTCTTACAAGTACTCCTTGTAATGCACGCAAAGAAAAATCATGGTTGTGGTAAACATATTCTAAGAGCAACATATTATGATAACGTTCATGATTGTAGTCAACATATTACGATTATTATTGAATCATATTATGACCATATATGTATATTCGTAATATTACATCATTATATTTTTCTCTTAATCCTAATTTGCTTTTATTACATCATATTATTATCATGTTAATCATTGTAATACGTAGATTAAATCTAAAACCTCTTGCTGGCAACCTTAACATAAAACTGTTACAGATATTTCACATCATAATATGAGGCAACTTTAAACATAATATTTTTAACCCATTTTTGTCGTAGGTCGCAATTATTTATAAATTCTTTTAAAGAATTTTCATTCTTTTTCTCTAAAATAACACAAAACAATGGTCAATATTTTTGCACCCTTCGCAAACAATATTAAAATTTTTTTGCATTAAGATTTTATTTTGTGACAGTTTACAATTTTTTTTAATGTACCTACAATTTCTTTATTTTTTATTTTCTTTAAACTTGGTTTTTTAATGGGTATTTTTTTAAATTGTTTAACCACTGAATAACAAATAATTCGATAGGCATAAGTAAAACAAACAACACAACTGATGCAAAATTATTTAACAAATGGCGATAGCAAAATATTATTAGAGTAAATATATTTTGTTTGCATCTTAAACATATTATGAGTACACGTATAGACAGTTATCATGTTATGGCTAGTAAATATCATTAAGTGGCTGTGAGGAATATAATATGTTTTCATAGTAATCATTATTTAGTTGTTATAAAAATGATTATTTTTCAGTCAACCATACTTAAATTTGTAATTGCGATAGACATTTACATGCTTACAGTTACTATAATATTGTTGACTAGTGTTTGCCCACTGGCCCAAATTCGACCATAATTAATTATGCGAATATGAAGAAATCATACATATAAGTAAAAACTAATTTACATATTTTGAGCATTTGTTTTTTATTCGTCTTATTGGATCGGTTTGGCGAGGAACTAGTCTCCAGACTTTATGTTCTATTCCACTTATATAACAATATTATAAAAAAAAAATCTGAAATTACCAGTTAAAAAACTAAAAAGGACAAAAAAGAAAACGTTTCTCAATCACTCAGCATGTTTAATTTTATGTTTCTAGGTCAAGTTTTAATGAAAATACAAAAAGTATCTGTTGAAGAGCAAAAAAGTGCCAACATTCTTCTTGTAGGTTCTCATTCACTCCTATAATGTTTTGTTTCTACGTTCAATGTTATAGAAAATTCAAAAATTACCACATGCAGCACGGAAAATTTAAAGAAAATTATATCCCGTATTTTCCCTTTTTGATAATTTTTTTCTCCGTATAAAAGTACCAAAAAGTTCAATATTGTAGTGGGACTCCATAATTTATTACGAATGTGTCAATACATAAAGAAAATATGTTGTAAAAGAGTGCCGCCAGAAATAGGTACGATTTCAAAACCTAAAACGTTCAAATTTCGGAAAGTACCAAATTCATATTTATATTTTTAGATAAGTTAAGAATTTGGTATAATCTTAATTTCTATGTTTGTTGGTTTAAAAGTTAAATGTGGTGACAAAAAGCTGCAAAATACCGGTTATACCCGTTTAGTAACCAAAAGGGCCGAATTTTAAAAAAGTCCTCTTATATTTCTAAAGCACAGCGATAAGTATTACAGTCTGTTCCTCGATTTCGAACGTTAACGTTCGCATAGAAAATTACATTTAAAATAAAAAAAAAAATTTAAATTTTGTCACTTATCAATCACTTATTTTTACCCTTTTTACCCCCGCAGATTTTAATAAAATATATATTGTGCACTTCTGTAAGTAAATACCTTTCATATGGTGTACTTTTTGTTCAAATCGGTTGGCAAACAGACTGCCAATGTGTTCTTAACTGATTTGCCTTTGCCGATTTATATATAGATATGAGGTAAAAATAACAATATTTTGTGTACGACAACAACATATGGTTACAATAAATATAGTGTAGTTGCCGTAACCATGGCCAACCATATTTTTTCTCTGCGTGTGGGCTCTATGGTAAATTATGTACCGATCTTAACAAAATTTTGCAATAAAATTTCAAGTCATATGCATATAGCACATGTTAGTTTTTGCAACTGAAAAAATTAAAAATTGCCTCTAATCACCAAATTCATACCAAGTTCATAGAATCAAGCAAACAATTTGTTGATGTTGCACCTATTACCAAAATTATTATAAAGATTTCTAAAAATTGTAAAAACAAAAAATTGTGAATATTTTTCTTCAATAAATTATATTTTTAATTTTAATTAAACAAATTATCAAAATTATCTAAAACTTTACCGATTCAAAGAATGTTTAATTGATATAATTAAATATAGCTCAGGTTTTGAAAATTGACAAAAACAATTCTACAAGTTTAAATTATTTTATTTTGAACGAAAAAATCAATTAAATTTTTTTTATTATCTAATTATTATTATTTAAATAAAAAATTTATTTTAAAACAACAAAAATTAAATCAAAATTATATTTGTAATTTTTTTTCAACTAAAAAAATAAATAATTCAGTTACAACATTAATTTAATTGAAATCCTTTTTAAAAAATTTTTTTAATTGATAAAAAAATACTGATACGTACCACTATGCAACAAATGGGAAAACAATTTGTTTTTCTTAAATAATCATTATGTTTTTTGATTCACTATAGTCCAGTTACTGCAAAAATCATCATTATTTCAAATTATTTATTTAATTTTTTATTTTTTTATAAAATTTGATATTTTTATAGAAGCTGCTCCATACATCTTGTCGTAACTTTGGTCCAACGTACTCGATGTTGTTATGCAATCCGTCAAAAAAATTTAAATTACGCCAGAGTTAAGTCGTTCGAATATTTTTTTTTTTTGATTCAGCCATTAGTTTTCGATTTATTAAGGCACAAGTGGAAATTTTTTATTGTTTTTGTTTTATTATACAATTTTTGAACACAAAAAATTCATAAAAAATTTAAATCAACAAATACTTCCCAGTTTTAGTACTTAATCGTAATTGTTTCATGTTTCATCCATGGATTAATTCGTGTTCTATTCCCGTTAAAGTGAAAGTACCTAGTTTTGTCATTTTTTATCGCAAATTTGTATAGAGCAACATGTTAAGCGTCATGTTTACAACAATTTAAAATTTTTTTGACGGTTTCATAACAATATCGAGTACGTCGTACCAAAGATACGACAAGATGTATGCAGCAGCCTCTTCAAAAATCTCAAATCTAAGAAAAAAATATAAAAAAACCTTAACATAGAATTTTAAATAATGATAATTTTTGCACTTGGGTGACTATAGCGGATCGAAAAATATAGTGTTTATTCAGGGAATGTTTGCTTGTTGCATAGTGTAATTATTTATGTGTATATAAGGGTATTCATTTAATCTAGATTTTGCTTTAATCGGTTAATCGTTGGATTAATTAACCGAGGTTTTTCTTTAATCGGTTAATTTTTTTATTGGTCGGTTAACCGATTAATAAAGGTTTTTTATAAATTAAGTAATTTCAGTAAATAAATATTCATTAATTATTTCTTATTTGAAGTTAAGTAGCAAAAAAAACCCGTAACAACACAAACATAACAATTCTTGAATTAAAACGATAAATATGCAATACATATTTTTTAATTAATACATAAATTTTGGTGGCTGTTCTTGAAAACGCTACGAAGGAGTGAATATTTACATAAGAGCAAAATTTACGAAAATTGTTTTTGTTATCTAGGTATACACTTCTAAAATTAAATTAACGTGAAAGAGTTAAAGCGTTTCTGTCTCTTTTAAAAACTTTAAATTTTTGTATGATAAACAAAAACAATTTTTGTAAATTTTTTGTAAATTTGTTTTCGTTTTGATGTAAATTTTCACTCATTCGACGCGTTTTTGAGAATAGCTACCAATATTTATGTATAAATTAAAAAATAAACTGTGAGATAATTTTATTAGTTATTGCAATAGTTTAAGGAGATCTTATAAAATAATCTTTTAGAAAAAAAATTTGGCTTGAATGTTTAGTATTTAAGCGATCTTTTCTTTATTTTTTATTAACCTTCACTTAGAAAAATTCTTTAATTTATCGTATGTTGGAGAAATCGTAACCAACCCATAAAACAGAATATTTTATTTCTCAGTCCTTCTTCTAAGTTTCTGTTAACATTAAAAATCTTCCATTTTGCCATAAGAGTCCTGTTTTAATTTTTTTTTTTTTTTAAGTTTTAACACTTCTAATTGTTTAGGTTAATTTTGTCAAAAGATTGATAAGAAAGAAGAAAGCACATACATATAAAAGGTACGTTAAATAAAATGCTGTTAACAGTAAACACCTATGTATGTATTTGAAATGAAGATCACTGCACACCTTATTTATTTGTATGAAAAAAAATTTTCTAAACACATACCTTTTAAAAACAAAAAAAAATGTTTTCTAATACTACAAAAACTTACAAATTTCGCTACATCGTTTAATCGGTTAATCGAAAAAAGCCAATTTAAACTAACCGATCAGTTAATCGGGTATTAATTAATCGGTTAACAGATTAACAGTTAACCGAATGAATACCCTAGTGTGCATACATATTCATATGTGCCTATGTATATACAAAAGTATTCTCTGCGAATACTTGTTAAAATACATAAATATCAATCATACGTTACTAATTGTTCTGTTTTATACAAAATAGAACGGTTTTTTATGAACTAGTTCTCGGTAATTATTTTTTTTAGTGTAAACTAGTTTGTATTAAATTAAATAAACACCCATAAACCTTCTTTTTGTATTTTAATGAATTTTTCCTAAAAAATAATTGGTATATTTCTTACATACGAAAATAGTAAAGGATTTATATTAAAGAGACTTTCTAATTTTATTCCATATTTTACCTACAAGTGGGAGATTTGCACTTTAAGATTTTCGAAATTCTGACAAAAACTAAAGCTTGAAGTAGTGAAACAAAAATTGTCATAAGAATTGAGGATTTTAATTTTGTTGTTTTATTTAGTACAAATAAGAGTCATGTAAATCTTAGACTGAAATTCATGACCCAAGGTCCTTTTTGCCCTTACCTAACAAAAGTGTATGGGCATAACGTGTGAATCTTAACTCTTTTGCATAAGGGGGTTAAAGTTTAATACTATAAAAGTCGCATTATCTGGAATTAGTTTTCTATTAATATTGACATCGCCATTAAAGTTGTCACTTATAACTTTTATTTAAACTTTTAGATAGGTGTAGAGCTGTAAGAGGCTTATTGTGTTAGTCCCTTCACCTTTCGTTGAAAGTTTTTTGATATCAAATTTTTTGAATTTTTAAACACTTTTTTCAAGTCAGGTGAAGTGTTTTAGAAACTAACCCCTACATTTTTTCTGGTTTATTTATTGAATCTTTGTTTATTAAAATATTTTTTTTTTAGTTTTTTTTTTATTTTTGCATTCTATCTACAAATAAATACTAAGCAAAACTTATATGTAGCTAATACAACAATTTCACAAAGTGTTAGGTTCCTACGAATCTAACTGTTTTATATGTTTACAATTCTTTAAAAAAATTATTAACATTAACTTTTACAAGCTGAGTGTTATATTTGAAATGGGAGATCTAGTATGTGTAACCTATTTAAACGTCTAACTTCTTAACTATCATCTCACAATGAGATCGCAAGTGAATTTTGGTGGCTGCTCAGTTTTTTTTTTTGATATTTTTTACTGTCATTTTTAATTTCCTCTCTAATTAGGCGTACATAAAGATCACGGTGAATAGCGTTGTTTCTCATAAGCCAAGGTGCGTTTGTTAAAAGTCTGAGTGTTTTAGACTGATATTTTTAAATTATAGCAATATTCGAGTAGGATGCAGTTCCCCATAACTGTATTCCGTAAGTCCATACTGGCTTTAGAATCGTTTTATAAAGCAAAACCATGTTGTTGAGATTTAATTCGGACCTAGGGCCAAGAAGCCAATACATCTTTTTTGATTTAATTTCAAGTTGTTTCCTTTTCAGTTTTATATGGTCTTTCCAAGTCAAGCGTTTGTCTATTATAAGTCCCAAATATTTTACATGAGCGGACTTCGGTATAACAGATTCGTCAAGGAAAGGGGGGGGCAGGCCCCTTTTTCAGTGTAAATGTGACGTGATTGGATTTTTCCGCATTCACTTTTATATCCCAATTTTTCAACCAGTTGCTTGATACATTAAGTTGTGTTTGCAACATATCTGCTGCTAAAGCGGTAGATTTGCTGGTAGCTAATATTACTGTGTCATCGGCATACGTAGCAATCAAAACGTTTTTATTTGTTTTTATTAAAATATGAGTTAAGAATTTCACTTGACGAAATCGAAAAATTAAAGTTACTTTTGGAAAGATCTAGTTTAGGTTGTGGGCATATTTAACTCGAGAGTACTAATGATCGACGTTTCGACGAGCATCGCTCCCTTTTAATTAATTTACTTTTAAATGGGTATGCCCAAACCTCTAAAAATTTTTCATGCTGTTAGTAGATGATTTACTTTTGCTGCGTGTAATTGTGGTTTTTAACAGCGTTGCTGGAAAATTGCTTTTATTGGTTTTGGACATGTCGAATCGTATTAACGTGACTTTTTTTTCAATTTTGTGAGCAAATCTTGCAAATGTTGTTACTCCAAACAAAAGTGGTAATAATTGCCCATAGGAAAGAATGCCGAATGTCAAAATCAAAATGTGATATATGCGAAAAACCTATATGCGGAGAGCACAAAGTTGAGGTTTGTGAGTCTTTCTCAAAGTGTTTAAAAAAAATTATTTTTATTAAAGCTAAAAAGGTTTTTTTTTAAGTTTTGACTCTTTTTTAGTTTTTCAGTTTTATTTACAATATTTTTAAGGTCCTTTTTTATGATCCAAAAAAATGTGCAACATAAAATGAATTAGTAATAAATTAAATATTTCGTTAATGCATATGAATTAAAATTAAATTATTTTTTTGCATAAAGTGCCACAATGACAAACAACATTTATTGGAAAAGTATATCTGGTTTTAAGCCAAAGTTATGGGCAGGTAAAAAATACATCGACGATCATTAGATACAACGTAAATAAAATATGGTTAGTGCTCAAGGGTTAAGTGGATAATTTTGCTAATTTTAGGAATTCGATTACAGCCCCAAAATCCAAAGTTATAGATAAAAAACGGTTTTTGCGAGCTTAAGGAATTAAACGGTTTTCAATAGAGAAGCAGTAAGGGCTTTGAAGTGGATTTTAACAATTTTAGATTGAGCAACAGTTCAAAGATATATAACCAAAAAAAAAATAATAATTTTTTTACAATTTGTTCCAATTAGATAGCTTTTTTCGCAATACTTTGTTTAAAACTCCACTATTTTTCTTATTTTCCAAAAAACTAAATAAAAGATCTTAAAATTGTTGGTTGGAAATTGGCAAAGTAACAGTTATTTTATGAAAAGTGTATTGGCACACATTGTTTGGGAAAAAATCTAAATGAACGTGCAGATGATGAATTTTAATATATATTTTGCAGCCTATAGCCGCATATGCCTCCAAGAGTTCAAGAACTACTTCTACTTACACTAAAACATTTATATAATTTGGGTAATTAAATTAATTGTTGTATTGGGGCTGCCGACGTTGCCACCAGGCATACAGCTTTATGTAGGATATTAATAAATGCATGTAATAGTTTTATTCCGCCCACTGTCGGTCGTCAGAGCCTCTTTAGTGGCACAGTGGATGAATGTGACATTTCGAAAATTATTGGCTAGATGCACAAATAGCAAAATTTAATACCCTTCAGTTTTTCATTAATCCACCACTTTTTTATTTTATTGATCAATGTTTCATTGCCAGTTCATTTGGAATTTCACGTTTATTTTATATTTCTATTTAAATTCACAACAGTATTTTGTTTATTTGATACACTTAATCAGATCAATTATCAATTGGACTAAATTAAAATTACTTTTCACTTCAAATCTATCTAGTCTTCATAATAAAAAGGCTATTAAAATCAATTTTTTTTTTTGTAACGCATTTTATAAATGAAATGGGAAGTTACTTGTAACATTTTGTAAATATTTTGCTGGAAATTGCTATGAAATATTTGCAAGCCTCAGAAACCAACGAAGTGACCATGTTGTGGTTGATTTTGAACGGAAACAGTTGAAATCACCGGTGGAAATTGCCATTAAATGGAAATATGTACATAAAAATGCCACAAAATGTTATAAATATTATAGTCAATTAAAAAAGAAACAAAAATACTACGAATGGATATAATTAGCAAATAAGTGTAGAGTTACAATAAATGGAAAGGTAATGGAAAAGGAATAACTTAAAGGCACATAAATTTTTTTTTAGTGACAATCATCCGACACAGATATTTCTCTATTTTTATTGAAATAACACAGAATTGAAATTTCTGCTTGGTCTTGTTTAATTGGATTTTACCAGAAACATGTTAATCAATTTCTTTTTGTCATTTTATACATATCTTGATGACGACATTACGGCCTTATTAATAATTTCATTTCATAAATGCGTATAGTATGTTTTCTATTAAATTTACGAAAAAAATATAAATTATTTATATAAAAAAATGGTTGAAATCAACAAACACAAAACAAGTAAGAAACTATGATTGGTTAAGCCCGACAATTTCATATAATACCCTGGAAGAATAATGTTTCATAGATCTAATGAATCAATTTCATTAAATTTGTTTCTTTAATGACATTTTGGAAATTTAATGACACAACTAAATTTAGTTTCGTAATTTCATTAAAACTTTTCATTGAATAATTCACAACTTATTTCCGATGTGCGAAGGAATTCTTCCTTTCGTATAACTACATTAAAAACAAAACCAAATTTTTAGACTTTGTTTTTGTTTTCAATGTAGTTATGCGAACCAAAGAATTCTTTCGCATATTGGAAATTGGCTATTAATATCTATTCTATAAGAAAAATCCAACTGATTGTTATACATTATTTTCATATATTTTTTTTTTAAATTAAAGAACTATTAATTAAACCCTTTGCAGATTTTAAGTTTTAGAAAAAAAGGGAAACTTTTGTAACTACATATATTTAATGAAAAATTTCACTAAAGGAATGTACAGACATAAATATTTGTGAAAAAATAGAAAATTTTACAGTTTCATGCTATTTTAGAAATAACTTCATTACAATTATTGTTTTTCACTTAATGTTAGTAATAGGTTCCAAAACAAATAACGAGAAACCAAAAGCAAGAGAAAAAATTCTCACATTAAATTTCCTTTCATTGCTAATTTTAATATGTACACAAAATTGTCGTAGTAGTATAAACAAGTAAAATGGAAAGAATGCTGATGATGGTTGTCGCGGGGTGAAAAATGAATTAAATGCAATTTACTTAAAACTTAGCGTATGAAAAGAGAACATAACGTGATGTAACAGAAATTTAAAAACAAAATAAAATTAGTATTAGATTTCGTTTTAATGTGCTAACGACTAAATTCGTACTCTTGATAAACACACTGAAATTTATTGTTCGTGGGAAAAGCTGATTCCTATGCGCATATCACTGATTACTAAGGCCAGATCATCAGGCAATCTTTATCGAAAGATTTCAGAAAAGTTAAATATATTATACAAATAAAACGGTAAAACGAATAAGAATTATAAACACTCAAGTTTTACTTTTAACAATATCAAAGCTTAAACAAAACAACAACAATAAACAGTGAGTTTATCTTTTTACATTCCCCTTTAATTGACTGGTTTTTTTGTAAGTTGCTTAGAAAAAAAAATAAAAAATACAAACCAATTACTTTATTATATTGTTTTCGCAAGAAAATATAATTAAAGCGATTGCCAGTTCAGCTTAATTGCACTGCCACTTGCATATTTCTTATCAAACCGCTTTTTGGGAGTCAAAACTTCATTAATAAAATTTCGTTTTAATGTGCTAAATTCATAATTCGTAATCTTGATAAATACACTAAAGTTTATTGTCGGTGGGACATGCTGATTCCTCTGCGCAATTCACTGGTTGCTTATATATAACTTTGATGATTTGGACCACAAATTAAAAAAAGGAAATAAAATCCACAACAACTCACAACGCACATTGAACAAATGGAGGAAATATATAACCATAATACAGTAGTCCCTCGATTTAAGTCGCAATTGGTTCCGGAAAATGACGACGTACATCGAAACAACGTAAATCGAATTTAAACATGTTCATAAGAAACAAAGAAAGGCTAATTTATAAACAAATTACTAAACATTTACAGAATTAAGCAAGTAAGAAAGTATATTTAAAAAAAAATTTTCAAAAGTGTACCCGCAAGAAAAAATTATGTTATGAGGTTAATATTCATGTAAAACTTCTTTATGCCGAATATTATTTACATATTTTCATCTCTATGAGATAAGTTTAAATGATTTTAGATAAGGGGGTTTATATGGGACCTATAGTTAATTTAGGATCTACAAATTCCACGTTTAGCCATGGCATAGCATCTATCGTTAAAGTGTTTTTTCGCTTAATTTTGTGTCAATACCACCATTTATAAAAAATATATTTTCTGGATAGTATTTATATATGAACTCTGGTCAAATATAGATCAATTTCAGTATAATTTTTAAAGATGATTTAAAATGCAATGAGATAAGTGTGGACCAAATTTAAGATAAATACCAAAAAAATAAGTGGGTTCATGGGTACAAATACTCAATTCCGAAAAAAACTTGTGTGGGGGCTATGTGAAATTATGAACCGATACGCACCACTTTCAATTGGCATTTATGCCAAATATAGTGAAATTATCTCAAAAATTGCGATGCAAATTAAAGTTAGAAGTCACACAAAATTTGGCGACGCAAAACGAAACAACGTTAATCGAGGCGACGTAAATCAATGAATTACTGTAATCATTAAACTAATAAAAGGCTGTCTTAAAAATTAGTACAACTTTAGAACATAGTCATTAATTTAATGAATTTATATCATTGAAGTACAAAAAACCCTTTTCATTATAATAATGAAAAAAATCTTTTTAAATGCTTGAGACTTCGTTTTTATGTAAATGAAATGTTTCATTAATGTGAAGACAAATAATCATAGTCTTAATAATATATATTGCATTAAGTTAATGCAAAATTTTCATCGATTTTATGAAATATTTCTTTAAATTTTTCCATAAAATTAAACATTTTGAATCTGAGAATTATTTCTTTTTCATAAGTTACTTTATTAAATTCAATATTTTTTATTTTTCGAAGTTATTCTATGAGCTAAATTTCAGTTATGTATTTTATAAAGCTTTTTGTAAAAGCTTGAAAATAAAAAACTTATGAAAAAGAAATAATTCTCAGAATCTATTTGTTAAAATAGTTGAGTTAAATAAATAAAAGTATCACTATCCAGAGTGACACAAAGAATGCTGACGAAGGCCGTAGAGGGGCAGAAAATGCATTACATTCTGCTGGTGTCTAATAATTGTAAATTTTTCTTTAAATACAATATACTTCAGTGCTATCCAAAGGATAGCTAAGGTAAAATTTAACAAGAAGATACAATATAATAGTCTGGTAGTGTATAAAGTCATTCCTAAATATTTAAGGAATAGAACTATTACAAAAAGCTTTATAAAATACATAACTGAAATTTAGCTCATAGAATAAATTCGAAAAATAAAAAATGTTGAATTAAACATTTTGGCTGTTTTTGTAGTAAAAAATGAAAAAAATATAGTGGTCATCAACGGTAATGAAAAAAGTTCAAATCTGTCGCATGGTGTAACCGTAAAGGCAGTTTGGATAGAAGGATATCGTTCAATAGAAGCAGAAAGTGCTTCTGAGTCGAGCGGTATACTAAACTACGGTATATACTTAAGAAGCTAAATTTTTATATGTTACATACATCAGAACAAAGGTATAATTCCATATCTAGTATTGTGGCTTGGGTATAACAAAAGTGAAAAAAATGGTGCCAAATATTTTTTATGGTTAACAGTTGTTTTCTTCCGTTGAAGTGTTAAATCAACAAACTTGATCTATCCTTTTGTATACTAATCTCTCATCTTGGGATACAATGAAATTCTAATAAATAAAACATTTTGTATGAGTTTAAATTTTGTGATCAATAAAAAAAAAACTGTTGTCACAAAAGGAAGTTGCTGAAGAATAAAATAGAAAAGGGTTTTAAAATTCAGTAAAAATAAAAAAGAAAAAAAAAGAATTACAAAGAATACAAAAACAAAAATGTTTAAATCGTTAAAACATGGCATTTGGTGAAAAATGTTTTTGTTAAAAAGATAAAACATATTAACTGCAAACTTTTTTTTTAATACGATAACGGTAAAATAAATACATGATGGATAAAATCTGGTGGCAAATGTCATATTTAGCAAAAAAAAAAATTACCAAACATACACACATTAACATTTTTAAACATTTCCATACACAAACACGCGTACGCTTGCACACAAATGTTTTTTTAATGAATATTGATGATGAGGAGCAAATGAGGACGGAATTATGTAATTTTTTTTTTTTTGCAAATTTTTTTACATGATTTCTTATTTATTTTTCATTTAACAAAAACAAAATTTAATGTGTTTTAAGGTTTAATTTAAAAAGCAATTTACATTTTTGATATTTGAGATAAAAAGCTGGATCATTGATTAAATAAGAATACATTATATACATATATCGTATATCGCCCATTTACTTCAATAATAACATAACTCGAAAAATCCATTTCGAGATAAACGCGCTTAAAATTTTTGATATGCTTTAACTTCTTAAAAAAAACGACACATTCTCTTCAAACGGGGAAAGTATAAAAACTAGAAAGATGAATTTTTTCACAACTAACTTTACCCAGCACAGAAAAAATTGAAAATTGTCTCTAATCACCAAATTTATACCAAATTCATCAAGCAAACAAATTGTTGATTTTGCACCGTTTACCAAAATTATTATATTGGTTACTAAAAATTGTAAAATTATGAATATTTTTTTTCTATAAATGATATTTTTAATTTAAATTAAAAAAATGATCAAAAAACTTTGCCATTTCAAACAATGTGTTAATTTATTTAATTTAATATTGACAATTCCCACCAACAGTTCTACAAGTTTAAATTATTTTATTTTAAGCGAAAAAATCAATTAATATTTTTTGATATTTATTTAATATTTTCATTAAAAATTTATTTCAAAACAACTGAACTATCAATTAAATCAAAATTATATATTTAATTCTCCTTCAACTAAAAAATAATTGATACAATTATCACATTAATTAAATTTAAATACTTTTTAAACCATTTTTTTTTTTATTGATAAAAAACTGTTTTTATGTGAGTGCACTTCGCTACCCTCAATAAAATAAAACTTGTAATTTGTTTTAAATTCAGATCACGTGCAATGCCTACGAAATATTTTGTACTCTCTTATTGTTGCCATTCACCAGTTACACTGAAATCTATATGGTATTTCGATTAAAGTTAGCCCGCATTTGTCTACGAGTAGACCCACTTTTTTACAGATATTGTTCATTTATAACCAAGCTAATTGTTCCAAATTTGTAAACTGTAGATTTGGCCATTCCAGAAAATAAGTCTGTGGCACGCCAATTACTCCAATCCCGTATATTTCTTACATATGCTATCTTTATATTGATAAGCATTCTAATTGTACCAAATTTAGGCAATTTAACATTTACCTTTTTTCAGATATTCGCCCACATTTTGTCGGATGTTGTGTATTGATAACCAAGATGCTTGTACCTTATTTGGAAACATTGGCTCTTGCCGTGATCCAGATATAAAGATACCTATAATGTGTTTGTATGCGATGTGCCACGCCCACTTGTCCAATCCAGTCTGTTTTTCTAGGGGCTTTATGTGTTGATATCCCAGCTATGCGTAAAAATTGTTCTTAAGATATACTTAAATATATTTTGTTCCACGCCCAATTCTCCAATCGCGCCAATATTTGCTGTCATGTTGTGTATTGATAACCAAGATGCTTGTACTCCATTTGGAAATATTGGCTCTTGCCGTTCCCCAGAGTTTGTGTATTGATAACCCAGTTATGTGCACCAAATTTGTACAATTGTGCTTTTGCCGTTCTTTAGATATAAATAAATCTATTTTGTGCCACGCACACTTATCCAATCCTGACCAAATTTTGTGTATTGATAACTAAGATGCTTGTACCAAATTTGGAGGCCTTAGCTCTTTCCGTTCTCCAGATATGCAGAAATTTATATAGTCTTTGTATGGGAGGTTTCAGGCCCATTTAAAATTTCCAAAAAATATATAGACTATATTTCCTACCAGACCATGAGTGATATACTGTAAAAGGGTCATACATTTCGGTTCAGCTGCTTAGGCGGCTATAAGGTAAAGCAAACAAACAAACAAATAAACATACATACATTCATTTTCATATATATATATACATATATATATATGTAGATATATATAAAAAAACCATAGCGAACAATTCTGCACTACAAACTTCAAAATTTAATTTTTCGAGTTAAGTTAGTATTACTTTATATGAGCTATATGCACATTTCTAACATTTCTAACTAACAAAAATGCTGCACAGACAGCCATAATATATGATATAAAACTTTACAATACCACAATCATTTGTGGTTGTAGAAACGAATCCTCTAATTATATGTATGTGTGTTCGTAATAATCATATGTATTTTTGTAATAAAACTATATGTTATAAAAACAAATCATAAAATACTTTGCTCTTTAAACTTTGCAACAATTTAAAAACTGAACTAAAACATATGTTTCATATAATGTATGGTTCTGATATTCCCAACAATGATAGAGGAGCAAATAATATGGTTAAAATTAGTTTTCTGTTATTTTCCGTGATCAAAAGATTAGAAGAATATTTGCAGGAAAAAATCGTTTACAAATAAAATTCCTGCCAGGCCAATAATGACGACAAGAACATTTCTTTCGTTTATTTATATTGAAAACAATAATATAAACCTAATATTTGTTTTCAATATAAATATTGGCAAGAAATGTTCTTGTCGACATTTTGGGCCACACCCAAAAAAAAAATATGTTTAAAAATGGTCACCTCCAACAAAACTATTTTAAAAGAAAAGTTTTAAACATATTATGTTTAATTTAACCATATTATTGTCACCGACAACAATATTATGGTTAAATGGGCCCCCCATCAAGAAGGCGCAACCATATTATGGTTGCCTCCAAACACGTTTTGGTTAATAATAACTAAAACTTGTTTAACACTTATAATAGCATGGTTGGTTTTCAACAATAGCATGTTGCTCTTGGAAATGAGGAAAATACTATTGTTTATCTAAAAACAAATTATTGTCATATTTAACCAAAACATGTATAAAGACAACCATAATATGGTTGTGGCTTCTTGATGGAGGACCAATTTAACAAAAATATGGTTGTCGGTGACAATAATATGGTTAAATTAAACATAATATGTTTAAAAATTTTCTTTAAAAATAGTTTTGTTGGAGGTGAACATTTTTAAACATATTTTTTTTCTGCGTGCAGGCAGATTACTTTCTCTAAAAGGAAAATTTTTATTGAAAACTCAAATTTTTTAAGTTATTTTCCATACAAATGTTAACTTTTCCATAAAATTGTTAACTTTAAAAATCGTAAAAGAAGCACTAAAACCTGAGATAATTAATAGAACTATAACAGAACAGTTATGAAATATTTTGACAATATGTTTAAAGTCCAATGTTACCACTGCATATAAGGTATAGTTTGAAATACTTTCGTTTTAAATGCAGATACATTTTTTTATACGTAAATCAAATATAACTTGGTATATCATCATACAAGTCCTTGTCATTCTGTGTCAATATAGAAAGGGCAATTAACCTTAAACACTAAAAACAATTTTGTGTTGAAATAAAATCAAGATTTGATTTTAGTGATAAAATTCATACTATTGTAAATCTGTAACAATAAAGGCAAAGTGCACGCAGAGAAAAAACATGTTTAAATATGGTCACCTCCAGCAAAACTATTTTTAGACAAAATTTTTAAATTTAAATTTAACCATATTATTGTCACCGACAACCATATTATTGTGTAATTAGTCCTCCATCAAGAAGCCGCAACCATATTATGGTTGCCTCTAAACATGTTATGTTTAAATATGACAATAATTTGTTTTTAAATTAACAATATTATTTTCCTCTTCTCAAGGAGCAACATGCTATGGTTCAAAACCAACCATGCTATTATAAGTGTTAACCATATTTTACTTATAATTGACCAAAATATGTTCAGCGGCACCATAATATGGTTGTGCCTTCTTGATGGAGGTCACATTTAACCATAATATGGTTGTCGGTGATAATAATATGGTTAAATTAACCATAATACGTTTAAAATATCTTCTTTAGAAATAGTTTTGTTGGAGGTGACCATATTTAAACATAGTTTTTCTCTGCGTGTGCTGAGGTAGTTTTGTTGATTTTTGAATTTTAAACTTTAAAGCTGAATTTTAAAAATAAGCTCCTATTCTAATATAATTATCTATTCTCTGCGCTTATAGTTGATTTTTTTTTAGTTTTTCCTAACGTAACAGATAAGAAGTAATCTTAAGTTTGTTTCCATATCGTCGGTCACAGGTTGACAACTCTTAACTCACTTTTAAATTTTTTGAAATTGTCAACTCGTATTATTTATTTTATTCTGAAATTATTTCAATACCTTTGTTTTCTTTACACCATCTTACAATAAATATCTCCTACTAATTTTGGTTTTTTTTTATTTACTTCCAACACGGTTTAGTAACGGAGTAATAACGTTTTTTTTTTTTTTTTTGCCTTCTGAAAAGTACAAAAAAACATGTTAAGAGTTGTCAACCTGTGACCGACGATATGCTATTGCACAATGAAATAAGCTGAGCAAAAAGTCAACTTTCTATAAATTCCTGAAAAATCATACGAAATAATTGAAAGTTTATCCGTGTGTACTTTTGAACCTGAATATCTCGAAGGTGCCATCAACTCAAATTTAGCTTAAGTCAACTAAAGTACTCTTTCCAGAAAAATTGCTGATTCGAAAAACCCTCGGTCATTTCAGCCAAAAGCACAGTTTCTTTAAATCAAAAAGCTTACATCGTTTATTCGATAATTACATATCAGCCTTATAGTTATTCAGTACCCAAAGTTTATTGGATAAAAGTTTTCAAACTATAAAATAACCTGTACGGAAAATATGTTTCCAACACAACAAGAAGTAATAAATTTTATTTGTTTGTTTGGGCCCCTTTCCCTAGATTTTATAGTTTTTTTTTCCCTTTTAGAGCATTCGGCTTTTACAAAGCATATCCACCTTACACCATTTGTTGCAGTTGTTTTCGCGTCTTCCCATGATAGATTTCACTCTCCTAGTTCTTGCAGTATCGATACATTCAATATCGTTATTTTACCTTATATCAGTTTCGTTGATAGGTTGTTGTTCCAGCTAAGTAGATGATTGGTCTACTTTAGCAGTGCCTAGGATAATGGGGCTGCCATCTGTTGTTGTCTAGATATCCCTAATTATCTGCAACCAAATACGAAAGTAGAATTCATCATTTTAATAGCCTATTTCTAATGTGCGAAAGAATTCTTTCTTTCGTATAACTACATTGAAAACAAAAACAAATTTTTAGAATTTGTTTTTGTTTTCAATGTAGTTATTCGAACGAAAGAATTCTTTCGCACATCGGAAATAGGCTATAAGTTTTTTTTTTATTTTTTTATTTATATTTTCTTTATTAATTCTAAGTTTTTAATGTTGTTGTTGTGTATTTATTTTAAGTTTGGATATAAATCGAAATAATTTGACTAATATGGATCCCTTACGCAGAGAAAAAGCATTTTTTAATATGGTCACCTCCAACAAAACAATTTTTAGCAAAAATGTTTGCAAATATTATGGAAAACTTTACCATATTATTGTTAGCGACAATGATGTTATGCTAAAATAAGTCACCCTCGTGAAGCCACAACCATATTATGGCTGTCTCAAATATGTTATGGATAAAAATTACAATAATTTATTTACCATTAATAGTTTACAATAGTATTTTTCACTTTTCCAAGAAAATCATGATATAGTTGATAACCAACCATGCTATTATAAGTATTACACTTGTTGTTCGTATTATTAACCATAACATGTTCGGAGGCAGCCATAATAGGGTGTGGCCTCTCGATCGAAGACTTATTTAACCATAATACGGTTGTCAATGACAACAATACAGATAAATTAACCATATCACATCTTAATTTACTCATAAACAGCCATATCTTTAATCTCGAATTTATTTATTAATAAAAAAAAGTAAATACTTGCCGATGCAGGTAAACCTCACTGGTGCTCTCAAGTCCAGTGGAAAATCAAGCGTCTACTAATAACTTCGTCTATGTCACTAATGCTCATGTAGCTATTTTTGTACTTAAAAGTGCTGCCACGACTAATAACATTTTTACAACCAAAATTTTTGGAAAAGTTACCAAGTGTGAAAAATATAAGCAAATAAGAATGCATTTCTAATTGAGAAGACATTAAAATTAATAGGAAAATATTAATTACAAGTTAGGAAAACAAAATAAGAAATGTTATCCTTGTATATATTCGAATGCGTATTCTAAGTCAAACTACAATTTTAAAATCTTTTATACTTTATTACAGACTTTTCTTATAAAAAATATTTCTATTTTATAAGATTTAAACCTGTCAAACTTCCACTCAAAATTAAGTTTATTGAAAGTTATAAATTGAATTTTTTTTTAATACATCCTTTACAATAAACCAAAGTTATAAATAACAAAAAATAAATTAAATTGTTTTCCTCTTGATAACTGTCAGTGGCTGGGCTGTCAAACGTTGCGATTTTTTAAAGGTTTTTTTTTATAAATTAATAATAAAGCAAAAAAAAAATTCAATAAATAAAATACCGACAGGTTATAAAATGTAAAATTTAAAATTTTATAAATTCCCATTTTCATACAGTAAATTCAATAAATTCTAAAATGACATTTAGATTATATAGCAATTTAATTTTGAAAAATCTTTAAAATTTCTATGTGTATTTCAATATATTAAAATATACTACTAAAAATAATGTAAATTTAGAACATTTTACTTCTATTCAAGGAGCACTAAAACTACTTTTATGTACTATTTCAGTCATGTTCTGAAATCGATTCCGCGTCATATTATAGACTTTCTACTTTAGGTACCACTTATCTTCACTACTCTTAAAATAAGGAAAAACTATGATCATTTTTAAAAAATTCATTAAAAAGCTCCACCGATTAAAACTTAATTTGATATCAATTTCAAAATATGGCCGTTTCTAATATAAAAATCACATTTGGTAATTGTTTTCTTAACAAAAATATCTGGTAGGTGTTTTAAAAGGGTTTTTTTGTTTTCGATACAGTATATAAAACTTCCGCTCAGTTAAAACAAAAAGTTAATGAGAAAATCGTATTGCAAAGTAGACATTATTCGAAGTCGTAAATAATTTTCTTAGAATCGTAAAACGCGATAACCCGCAATTTAAATAAAAACGTTAAAAGTGTAAATTCGTAAATTGCAAGTGTATCAAAGAAAACATATACAAACGTTCTATTATTTTAAAAAAATTAACCAAAATGAAAAAAATATTCACATCTCCACATTGCGAAAAAAAATACCAATTTTGTTTAGAAACAAGCAAAAATGGCAGCTTTGGTATTAAACCACAGTTTAGAAACTTAACATATCTAATATTTACTATTAAAGTAGAAAGAGAGAGACATACATTTAAAATAGAAAGAGAGAGGCATCTGTCAGTTGTTCGCAAAATTCTGAGATTTGTTAATACAATATATTCAGCTCGTGATTCCAGGGTCACTCATCAGTGAAAAGTCCTCGGTAGCACACACAATTATAGGCAGCCGCGATATATTAAAGATTAAAGTTTAAAGTCTTAAAATATGATAAGCATTGAGATTTTAACGCCAGGAAGTAGTGCCGCTTAAGACAAATAGGCACAAGTTCCTTGTTATAAAAAAATTATTATAAAAAAGCGAAAAAATCGGAAAAAAAAATTTTTTTAATTAACTGAAAAAATCTTTAAATAGTGAACTTTAATCGCTCAAACTTATTTTATAAAAAAAATCGCCAGTATTTAAAAAAGCTATATAAATCGTAAAAAATCGAAAAAATTATTAGAAATCAAAAAAATATTCTAATAGCATAAAGAATTTTTTCCACAGATAATTTTCAAACTCTTAAATTATTTTCAACATTTTTTATTTTTCGAATTTATTCTATGAGCTAAATTTCAGTTAAAATAAATTCGAAAAATAAAAAATGTTAAATAAAATAAAGTAATTTATGAAAAAGAAATAATTCCAAGATTCTATCTTTTAAATTATGGAAATACCAAATGCCAAATCATAAATCTTAAAGATAAATTCTAAATCAATATAAATCCAAAAAAAAAAAAATACTGCACTTAAAGCAAATTATATATTTGAAACATTAAGTAAAAACTCAAATTGAAAAAAATTCTTTGAATCGAAGAATTTTACAAAATTTCATATAAAACTGCTTGAACCAGAATATAACAAAAACAGAAAAATTTGCAGAAAAAAAACAAATAAATGAAATATTTAAAGAAGACAAAAAGATTTCGCTTATAATATAAAGTAAAGAATATAAAACATATACAAATTTGAAAAAAGAAAAGCCATAAAAACGCCTTAAATTTAAAAATAATAAAAAAAATAGCTTATGCAAACATAAGCATCTTATAAAATATATTTAATATTTGCTTAAAGAAAAATAAGCTACAATTTTAAAACAAAAAAATCAATAAAACTATGAAATACTTCGATATCCTTCAATTACAGTACACAGTGTTGTGAGGGTGGCCATAAATGGTTCAACTTAAAGTGTGAATATAACAACTACTAGCTAATGAATTCGTTTTTAATAAAACATCCTAGGCAAGGTAGGCCTCAAAAATTTGTAGGATATGCCCAATAGATTAAAATACAGGTCTTTGGATATGATGATTTTGACTTATTATATTTTTTCTGTTAATTATTATTTTTACGGATTTTATAGTAGTAATATGGTATTATACGGCCATGTTCTAGAAATCGAAATCACGTGAAATTGAAATCGAACGAATTTTGAAAACTCTTCCGTGTCCAAGGTTGATAAAAATATTTCCTATATATACCTCATACTTTAAAGGCCAATTTCCTCTAACTAATCTACTTTTGAAATCAGGAAATGCTACGTTAATTTAAAAAAAAAATCGATTGATAATTCGATTGTGATTTCGATTTTCAGAACATGGCCGATAAATACGCAATATCTTGTCGTGTTTAATTCATTCGTAGAACAGTGAGACAAAAAAAAAAACAAATGATTTCTTATAAGTGTAATTTTTGCTAGCCCAGAACTTTTTTGCTCCACTTGACTCCGTTTAATTTTCTTCTACGAAAATTTGTGAATGTATGTAGATTCCAAATCATGAAAAAGTTATTCAGATATTTCCACTTTGTTTGATTTTTTAAGTTTTTTGTTAAGAACCTGGCCTTGAATGAAATACCTTTTTATAGTTATCGGCTTATACAATCTGTTTCTTTTTAGTTACTTGATATTTTCCAGTAACTGTTCAGTTAAAAACACACAATTTTTCCGATGAATGATTGAAAGTGAAATATTACGAAGCAGTTGTTATCCGAGTATTAACCAAAATGTTAACAATTTTTTGCAGGAAATCGTTTTCGGAAAAATGGAATGGTTGCAGATAGGAAAAAAATTATTTTGTTAATTTTTAAATTGAAAAGAAATTGGTCCAAACAAAATAATATGAAGTCGTGGTTTGATAGTTATTTAGGTGTTTGGTAAGACAACAATTTGATTTTATATTCTTTAAATGTTATTCGAATCGAATAAAACATAGAAAAATATGTATTATAGATATTAGTACTGTATTGTAGAGCTTTATTCTGTGATTATGTATACATCGAAAACCTTTAATAGTTCTGTATTTATTTAAATGTTTCGTACTTGTACTGTATTTAATAAACTGACTAAAGGACATATATTTCCAATTTTCCTGACTTATCTCATAATTGGAAACATGTAAGATTTTTCTTCTTTTTCCGAAAATTTTTAAAATAATAAGTTGGAAAAGTGTACCTTCTGACAAATTTGTTCTAAGACGCGACTTGCAGTGCTTTTTGTGTTCGAAAATAAACAGAACATTATTTGGCGTTCGGCTCACACACCCAGAAAAGATATCCATTTTTTAGTGTTTGTGTACACGAACACAACCCTAAATACCGTTCGTAACTATTTTCATGAAGGACCGAACATTATATAGTGTTCTGTTCTTCGTTATAAGTCAGAACAATTGTAGTGGTTCTGTAGACAACCATTATATTTTAAAGATCTATTGTGTTTCTTGGTTAACATTGATAAAAAATGAAGAAACAACAAATTTAAGCAAGGACCACAGCACGAATAGCTTTTGTATGTGTTTTGTGTATATGTTTTGTTTGTGTAAAATTTTTTTTGGCTGGCTTTTTGTATTTTCTTAGTATATATATTTTGTTTTTTAAACAATTGTTGTTTTTTTCAGCCAAAAGATCGCAAGGCACAACTAAAACGAACGAACATTAATGAGCTCAACTGAATACAACGAAGCTTGTGGTTAAATAAAAACCGGAATTGAATGTTCTCATCTTTTTGTTGAGTTGTATAATTATTAGGGTTTGTGTTTTCCACAAATCTACCGATCGATATTTAATGTTTATTTTCGAACAATGCTGCAAGTGCAAGTTCTCGATTTTTAAAGCTAACGAAAAAAAAATTTGTTGCCAAATTTGCAAGAAATACTGAGAAATTCGATTTCCAAAAAAGTTTTAAACAGAATTTCAAAATAGTACACACTGAACATTTTGAAAATGTATTGCAAAGTTATAATTTTCCGTTAACTCGGATCATTAATATACTTTTGTGACAAATCTCGCATTAATACTCTTCCAACATTAAGTTCATATCGGTGTTTTTTGCTAAAAGTCCGAAACTCTTTTTAACAAGAAGTTATATTTGGGTGATTCACAAGGTCAAGTCATATCGTCATAATGTCCTTAATAATATTTTACAAATATTTAGAAAAATATTGCTGAGTTTTAAACAAAATAAGAATGCTAATGCTGTGTTCAGTGATTCGGTATAGCTGTACAGTAGAAATCTAAATTATAAGCGGTTGCCCACAGTAGTCTTATATTTTTCTTGTTATTATTTTACCTTGGGAATCACCCAATTGTTTTTATATAAACTTTTAACAATAAATTGGGTCTAAAACGGGATAAATGGGAAGAATAACTCATGTTTGCCTCATCACAGCAAAGCCAATAGACATAAATAAATTTATTCATAACAGATTTAATCAAAGCTACTTGATTTAATACTGTCCTTAAAATAGCTAAGTCAATTTCAAATTAGACAAAAAATGTTTTGAAGATTATAACGACGTTAAAATATGCGTATCGTATATAATAGCATAGAATAATTCTAATAGTATAAAAGCAATATTTGGAACGTCGTTTTAGCTGTGGCTCTTTTTCTTGGGCTTCGGCTTCTTTACACTATAATACTGACTACTACGACATGTCAAAAACTGAGATTTGCTCACAAGTTTTCACTATTAGTTTTTTTTATTAAAAAAATTTTAAATAATAAAAATATATATAAAATTTCAGGTGCTTTCTTTTAAATTTTAAATAAATCTCTCAATATTTGCTGTAAAAACGTATCTTATACTCTACACAGAAGAAAAAGGTATGACAAAAGTAGATTTGTATTAACTTTCTCACTTTTGTAGAAAATAACAAAAAATCTCAACACTTGCAAAATAGCGTAAAATGAACTAAACAGTTATTTTAACTGCTGTTCTGATTTTGGTTTAAAAAAAAGGCCACCGTAGATATAGACTCTTTTAATCTTAGTTACTAACTTATATACATATTTCCTTAAAGTTGTAATACTTATTAATATTTTATAAAAAAGATTTAAACAATTATCCTTATTGCTAACACAATTATTTACATAAGCATACATTCGTCTACACATGCGTAAAAGATGTTTAGAGCATGTCATTTCTTTAAATGAGGCGTAATTGTAAACCAATGTATCATATATAAAATGCATCAACAGAGAAATAAGCAAGTATTATTAGTTTCTTAGAAAAGGATATTCAGTCTCTTCAAATTACTTTGATTCTCGAGTTTCCAACATGCCAAATATATCAGCTACACAGCGAGTTAAAAACATTGAAAAAAGAAGCAATAAAAGTTTCAATTTTTTTACGTTTTTGCAAAAGGACATAGTTTAGCTAAGCGTATCCCGATCCAAATTGAGAACATTTTGGTAGAGATATTAAGTTAATTTTATATAATGTAGGGCTAGTTTATAATAATTTTTTTTTTTTTTGTTTCTTTTTTAAATATTATAATAACTTTGTATGAACTAAATTTTAATTATGAAAAATAATACCAGAGAGATGATCAACATTTTCATCGATGCCCAAATGGACTTTTAAACAGACGTTTTGGATAACAGCACGTAAAGATTCAGGCTCTATTGCCCAGGTTTTGGGGCGATAAAGCCTGAAGCTAGTTTTTAGTAATATCGAATGCCCATTGGAAAAGTAACATTATACCACTTTGTTTCGTTGCTCGGTCGTAAAAATAATAATAATTAAAATCTAATAAACTTTAAATAATAATAAACAAAAAAGTTATTTGATTTTTAAAAACAGGCGTGACTTTGGCCTACCATGTGCAAAAAATTTCAAAGTTTTGCTGCAATTTGTCTCTCCTTTAATATATTTTAGTTTCAGGATATATGGGAAGGACTCGAATCCCTGCTCCGACATGCTGGAAATTTTTAGTGTTTTTATCTTTTCTGAATATAATTCAGTTAGCAAAGTATTGTCGTTGTGCAGTAGCTCCTTCTATTTATAGAATGTAACGTCATTGATTTCTAACAACACAACCTTTGGGTTCTTATCAATGAGTTACTAATTTCCTTACTAATTTGAATACTTGCTTGGGTCTAGATGTCCAACCCATTTTATCCCACCCCTTTGGTATTAAAATACCACCATGATTATATTTAAACAAAATTTGAAAATATAATCCCAAAAATATCCCAATTTTACTGCAATTTTATTCCATCTATACCTTATCACTTCACAACCCGATTTAAATAATTTAATGTGCCATCTTTCGTATGTTCATTTTCAAACAATAGTTATTTCATTTATTAAAATTTTCATAGAAAAGAAAAAATAAAAATATTAAGATTTACAAACAATATTTCAGACCTGAGTCCATGCAATATTAATAATCTGAATAATCTAAAAGTTAGTTAATGTTTTTTTTTTATTTATTTATAACCAGGAAAAATGCAATAGAAAAAAAACAACAAATTCAAAAACATAGAATTAAATAACAAGAACTTACAATCTGTTATCCCACGATGATATGTACATATCAGCATTTCAAACACATTATTAAAATTTTAAACAACTGATTATATGATTAGGTAATACAAGAAAAAGAAATTAAGCACAGGAAAACACAAAATAACTCGTTTTAAAAATATTAAGGACAAAAGAAAAAAAAAACATTAATAAATAATTTTAATAATTAACAACACATAAGTTATTAAAAAACACAGTTAATTATTAAAAGAAAAGCAAAATTTAATCAACAATTTAAGACAACATTAAGTTAAATTACGTTCATCCATAAAACAAAAATCACAAGAACACAGCAATTCATCAGCAGGTCACAAACCCGTAAGCACTAGCATGTATTGACTTATTTGGTTTCAAAATTGTATTCCTCTTTAGCATTTAATATATTTCGCATGTTTCATTTGTCACTGTTTTATTTGATATTGGCTTTAAATTTGTTTTGGTATTCAATATAGTCTTTTATGTTATATTACCCTTTTTATCGTAAGGATTTCCACATTACTAATTTTTATCTATTTTTCCCCTTTTTCCTTTATTTTCATATGTATCACAAGTTATCCTTTTAATCTTGTATTCTTTCCAATATCATATCATTTTTAATTTAATATCTTTTCACCTTCGAATCTTTTTAATCTTTTATCCTTTCAAAGACATCTTTTATTCGTATTTCATTTATTAGTTTATTTCTATTTCATAAAATATTTTATTTTTTTCCCTTTAATTTCCATTCAACCAAACTATCAACCACAATAATTCAAATTACAATAATTTTCCTTATATTTCTTATTTTCCTTACAAACTGTTCACTTCAAAATCAAAATCTAGACTCCCCAAACTCTTCTCCTAGTCACAAATAAAAACCCCAAAATTTAATTTCCAAAAGAATTGCCTACCTGATTAAATTTTATTTTCCTAAACAAGGAAAACCCGAAATTTTTATATAAAAAAAAATATTAAAACAATATATCCATGCAAAATAGTTTCCAAATAAATTTCCAAAACCCAAAGGCAACTAAATTAAAAAAACTAACGAATTCAAATTCAAATCAAGTACAAAAATAAACAGGTAGAAAGTACTGAACCAACCGGAACAAACCAAAACATTTACAACAACACCAGTAAAAAGAAAATGTTTTGGGACTATGTGACATCCAAAATAATATGATTATGATTAAAGTTCCCACGTGTGGCACGACCCACATATACAGCCGGCTATATTAATCATTATTGTCTAAGATCCTTTCCGTGAAATACTCCGATGAATTTTCCACTTAAATCTGTTAATTTATATAAACAGTTACCTACTTTCGACTCAATTCGAGCCTTTACATATTTTGGAGCCAATTTAGCGTTAAATTGTTTCGAAAAATCACTTTGTTGAAAATTCTTCCTATATACTTCCTGGCCAGGCTCGTATCCGATATTTCGACATCCCCTTAAATTATAAGAACGTTCACTTTTCTTATACGTCTTCTCCAAATTTTTAAGTATTGAGTCAGCAATAATTTTCATATGATCCGATTGGTTAATAATGTCCACTTCCCCATCGTTTACAGTGTCTAAGTTCCTTAAAATGTTGTAGGCTGAACCATGCAACATCATATTTCTACCAAACAAAGCAAAAAATGGTGACATTCCAATTGAAGAATGAAGAGAACTACGAAGGGATTGGTTAATGTGGCAAATATTTTCATCCCATGACGTTTGTGCACTACCTACATAAGATCGAATTGCCGCTAATATTGACCTATTTACACGTTCAGAAGCATTACTCTGAGGTGCATAAGATCCACTAAAAATTTGGCGTATTCCATAATCCTTACACATCTGAGCAAAATGTTTAGACGCAAACTGACTCCCATTATCACTATGCACTGTTTCCGGTACACCAAATACGCTAAAAACACTACATTGTAGAAATTGTATTATTTTATTAGAGTCAGCTTTACGTAAGGGATGAATAAAACAGAATTTACTGAAGTGATCCAAAACGACTAACAAGTATGTATTACCAAGCTTCGAGCGAGGATATGGGCCAAGTAGGTCAATAAAAATTTTCTGAAATGGTCTTTCCGTAACAGTTTGTTTTCCCATTGGTGGTCTCGTTATGAAATTAGGAGCCTTCATAGACTTATAGATTTCACAATCTGCTATGAAATTTCTTACTTGCACAGCCATATTTGGCCAATAATATTTTTCCTTAAGTCTAAAAAGGGTTTTCGAAATTCCACCATGTGATGCCTGAGGTGGGTTATGAGCTGATGTAATAAGACTGTGAGTAAGAGAACCTGGAACCCACAACTTCCAGGCTAAAGTATCGGAAATGGAATTTCCATCAGAAAATCCTACTTTCTTATACACACATTTTCCCGAAACTTTTATGTCCGGTAACGAATCGGCATTACCTTCACAATTTCGCCTTAGGGATTTATAATCCTCACTATCAAATTCTACACTGTTAAGATCAATATCCAAAATACAAATAGAAAGTTCAGCAATTTCTTCCTCTGGAAGTAAACGGGACAACGCATCAGGTACTATATTTTCAGAACCCTCCCTATGAGCAATTTCAAAATCGTATCCTTGTAAGGAAAGACTCCAACGAGCGAGTCTTCCAGCTAAATCCTTTTGGCTCATAAGCCACTTCAAGCTTAAATGATCAGTTATTATTTTGAAAGGTTGCATTTCCAAATATGGACGGAATTTCTTTACCGCAGACACAGCTGCCAAACACTCCAGTTCGGTAACTGAATAATTTTTTTGTGATTTATTCAACTTCTTTGAATAAAAATAAATTGGCTTTTCAACACCTTCTGCGTCCATCTGACATAAAACGGCACCAATACCTGAATTAGATGCGTCACACTGCACTATAAAAGGCTTTGAGTAATCTGCGTGAACTAAAACAGGAGCAGTAGTTAATGCAGTTTTTAATTCCGAAATGGCCTCTAATGCTTCCGCAGTCATTTCGAATTTTTTCCCTTTTTTTATTAGATCTGATATAGGAGATGCCAAAGTAGAAAAATTAGCAACAAATTTTCGATAATAATTAGCAACCCCAAGAAACTGACGCACTTCGCGAACGGTTCTAGGAATTTTAAAATTTCGAATAGCCACAACCTTTTCATCCGAGGTTCTAATTACACCTCCACCTACAATAAAACCTAAATAATTCACTTCCTTCATACAAAATTTTGACTTCGAAACGTTTATAGTCAGACCACTATTTCTTAAACATTCTGCTACTTTTTCCAATAAAAGCAAATGCTCATCAAAATTTTTCGAAAATATCAATAGATCGTCTAAATAAACAAATACTCGTTCTCTCAACATTGTCGGAATAACTTTATTCATTAATCTCATCATTGTCTGCGGCGCATTACAGAGACCAAATGGCATTACCCTGAAATGGTAAAGAGGTCTACCAGCAACTGTGAAGGCAGTCTTTTCCTGGCTGGATTTTTCCAATGGAATCTGCCAGAATGAATCCTTGAGATCTATTGAACTAATATAAACTGTATCCTCAAGTCTCATTAATAAACCTTCAATATTCGGAATGGGGTATGCATCCTTACGTGTAAGTTTATTTAGTTCACGGCTATCTAGACAAATTCTAGTTTTATTGGGTTTAATAACCGCAGTCACAGGTGAAGACCAAGCACTATAACTCTCTTCAATCACCCCTAAACTAATCATTCGATCTAGTTCTTCATAGACTAATTTTTGTTTAGCTGGAGAAATCGGATAATGCCTACGTTTCATTGGTTTTGCATCACCCGTATCAATAACATGTTCCAAAAGAAAAGTTTTTCCTAAGCCTAAGATTTCAGACGAAGGAAAATTCTCGATCACCCTTTTAAGATTGCAATCTTGCAGTTCCGTAAAATCGTGTGTATTCGGATCTATTCCATTATCAATTTCACTAACTTCCAAATTTAGCGATGAGTCCAGTCCAAAAAGTTTCCAAAAATTAAAGCCCAAATAAAGTCTCTGCGAAAGTCCAGGAGATATATAAATAGTCACTGACTCAGATCTGCCATTAAATGTTACCGTAGTATCAATTTTTCCTATAATCGGCATGGTCGATCCACCAGCCGTTCTTATCTCAGATTTAAATTCCCTCATTTCAATATCATGACTCCTCAAAAATTCCAAAGAGCCTGCTCCCAGAACAGAAATGGTAGCACCACTGTCCAACAACCCCTTTACCTTTTCACCAAAAATTTCAACCTCCGCAAACGGTCGTATGTCATCATTATCCCCTTTAATAATAGCTCCCTCAACAATTCTGTGTTCATTCCTAAGATCCTTATGTCTTTGCCTAACCTTAATAATTTTGTCCGATATTGGTCCAGATTCCATCTCTGTAAGCCCACTAAAAATTTTCGTCCGAATCTCATTATACTTCACCCACTTGTCATGAAAATTTGCCTGTACGTCCGATGATAGTTTTCTCAAATCCGAATTCCGGGCTTGATTCACTGAACAGGACCCCCGGATCCCCTGTTCCTGCTCAAGTTTCCCTCACTACAAAAAGGGCAATTAGAGACCACATAATTGTCTCGTCCACATTTATAACAAAATACCCTGCCCGATTTTTTCGTACAATTAAAAGCGAAGTGTCCTTTTTCCTTACAATCAAAGCAGGTTATATCACAAACATTTCCTGAAGATTTTTTATGAGTAATTGCCTCAACAATTTCTTCACTTAATTCAATTTCTGGAGAAACTTCCTCAACTAATTTCCCTTCACTCATTTTACCTTTAAATAAGGTTTTATTAAAACCCAATTCAATTTTTGAGACATTTCTCTCAGCACGTCGACATTCTAAAAGAAAATCTGGAAGTGTTTGCGATGTAGAATTATGAACGAAAATAAGCATTTTGCTAGAAATATTTCGTTTCATAATTTCCATTAAATCTTTATCAGATCTTGGAGAACTCATTCTAGAATTTAAATCTATCATTACGTTATAAAATTGGTCAAAAGTTTCATTGGATCTCTGTAACCTATTCATCATCCTATGTTCTAAGTCATAATCACTCTCCCCAGATCTAAACTGAACACCTAACGCCAACTTCAGTGAACTCCAAGTAATAGTTCGATTGCGCTGAACCCATTGAAAATACCAATTGGCAGCATGACCCTTTAACAACATATATAGATTATTTGCAACTTCCTGAAGCGACACTCCCTGCGAAAATGCAATATGTTCAATCCTACGTATAAAATCGTCTATACGTAGTTCCTTGTGATCACCCGAAAAATACACATTCCATCTATGCATTTCCAATGGTTTATTATTAACGGGACGTCGTTCATCAGATAATTTAAATTCATTCCCACAATTTCCCTGTTGACAATTTTCCCTATGATTCGAATTTCCCTGTAAAGCTAGCCGGGACATAGCTTCATTCACTCTCAAAAACAGACTCTCCTCCAAATTGCACATGAGATTAGCAACTTGAGTTTGAACAACAATGTCAATGAACTCCTTCATACTATCTATATTAAAACTTTCTGGTAATTTTGAATCACTATTCTTTAATAAGCTTTCATCTATATTTCGAACGGTAGAGTTAAGATCTGACTCACTAACAACCCGAGCAGATTCTTGTTCTGTGCCAATTGCCTTCCCCATATTTTCCATTGATTTAGCAAAGCTACGTGTAACCGGTCTTCCTGAAGCCATATTCAAAATTAAAACCAAAAAGGTAAAAATCCAAACTTTTTTTTTTTTACAAAAAAAAAACACTCGCGGATAAGCAAAATTTTTAAATAAAAACAGTGACAAACAAAAAAAATCCAATAATAGTTTTTAAAAAAAATCAATAAAAAAATTCAAATAAATCAATCAATAAAATATCTGGGTTGTGAAGTTTAAAGTTCAAAATGGAATCACAGCAAAACAAATAACAATAAAATATAACCAAGTATTCAAATCCCCTAAGAAAAATAAAATATACCTACATTTAGAATCTCAAATCCATTACAACTGTTAGTTTCAAAATTGGTAACAACATATAGGATAATAAAATTGAAACTCTGTAGCAAATTAATTTAATCACACAACTTGGGTACGTTATACATACATATCAAAGGATGCGGCATTAAAAAATTCGTAAAACAAATTTGCTAAAATTGTACAATTATTCATTAAAATTAATTAAACAGTAAGTTACATTCAAACAAATTGTCATGTTCCCGTTGGGCGCCATTTGTAACGTCATTGATTTCTAACAACACAACCTTTGGGTTCTTATCAATGAGTTACTAATTTCCTTACTAATTTGAATACTTGCTTGGGTCTAGATGTCCAACCCATTTTATCCCACCCCTTTGGTATTAAAATACCACCATGATTATATTTAAACAAAATTTGAAAATATAATCCCAAAAATATCCCAATTTTACTGCAATTTTATTCCATCTATACCTTATCACTTCACAACCCGATTTAAATAATTTAATGTGCCATCTTTCGTATGTTCATTTTCAAACAATAGTTATTTCATTTATTAAAATTTTCATAGAAAAGAAAAAATAAAAATATTAAGATTTACAAACAATATTTCAGACCTGAGTCCATGCAATATTAATAATCTGAATAATCTAAAAGTTAGTTAATGTTTTTTTTTTATTTATTTATAACCAGGAAAAATGCAATAGAAAAAAAACAACAAATTCAAAAACATAGAATTAAATAACAAGAACTTACAATCTGTTATCCCACGATGATATGTACATATCAGCATTTCAAACACATTATTAAAATTTTAAACAACTGATTATATGATTAGGTAATACAAGAAAAAGAAATTAAGCACAGGAAAACACAAAATAACTCGTTTTAAAAATATTAAGGACAAAAGAAAAAAAAAACATTAATAAATAATTTTAATAATTAACAACACATAAGTTATTAAAAAACACAGTTAATTATTAAAAGAAAAGCAAAATTTAATCAACAATTTAAGACAACATTAAGTTAAATTACGTTCATCCATAAAACAAAAATCACAAGAACACAGCAATTCATCAGCAGGTCACAAACCCGTAAGCACTAGCATGTATTGACTTATTTGGTTTCAAAATTGTATTCCTCTTTAGCATTTAATATATTTCGCATGTTTCATTTGTCACTGTTTTATTTGATATTGGCTTTAAATTTGTTTTGGTATTCAATATAGTCTTTTATGTTATATTACCCTTTTTATCGTAAGGATTTCCACATTACTAATTTTTATCTATTTTTCCCCTTTTTCCTTTATTTTCATATGTATCACAAGTTATCCTTTTAATCTTGTATTCTTTCCAATATCATATCATTTTTAATTTAATATCTTTTCACCTTCGAATCTTTTTAATCTTTTATCCTTTCAAAGACATCTTTTATTCGTATTTCATTTATTAGTTTATTTCTATTTCATAAAATATTTTATTTTTTTCCCTTTAATTTCCATTCAACCAAACTATCAACCACAATAATTCAAATTACAATAATTTTCCTTATATTTCTTATTTTCCTTACAAACTGTTCACTTCAAAATCAAAATCTAGACTCCCCAAACTCTTCTCCTAGTCACAAATAAAAACCCCAAAATTTAATTTCCAAAAGAATTGCCTACCTGATTAAATTTTATTTTCCTAAACAAGGAAAACCCGAAATTTTTATATAAAAAAAAATATTAAAACAATATATCCATGCAAAATAGTTTCCAAATAAATTTCCAAAACCCAAAGGCAACTAAATTAAAAAAACTAACGAATTCAAATTCAAATCAAGTACAAAAATAAACAGGTAGAAAGTACTGAACCAACCGGAACAAGAAATGACGACACTGTGCACGATTTTGCAGATTTGTCGTTTTAAAGAGCTTCTGTAATATACCGGAATCACTTGTAGAATACGGTTGGGCTTTCAATTCTGACAGTATTCAATATAAATGGTAGAAGTTTAAGAGGATTTGCAATTTATTCGTATAAAAATGCTTTTGAAAAAGTTACCAACAAAACCTCACTCCATTAATAAGCACCCCTATCATGAATAATTTTTCCGTCGTAATTTTTCCCCTTTTTACGTATTTGCGATCATGACAAATTGTTCACGGGAGTTTCACGATAGCATTTTTTCCTTCGACAGGAATTAAAATTTCATGGGAACAAAAATTCCACTTGTTATTCAAGACAGGGGTTAATTTCTCTTAAACTCAGAGCACTTTAGTATTTAGAAGACAAAGTTGACTTTAAGTCAACATTTAACAAAAGCTTTTATAATATATAAATCAAACTAATTGTTATTTTCTCTCAGCCAATTAAACACTTTATATTGATAACTTTCAAAAGTATAAAATAAATTAATTTTAATTTTGTATTTACTGTTTCCTTTCATCTATTTAAATAAATTCTAGAAACATTCATTAACGCCAATACCCAAAATTCAAAATTGTTTCAACACACTCTTTAATACCCAAAGATTATTGATAACAAATTCCATCATTAAATTGGTCCCTTCTCTATACAACTACGAACAAAATAAATTTATAAAATAAATACATCAAAAGCAACAGAAAAAAAAACGAACAACTTTGGCGAAATTTAATTGAAATTTATTTTAACCGGAAATAACATTTTGTAAAACGTTTTCTACAACAGTAGCAACACATAACAAAACCATCATAAAATTGATTTTACTATAATAACAAATAACAGCAAAAGCAACTACAACAGCAAAACTCTAAAACGAAAAAATCCTTTTGCCATCATAGAACAACAATTAATTATTTTTGTGCAATTGACTGAAATTTATGACATTTGATGAACTAAACAAGGAAAAGTAAATGCGAACAAAATACAATGTGAGGCAAAAAAAAAAAAAAAAAAAAAAAAAATGGGGACGAAAGCAATAACCAAAAAAAAAAAATTTGGAAATTTTCCAAACTTTTTTCCAAAGTTTTATTTTTAATTGTATATAATTTCAATAATTTGTTTACCAACCTAAACTTTAGGCTGATATTTGTTTAGGAAAATACGATAAAATACACTTTCGGAATATTTTATAATCTTTGAAAATTATTAGATTTTCATAAATAAATCTTATTTTGAATTTTAACAAATAAAATTAGCTAAAACTGGTAATGATCCAAGAAAATGCTGCAATTTCATTAATAATACACTTGGTGGATGTAAAACGAAAGATATAATTCTGAAAAATACTACTGTCCAAAGAATTTTAAGTGATATGGAGAAGGTTGATTGCTTTAATGATTTCTTCTTGAGTAGTATACATGATCTTAAACAATAAATTAATGTTCAGTCAGGTGACACTTTTAACTCACTTCATACACTTTCTGTATTACAACAAAAGTTTTTATTGTAGAGTGTCACCACCCGCAGATATTGAAGATATAAAATTGCATATGAACGATAACAAAAGTCCTGGCAATGATCATTTAACACCCAAATTTGTACTGAAAATTCACAAAGTAGTTCCAGTTCCTAAAGAGCTTTACGCAATCGAGGTTGCTAAGTATTGTCCAATATCAGTTTTATCAACGATTGATAAAATTTTTGAAAAATTGTTGTATGATAAACTTCAGAATTTTTTGGAAGAGAATAATGTTCTATATAACTGTCAATTTGGATTCAGGCGAGGTTGTGGTACAGATACTGCCGTGCTAAATGTTGTAAAA
The DNA here is from genome assembly GCA_943735925.1 of Pollenia amentaria. Lineage (NCBI taxonomy): Eukaryota > Metazoa > Arthropoda > Insecta > Diptera > Polleniidae > Pollenia > Pollenia amentaria. Next base: position 219,282,805 of record OX031007.1, on the reverse strand, counting down.
TCGATTTGTAATGGTTTGGATGAAGGCTTTACTGGAGTGGCAGCTATGTTCTTTGATTTTGCAAAGGCCTTTGATCTAGTGGATCACCAAATTTTATTGCAAAAATTAGCATGTTATGGTGTTCAGAAGTTATTTTAGCAATAGAAAACAATATGTTCAAATCAACAACGTAAAAAGTTTTGTTGGCAATGTTGATTATGGAGTTTCACAAGGTAGCGGATTGGGTCCACTATTGCTTTCAATCTATTTGAATGACTTACAAAATGGGATTATTTATTGTATCCTTAATGTGTGTTTGTTTATTGTATCCTTACAAGGGTGATTTAGTATTAAAATCAAATATTGAAAGAGATTCCGCTTTCATTTGCTCGGCTTAATCAATCGGTACTTAACACTAGAAAAACTAAGCTTGTTCGTTTTGGACCGCAATCAAGTAATAGAAACTTTTCAGTAAATGTAGATGCTGAAATAATTCATGAAGGATGTTCAACTACACATTTGGGAATCACCTTGCAATCCAACTTGAATTGGGATCTGCATATAGCAAGCTTAAAACAGAAAATAGCGCCTGCAATAGGCATATTATAAAAGTTAAGTCGTAAGCTTAATGTAAAAGCGAAATTAATGATATATCAAGCATTAATTCAATCGCATTTGAATTATGTACATGGCTATTATTCATGCCTATAACAACAGAAATGTTCAAATTAAATTTCTTCAAAGTTTACATAATAAGGCGTTTAAGATCGAACATAATTTGCCTTTGACATATCGATGCCTTACTTTCTCAACCTCGTATCTTAAAAAAATACGGTTTTGACTTTTTCATGTCAAACAATTGCTATTTTTGTGTTCTATTACTGCAACAACTTAAAATTTCAATAATTTATTAATATTAACAGAATTAAGACAAAGTATTGAAATAATAAGTTGTTGCAGTAATAGAACACAAAAATAGCAATCGTTTAACATGAAAAAGTCAAAACCGTATTTTTTTAAGATACGAGGTTGAGAAAGTAAGGCATCGATATTCAACAATCTCATTATATAGGGATATATGTAAGACGATCCTGCCAGTTTATGGTTTACATAACTACCTAGTCTTACACTATGTCTTTAAATCTATTCACAACATTGGACATCGGACCATTTCTTTTCAACAAAATCAAATGCATTTTAGTACCCGCAATAGTTCTAATTTACGGGTTCCAAGATGTAGATTAGAAAAATCCAAACAACGCATTGACTACATGGAAGGTGTTAAATATAATGAATTACCCAATGAGTTAAAGTCCTTTAAAAAAATTTCATTGTTCATTGTATCGCTGAAAGAATATTTATGTTCAACATTGGAAGCACTTTTGATGTAAGTTATTTATATTTATTTAAAATTTTATTTGAAACACAAATTTTTTTCCTAAAATTTTTTTTCTTCCTTTTTTTAAAAATCAAATGTAACTATTTTAACTTACCTAATTACCTTGCTTTTTGTACAAAGTAGTTTAAGAATCTGCCTCAATAATACCTAAGGGCACTGAGGACAAATGTTTTGCTTTAATGAAATTTTGTACAAATAAACATTTAATAAAAAAAAAAAAAATTCTAAAAAAAAATGTTAAAAAAAACTTGTAGAAATTTTGGTTAAATCTTGAATTTTTTTTTTTTTTTTTGGAATTCTAAGGCAAATGTATTACATATAATCTCGGAACTACAACAAGTGCAAGTTGTACAAAAACCACAAGCAATTTGTTTTTGTAAAATTATTGTACAATGTCAAAAACAAAAACAACGATAATAAGCAAAAATACTACATCCAACAATTATAAAACTTAAAAAAGTTATCAGCATGGCTTTTAGGATCATCTGTAATGAATTCGTATTGTAGAATTTCAAAATATTAGATAGAAAATTTCAAAGTTTTTTTCTTTTGAAATTTAAATAAAGAACCTAAATAAATGTAAAACTTAAAAATTACCTAATATTCAATATCTCGTATTGAAAAAAATCTCAAGTTTCTTGGCACTTTTAAAATTCTAAGTCGTTCTTATTTATTTATATTTAAATTTTCAAGAAAAGGAAAATGTTTTAATAATATTTTAATCATGTATTTTTAAGAGATTTTTAAAAATTTCGATATTTTCATCAATTAAAGATTTTCCTTTCATTTTAATATTTCAATAAATTAAAAATCTCATAACTTAAAAATAGTTTTAATATTAATTAATGAAATTTGGCGCATAGGTTAAAATTGGCCTTTATTGAACATGGGGCGAATCGGTCCATAATTTCACATGGCCCATTTGTGCCCATTAACCATCTTATTATGTTGGTATTAATATTTAATTTGGTCCAAACTCATTTTATTGCAACCAAAATCATCTTTCTAAATTTTATTGGAATCAGTTCAAATTTTATTATAGCTCACATACAAATACTACACCCGAAAATAGATTTTAATGTCATAACTTCCTTATAAAAGTTACTACACGCAAAGAAAAAACATGGTTGTGGTAAACAAATTCTAAGAGCAGCATATTATGATAAGATTCATGATTGTAGTCGACATATTAATACTATTATTGAATCATATTATGACCAAATATATTCGTAATATTACATCATAATATTTTTTCCTTAATCCTAATTTGTTTTTATTACATCATATTATAATTTAATGTAATCATATTATTATCATGCTAATCATAATAAGTTAAGAATAATTCATATTATTATCATGTTAATCATATTAATATGTAGATTAAATCTATTAATACTATTATTGAATCATATTATGACCAAATATATTCGTAATATTACATCATAATATTTTTTCCTTAATCCTAATTTGTTTTTATTACATCATATTATAATTTAATGTAATCATATTATTATCATGCTAATCATAATAAGTTAAGAATAATTCATATTATTATCATGTTAATCATATTAATATGTAGATTAAATCTAAAACCGAAAAATATTTATAAAAAATAAATATGCTTATTTACTTGCTGGAAACCTGAACGTAAAAGTGTTACAGATATTTGACATCATAATATTCTGCAACTTTAAACATAATATTTTTAAAATATTTTTGTCCTAGGTCGCAATTATTTATAAACTATTTTATAGCATTTTCATTCTTTTCTCTAAAATAACAAACTGAAATACGTAAGCTTGTTACAACATCTAATAACATTATGCGTTACGTTTTCGAATCAAACAGATTTGATCATGTATCTCCATATACCAAACGTGTTTTGGCATGCGCTTTGATGATTACCTCAAGTTGAAAAGTTTAATTTGTTTGCATACAATTATAGTAACAAAAGAGCCTAAATATCTCTACAACAAGCTGACATTCACCTCATCATTACGAAATAATAGTATCCGCACCTTTAGATTTCCCAAAAGTGCTTCTTATAACCAATTTTATATATCTACAATTTATCTCTGGAACCATCTTCCAACTGATATACAACTCACTAGCAACGCAATAAAATTCAAAAAGTTATTAATGAGTCACTTTGATAATAACTAATACATCTAGGACCTAGATATAAGTATGTTTTAAATTTAATGTTTAATTATTTATTTATTTTAAGTGTTTAATGTTTGTTTAGATTATTATTTCTGCAAAACCGTACCCTATAACGTATCTGATTCTAATACTGTAATTCAGAAGATATTGTATCTCGTTGTATTAGAAAAGCAAGTAATTAATATAAATACAAAATACCAAAAAAAAAAACAAAAACAATGGTCAATATTTTTGCACCATTTTCAAACAATATTAAAATTCTTTTAGCATTGATATTTTATTTTGTGACACTACATTTTTTTTAATGTAATTATAATTTCTTTCAACTTGTTTTTTTTTTATTTTAATGGGTATTTTTTTTTTTAATTGCTTAACCCCTGAATAACAAATATTTCGATAGGCATACGTAAAAAAAACGACACAGCTGATACAGTTATTTTATAAATGGCGATAACAAAATATTATTAGAGTACAGAAAGTTGTCATGTTATGGATATTAAATATCATTTAATGGTTGTGAGGAATATAATTTGTTTTCAAAACTATTACTATTTTTTTTTTTTTTTTTTTTGTTATAACATTTTTATTTTTCAGTGAACCATTCTTAAATTTATAATTGCGATAAGCATTGGCATGCTTACAGTAACTATAATATTGTTGATATTAATTAAAAATAGCAATAGTTTGTGTACGACAACAATATATTGTTACAATAAACATAGTGTTGTGGCCACAACCAGTCCAATCATATTTTTTCTCTGCATGTATTTACATAACATTTGGCAACAATGACTTTAGCTATTACGTTATGACAAAATGTTGTGTTGGTGGGTCCAAAATTAACCATAGGTACCATATAAACACCCTTCCTAAAATCATTTAAAGCCACAAAAATTTCATATAGATGAAGATATTGAAATAATATTCCGCAAAAAAAACTTTTATATCAATATTAAATTCAATTACATGATTTTGTTTTGGCGGGTCCATATTCCCCATGGGTCCCAAATAAGGTACACTTGCAAAAATGTGTTCCTATAAACTGTGGTGTGGGTATCATATGGTCGGGCTTGACCGACTGGTTTTTTAAGATTTTAGGATTTGCTCAATTTAGTGGTCACTGATTAATGGTGTATTCTTTTCTGACAATAGTCTGTCATGCATTCTACCATTCACGGGGGGTTATTTTGCATTCTAAAAATAAATGGAAACATGTAAAAATTTGTCGTTTTGCTTTCTAAATATATTGCACAAATAAATGGTAAATATGTTCCTTAGTTAAATTTTTCTGGGTATAGAATATAATTTTTTTTTTTTTTTTGAACTGCGTTAAGTACTTTTCTACGCAGGCAAGTATTTTGCTTATTAACTTTATTCTTGTGTCTACGTACAATTGGTTTTATATTGTGAAATTGTTATTAACTGTAATGGATATTAAAATTTCTGTTTAACTTTTCTTTAAACTGTTAAGGCGCAACATTGTTGACAACAATGACTTTTATTATTTGAAATCATTGCTTAAACGCTTATTAGCAACAACACAAAAGGAATGTGATAAATCGCTTCAACCAAGGTGAATATCGCTAATTATTTTAAAGTGTGCATTTAATACGCTAAACATACACTTGTGTTAAGTATAAAATCAATATATAACTCCATTTGAAATACAGAAAAATGTAACGCTTTTTTAACTTGCGTGTAACATGAAACTTTTTTAGAACAATAAAATACCATAAATTTCTTAAATAGAGAGTAGTTCCGTTGACAACGCCTTATTTCATAGATTTAATACCCTTCACCACAAATTTTGGGATATTTGGGCAAGAAACATGACATTAGGCTTGCCAGATTCAATTTGGAAAAGTTGTTGACATTCATAAAAAAAATTTTGAAAGGAGTTATTGACAATTAAAAACTTCCTGAGCTAATCTTTTATTAAAATAATTGTTTACGCAAGTTAAAAGCAAAAAATACAAGCAAATGAACTCAATATTTGTACAAAAATTTCTGTAGGCTTTTTTTTTGAGTAAATTGTTTAAGGTTTTTAATTATACTGTAAGTGTAATATATGGCGTATCCGGCGGGTAAGCCTAATGTTCATCAATAATATGTTTTCCAATCGATATAGAAAGTAATAAATTGTAGAAAACCGAAAAAGTGCGTTTTTAGGTACGTTTAACCTTAATATTAAATTTTTAATTATTTTTAAAATAAGAGCTAACCTTACAAACGGTTTGCACTAGGGATGCCAATCCAGAAATCCCGATTAGCGAATCCCAAATCTCGGGATTTGAATTTTAAAATACCAGGATTTTCGGGATTTAGTCAGTCCAGAAATCGTTAACTTAATTTTTTATTTTACCTTTTTTTATAAAAAGAAATAATGACATTCTCCCTTGAGAGTGTAGGGAACACAACTTTGACCTTTCATATTAATTTGATTAACTCCGTTAATACTGTCAATGAAAAGGAAAGAAAAAAGTTAAACTGGTTTTTTTTTTAAGCGTGTCCAACAATTATAAAGAAATATTAATGCGAGAAGTGCTGCAAATAATTAAAGAAGAAAGTTTATTTAAGAAATAAATGTCTTTTGAAATGCACAAATCAAAAAGAAAAACCAAAAGTTCCGTAAGGTTTTTTCATCTGCTGGTGCACCAAATGCAAAATTTAAGCTTTACCCTTTACAGGCTTAGGCTTATTAAAGTGATTTCCGAAAGTGGGTATGAAATAGGGAGATCGATTATTCGACCTTTTTCAATAACCGGTTTTCGAATATTCCGAATAGTTGCTATTTGAAAAAACCGGTTTTCGGTTAAGCATTTTTTAAATAACCGGTTAACCGGTTTTAGTTCGAATACATAAATACAGAAAAATCAAATAAGTTTTTGTAATAAAAAGTTAATTTAAATAAAAACAAAACAATTCACAAAGGTAAGGCAACAACAAAATACGATAAAATCCAAGAAAAGTGTGATAAGTAAATTGATTTTACTGTTGCGCCTTAATTTTTAACAATTTCTATTTATTTACTAAATCTATGTTCGCACCTATTAAATATTTGACGTCCTATACGTAACCACAAGGTTTATTAAAAAATTGTTTGCTTTTGCAAAACGTTTCCTGGATCAAACATCATTAAACAGTTTCTTAATTGCATTATAAAATTATCTTCTTACAAATAAAAATAAGAAAAAAGTCCATTAAAATTGGTAAAAATAAAGCTAAATTTTGATAAATCTGCTGGTCATGTTTTTTGTATTTGTTCGTCAAATATTTGTTAGGTCTGAACATACCTTAAACTTTATTTGTAAGAAGATAATTGAATAATGTTATTTAGAAACAGTTAAATGAAGTTTGATCTAGACAAGCGTTTTGCAAAAGCAAATAAAAAATTATAGGAATTTAATAAATTCATTATTTGAGATATTCTCCCAAATATATTTTAAATGAGTTTTAATTTGTTAGTGGTTAAGCATGTCTATATAAATCAGTAGTTTGTCTCTTTAATCCCGATCGAAATATATCCAGAGATAACATCTATAATAATATTTAGAATACTCTCGCACAAATTACTATTTACTTTTAACTGAACACGTTTTTGTAGTATTTTGAATTGTTTTTGGTTTTTACAGGAACACACGCTTCTATAAGCGATTTGTATTTACATTGTTCATAATGGTGTTTGACTTTTGTTTTGACATTCTTCATAAAAAGTTTAAGTTTGCCAAAATTAAAAAATACTTGAATATACGGGTACATTTACAACAAGAGTAAGGAAAACGTATATAAATTACACATTATTAAAATAACCGGTCTATTTTATTAAAATAACCGGCTTATTTGATATTCGAAAAATGGACATTTTAAAATAACCGACTTGGGCAAAACTAAAATAATCGGTTAATACCGGTCGAATAATAACCGTTCGATCTCCCTAGTATGAATCCTAAGAAAGCAATTTCACGAAATTAGATAGTGTAATTTATACACTTCAAAATTCCCACATTTTAATACCCACCAGTGGTGGTGGGTTTAAAAATGTGTTTGTTTTAAAATAAGATTTTTATGGTTAACTAAAGAAAATTGATTTTGCTAATTAATTTCGAATTAAAATTTCCATTAATTATCTTAATTCATTTAATAAAAATTTTAGTAGAATCTTACAAATAAATCAATTACTATTTTGCTCTTTTCAATTACTATATTAATTTTTTTTTATAAGGTAAAACAACCGAGGTAATTGAGTAAAATATAGATTTTATGTTAATTAATTACACATTGTTTGAAATCCTACGTTGTTTTTAATCATATTTTTAATTTAATTAATCATTAATTAAGAAAACTCACACTTTAAAATTTTTAAAAATTTTAGTAATCAATATAATCATTAAACAACTTTGTAATATTAAATGAATTATACAACTTTTGTTTGTAAAAAGTTTTTAGACGTTTTTTTTTAATAAATATCTATAAAAGGCATTTATCTTTTGACTTCCAAAAATCCCGAATACCGAAAAATCCCGATATCCCGAAAAATATCGATTTGCGAAAACCAGTCCCGATTGGCATCCCTAGTTCGCACCACTGGATTCATCGTACTCCAATAAGGCGGGTATGCTAATACATTTGATCGTAACTTGGGAACGTTTAGTCCGATTTTGATCATGCCATTTACAAGCGATTGGGAATAATAATTCAATTTAGTCATTCAAATGAAAAATTTTTTATGTTGTCAACTTTTTCGGAGTTATTCGGAAATAAATGATAAATTTTTGTTTTTATTCAAAATTACTAATTTTGTATATATTTTGTTGAAAAAATTAAAAAAAAAATTATAATAAGGACAAAAATCTTACAATTTTATCATTTATCGGAAGGCCAGGTATATTCAGAATACAATAAGTCATGAAAATAGTAGACATAATAAATTGATTTGGCTCAGTTTAATGTCTAATACTCTTAATATTTAAGAAATGTCCATTATTTTGGGAAGAAAAAGTACCTAAGTACTAAGTTTACTTAAGGCATAAGTGAAAACTAAAGCTCATAGAGTTAAAGAAGACTTTAGAATAGCAATATTCCGAAAACCATTTCAACACGAAAAGTTGGATAGAAGAACATCGTTAAATCAATTGTTTCCTTTTAAAAAGGACCCAGAATATATATATATATAAATATATATATATAGGGCCTTAGATCAATATTGTAGAAATTTCAAATGAAATGCTAAACTTTTGTATCGTTCGAAAGTAAAAACGTATAGAAACTGTATGTTTTAAAATGTAAAATTTCTTGTAAAAGCGTTATATTTGATACTATTGCATTAAATTTTCTTTGAATATGTGTATTTGTGTCAAATGCATTTGAATCACTAAAAAACTTAATTTCGAAAAGATTGAGTCAGGTCCCTTCTACATGAGACCAACGATATACCCCTTTTACATTCTCAATAAAAATTTGTTATGCTGTGGTAAAGGGTTTATAAGATTCTTTAAGTCACTTTTACCTCTAAGGTATTAATTTTAAAAAGAAAACGATAAACCTTAAGAAAATTTTGTATGAAATTTTTTTTTAATGCCGAATGTTTTTCATATGAATATTTTTAACGTTTGTCTTGTTGTTTAATAATATGACCTTATACATTTGGCAACAAAAATCTTTTCAAAGGTACTTTATATAATTTTTTTGTTCAGATTTTCTTGACCCCGATGTGTATAAAATCAAATTCAAATGCCCCAAAAACTAATAATAGTTGAAGATCTATTACAACAACCATAATAAAACAGCTAAATTGAAATAAGAGTAGAAATGCGGAAAAGGGAAATATGAAACGCAGACAGGGGGAGAAAGGGAGAGAGAAAACCAACAAATTATTTAGAGCACACAGAAATATCAATCTTTACATTGCGATTTAATCGTAATTAATAATACTTTAATATTATTGAAAGCAAAAGCTGATGCCTGATACCACAAAAAATATTTTACTTGGTATAATGAACACATTAGAGTTGCCCAAAAAACACTTGCAATGTATCTGAAATATTTATGCAAGTATGGTCAATAACATCCCGGATACATTTGACAAAACGAAAAATGGTGGAAATTCTTTTTAAAAATTAAATAAGATTTCTTTATAATGACATACATATGTATTTGTATATTATAAATATTTTGTATTAAAAGATAACAAAAAAATAATTAAAACCTGTTCAAATATTTAAAATCAAAAATATAAGAAAATTATTCAATTGTAAAATAGTCAAAAATAAACTAAGCCAAGGCGACTTAAAAAATTTTCAGTGATCAGTAAAGTTTTACTGTTTATTTAAAAAAAAAATTGCAATAACCTGTAAAAATTTACAGTAAGCAGTAAATATTAAATTCTTATTGCAGTATTTATTTGATGAAGGATGCACATTTATGTTTGAAACATAGTAAAAAAATCTTTTAATTTTTGTAAAATATGTATAGCACACAGCTGATGAAATTACTTGAATCACAGTGCTGAATTTTGCGTAAAATAAGGATTGCCATAATTTTTGGAACTTTTTTTATTAAAATCGTGTAAAAAACACGCGTAACTCAAAAAAGGATTACTGTTATTGATCCGTGCTATACACAAATCGCGTAAATAAAGTATCGTGTAAATCAAGAGATACTTGTATTTTATCATAGGAAAGTTTATAAGAAACTTTACGGTATACTTGAATCACTTTTCCGACATTTACTTCTATATCCTTTTGTTGTTGTTTTAAAATTTCCCAATAAATGTTATTCACCCTGTTTCAAATATAGAAAATGAAGAGCATGTCAGGTAGGGAACAATTGGCTTTTTAATATTATGGCTGCAATATGGTATTATATATTTTACCATAGGAACACAATGGCATCGTATGATCGTAGTAGCGTTCCACTAAAAAACGTGCTCCACTAAACGTGGTTTATGTATGAACTCATAACTTAAATAGCTTCAAACGTGCTGATTAGCGTTCCCGGTTTGGAGGACTATGTTCAGCTAACAATAAGCGCTTCTTTTAACCTAATAAAACACTCCTAAAGTACTTTTTTAAGGGCTACCTATATTATTTGCTATATTATTGCTTTTCCTTGTTTAAATGCCTTTTTCATATACCATATTATATTTTTATTTTTTTTTTTGCTTTAAAACCTTCTTCGTTATCAGCAATAAAATAGCAGTTTTTTTTGTATATTTAATTCGTTATCATTTACTGCTGTATAAGAGCTCTCTTATCGAAGCGCTCGATTATGTGCGTTTTCTCTTAAGTGCTTTATAAAACTCAAATTTTTTACTGGGGTACGCCATAGATACACATTACACAGAACAATTTAAAAATTGTCTCTAATCACCAACTTTATACCCAATTCATAATATCAAGTTAACAAGTTGCTGATTTTGCACCTATTACCAAAATGATTATATTGATTACTAACAATTGTATAATTGTGAAAAGTTTTTTCAATAAATGATGTTTTCAATTTTAATTAAAAAAATTAACAAAACACTTTGCCATTTCAAACAATGTGTTAATTTATTTAATTAAATATTCACAATTCCCAACGACAATTCTACAAAAAAGTCAATCAATATTTTTTGATTTTTAATTAATATTTTAATTAAACATTTATTTCAAAACAACTCAAATAAGTATTAATTATATCAAAATTATATATTTAATTTTTTTCAACTAAAAAAATAATTGATTCAATTATCACATTAATTTAATTTAAATACTTTTTAAACCATTTTTTGTCACGTGAAAAGCCACTTTAACATGGCGATGTCTTACGAGGGGTTAAATGGCACCTTTTTGATACTTTGTAACATGTCACTGAAATAACCATAATGGACACATCCAATTTCGGTTAAATTAATGCCTGTCGCAGATATTGTCACAAATGAACCATTTCAATATGATACAATGTGAACCATTTCATATAAAGTAATAGGACTAGAGAGAATCAGCCACTAACCGCACAAAATCCAGTCACATGAATTGTTTTGTGCCAATTACCTTTCCTCTGGACCAACTACACTCTAAAGAAATTATCACCAATTAAGTGATAGGTCTTGTCTTCACCTATCACAATTCGTTCCTTTTAATTATAAAATTTTGTTCACTGATCACGGTATAAGTGCTTTAAGAGCAACCGACACAAACTTCCCACAGGGAATAGCCCGGCAAAAATTGTTCAAGATTTGGAAGCAGTAAATATGTATTGTGCATCCCAACCGCTTTCTTTTTTGCTTTTTTGCTGCCTTACTCTAATGCTGTAATATAGGATATAATCCTGCATTCTTAACATTTTCTACTGCTTCATTAAAACAGTAAAATTCTGAATACTTTTGATAAAAAATACAAAATTAAAAGATTTTGTTTGTTGTGCTTAATTCCCTTTTATTAATAATTGATAAAAAATACGGAAATTTATTGTTGGAGGATAAGCTGTGTTGTGAGTGTATGTAGGTAATTCTCATTCCCTCCGTAGTGTTGTATGCTGATAGCTTTGGCTTTTCTAAAATTATTTAGGAGAACGTTTCCTGATGATCTGGCCTAAGCAACCAGTGAAATGCGCATAGGAACAGCTTAACCTCCAACAATAAATTTCAGTATTTTTTTTATCAATTATTAAAAAAAGGGAATTAAGCACAACAAACAAAATCTTTTAGTAAATACTTGTATTCCCAAAAACGACTTTGATAATAAAATATAAAATTTTAACTAGATTTTACAACAATTAAATATAATTGTATATAAAACTATAACCCTATTATTCCAAAAAAAAAAAATATATTGTGGATGTATAAAAAGTGTTTTAAACGATGAAATAAAATGTATTCCAATACTTAATTTTTTCAGTTTCTTTATTCACGTAAATCATGTCCGTTTTCAAGGCGTGAAATAAACATATTTCAGATCTGTAAAGCACAGCTTCTAAGCGAGAAAATCCAATTATCCAAGAATCATGTAATACTTCATAGAAGTGTATGTGCTTAACTTCGAATTCTCCCTTACATTACTGCTCTCAAGGAAACATCAGTTTTTGCTGGAAGCTGGAGTAAACGTAAAAGAGTATCTACGTCTTACTTAGATCTAACTTAATATCATTCGCCATTTTGTGCCATAGAAAAAGAAAATTAAATATATAAAATGAATTTATTATTTGTTTAAAAATTAAATATTTGAAGAGAAAAAAAGGAAAAAATAAACAACAATTGGAATCAAAATGGAATTTTGAATAGAAAACAAAAAACGTTTACAAAATAAGTTGGAGCGTGTTTGTAGAATTTTACGGTTATACGTCCTACGTTCCTACGACGTACGACGCAATTGTGTTCCTAGCATGAAGGTTTTTCTAACGGCCTGATTTTAATATTATTAACCCTCATGGGCGCACCAAGGTACCCGGTTACCTTTGGCGGTTTCAACAAAAATTTTCTCATTGAAATTGATAATCTGCATGTCTGAAACTTCTTGATAACTAATAACTTTAAAAAAACTTGGTAGTTTTGCAGCCGTCTAGCAAAAAAAATTTTGTCATTTGCCTGAGAGACCAATTTATTCTTACCAATCTTAAATCGGTATCTGGTTATATGTACGTATTTTATATGGGAATGCGGTTATTATAGGTAAATTGTTTGAAGTTGGTTTGAAGTAGCTCTGCATAAACTAATGATAGTCTGCCCATATAAAATATAAACGTGAAGAATTTATTTTATAAAATAGAGAAACGGAAACATAAAGAAAACCTAAAGTCTATAAATAATAAGAACAAAAGATATTAAATTATAATGTAGATCGTTCGAGCAGTTTGTTCACATTGGACGATTGTATGATGATGGTATTTCTGTAAAATTAGTGCGCCGTTGTAAGAATTAGAACTGTCATCTCCGAAACATTTACTACCACAAGAGTTCTCAGACAATGGGACAACTTATCCTGCAATTTTTTCAACCTCTTAGTGAAAAAAAAATTGGAATAAAAGGGCAACACTGAAAAACAAAAGTCATATACTAGTCGCTTTTCCAGATGATATTGGCATTATTGAAAGACACATTCGAGATGTAACTGTTGTATATGAGAAGATTGAGAAAGATTCAGCTAAAAGGGGTCTGGGTATAAACGAGGATAAGAGAAAGATATTGATTGCAACTGCAGAAAAATTAACGCAAATAAAATATGGCGACGAAGTTCAAGCAGGCACTTGTAATATCGAGATAGTAGAAGAATTAATCTATCAAGATCCACTGTAAAAATAACAGCATCCTTGAAATAAACAGAAGGATAGTGCTTGCAAATAGGTGTAATTATAGACTAAGCAAACGTTTTAAAAGCACATCCATCTCCAGGAAAACGAACACCACGTGTGATATACGTTCCAAATCATGGGTACTTGCAAAAACCGATAAATATCTGTTACGCATTTTGAGAGAAAAATAATTCTTAAAACATATGAGTCCATATGCGTTGACAAAGAGTGTAGACGACGAATGAGTTATTAGCTGTATGAGATTTACACCACTGTGAACTTAGTTAGACGTATAGACATGCAACGATTGCGCTGGCTGAGATACATCGGAAAGCTGAACGCAGAATGAGACACATTCGATTATCAATATGAAAAAAGCGTAAATGGGAAATACCTAAACATTCCTGGTGAATCAAACTGGAGACAACGCACAAATGATTGAAGCGCATCGATAATATTTGCAGCAGGTACGGAATCAAATGTTTTTTAAATTTTTTTTTTATGAATTTGAAAGCCTGTTTGTTAACTATTGACAGAAGCTTATGCATATAATAGTTGGGCCTTAAGTAAAACAGTTAAAATTACAATTATGTATAATACGAAAACCATTTTTTATTGACAAAAATAAGTAAAAATTAAATTTTATTAATGAAATAATATTAAAAAAAAATTAAAACAAAGCCTTACTACCATAGAAAGAATCACTAATCTGGTGATTAATCCCATTCATTAGTTTAGTTGTTTTCCATGTCAATCCAAAATTATTTTCTAAAGTCAATATTGATGCATGAAATTAATGCATTACGTTATGAATGAACAAAAAATGAGACTCTTCTGCTATAAATTTTGCTTTAAATAATTTAAGACCTATTATTCCTTGGGATACAAATTCCCATAACTCTTTACGAAAAATGTTTTTCCATTTTTTTTTTTAAATACATTTCAACTGCAGGACAATTGTAAATTACACGATCAATAATGATTATTTTTTTCTTGATTTTTTTCGCCAATTTAATGTATAAATTTTAAAAATTCCTGTTTAGCTTCCCAGCAAAAATGTATGCTTCTTCGAAGGCAGTAATGTAATGGAGAATTCGAAGTAAAGCGCTTACACTTCTATGAAATATTACATGATTTTTGTTTGGAATTCCTCGCGTAGAAGCTCTGCTTTACAGATCCTAAATATGTTTATTTCACTCCCCGAATACGGACAGGATTTACGTGAATAAAGAGAGTGAAAAAATAAAGCATTGGCAAAAATTTTATTTCAGCGTTTGTAAAACATTTTTCCAAATCCAAAATATTTTTTTGCAATAGGAGGATTATAGTTTTATATAGTTAAATAGTTATATTAACAAAAACAAAATACATTTATTTAATTTTTTTTAAAGAGATTTTGTTGCTGTTAATATAACTACATAACCATATAACTGGATAATCCGCCTTCCGTGTACAATCCCATTATATCTTATTGTTGTAAAATTTAGTTACCATTTTTCATTTCTTATCAAAAGAATAAAGAATTTTACTGTTTCAATGAAGCAGTAGAAAATGTAATCTAAAAAAAAAAATAAACGAATAAACAGCGATTCACTTCTAGTATATAGCATCGCAATTAAAGATTGCAGGATTATATGCCTTATCTTACAGCACTAGTTTAAGTCAGTAATTTTAAGAAGCAAAAAAGGAAGCAGTTGGGATGCAGTATACGTATTAACTGCTTCCAAGTCGAGAAAAATTTTTGCTGGGTTGTCATATGACATTTTTTTCTTGATTATTGACACTCATTGAAAAGTCTTGACAATCAAGCCAAATCAAGCACGTATGGCAACACAAATGCCAGCCTTGCATATTTTGATGTACGTTTACATACAGCACGCAAAAAGTATTTTATGGACCACTTTAAAGCACATAGAGAAATAAAACTATAGCCAAAAGCAACATAATACCTAATTACCACATTTAACTTTAGTACAAATTGTGTTGAACGAATTCCCGAACAAAGTGTACAGTGTACCACTTCATATAAATTCCCCAATACAAACATTCTCTTTACACCCAGACCCTTCGTTGCGCAAAAACGAAAAACAATTTGGAATTGAATGCCCGCCAGCCATCAATGTTTGCAGGGCAATATATATTTTAGTGAGATAATTTTTTTTTTTGTATTTTGGGGGGCAAATAACTAAAAAAGGATGTCATGAAAAAGTGTTGTTGTTTGTCTCTTTGCTACTGTTTACTTGTTTGTTATGTTGTCTGTTTGTTTTACATTTTTCCTTACATACTTTTAGGCCATAAATATTCGGCTGTAGAATTGTTGTAGATTTGCTCAAGCCGATACAGCATTCAATGACGACGGCAAACAGCTATTTATCTTGTTTTAGTGTTTCAGTTTAATTTTTTTTGCCTTTCATGATGGAAAATTAGGGAACAGAGCTGGTAAATAATTGTTTTAGGGTGGGGCAAAAATTATGCACAGCTTCTTTGTTTAAGATATTATTTAATTTATGTTGAAAAGAACGGTATTTTTAGGAATAACTAATTTAATGGGGGTCTTACGGTTAATGTGGTTGAATTATAGAGAGTGAAAAAATTGAGTTATGGGGTAACCCTCCTGTTTTTTTTTATATTTAACAAATAAAAAGTTGTATTTTTTTAATGACTATTTATAAGCGAAGTTTTAAGGGCGTTTAATAGCATTAAGATGGTATAACCGTTCAAGCCTGACCACACGATACCCTGACCTTTTTTATGTATAAAGATGATCGTAATTGATTTTAGGATATTTGTCTGATATCAATTATCTAGATACCGAAGCTTATACTTGACCTTGTTTATAAGTCATGTGAAAGCTATTGCTAAAAACGTAACAATTTTAAAAAATTATAGGTACTTTAATCTGATGTAACATTTCTAAAGGATTTTTTGCGTCAAACTTATTTGCGATGGGGGTGGTTTTTAAAGGATAGTTATATGGAAATTTATCCCAAGAACATTTTGCATTTTTATCTACACTATGATCGCCGGGCTGGTCGACCGCATATACATATGTAAATATGATGGTTTTTAAAATTTAACAATTAGCTTGTCATATTTCCTTTTCAAATTGTCATATTTTCGCTATAAAATCATAAAACATTGTAATTCAGAAAAATAGCTTGATCTGTTTCTAGCAGCCAATAAAAAAATAGTATACAGAAGCCTTTGAACGTTTACACATCTATGTACGTTAGACTGTACCTCAAAACATCCCCGTACACATCCCTAATATAAAGTACTTTAAGACCTGACTGTAAATGACTGGGTGCCCCGGTAGGCTAGCTGGTAGTGAGCTAGTCTATCAGTACCGGGGTTGCGGGTTCGATTCGCGCCAGAGACTCTGGTCTCCTGCAGACAAGCGAAGAGCTTCACGGGATTAGCGTAAGACCAACAAAAAAAAAAAATAGGAAGAAAAGTGTAAAAAGGGGCCTACGTTCGGCAACAAAAATTTTTTCGAAACCACCTTTCAAAAATACTTTATATTAGGAGTTGTACGGCGCACTGTGGCTGAAAATTTAATTTCATCGGCAAAAAGTCCAATTTCTTGTCATCGCCGATTGCAAAAATTTAAATGCCCCAGGTTCTATATGTTAAATCCGAATTTGAGAGGAGTAGAACTTGTTTGGGTCAAAAGGGTTTTAAGAGACTTTAGTACCATCGGAAAGCTGAAAGTATCCTCTTAAACCCCATATATAGTCTTTTAAGTATTTGGAACTATCTGTTGAGCACTTTATTCATATTAATAAAATTACTCGCAACATTATTTTTGATCTTTTTATTTTACTGAAATATAACACAATGGTTTACGAATGTTTTGTTTTGAAAAATAATTCTGAAACTAATACAATTCTTGAAACAGTCTTAGCAGGGCAGCTTTTGAGTTGATTTGAAAAAACACGGGTCCATAGAGGGTCGGAAGATTGACTTGTGGGCCTCTAACATTGGTAACCTCGAATATTCAAAGTTTTAAAATTTTCGGGAAAAATATATTTATGGATTGAAAAAAAATCAGACTAAAGCTGATCTTAAAAAATATGCTTTAATATTTAGGTTATCTCCTTTGTCTTTAGAGATATTTTGTCCAGTTTTTTTTATCGGATGGGTTATGTTAATATCAAACTGTTACCAATTGTGGGTTAAACATTTTTTATATTGGTAGGAAAGCAGACTTTAAGTAATGGTTTGTTGTATTTTTAAATCCTTATGCATTTTTCTATAGTATAGTGGGATATTCGAGGCGAATGTATATGCGTATTAAGTTAACCAAAAAATGGCTGTGTTCTCTCGCTGATAAAAAAATATTTGCTCCAGAAATATGGATATAAAAATGTTTATATTTTACGAAAGAAAACGTTATTCATATACTGGTAGAAAAAATGTTTAGGCAGTTTGACATTTGTTTCTCCCACATGCCCTAAAAAAGAAAAAAAAAATATATATATTTACCAAAATGCCATTTTTGTAAAAAAAAAATCATTTCTTTTAAATCGTTTTCCGGGATTGGGAATTAATAAAAAACGGGGATGGTTTTTATTCCACTGTTTTAAGATCTTTTTGGTCTACATAACTTCAAAATTTCATTGTAATATCTCTTTCCATGTCAGATTATTGGAATGTCAAAGATAAACATTATTATTTCTATAGTGTTAATGAATGAAAGGGCTTTCAATATGAGTAAAAACAAGTTAGAGTGCTATATTCGGCTGTGCCGAATCTTTGATACCCTCCACCGACAGAAGTGAGCTCTATATGATAAATACAAATATATTATTAACTAAGCTTCACAAAAACGAGCGTCAGCATTAAAATTAGTTGCGGTTTAGACATGAATTAAATTATTGACCGATAATAAGAAAATTTTATGCGTTTCTTGTTAGGACTTTGAACATGCTTGAGTAAAATATCATGATTCGTAAAAGTTTAAGCCGAACTAAAATAATTTTTAGGAGGGTAATTTGTATTGGACCTATGATAAATTATAGCCCAATCATCCCAAAATTCTGAAGACTAATTTCTAGTACTACAGAAAATAAATTAGAATAAATTTCAATACAGCAGTGTAGTTAGTTTTATCGTTAACAGAAAATTTCACAAATTTGTATGATATTTTTTCTGGCCATATGAATTTAAGTAAGACATTTTACCGCAATATCTTCCCAAAGTGAGCTTTATTTGGTTTTAGGCGTACTAAACTGTTTTCCGGGAGTAGGGTTTATATGGGGCCTAGTGTCAATTATGGACCGATCTTCAGAAAATTTTACAGTGTGATTTTTGGTCCTACAAAACTGTGACGTACCAAATTTAAGTATGCTAGCATTTTTTATTGCGGTTTTAGGCGTACTAAACTGTTTTCCTCGAGATGGGTTTATATGGGGCCTATGGTAAATTATGGACCGATCATCACAAAATTTAGCAGTATGATTTGCAGTCGTACAAACCAAATTGGAGCAAATTTTGATGTCATTCGGTGCATTAATAAACCATTTATGTTAGTTTTTGTATCAAAATTATTAATTTTTTCAGGGTGGTGGTTCCACATTTTCATTCATAGTTCTGAGCCTACTGAACCGATGTTGCTGGATTTCAACCCCAAGCTGCTTAGGATAACTACAAGCAATTTGAGACCAAGTTTGTTCTTTTCTTTTGCGTTTTCAAAAGTGAGCGTGTTTTCAACAAACGAATAGACGGATAGACGAACAGACAGACGGACATGGCTAAATCGGCTTAGAGTTACTCAAGGAGCCAGAATATATATACTTTATGTGGTCTTAAATGTATAATAAAAAAGTTTCACACAGAATGACAAACTTAGTATTAAAAATTTCTTAAAACACTGCACTTCAAAACATCACCCTCCTTGAATAAAAAAAAACCACAATTCGCAATCTCAATCAAGAGCATTTTCGTACTAAATTCTAAAAAACATCAAAAGTTAAATTTTGACCTTCAATTTCTCAACAACTGCTAAGCCGATTTTAATAAAATTAAGCCGTTGGAAAGTTCAAGAAGTCTTCTCTCTAGTGAAACTTGCAGAAGTATATTTATCGACCCAAAAGTTACAGATTTTTGGAAAAACGATTTTCAGCCACTGTGCGGTTTTCTTATATTTTTTTGCTGGTAAGGCGGAACGCTCTAGCGAACATGTGTGTTTGCAAGAAAAAAAAATGAAATAGAAAGTAGATTAATTTTCAAGTTGCTTTTCAGGCAAACTTGAAATGCATTTTTACCACTTTTGTGCTAAGAATTAAGAAATCAATATATATGTATTGTGCATATCTGCACAAACAAACTTTTTGAACCACATGAATTTCAATAATATATTATATCTGGCAGTGTACGACATAAATGTATGCCGTATTTATATATTAGATAAAAGTGTTCCTCTTGGCTTCTAGTTTTAATACTAATATTTTTTAGAAGAATTTTCTTTGCTTAAACATTATTCGAAGATGGTTAAATTATGAGAATTTTGGTCTGTTATAAATTTGTTGCTGGAGTTATTAACATCAACGTTACAGGTTTATTTATCAGTTATATTATAGCAATCGATTCAAGACCGACAATTTTTCTTTGAACATTTATTTCTTATATATTTTATCTTTAATTATCTATCTCTATTTTTTTAAATTTTATATAATACTAGCGAACCCCTTGCACACTTCGTAGTGCAAAAAAGAAAATAAAAAAATCAATTAGAATTCATTTAAGTCAGTGATAAATTGCTTTTATTGTAATGCTCTGTGGTAAACAACATTTGTTGTTTTTCCATTTTCGGTGTAAATATACAAAACCGATGGTTTGCGAACGCGCGAACAGGCTACATACAACTGTCCATGTGAGAAAACTGGATACTCTAAATTCAATCCACAAATTTCTAAGGTTTGGCCTTGCGCCTTATTAATGGTAATCGCAAACGCAAGGCGAACAGGGAACTGAAGTCGTTTAAATTCAAATGGCATATCAGACGGAATCATTGGGATGCGTGGAATGAATACATCTTCGCCTAACATATAAGAAAGCTCATTGCTGTGCATAATGTATTTAAATATTTAAATTTTTAGTGATGTGTTCATATTTATTTCATAGATCCCAGAAGTTGTGATTTACAATAGGTATGACTCATAAACCAATAAATATACAGAGACCGTTTATACATATAAACTTTGCAGAATCAAAATCGGTTCACGCATACCAGAGAACATCAATTACTAACACAATGCAACTTTTTTTTGTATATATAGATAAATTAATTCTACATTATTTCGACCAAAAATTAAGACTATAATTTAGGAATGGATATGATAATCACTTTAAGTTTACTGCACCTTCTGAAAACGATTGTTTTGAAATCTATTGATTTTCATCATATTTATAAGGCATTAAATGTACTCAAAAGGGAAATTAAGCCTTTAAGTGGCTAGATTTAACCATGAAAACATCAATTCAGCCATAAGCCACTTTTAAGGCACTTCTATTTAGCAAGCTAGAAATTGAAAATTATGCTGCAACGAATATGTTACAGTTTAATTTTTCTTCTTCAGCAATTTTGCAAAAATTTATTTTGCGGAAAGAGAAAGACACTTTAAATACAATTAACTATAAAATCATTAAGCGCGAGTCTTACTGACTTTCACAGCTGGGGTAGTCTCATGAATCTACCTGTTCCGTATCCACGGCCATGTGGGCTGGCTACGATGATAGGAGAACCAGCTCTCTATTTAGGTTCAAAACGCGACAGATTAGAGCAGTGGTCCCCGGTAGGGGCTTATGCGAGTAGAATGGGCCTCGAATTCAATGACTACTATGGAATATGTAACAACGAGAGAAAAGCGGAAACTGCGTTTCATTTTCTGTGTCAGTTTCTTGGAATTCAGGATATTAGGAAAAAGTTACTGGGAAAACCGGTGTAGCCTATTTGAATGACTTATTTCAAATAGCACTAAGGCTGTTTATTTTCTTCATTAGGAGGACGAATTAGTTGAATTTTGAATAACTGCTCCTTAGGATGGGCATTGGCGCTAGCCACCACTTAGGAAGAATGAACGGCCTAAGTGAGCTTCCTTTTCGATGTCATTTAATTAAAATTTTTAAAGGAATTTAGGCTACCACGGCTTTATTAAAAAGATATTTTGGCTAAGGGCTAGGCTTTACACTGAAGGAACCATTAAAATATGTCCGCGGGTAGTTTCCTCTTAGAAGAACTCAATGCTTTCTTTAATATGATGCAAGGACCAGAAAACGTCGAAAGCGTCGAAAGCGGTTGTCAACTTAAAGAATGTGCTTGAGATGTGTGGTTAGCTGTGTATTTAAATTTGTAATTTGTATCTTGACAACAAGCCTTGCATGCCTATTTCAAGAGATCCCACCTATTAATTGAAACTTATTGTGATCTAAGTATTGATCAAAAGCAACTTGACAATACTGGGAAATCATTTGTATGGAAGCTACATGAAATCATTGACTGAATTTTCCCAGTCTTAAAAGGTGGGCCGAAAAAAGCTTGAGTACAAAATGCTTGGGCCGAAAAAAACTGGCGTAGAAATATAAATCAATTATTGATTAGTTCCGTGCCTTCATTGCGAACTTTAAATATGAAAATATGTAGTTGAACAGGCGGACATGTCCCAATTTATATTTATAAAGTGAATATGTGTTGAACCACTAACAGCCGTATTCATAACGAAAATTTGGCATGAAGTTAGCACAAAGTTTATTCATAATACACTTACCAAACTCTGGTTAACGATTTGCTAAACTCGTGTCAACAAGCTGCCAAACGTTTGCCAACTTGTGATAAACAGCTGTTTTATGTTGAATAATTTTGTTTGTTTTTTTTTGTACTCTGTTTTTTTAGTTTAGAGTCCTTTTTTAAATATATTTTAATTTAAAAACATTTAAAATTTTTATAT
The DNA here is from genome assembly GCA_943735925.1 of Pollenia amentaria. Classification (NCBI taxonomy): domain Eukaryota; kingdom Metazoa; phylum Arthropoda; class Insecta; order Diptera; family Polleniidae; genus Pollenia; species Pollenia amentaria. Next base: position 219,260,047 of record OX031007.1, on the reverse strand, counting down.
AAAGAGGGGAAAAAAAAAGAAATGAAATGACAAGACCAGCGATGATTAATGCAAAACGTGTTGCATTTTGGAATATTATAATGTGGCATCATTAACATTCAGAGTTGATTTATTAAAAGTTAACTGACGGATAAAATTTATTATTAAAAAACTCTGTGCTAACAAGCTGCTAAGCTTAATCGGCATTCTAGTTAGCAGCGCGTTGTACGTAGTGTACAAACTGTGGCTAACTTTTTGTTATGAATACACAGACATATACGTATAAGTAATATAAATAAATTTGTATTATAGTAATATTACTCATACGTATAGGTGAATATTTTTTATACAAATCTCACTTTTACAATAAAAGAATTAAAATTCGGAATTAAAATTCTCAAAGCGTTATTTCTAATCAGTGCTGCTACGACGAATCAAATTTTTACAACCAACTACTACAAATTAAATAAACAAAACAAAAAATGTTATTCTTGTACATATTAAAAAAAGATCGAGAAACTTAAATTAAAAGTTTTTATTTATTTGAGACTTTTTTCACAAAAAATATTTTTATTTTATAAGATTTCATTCAACCAGTCAAATTTCCATACAAATTTCAGGATGTTGAAAGTTAATAAATTAAATATATTTTAATGTTTTCAATAAACGAAATTTGTACTTCACAGTTATAAATAACAAAAAAGGACATATTAAACTGTTTTCCGCTTTTAAACTGTCAGTGGCAATTTTTAATGCTTTTGACGACTGAAATCTACCTTTAGTGATATACTACTGGAAGAAATTTAAATTTAGTGCAATTAACTTATATTCAAGTTTTTAGAAACACTTAAACTACTTTTGTGTACTTTTCCAGTCATGTTCTGAAATCGATTCCGCGTTATATTATGCACCTTGTAGTTTAAGTACCACTTATCTTTATTTCTCTTAAAATCAGGAAAACTACGCTCAATAAAACAATAGTTAATTGAAAGTCTTCATCAATTAAAACTTTATTTGATTTAAATTTCGGAACATGACAGTTTCTAAAAAAAAAGTCGCATCTAACAGCTGTTTTGAAAGGGATTTTTTTTTTTTTTTGGTTTTCGATAAAGTATAAAAAACTTCCGTTCATTTGAAACAAATAAATAAAAAATCGTAGTACAAACTATATAATATTCGATGAAGTAAATAATTTCCTTCAAGTCAAAAATAACCAAAATGTCAAAAAATATTCACATCTCCACATTGAGAAAAAAATTACAAATTTTGGCTAGAAATAACTAAAAACGGCAGCTAGGATTCTAATACTAATTGAAAATTTTTTTTTTTGTATTAAACCAGATTTTTAGTGATTATATTAAATATATACTTTTCCATAGGTTTTCAAAGGCCTACTTTTGATATCTGCTCTAAAACTGCAATCCCCTTATTACTATATCTAAGCATTTCAAAACTAGAACTGAAATTGCCCTTCCATTCATGCACTTGGGAATTGGTAAAGTGAAACAAATAAATTTTTATGTTGGCTGCTATTCAGCTTTAAATAAAAGAATAAAGCATGATTTAAACAAATGTCAATAATTAAACGGACTGCGTGCTAACATTTCCTCGAGTTATGTTAACAGAGTGATGAATTTATGTTAAACTCACTCAAAACAGGACAAACACAAAAACCTTAAAACGATTTCTAAGGCTTGAATGTAGTTACAAATACACGCAGAGAAAAAACATGTTTAAATATGGTCACCTCCAAAAAAACAGTTTTAAGACAAATTTTTAAAAATCTTATGTTTAAATTTATGCATAATATTATTACCGACAACCATATTATGGTTAAATGTGTCCTACATCAAGAAGCCACAACCATATTATGGTTGCCTCTAAACATGTAATGGTTAAATATGACAATTATTTGTTTTTAAATTAACAATAGTATTTTCCTCTCCTCCAAGAGCAACATGCTATTGTAGAAAACCAACCATGCTATTATAAGTGTTAAACATATTTTAGTTATTATTGACCAAAACATGTTCGGAGGCAGCCATAAGATAGTTGCGCCTTCTTGATGAATGACACATTTAACGTAATATGTTGTCGGTGATAATAATATTGTTAAATCTAAACGTAATATGTTTACAATTTTCTTTAAAAATGGTTTTGTTGGAGGTGACCATATTTAAACATAGTTTTTCTCTGGGAGTACATAAACAACATTTAAATCAAACGACTGCAAGAATGTGAGTTTATAGAAATGAGGAAAGCTGCAAAATGTTGCCTGTGATCGGTTGAAAAAAAACTTAAATTTTCACATTCAAAGCAAACTTTACCAAAATTTTAAGAAACTATGGTACCTTTTTCCGCCTCTCCCTATTATTTGCTTGAATATCTGCGCTTACTTAAGCTTAGAGCAAGAGGACATATTTTCACTATTTGAACGACAATTACTACAATACAAACACTTAAGGCATATTAAGTCTTTATAGAACAATGACTTAAACTGTAGAAATAAAAACTAACAACAAATAATGTCTATATTTTATTATTCTGCTCCTTTTTGCCACTATTTGATAGTGCTGTTGCTACTGCAGCTCCCAGATGTTGTTCATTTCATTGATGTTCGAAATGGAAGCTTTAGTTTTTGCAAGTACAGCATCAGTTCTTCCACTTGTAGTGGTAATTAATCTTCGCAATAAATGTTTTAAAATTTATGAACCTTTAAATCAAGCTATGGACCAAAAATGTTTGGAAACAAGAGAAAACGGTGGGATTCAAAGAACAAAGACTAAGAAAATTTCCGAAAATATATTGCAATAACACGTGGGCCTCGGTCTGTTGGTTTGTAGTAAGCTAGTCTATCAGAGTGCGGGTTCGACTACTGTTAGAGACTTTTATCTGCTTTATTGCAGCCAGTTAAAGGACTATGTTGAAATTTTTTTTTTCTTGTAAAAATGGCAACTCTTTTATGAACACTTTTGTCCCACTGCTCTTAATAACGAATAATAAAAGTGATCACATAATCTTTGTAACAATTTTAACACTCTGCCATCGAAGAAATTCATTCTGCAACAACTGAACTCCACCAAAACCATGATAAGCATTAAACTCTAATAACGCGTATCATATTGTTCATATAAAAGTGATTAATTGTAGAGCAAAAAAAAAATGTTTTTACTTGACAACAACAACAAAAAAAAACGTAAGAACTCTTTTAAACGCTATTTAATATTTCTGTGCAAAAAGTAAACGGAGCTTAAGTCGACTTAAACCTTTACTGCGGTATTCATTAAAAACTAAATTGGATATGAAATCTATTTTAAGGAAAATTTGTATGGAAACTTTGTTGTAAAATACGTTTGAAATCTATTTTATTTTTTATGAAAACGGCAGTTAAAATTTAAAATTGCTTTACTGCAAAACTAAATAAATAGACTTAAGCACTTTTTCCTTATTGCCATAGATTTAAAGATAACTTGAATTAAAAAACTCTTCAATTCAAGAAAACTTCGATTTTGTTTAAAGACTAGTCGTTACAAAAAAGGTACAGAATAATTTATATTCCTAATATTAACGAAGAACTTAAAATTTCAAATGTTTTTTTTTTAAGTATTTAATACCAAGTTTGTGCAATTTGTATTCTTTTTAGCATGCGCAACATTCCATGGAATTACTACAAAAGCAAGTTTTAAATAAATCAAGAAATATGTGCTAAACCGAGTCGGCAGTAAAAATAAAAGTTGTCCAAGATATTTATAAAGTCCTAAACTTCAATGTCTTACCAAAAATAAATTCGTTTAAAATATTTTCTAAAAATATCCAATTGCACAACACCATTCAAACAAAATGAGTTTTAAACATCAGCACAACCAGCAGCAGCATCATTACCACAATCAACACCAGCATCATAATCACCATCAGCATCATTATTTTACAACGGCAATGCCAAGTCAACAAAACATTTGGTATATTATACATTTAATATTGTTTTTAATAGGTAAGTGGATCAAACAAATATTGTATACTTTATCAAATTATTGAATTTTTTAAATTAATATCAATTTGTTTAAAAAAAATTCAATTTAAGGGCTAAAGAGCAAAATAGACCACACAAATGGCTTGGCAAGCACACAAATTCTTTAATGTTTCTGTTTGCAAATAAACAACACAAACAAATGTATTTCGTACAAATATTAATTTTTCAGTTTGGTTTGGTTTTCTATGAATGCAGATGATGATAGTTATGCAGTAGTTGTGCTCGCTATTTGTTTAAAACGGAAGAGAAATATATAAGAGAGAAAATTTATTTGGAGTGCACGGTGGCTTAACCAACGAGCTTTTCTCGTACAACAAGTTTTCTTTAATCCAATAAAAAAATTCAGTACGTGAACATAATTTTACAAATTTTATCAAGCAATTTCATTAGCAATACCAAATTGAGTTTCTTAATTTCGTGTAAATTTTGACCTGGATCAAAAAAAATTTAATATCTCATTTAGAAGACAAATCCAACTAATTGTTATATATTATTTCAATAGATTTTGTTAAATTAAAATGGACTATTAATAAAAATATTTAAATATGTATTTGAAATATGAGAAAAAGGGGGTGTTTTGGTACTTCACATTTTCAATGTAAAATGTTATTATATCAATGAAAACTAAATTAAGTTCTCTTACTACAAATTTTTATTTTAACTCGAATATGTATTCAAAGTCAAATTATAATTTAAAAGGCTTTTATACTTTACATTCGAATTAATATAAAAATTTATAATAAAAATGAAACTCAACATGAGAACTAAAAGTCCCAGGTTCTCTTACTACAAAATACTTATAACTATTAAATATTTTCCTCCTAGAACTGTTGTAAAAACGTATTTCTAATAAAATTTTTGGCAAAAGATATTAAAATTTGTGAAAAAAAAAATTTTTTTAATAATGTTTTATAATTACAATGCAAAAAAACTCATGACGATAAAGAAATAGGGATTTACCAAATTGTAAGACATTCAAAGGTGTAAAAAAATAGTATTTTGTAATATTTCATAATATCAATAAAAAAATTCATTACGAAAACAAAATTATGATTTAAACTAAATTTTAGTTATTAGTTCAAACACAAACAACGAGAAAGAAAAAACAAGAGCTGCAAATTCTCACATTCTTTTTCCATTAATTTTCCATTCAATTACAAAAAAATTAACGAATTAGTATAAATCAGTTTTAAAAAATAATGCTGAAGAAGGCCTCCGCGAGCTGGAAAATGAAGTAAAAGCAATTTACTTAACATTATGTACAAGGATTATAAAAATTAAATAAAATTAATATAACTTGATGATTTATAACAGGATTAAAAAAAAACCGAATATAATTCACAAGAATTTAAAACGCACATTGAACATTGAACCATAAAAATTATCAAACTAATAAAAGACTGTCATAAAAATTATGAAATTTATGTAGTTAATAATTTTGTAAATTAATGTCATTGAACACAGCAAAAACTAAAAATTGTCTCTAATGACGAAATTTATACCAAGTTCATAATATCAAGCAAACAAGTTGTTGATTTTGCACCTATTACCAAAATGATTATATTGATTACTACAAATTTTAATTTTAATTAAAAAAATAAACAAAAAACTTTGTCATTTCAAACAATGTGTTAATATATTTAATTTAATATTGACAATTCCCAACAACAATTCTACAAGTTTAAACTATTTTAAATAAAATTTTTAATTTTCTTTCAACTAACAAAATAATTGATTCAATTATCACATTAATTAAATTTAAATATCTTTTAAACCATTTTTTTAATTGATAATAAAAACTTTCTTCTGTGAACAAATTAAGAATTACACTGAAATACAAAAAACTTTTATAAACATTTCTTTAAACGTTTTTGTAGTGTACGTATACTTACGTACCACACTATATTTTTTTTTTTTTTTTTTGTATGTTATTTGTTAAATTATTTTTAATTCTTAATTAAACGTCAGCATAATTGAATTTAGTTTAATGACCACTCGTGAAAAGACACTATATACAAGCGTCAGCACATTCAACGGCTGTTGAACCTTGCGAAATGCAGAAAAATAAACAATTCAATTATGCTGATCGTTGATCGAATTTTAGTATATAAGCTAGAATAATTTGTAAATAAAATCAGAATTAATCTAAGAATTCAAGAATTCATCAGTAATTGTTTTCATTTTAATTCTCTAATCTTTAATTCTTCCTCATTACACTCTTCATCACTATGTTAATGAAATGTTACATTAAAATGATGGCAAATTCTCACAGTCTTAATAAAATTTCTTGCATTAAGTTTATGCAGAATTTTCATCGATTTTATGAAATATTTCATTAACTGGGGGCTTTTGAAACATTCTTCATAAATCCAATGAAGCGTTACATAGGTTGAGTTTTAGTGTAATTTTTCTTTCGATTAACGTCAAAATCCATTGGGTCTGCAAAAAAAACTTTCAGTGTATTAAAAGCAACAACTTTCAATGAAACAGTGACTTTTTGTAAATAATTGACTTTTTTGGGAAAACTTAACTTTTTTGGGAAAAACTTAACTTTTTTTGTGAGGAGAGTGTCTTTTTGTGAGAGAGTTGGTTTTTTGTAAAAATAAATACTTAATAATGAAACAGAACTGGGGCTGAACGATGTTTTCCATACAGTTATACATAAAATTATACCAGAGAATGCGGTCGAGAAATAAAATCAATTTTATTTTGAAAACGTTTTTTCTCATGCTCTCACATAGAGACAATTATTCTCCCAACAATGTTACCATACTTTCTTTTAATTTCATACATTTTGTAAACAAAGAAAAAAAAAGAACAAAAGAAATATAAAAAAATGAGAGAACATTTGCAGTTACGGTCGACGTTTTAATTATGGGCTTAAGAATTTTTACCTGAAGTTGAAGACTCAATTCTGTTTCATTGTTTATTATGAAAGAATTGAGAGCCTTAGGTCATGTAACTTATGGCCTCCTATAATTTTAATTATTTTTTTATGCTATTAATAAATAAATAAATATGAAAAAAGTTACATCTTTGTGGAAAACTGCTTTGTTATGAAACAAGTACCTTTTATTTTATAAAAGTAAATTTTTTGTCAAAAAAGTGACCTGTTGTTATCGCGAAAATCAAAGTCTCTGGAGGGAATCAATCCCGTTATCCTCACATCGTTAGAATAGCTCTTTGCCAACTATTATCTAAACTTTATTTCATATGTTGGTTACATTTAAATCTGCAATTTTTCCTGCCTTTGTATTTAAATCAAAACATTTTTCATAATACAAATAAAAGTCTCCCAACTTCTACTTGTCTCAACCAAGTTATCTGATACTTATCTGACGTAAGTCTAATCTTCTTCATTTAAGTTTTATTCTTCTAATCCTTACAGAACTAAAATAAAAACGGAAAAAATTTTAAACTCAACACTACTAAATAATCAATCAAAAAAACCAACCCACCAACGATTTTTCTTAAACTGCCAAGCATATTTCAAGTATCTACATACTGCAAGAACCTTGAAATTTATAGTGTATTTAAAAAAAATATATAAAAAAAGAAATTTAAGACCAGAGCATAAAAAAATAATCAATAATAGCCTTTAAACCAGAGTGAGTGTTAATAAGAAAATAATGAAAACTTTGCAACAGGAGGATGAGGAAAAAATGGTAGTGGGTTTATGTATTTTAAAACAAGGAAAAATCTATGTACTTCAACACTTTTAATCCCCCCCACATCGTTGCAAATCCGCTTAAAATTAGACCATGGCCTTTTATGTTTCACTAATGTGACATTTAAATACACCATTAAAACTTTTTTGCTGATTTGTTTCTATGACAACTGTGTATGGAAGAACAATTTTGTGTACGTGTGAGTTTAGAAAATGGTGTTATTACAAAATGAAGAAACAATACAAAGTTTGTTAAGCTAGCTAGAACTGCAAAATAATACTTCAAAAAGAGGAAGAAAACGATTTCCTCCAAAATTGGAGTTATTAAAAATTTACTTTTTATAAAAATTTAATTTCTTATATGAAAAGATGAAATGTGCATATTAATTTTTTTCTAAAAATTTGTTTTTGTGTAAAAACTTAGTTTTTATGTTAAAAGTTCAACTGCGTGCCAAAAGATAATTTTTTTAGTAAAATAACTGCCTGTTCGTAAAACTATGTTTTTTAATAGGCACTTTTTGTGTAAAAAAGTTATATTCTGTGTAAAAAAGTAACTTTTTTTGTAAAAATATTATTTCTGTGCAGAAGAATTAATTTTTATGTAAAGATGTTGTTTTTTTAAACTGACTTTTAAAGTAGAAAAAATTATATATTGTGCAAAAAAATAATTTTTTGTGTAAAAGAATTATTTTTTGTGAAAAAGTTAATTTTTTGTGTAAAAAGTGACTTATAGGGCTAACAAATGAATGCAATTTTAACTCTCTTTTTGGTGCAAAATGTGTTTTATATAAAAAAAATCATTTTGTTTTGTAAAAAAATTAGTTTTTGTGTATTAACATAACTTTTTGTGTAAAAAGCCTCTTTTCATGTAAAAAGAATCCAATTTGTGCAAAAAAAAAAATTCATTTGGTGCAAAAAAATTACTTTTCGGGTTAAAAAATGATATTTTGTGTAAAAAAAGTGCCATTTTGTTTAATTTTTTTTTTTTTGTTTTTTTTTCTTAAAGAAGAAATTATGTTTTTTAGGTAAATAAGATAAAAGTATGATATTTTTGTTATTGTAACTCTTGTTTTTTTTTTTTTTGTTTTTTCTGACTGCAAAGAACTTCATGTATTAACATTTAGAGCAGTCAATACTTCTGAAACCAGGATTAAAACTAAGCTGAGAAATAGACGAAAAATACAGAAACATATATGTATATCTTACATAATCATCAAGAGGGTAATTACTCCAAAAAAAAAAAATAAAAAAAAAATTAATTCTTCTCTATAGAGTTGGTTGAGTATATAAGTTATTTGTATGAAATTTTTACACAATATGAAGAAACGGTATGACGATTAACTGCATATCATTAGCTAAATAACTAAATACATTAGCTCATAATCAAGTTTTTTTGAGTAATGACTCTTTTGCAAAAAAAAAAAAGCTCGATATCTACCTGTTTTTTTGATATGCCGTTAATGATATATTAAAAACTGTTTTGCTTCTACTAAAAGTTTTTAAATTTCGAGTTATTGATCAAGTGCAATGTAAAAATCAAAGCAACAATCTAATAAGTTTTATGCAACAACGACAACATACTAGTCAAAATTTTAGCACTCTAAAGTAGTCAACGTCAAAACAAATGCGACACAATAACCTTCAAAATATTAATATACAGATTCAAAGTGCTTCATTTGTATTTAGTGAGAAAATGTTATATTTAAAGGAATAATTTAATTAGTTAATTGCTTAAAGGCCTGCGACTTTAAAAAAAACCATATATATTCTGCTTTAAAGAAACTCTTAAAAAATCAAAGTGATAATTAAAAGTAACAAGAGCTTTTAAGACAAGTAGTTGATATAATAATACCTTCGTGTTCTTTAGTTATTACTTTAGTTTTATTTTCATCTATGATTTCTTTTTTTTATTTTCCTTCAATTTCATCAGATTTTTAAAATGTAGCTTTGATTCTCCAAAAAAGAAAACATAAAAAGATTTTTAAATAAAATCTTGTCGTGTTAACAATCCACTGATGAATTTCTACATTTAGTTCTGACCTAGATTGTTAATGAATTTAAAGTTTAAAATACAAAACAAAACTTACAAAAAAAAAAAAAAAGATAAAAGTACATGTCTGTTATTTGCAAACAAGAAACAACTTTAAAGAATTTCTATGGAGGGCAAAACGTGATTGTACATGTTCATTTCTATTCGTGTGTGATTACTTGGCATTGCAAGATTTGAAAATGGTCACAAGAAGAAAGCAAAGATGCCAGATTTCAAAGAAAATAATATTAATTTTTTTACAAAAACATATCGCACTTGTTCAACATTAGTGTATTAACTCGAAATTTTAATTTTTTTCACTTTTTGCAAAAAATCGACCGGCGTAAAAATATCGTGATATTTTGTCTAATTTTGATTATGAAACGGCTCGTTTAAAAATTCTTTTCATATGCGTTTTTTAATTTTTAAATTTTGAGTTAATACAGTATTATTGAACAAGTGCGATATGTACCCAAAAGCTATAAAAATCCACGTGTACCCAGCAAAAACTTTACTTACCTGGTAAGTTAGCAAGTAATGTTGAAGAAATATAAACACTACTTATTTTTCGGCTGAATAGCTACTTATTTTTGTTCGAATTGTCCACAGAATTCAGTAGTTACAATACACTTACTAGAAGTCACAAAATATCTAGTTATTATTTTACTACCAGTAAGTTGAATTGTAAGTACTAACAATATACTTACTAGACGCAAAAAAATAACAAGTTTTTATTTAATTGGCGCTAGTTAAAAGTTAATAGTTATGGAACTAAGTAGTAAGTAAATATTCAGTACTGAAAACAAGACAACAAATAAGTAGTTATTTAGCTGATTATTAGTAAGCAAATATTCATAACTGAAAAGAATAGTAGTGAAAAGTACTAACTGAGGTCATTACTAGCAAGTATTTATTGAGGTTTTCAGAATAATAATAATTGAGGTTTTCAGAATAATGCCAGGTAACGTATGCAATAACTACGACCTATTACCAAAATTCAAAAAGTTTTTCCTCGGTATAGTACAGATTAGAGATTTCAATGTTATTGGTTTTGATGGTAAAGGCAAATATTTTCGTGGAGACGACTATATAGAATTCAGAGCTCATCGTAGTTAATACCCATTCAAAATGCTAGGATACCTATTATTTTATAGGCGTGAACAATAGCTTTGAAATGTAAAAAAGTCTAAAAAACTCAACACTAATTCAAAAATAAGTATTAATTAGTTGGTTCATTTTATAAAAATCACAGATGCATGTTATGGTAAAATGCATAACATTTTGTAAAAAAAAAATTGTACGAGTATTAAGCAAACTATTAGAAAATGTATGTCACAAAGAAAATGGTCATTTTGAAACAAGGTAGTAATACAAAATTACATATTTTTTATATTTTTTGGGATAAATTTTTAATTTTTTTTTTTTGTTGGATAACATTTTTATTTTGATAACAGTGTCCAACACACAAAAAAATTAACAACAATGTTCTGCCCCCGAAGAGGGGGCAAAAAAGACGTGTATCGGCGTTTTAAAAGCTTACATCTGAAACTCACTTGACGGCCTATTTAAAGTTGTACCCTTGTGTAGTAAAAAAAACGTAGAAAGTCGTGTGGTACTTAGTTTTTTGGTATCATGTATCTTAAGGAGACTTATTCAGACCATGACAAGCAACATTTTGTTGGAATGCATTAACCCCTAACTCTTCTGGAAAAGGATCTTTTTTTTTAACGCAAAAATCACCCTCAAAACAGGAATGTATGTAAATGAAATATTCTGCTGAAATATTTGTTATTAAATTCTACCATAGTTCTTGCAACACACTTAAGTCGAATATTCAACTAAAATACCAGAAATAAGCAAAAACTTAAAAGGTATATATCTTTTTTGATTTAAGGCGCTTTATAACAGATTCTTCAATTTTGTTGTATATTCTAGGCTTATTTATTCCATTTTTGCAAACTTCAGTCTAATCTTTTGATTTTTACCTACAAACGGCTTCTTACGTGAAATCTTACTGTAAAATTGCATTCTTTCGAAGAGTTTTTCGGATGATTTAAGGGTCACTAGTTTGGGTGCACTCGGCCTTTTTTTAATCTTGATTTCGACCCTTATTTTTAACATGATTAATAATGTTTGCCTTCGTAGTGTGACCTTTCTTGTAAATTTTTTTTAATTTCTATCTGACCTTTTCCACTTTTAGGATGGTCAATTATTACATTTCTAATTTTAAGCGTTGTATGTTGACCCACCTCTAAATTTAAAATTAAACTGCCGTTTGTTGCAACAAGTCACTTAATTTTTAACGCCAAATACACACAAAAAATAACGTAGATAAAAACTAAACAAACGTTTAGTTTTTCTGAATTCTTATTAGGGTTTTTGCACCTTGAATGACCGTAGTAAAAAACCAAACAAAACGATCAGTTTTACGTTGAATGTGCGTTCAGTTTTTTACTGTCGAGATTTCAGATTCTGCAAAATTTAACCTGCGTTTTGTTTGTACAATGCTAAAGGCTCAGTTAGGCGAATATTGCTGTACCGTATCTGTACTGTAGCAATCAGCTGTTCGCTTTTTGGTATATAAAAACCAATGAAAAAGCTTACCGAAATGTAATGAACCGTAGTTGTAACGTTTCATTCTGTATAAAACAGAATTTCATACCGCTGTTACGTGACATTTGTAAAACAGTGATGGGTTGCTTCTATATTAAATTGAATGCGGGTATTTTCGCTCTTTTTTTTTGGTACTTTTTTCAGTATATCTATGGACTTTCGACAAAACTACTTACAATACAACATATTTCCATATATATAAATATACAATATATATGCTAGGATGTAGAACATAAACAAATGCATATGCACATAAAATAGAAATGAGAAATAAATAAAAGGCTTTAAATGGTTAAAAACATTGTTTTGTGTATGCACATTTACAAAATAATACATGTAAATGTGTATGTATATGCTAAAATTCATATTTGTTTACTGTAAATCTATAATATATATATCAGATATTAAATTATTAATGTTTTTTACATACACTAGATACTGTTTTAATACCATTTAAATCACTTGGTACTTTTTCTGCACAGCGGTCACCATTTAAACCTTTTGATTTCCCATCACTGTGTGTGTTGTTTTATATATACTATTGATTTTTTGTTTATGTATGTGAAAAACATATGACACGTTTTAAGATGTTCCATAAGTGCACCGACGTGCTAGCAGTACGTTACAGTAAGTTACGGGTAGAGCAACGTTCGCCTAACTCGGCCTTAAAGTGAGTTTAACGATGCGTTCAATTTTAACATAGCTGCATGTATTGTTCAAAATGTATTTCTATTCCATTTGCTAAACTTATGTAAATTAGCAATCAAACACATGCTTGCTAAGTTTCTGAAAAACAGCTGTTTTGCATCAATGTAATTTTGTAAACAAACTTCAAGTTCGAGGTAAAAAACAAGAAATGTTCACAAATACATATTTTTCAGTGTTATAAAGCCTTTTTTGAGTTTTCACAAACTGAAAAATATTTGCAATATGTTCAGTATCGACTGAAAGAATAAGAAATAAAATCGCTTTCGAATCGAAGAAGTAATCGATCAAGACTGCCAGAACTAGCCCCTAGAGCATATTTTAAAATGAATAGTTGGCTATACAACACACTTTTCAGAGTTGATATTTAAACTATTTTGGCAACAAAGCCAACTAAAATGTTGAACAATGCAGTGTTGGCCTGCTGAATTATTTCTCTATCTTTTAATTAAATAAGGAAAATATTAAAAAAAAAAGTAAAAGATATATATATGTATATATTTATATATATATATATATGTACATGAACGCCCTTTTATAAACTAAAGATTTTTGTTAATTTATTTCAATTAAAAACTTTAATTTTGAGGCCCGCCTTCGAAAATGTTTGCTGGGCATTCATTAGAATACCGTTAATTCTGCAGCAAGCTGGTGAAATAATATTAAAGTTGTAAAAATTTGCCAAAATTATTTCTACTACGTTTCTGTAGTTTTTTTCAGTTGTCCGAATTTTTTTACCATCCACTTTGCTGAGCATAACGTTTTATGACATCTAAGAAGAATTTTACTGAAATTTGAATTCAGTTTTTCAAAATCGTAGCCAATAGCTCAAGCTTAAAATTGTTAGCTTACGAATATATTGTGTAGTAGTCCTTAGCAGTTTTTTTTTATTCATACGCTAATCCCGCGAAGCTTTCCGCTTGTATGCAGGAGACCAGAGTCTCTGGCGGGAATCGAATTCGCAACCCCGGTACTGATAGACTAGCTCACTACCAGCTAGCCTATCGGGGAACTCAGTTATTACGTCGTTATTGGTAAAAAACATATTCTTTCTTTATTACCGAAAACGTTTGAATTCTATGGAATTGCTAGGAATTTTTTGTTTGAAGAATGACAGAATTTATGGTCGTACAAGTTGTTTTAACATAAACAGAAGAAACTTAGAGATTTTGAAATCAACAGCAGCCTAATATTTTTACTTTTGTATTAACATGTATCCTCTTTTCTTTCGACATAATTAAATTTTCAGTTAAAAACATTAAATGCAAGAGAAATTTAAGTAAAAATAATGTTCGTCAAATATATTTTATATGGCAACGTACACAGAAAAAAGTGTTTTATCAATTAAAAAATGGTTTAAAAAGTATTTAAATTTAATTTATCTGATAATTAAATCAATTATTTTTTTAGTTAATAGAAAATTAGATATTTATTTTGATTTTATTAACATTTTAGTTAATTATATAACAAAAAATCTTATTTGACTTTTTTCGTTTAAAATAATATAATTTAAACATGTAGAATTATTGTTGGGAATTGTCAATATTTAATTAAATAATTTAACACATTGTTTGAAATAGCAAAGTTTTTTGATCATTTTTTTAATTAAAATTAAAAAAATCATTTATTGAAAAAAAAAATATTCACAATTAAACAGTTTTTAGTATTCAATATAATCATTTTGGTAATAGGTGCAAAATCAACAAATTGGTTGCTTCATATTATGAATTTGGTATAAATTTGGTAATTGGAGAAAATTAATAATTTTTTCTGTGTACCTTAAGAAATTGATAAGCCCTGCGAAGTATTTTTGGTTGCTGTGACTTATACCAAAATCGTTGGGCACCGATCTTAAAAAGTTTTTTCAACCAATATTATTTTCGCTAAAGTACTAAATGTTACAAAAATTAGCATACTGAGGTGTAGCACAAGGATGTGTTAGTAGACGGATTGTGTACACGCGTATATGTATTTGTATAAGTATTTTTTAGTGTTCTCCATTATGTTTAAAATTAATAATACCAATCGTACAAATTAGTTAATATTAGGAATCTAGAATAAAACATTATCAAGTGTTTTCTAGTGACAAAACAATATTATATTTTAGCCCTTTTCAATATTTAAAAAATTTAAATATTTTTTAGTAACTCTTTCTTCCACTTTCATCTGTTAGAAAGAATTTGCAGATTTCTAAATCCTTAAATTAATATTTGATAAACAAAATGAATGTCCTTTACAAATATGGCATCCTTGACCAAGTATAATTTTATTTGTGTCTTCGTCTACAAAATCGTATACACAATTTTAAACTCTTATGTACAAGAGTGTGTTTGAAATACAAACACTCTCCCTGCAAGCCTTTTTTAAACCCGAAGCCCATAAAAACTATCTTTAGTCAATCATTCGATTCGAAGAATACTCTGTCAGACAAATCACAGAAGACGTTTAGGAGTTCCCGAGAAGGTACTAAAAGTGTTTTGTACGTCCAGAATTTGATTAACGTATGTTTGATATATACGTAAAGAAAAAAAGAAGTAATAGATTTGACCACCGTGCAATAAACCTCAATTTGATGCGACTTTTCTTTATTTTTTTTTGCTTATGAAAATTTCGAAATTTATTTTTAATATCTTTCTCAGATAAAAAAGCATTGTAGTTTGTTTTTCTTAAATGTGTAAAATCTTTTTTCTTACGTCAAAAAGTGTGGAAGAAGTGACGACCGATTAGTTGCATATTCTAAGCATCTTCTTAATGTATGCAAGGAGTATAAATCAAGTGTAAGTACCCTCAAGCAATTGGTAGAGTGTTTTTGGATTGTCTACGAAATTTTAACCCCATAGTCACATTTGGTAGTTCAAAAGTAGATTTTGCGGAATTTACGAACAACAGAATACGTTAGAATCGAATTATGTAATCTAAAAATTTTACTTTTTCGTCACGTTAAAGAGTTGTTTAGATAATTGTAAGAGTTATACAATTACAACAAGAGGACGATTGAACATCGTCCAAATAATATTGACTTCTTCGCAACGATTTGCTGTAAATTATGACACTTTGTATTTAAATTTTAAAGTGATTGGTGGTACGTACGTGTGAAATAATAAAAAATGTATAAAATTGCTTAAAATAAAGTGAAATTTTTAATATTTGAAAAATGAAGTAGTTATAATACACTCAAAATTAGGACCCCGCTGCATTCAAATTTTACCGAAAGGCTATTCTTCAAGTACATTGGGTAACATTTTAATAATGTTTTGTGCATTGTTTTGTTAGAGCCAATTAAAATAAAATTAAAATAAGAAAATTGATAATTGTCTTTTTTGAAGAATATTAGTTATATTTTGAACTGTTTGTTAATTCAATGACTTTAAACATTTTTGTGGAAAATTAATGTTTTTTTTTAATTTTTCTAGTGAAAATTAACTTAATCAGTGAAAAAAATTCGTAAAATAGACTTTGTAAAGCCTGGTACTCTATTCAGTATTTTGTCCGAAATTTTGTCAAACTCAATATAAAAAAAATTTCTGTGAAATACAAACGAAAAAATGTTGATAAAGTTTCACTCTATTTATATTACGAAAAACATTCGATATGTTTCTAGCAACATTTTAATTTTTCGTGCGAAACAAGTGCAGCTCATATTCCTTCGCACGGAATTTTAAGCAACAGCTTATAATTTTTTGTTATGTTATATTTTGTATTTGAAAAGTTGGTTTTATAACAAGCGTTTCACAAAGAAAATTGTAGAAAAGTGCTAAAATTAATAATTGAATTAAATTTTTTGGTTTTTTGATTTGGGAAATTATAAATATAATATAGTTTTACTTTTTTTAATGACAATTAAAAGAACATGATTTTTGTTTACTTTCGCAAAACAATGCATACTTGCAACTAATAAAAACGTTAAGTATTGAAAAATCGCTAGGTAGAATATGGATACATGTCAAAATTTTCGTGTGAAATAATCAATGTTGCTCAACATTTTCGCAAGTGCGAATAGAGTACTAGGCTTAAAGCATTAAAGAAAATATGCTAGTTATAATTTGTTAAAACTTTTATGAAGTTAGTGTTTGAACAAATTCGGGACATTCTTTAAATTCTTTTAAAAATATTACCCGCATTTGGTTTTTAACTTTAAAACATTAAGAACTATTTTGATTAAATGTACTGTAGATTTTTTAATATTTATAAAACTTTTACCTCTTTTATTTTTTTAATTTACTCAGACTAACCAAACACAACAAATGAAGATAAACAGTTAAACGTCCCACTTTTTATTATAAAGAACAATAAAAAAAATGTTAAACATCAAAAGAGTACTTTTTAGAGCCAAAAGCGATACTACTAAACTAAATTTATATTAATCGACCTAAGCACTCTAATTCGTCATAAAATATAGACACTAACTGGATTCTTAATGTAAATATTACCATAGTGGAACATTTCTTTCCGAACGATGTAACTTCATAAATAAAGCAAAGCAAAAGCGATAGATTTTTGCCAAATGGGGAATTATTTAGATTTTTTTTTTGATTGAATTTCGAATATTTGAATATCGATCTAAAAATTGATATACGTTCGGGAAGAAGTGTATTTACATTGGGCACGTTTATAAGGCGTAACTGTTGTGTAACCGTTTTGTGTTTGTCTTAGAAACGCATAGTTGAGCACTTCTGCTCAACACAACAGTTAGGTATTTGGGGCCATTTATTCCATCATAAAATTTTTTAGCTACCTAAAGTCAACATGTTGTGCTCAACCTCAAACTTTATTTTTTTTTCAATTGTTTATGTTTATCAGCTGTTAATTTTGCATTATACTCATAATGCCGTTTCTAAGATGAAAATGTTCGGCTCAACAGTTGTCAACAGTTTTCTATCAGTTGAGCTCAACAGCTACGTCTTATGAACGTACTCATTAAGAACCCAGTTAGTGATTTTGTTTTATGACGAATTAGAGCGCTTTGGTCGGTCAATAACAATTAAAATTAGTAGTATCGCTTTTGGCTCCATAAAGTAATCTCTTGGAGTTCCATTTTTCTTATTGTTCTTTATAATGAAAAGAAGGCCATTTAACTTTTTATCTTTGTTTGGGTTTGTAAGGAAAGTCTGAGTAACATAAAAAATAAATGAGTTTAAAAAGTTATGCAAATATTAAAAAGTCTACAGTATATTTAAACAAATTAATTCCTATGTGATGCTTCCAGGTAACAAGCAATTGATTCGGTAGTACAATGTATAAGTAATCAATCAGTTATTTGAGTGCTGTTTATAAAAATTTTACAACACAATCAATTCCCAGTCGCCTAGAAACAACACATTAATGTTTAAAAGTTCAAAAACCTAATGTGTACAAATTTCTTTAAAGGCATTTACAGAAAATCATAAATTTGTTCAAACACAAAATTTCTTCATTGATAACGTTGATCTTCACTAGAAAAATTAAATAAAAACACTTATTTTGCACAAAAATTATTAAAGTCTTTAAAGAAACAAACAGTTTCAAAAAATCACTTATATCCTTTTACTAAAGACAGCTATCAACTTATTTTTTAATTAGTATACACTTTATTACCTAACTTTAAAAAAAAAAAATCATTAAATGTGAGCTGATGGCCTTAAGACGCTAGTGCTCTAACTCATCAACTATATAATAATTATATTATTTTATAGTTATAATAAAATAAATAAATATTTTTTAATTTCACTATAAAAAAAATGAATGCATGAGAAATTATTAAAATGTTACCAAATTTAGCCGAAGAATAAGTTTGGGCTGTTTTGTCCACTCATTTATACAACTTTCGTGTACTAGAACGCTTTTCGGTAAGATTTGGATTCCGCGGGGGTCATAATTTTGAGTTCAATATTATAACTATTTCATTTTTCAAATATTTTAAATTTCACTTTATTGTACATAATTTTATAAATTTATATTATTTCACACATTGCAATTTAAATACACGCTATCCCCTTTTTCGCATTTTGCTTTTGTAATATTCACTATTAAACAGTAAATCGTTGCGAAGAAGTCAATATAATAGTGAAATGTTCAATTGTGCCATTGTTGCAGTTGTTTAACTGTTTTGAAAAATCTACTGTTTAACTACCAAATGTGACGAAGTAGTTAAAATTCGTAGATAATCGAAAAACCGTCTTCCAATTGGTTGGATGGAGGGTAGACGAATGTGCATTCGTATTTGTATGCATGTATGTATTTAAGTCTTAAATATTCTTAACATGTCTTTCATGTGTTTTTACAATTTTTTTTTTCTCAGGTTTTGTGTCAACATAGTTGACGTACTTTATTAGATTATAAAACAAAATAAATGTCTAATTAAATTGTTTCTTTGTAGATATGGCCTTAAGATCAGAAAATAAAAAAAAAATACTGAACTTATAACGAAAATTCAACCGAATTCAACAACAGTTTAATTTTAAATAACATTTCAATGATTTCGTGCGAAAGACTGATAGACAGGCAAATACAATGAGAGATAATGAAAAAAGAGAATATATTTTTTATGCTATCATTATTAAGTAAAATTGTTTATCCAACCTCACAGTAATTTCCTCATAGTATCGATGAGTATGGGGAAAATTGTAGATATTAAACTGTTTTCTTTTACATGGAAATCCGATATAAATTAAGTGAGAAAAAAGGACTCATTAAAAACAGAGCTGTAATCTTACCCCATTTTCGATTTTAGTTATCACTTTTCGTTGTTTTTTATTTATTTTATACTCATTCATGACATCTTTATTTCTGTATAGGGGTTTGTCTCAGAACAGAAATCTTTAAACAAATTGCTAAATTAGCACATCATTTATATAAAGACATCAAACCTTATGATTCAATCACAGATAGAAATAGAAATGAAATAAACTTAACGAATGGTCCGGGAATAAATGTATCGTTAGGTAAAAAAAAAAGAAAAAAATAAATGTTTATGGCAAAACAAGTTTTTTATTATTATATCTATCTTTTATTTTCTTGTTTGTTTTTTTCTAACATGACGTCAATGATTATTATTTCTTTAGCAAATGTCCTTAAAAAATGCAACAGCCATCTAAGGTCCCAAAAAATATGTATATTTTCGGTCATCGTGAAACCCAAATGGCCGTTTTCTCAATGTATCGAGAAACTATCTATTCTTAAATTTTGACGTAAAATTATAAGACTGATAAGCTTTCCATTGACGGTTTTGATTTTCTCAATATACCGATCGGTTACTTACATAGGACTACGGTTTTTAATTTTCCGGTCTTTTCCCCTTCCATGAATAATTGACATTAGAAACTAGACCCTTAACAAATTGATATACTGATTTAATCTTTAAATTGCAGTAAGATAGATGCGCTATTATTTTCTCTGGACAAAAAAATTTTTTTTACGATATTGTAAGAGCGTTTTTACGATATTGTAAATTTATGTAAAAAACACTTTGGGAGGAAATTTCCGAAACTTTCGTTTAAAAAAATTATTATTAACCATAATTAGGTGCAATAAAATTTTTGTTTTATCAGACCATAAACGGCAAAAATAAATTTTTGGGTCAGGTTTTATAGAGATAGGTTCATAACTTATACCAGGTCCCATGAATGACCACTCCCAAAATGGTGAAGGGTACTTAAGATTCGGCATAATCGAATATGATTTTCTCACTTATTTTTCTTTAAATCTTAGGTCATCAATCATTAACAGTTAAAGCTGCCCTTAAAGATAAATGGATAAAAGTTTGTTTGTCATTAATTTTATTTGTTATTATTATTGTTGTTGTCCTTTGCCAAATTTTTTCCATAATCATTTTGTCAATAGATAAAAATGTTTGAAATGGGTTTTGGTACATGCTTGTGTTAGTCCTGCTTTAAGTTGTTGCTTTCTCTATGGCAAAAAAAAAAAAACTTTTGTCAGCCACTCATTTATTGATTCTGTTTTTGGCTTAAGTTTTTATTTATTTTTCTTCATCATGTTTGCCATATGTGTCATGGTTTTCATTATATAGTTCTGTAGATCAACAGATATATTGGCCATTTTTTATTAAGGTTATCATGATTACTTAGCAGATTGTTTTCTCATTGTCTTGAACATGTGAAAAGATGTGAGTTTAAGTGATAATGGCGATTCGAGAAATTAAAAAAACACTTGTTTTAGGCTAAGGGTGGGGCCGAATTTTTTTCGATTATTATTAATGATTGTATTAATTTAAGAGGGTAATAATTAAGGATGCTTTTCATAAAAAATACCTAAGACTGTTTCGTTTCCTCTTCATTAGTTAAGAAGTAGAAGAAAACTAAGTGTGTGAATTGAATTTGAAACATAAATTCTTGAATAAATTGAGTTTTATAAATACAGTGGCATCCTGTTTTAATGGCTGAGTATATATTGCTCGAAAGTTTTAAAATATGAACAACTTATAATTATATTTTTAACGTATTTTATCTACGTATACAGGTTAAATTCTAAATCAACAGGGTGGTGGATACATTTTGCTTCAACTGTATAATAATTGGGGAGTTTTTCTAGCAGCTTGCTTTAAAATTGTCTTCAAATGTCAATCAAAATGTATTGCGTACACGATTTAGTTAGTGCTCAAATTCAACTAGAATTATATATTCATCTTTGAACATAATTTGAACGTGAATAGTTCTTAAATATGCATACAAATTGCATAACTTTAAAAAGTCAGAAATTTTAGAACATTTAAGAAAAGGTGTCAGTGTTACTAATTTTGCTTATAAATTTGTGGTGAAATGTCCTACAATATGTGGACAAAAAATAAAAATGCTAACAATACATTTATTTGACCTGGAAAAAGAAAAAGGATGTTTGTAGTCAGTTAAAGAAAATAAAGCGAAAATACCTTTCAAACAATTATTTAATTGTTAAAATTTAGAAAAAAAATGATTACCGTATTTTACGAACTTTTCGATGTGAAAAATCGGTCTGACATTACATCGTTCGAGATGCCACTGTATATAAAATATATAATCTTTATATTTTAGACTACCATTTTATTGCTTAACCAACAATTGGGTGCCCCGGTAGCTGGTAGTGAGCTAACCTATCAGTGCCGGCATTTCGGGTTCGATTCCCGCCAGAGACTCTGGTCGCCTTCAGACAAGCGAAGACCTTCGCGGTTTTAACATAGGAATATAAATACATATATAAAAAAAAACACAGAAAGATTTTCTGAATTGATTTAATGATGTCTTTCTGCCAGGTTGGCTGGCCCCTTAAATTTTGTACAGTAAAATACAGGTCGGAACTTTAAAGGTAACTCATTGAAATTTTACACCGAAACTTGTTTTGGTCCACCGATTAAGTCTGTTGCAAATGTTCGTAAACGGTCAATTATTTAAACACACCTTTAACTTAAATAATCTTACAAAAAAGGCTTGAAAATATAAGTATCGATATTTAACTCCAAAATGATCAAAAATTACTTCGCTTTTAAAATTTTAAGCCCAAAAAATGTATAAAACCTTAAAAGTTGATAAAAAATATATTGCTACAAAATAATAATGGTTTTAAATAAGTACGAAAATGTTCACCATATTTAAAACAACATGTAGAATACTGCATGACAACGAACTATCTGCCAAAATGAATAGCGGCAAAGCAGTTTGCCAGGGATGCGTCCTATCACCACTTCTCTTCAAGACA
Source organism: Pollenia amentaria (assembly GCA_943735925.1). NCBI lineage: Eukaryota > Metazoa > Arthropoda > Insecta > Diptera > Polleniidae > Pollenia > Pollenia amentaria. The sequence continues at coordinate 219,237,358 of OX031007.1, read as the reverse complement.
GTATTGGATGTCATCATGCAACAAGTTACTGCATCAATAAACGGTTTAACATGGGGCCTTCAAAGTAGACTTGTATACCTTGACTATGCAGACGATATATGTCTGGTATAATATTCGCATGCTGCAGTGGAAAATAAATTACGTATGATCGTCGCACATGCCTCCAATGCTGCCCTGGAAATAAACAAAGCCAAACCAAAAGTATTGCGAATTTGACCCAAAGTCTCATGCACGCATCTCTATACACGGTTAAACACTTTATAGAGGTCAAAGACTTCCAGAATTTGGTCATCGAACACTGATTTCTAAATAGCATTTTTTTATTCACGCAATCAGTCTCTAGAAAGAAATCCCCTATACAACACAAGCCATTAGTAGGGCACGTCAATTCAGTAATTGTATTTTTTGTAATTTTTCACTCTGAATATATATATATTCGTTTTGATAATTTGTTATGATATAAAAGTATAAAAATGTATGTTTTAACTTCTCTGGTTTTATATTTTCCTTTTTTTAAGCATATTTTTGTTAAATTTTGCTAACTTTATGTCATTAACGGCCAATTTCACGAAGTTCAGTTATAATTAACTATCAGCTACTACTGTCAAAAACATAATGTTTGCTGAAAGTTAAAGTAATAGTTAGTTTTAATTGACATTGGTGAAATTGGCTGTAAATTTTATTAAATTTTAATTTGAATTTTATATTTTAAACATAATTAATAACACAATTTTGTTACTTTTTTATTTCTGATTTATTGTATTTGCACATGTTCAGTTGCATACTGCAATATAAGACTTAAGTCTTTTGTGTACATTGAAAAGAGATTAATAACACATAAATCAATAAATTATAAATAAATAATTAACTCTCTTCTTTACATCAATGGAGTAAAACTTAATCTTTTTGCTACCTTGGAAGCCTTATTAATAGACAGGGCGGCTCTAGTGCTAATATTTCGGAACGCATTACAAAATGCAAGGCATGCATTTTGTATGTTAATAAACGCTTGGAGATCTTCAATTTTTCGCGAAGAACCAAACATAAAATCTTTAACTCAACATAAAACTCGGTATGCCTGTGAAGCATGGAATGCCGCCAGCTCTGACGTCTTCGCACTTCTAAAAAAATGTTTGCCAATTACCATCTCCAAATCTAGACTTTGGAAAATAACACAACAAAAAAACTTGATAATTGGAAGTTGATAGGCCATACGCTTCGGCAAGATGAAGACGATATTGCCAGGCAGGCAATCGAATGGAACCTCCATGCATGAAAACGCCAAATCGATATAGAAATTATGAAAGTCCAAAAAAAGCTGGAGAGAAATTAAATCAATCGCGTCTAATAGATCCGAATGGAACATGCTTGTTGCTGCCTTATGCTTCTTATAGGAACAACAGGAACAAATATCTATATATATATGGGGGATTTCATGTCAAGTAGCCCAACTTTTGAAATCGATATCTTCCAATGTCTTTTCTAAGTTATTTTTTTAACTTTTAAACATATTATTAAAAAAACTGCCCGTTAAATTCTATCTCTCCACCCACTTTTTAAAGTCAAGTGTCATAAAATAATAAATAAACTGGTATTTCGGAGAATGTCCATAAAATATTTCCACCTGATTCAAAAACTTGTCTCTGGCGCACCTGATATCTTGACAATACAAATCACATTTAGTATTACGTGCGCTCAAAACTACTTATAGGATTGACAAAAAAGCAGCAATGAAAGGCAAATAAAAGACTTAGGAAAAATTTTGGCGTTGGAAAATGAATGACGGTCGGCCACGCATTGCACCCCTCCAGCAACCAGCAGCGATACCAACAGCTTAACCTTGTAACGCCAAGAAAGGATTGGCAAAAAATAAATGCGATAAATAGGGAGGATGAAAGACCTTGTATTTGAAAATTTACAAAACTTAAACACTTATCAGCTACAATAAATTAAGTGTAAAATAGTTATGATGTAAAAGGATCTAATGTGATTAAGATAAAATTTTATTAAATGATTTATCTTTTTATTTTTAATATTATTATAATTAAAAAATAATTTAAATATTTTTACAAATAAATAAAAAAAATTTAGTTTGTCAATATTTCTAACGAAAAAAACTGAGAGTGCTATATTCGGCTGTGCCGAATCTTTGATACCCTCCACCGACAGGAGTGGGCTCTATATTATAAATACAAATATATTATTAACTAATCTTCACAAAAACGAATGTCAGCAATAAAATTATCTGCGGTTTAAACCTGAATTAAGTTATTGACCGACAATATGAAAATTGTATGCGTTTTTTGTTAGAACTTTGAACATGCTTGAGTAAAATATCATGATTCGTAAGAGTTTTAGCCGAACTAAAATTATTTTAAGGAGCGTAATTTGTATTGGACCTATGGTAAATTATGGCCCAATCATCCCAAAATTCTGAAGACTGATTTCTAGTATTACAAAAAATAAATTAGAATAAATTTCAATACAGCAGTGTAATTAGTTTTAGCGTTAACAGTAAATTTCACAAATTTGCATGATTTTTTTTTCTGGCCATATGAATTTAACTAAGAAATTTGACCGCAATATCCATATGTGTGATGGTTTTAGGCGAATTGAATTATTTTCCCAAAGTATGCTTTATTTTGTATTAGGCGCAATAAACTGTTTTCCGGGAGTAGGGTTTATATTGGACCTAGTGTTAATTATGGACCGATCTTCAAAAAATTTACAGTGTGATTTGTGGTCCTTTAAAACTGTGACGTACCAAATTGAAGTATGCTAGCGTTATTTATTGCGGTTTTAGGCGTACTAAACTGTTTTCCGCGAGGGGCCTATGGTCAATCTTCACGAAATTAAACAGTATGATTTGCAGTCGTATAAAGCGAATTCGTGCAAAATTGTCTGTCATCCCTGCATTATTCCACCATTTATGTTAGTTTTTGTATCAAAATTATAATTTTTTTTTTGGGTGGTGGTTTCACATTTTGATTCATAGTTCTGATCCTACTGAACCGATGTTGCTGGACTTCAATCCCAATCTGCTTAGGATAGCTACATGCAATCTGAGACCAAGGTTATTCTTTTCTTTTGCGTTTTTCGAAAGTGAGCGTGTTTTCCACAGACGGACACACGGACATGGCTAAACCGACTTAGAATTATCCAAGGAGCCAGAATATATATATTTTATGAGGTCTTAGATGTATTATAAAAAAGTTTCACACGGAATGACAAACTTAATATACCCTCATTCACCACAGTGGTGGTGAAGGGTAAAAAAGTGATTTTATTCCTGGGATTAATATATTGTGGGTATTACAGTATCGATGGTATAAAAAGCTAGTGAGGTATGTTACATACCATCGGAAAGGTTAATATGTCGAGTTTCTCAGCATAAGTTTTATTTTTAAGGTTTTATAAATACTAACACACAAAAAGGAAAAACAAATTCAAAATAGTGCATATGCTTAAATTTAAAAACCCTCGTCTTTAGTTAGAAATTATTTTTTTTTATACATATCCCACTCGCAACCCACTAAGCGACCAAAACTACCTTAAAGGAAAAGACATAAGTTTTTTTTTGAGCAAAAAAAAAATTTAATTTATAATCTAAGTTGTTTTTTGAATACAATTATTTGTTAAAATGTTTTATTTGTTCTGCTTAATTCCCTATTTTTATTCTGGATGAAACAACTGAAAATTTATCGTTGGATGATAAGCTGTTTCTATGCGCTTTTTACTGGTTGCTTAGGCCAGATCATCTGGTAACGTTTTTCCCAAAAAATTTTATGGCGATTTCTTTTCTGAGAAAAATGTTGCATAAATGGTACATGCTCTACACAAAAGAGATAGAGCATGTACCATTTATGCAACATATTTCTCAGAAAAGAATTCGCCATTAGATAACACACTGTTTTATTGTTGGAATTTTACTTATGCGTTGATATCGTTACAAATAAGACTTTTCGAGTGTTTGTAATTCTCATTCCCTCTGTAGTCTTGTTTGCTGATATTTTTGGATTTTCTAAATTTTTTGGAAAAAACGTTTCCTGATGATCTGGCAACCACAATAAATTTTCAGTTATTTAATCTAGAATAAAAATAGGGAATTAAGCACAACAAATAAAATCTTTTAATATAAAAAATATTAAAAAATCTTTTTTAGAAAACTTGATGAAATAGCTATCTAATATGTTTGGGACAAATTTTGCTAACACCAAAAGGTAATAAGTTACATCAATGAGAAAGAACACATGTTTGGCCAAAATTACAAATGTTGACCCCCCCTAACTCAGAAAATTCTTGACCGTTCTTGTTGAAAATTTGTGTCTAAACTACTATACAATAGGAATAGGACCTCTGTGTAAATTTCATCCAAATCGGAAGACATTGATTTCAAAAGTTGGGTCACTTGACATGAAATCCCCCATATATATAAATAATTATTTTTAAATCTACATTAGACATGAAACGAAATTGAAATTGATAACAGTCAATAAAGAGCGCTTCTTGAATATAAATTAAAAAATAGTTTAAACTACTTAAAAATTATTTTACGATACTTAAACTGCAAACACTAAGTAATAACAAAACAATTTAAGAATAATTAATAACCAAAGTTTATGGAATTTCAAACTATAAGCAATAGACATACAAGGATTGAGCTTTAATTATAAATTTATTTTCAATTCCTTGAATAATCCTAATAATTATCCTTGAGATTTTAAAAACTTCGGGGAATTATAAAATATTATGTATAATATATAATGCACTTGAGCTAAAATATGTAACATTAAAAAATCATTGGCCCTAGATACTCTTTTATGTATACCGATCGACTTAGAATCACTTTTTCAGTCGATTTAACGATGTCCATCAGTCCGTCCGACTGGCTGGTTGTCTGCCAATGTATCCCTGTGCGCAAAGTACAGGTCGGAGGTTTAACAATAATTTTATGAAATTTGGTACATAAGTCTTAATTGTCACAAGGACGAAGCCTATTGAAATTTATGAAAATCAGTCTATAATTTCACATGGCCCCCATACAAAACTCTTTCTGAAACAGTCGTTGTGCCCATAAACAAAATTTTCATGTTGGTATTTAAATTTAATTTGGCTTGAAAATTTTTTTTTTTTTTGCAACATAAATTTCTTTAAAATCGTCTCATATTGGACGATAGTTGCCATACAAATTCCACTGCTGAAAATATCAAAAAATGGCATAACTTCCTCACAAATATTGGTATTCATATAAAATTTGGCAACGATAACTTTTATGCTAACAACTATGTCATGGCAAAATGTGGTACTGGTATGTCCAGAATAATACTCGGCAAACAACTTATTTTGAATCGCAAGCTCATAATATTTTGTTTTGCCGGGTCTATGAGTGGTCATGGTTCCCAAATAGGGTACACCTATGGGGTACTGTGGGGTGGGGTATCAAATGATTAGGCTTTTCCGATTATACTTTCTTACTTGTTTTGCATAGCAGACACATTGTCCATAAAGATTTTTGAGCGAATTTTTAGCTTTTTATCAACGTTTTAAGTATTATGATTTCTAGTATCAATTAGCAAGTATTTCTTTTAAAATTTTCTTTTCTTTCAATTTTCTATAAAATAAAATTTTATTTATTGTTAAAAAACACCGATAACAATAAATTAAAACTTAAATATTATTTACGAACAAGCTAAAATTTAAAAATATAACAAAAATGCTGCAATTAGATGCTATCAGTTATTATTTGTAATTACTAGTACAATGTCACAAATTCAAAGTTGTATACAACCTGTATTTAAATACTAGTCAATTTTCCAACAAAATGTATTTTTCACATAATTTTAATAATTGTATTTGTTTCAATGACAGAGCAAACAACAATTCAACTTAAATTTCATACGAGCTAACGTAAAGTCTGCTATAACAAATGGGAAAAGATGATAAGTGTAAAATTTTTTTTTATTTATTTTGTTTTTATTTGTTTTTAATTGTGTAAAAAATATAATTTAAATTCGTCAAGATTTTTAAATAACAATAAATAATTTACCTTAAGCTTAAGGCTTGGTTCACAATAAAAGCAACAATTTCGTTAATCTCCTATCTTATTTTTCCCCAAAGTATATCAAATATCGTTTATTTGCCGCAACATGTTATAAGTCGAAAATCGCAAATTTTGACTTAATATCATTAATGCATATAAAATCAGATAGTAATTATGTCATATGAAGATAGTTTATACTCAACTCTCGAGAGAAGAATATAATTCCCTTTTTGCATTATGTTATGTGTAAATTCAAAATTAATAGTCGTTTTCTTTAAAACTATTTTTTTGAGTTTTGACGATGTTGTAGCAAATAAGCGATATTTTTTTTTAATGTAACAATTTTAGATATTGGGAATTATTTCTTTTTCATAAGCAACTTTATTATATTCAACATTTTTCATTTTTTCGAATTTATTCTATTTAATTTATGCTACTACGTTCCTCCTTCTCGTCATTCCATTTTTTAAAAAATTTTTAGCAAATGTGTCCGTAAGTAGGAATCTATCTATCTTTAAAATTTCATTCGAATCTGGTAGTTTGTTTCGGAGAGGCAGAAATATACCCCCACCTCCCCTCTTAGATAATCCATATAAGTAGAAAACTATCAATGTTTAAACTTTCAATCAAATCTGCGTCATAGTTACGGTGGGGCAGAAATTTACCGCGCACCCTCCCGCCACCCCTCGTGTTCCTATTGTGTAAAAAATGTATTGCTAATGTGTCCGTATAAGTAGCGATCTATCTATGTTTTAAATTTCATAAAAATATGTGAGCTGCTTCGGAGAGGCAGAAATTTCCCCCAAACTCCCTTCGTGGTCCTATTGTTGGAAAAATGTATAGCCTCGTATTTTTCAAAAAATACGATCGTATTTTTCAAAAAATGTATTGATAAAGTGTCTATATAAGTAGGGATCTATCAATGTTTTAAATTTCATTAAAATCTATGAGGTAATTTTAGAGGGGTTGAAATTTCCCCATAACTTCCCTCGTGGTCCGAGTATGTATAGGCCAAAACCATCCTTGGAAAATTACCTTTGCAATGACACCGGATTGAAGCACATCGGTTGGGTGGTTCCAGAGTCTATAGAGAACATAGAAACATTTCTTGTATTTTATATATATATAGATATACATATGTATTTTTAATCTGAGCTATGTGATCTTAACTAAATTTTATAAAAGTCGCAGCCAAATACCTATTTATAATTGTCCCTTCCATCAACGTATTGGTTTTTATTCAGTAAATGTCTATAAATCTGAGTTAGCCGTCAGTTTTTTTTTAACTAATCCTTTTTTCAAATGGAATATTATAAATCTGTAACATATCTAACATATATCTACGTTTCTTAAAATTATCTGTGTTCAAAATAGATGTTTTCTCAAAATCAGGATAATGATTAAAATTCCTACAATGTGTTGATAGAGCCGTTCCATGGGCCGATTTATAATTCCTATATTTTTGGTCATGTTTATGTCCTGCTAATCTAGTTTTTAGTTTTGCCCAGTTGTTCATACATACATATATTTTCTTACATTGTTTATTTATTATTCCCAATCTTTATTTATGACCAAAAACACTGAAATTTATTGTTGTGGGAAAGCTAGTTTCTATGCGCATTTCGCTGGTTGCTTAGGTCAGCTCGTCAGGAAACTTTTTCCAAATACTTTACAAAAGCTAAAAATATTATACAAGTAAGACCATAAAGTGAATAAGAATTTTAAACACTCAGGTCTTACTTGTAACAATATCAAAGCTTCAACGAAGCCACAACAATAAACAGTGAATTTTTCTTTCTTACATTCCCCTACAATTGGCTGGTTTTTTTCCAACACGAAGTGTAGTTGTAAGAGGATAGAAAGAAAAAAAAACAAAATTGAAAAACAAATTGCTTTTTTATTTGCCGGGCACATGCAAATTTATTACCAAAAATTATTTTCGGGAATGAAATATTTATTATTAATTAATTAATTTATTAAAAATATGCTAAAATTCCCAATCTTTATTTATGATTAAAAACACTGAAATTTATTAAGTAAGACATAGAAACTAGCTTTCCCACAACAATAGATTTCAGTGTTTTTAATCATAAATAAAGATTGGGAATTTTAGCACATTATTAATAAATTAATTAATTAATAATAAATATTTCATTCCCTAAAAAAATAATTTTTTTATTTATTATTATTGTCACCACAATGAATTTTATAAATTAAATTAGTCATTTCCAGCTTTTGTTATCTATCCTTAGTTTTTGTGAAAAAATCTCGAAACATTATTATACAAAAGTATGTATTTCCCTTTGTCATATATATTCAAGTTTTCTTATCTTTCCGAAAAAATTTAAAATAAAAATGAAACTCAACATGAAAACTAAAATTCCCAGATTCTGTTTTTATATATAGTAATAAATATATACGTAATATTGTTCTGGGCAAAAGTGGCAAACGTTTTCTTGATTGAAAATGTTTGTGCTTGTGAAAAAAAAAATTGTTGCTTTATTGTGAACACAAAGTGAAAATGTTGTTGTCATTGTGAATTTGGCCTTTAATATTTAACATTTTTCCGATTATGTAAGTTAGGCCCTTTTTCATTTAAATTTTATTCCTCAACTAAATGATAGCCAAATAAATAAGCGCTTGTTTTTATTTGTCAATGAAACAAATGATTATGGACAAATTTCAACACGCTGTAAACAGGCAATTAACTTGTAATTATTTTATCATTATCACTAACAAAATTGGCAGTAAAATTTCACAATAAATGACGGGAAAACTAATTAGTTTGGTAAAATAATTCAACTTACAATTGTTATCAATAATTAGTTTCTAAAAAGGTAACTTTTTGTGTATTTGGAGGAATAGTTTTTAATGAAAGATGTACTTTAAGAAGTTAACTAAGAAAATGTGTTATCAAAAATTAAAAAAAAAAAATTTTAAACTTTATGATATAAGTATTTTATTTTCAAATACAGTAAACATTTTTAGAAAGTGCACAAAAGGTCGATTTATAAAAATAAATTCGAACAAAAAATTCGTTTAAGAAAATTTGTATGGAATTTTTTATGCGATCGTTACCGTTTGAAATAGTTAAACAGGCAGTTAAAGGTGCAAATATTTTTTAATTATTTTTATTTATAGAAAACATATCAAGATGGGTCGAATTGCGACTTTAGTCGATGAGTGGTAGCCCGGACAGGGTTGATTTTACATATTTTGGTAGTAAATTTGCTTCATAGTTAGTGCTCAAACTGAATTGACTCTTCGAATTCAGGCAACAATTCTAAAGCCCATAATTAAAACGTCGGCAATAACTTCAAATTCTCTCTCATTAAATTGTTTTAAATTTTTATTTTCTTTTGTATCTAATTTTCTGTTTACAAAATGTATGAAATTTAATGAAAATATGGTAGCATTGTTGGAAGAATAATTGTCTAAATGGGAGAACATTAGAAAAAAACGTTCTCAAAATAAAATAGATTTTATTTCACGATTGCTTTCTACGACAAATTTTAATGACAAATTATATGGAAAATAAGGTATCGACGCAGTTCTGTTTGAAAACCAACTTAAATTAACAATTTAACATGATATTACAATAACTTGCGAACAAAAAATTTTTTTTAAACAATTATATAATTTTCAATAATTATAATTCATGCATATTGAAATCAACACTACGATTCACGTTGAATAAAAGTAATTCCAAGTTGAAACAATGTGAATTTCATGTAGAATCAATTTAATTTGTGTGGGAAATAGCAATGAGAAGATAAAATTAACAAAACTCGAGTAGAGTAATTTCTTTATTATACAAAATTACAGTTAAGAGATTATTAATATTTAAAATTGATTTTAATAAGATTTTAAAAACTACAAAATTAATTTAAATTCATGCTAAATAATTCTTATTTTTAAACCAAAAAACAGTAAGCGTTTTCATGATATCGCTTAAAAGGCTCGCAATCCGTGCAAACTGTTTTGCCCAACAATTTTGACTCGCAAACTTGGTCAATTGTGTATTTATATAAACAGATTTTTGTAATGATTAGCGTGGCTTTCAATGAAAAATTCAAGTGTTTATAAATCACAAACAATAAATTCTTCCAATGATTTGAACATATTAGTCTTTGGATTTCCTTATTAATTTTAAAAAAAAAATTCATATTTTAATCACAAATTTCAACAATTATTTTTATATTTTTTTTTTAATTTTGTATGCATTAGCGTTGCTTACAAACTGATATTAATTGTTGAAAATTATACAAAAACTATAAACGGTCTTCATGAAACGAGTCTCGCAAGTTTACCCATTTGCATAAATGGCAATTTTAAGCGGCATAAGGAAAACCTTTAGTGTATGCGATAATTAATATTCCAAATTAATATTAATAAGATTTTTGCTTAAAAAAACAAAGTATTCTTCACTTTTCCCGGAGATAATTTCACAACTTGAAGCCGACCTGCAGTAAAAAATCGTCTCTCAGAAGTGAATGAAACCATTTGACAACTAAAGTATTTCTGCGCCATGGTCTTACATTTTGAGTATAATATTTAATACCGCCAGTAAACAAACGGATCTGCATCTCTAGAAAAGTTAGAAGATCTAAGGTATATTTAGACTTATTATTTAGCTGAACGACTGCGTAGGATGGACAAAGGCTCATTCTTTTCCAAATTTCAGTTCTTGTAGGCTCCAAAGGTCAGTTCTTGTAGACTTATCAGAACTTTTACAAGATGTAGGGGTGACCGTGTCTTTAACACTTTCGGAATGCAGAGTCATATTTAGTAGCTCAATGAGATGTCTTTGAAATTTTCAAGCTTTGTATCGAAGGTAAAGAATATTAGATAAACAAAATATTTTATTACACTCTAAGCACTCAAACCTATCATTCAGAGCTAATGGTACATAAGTCGCTAATTTATGGGACTCTGAACTATTTTGCATCTCAGCGAAATTATTTTTCTTTTTTTACAAAAATCATTAAAAATTGGCAGAAAATTCTTAAAACGTACAAATACATACATGATTTGTCAATGAGAGAACGTTTAACCATTATGCTGAAAAACAAAACGGCTGATGTCGTAGGTCAACACCAAGCGTTTAATGCGTTTATGCCAAAAAAGTCGAAGTGTAAAATTGTATTGACAAATTACACAGCAAACGCGGAAAATACATATCCATATCGAAATCATGAAGTAGGATTACTTGGTACTTTAGAATGCGTCTCGAAAAAAGAAAAAACGTTAGGCGTACACCGATCTCCAGCTTAAGAATTCAAAGAAACATTTAATTATTCTGTTTGATATTTTGCTTTTAGTTGTTATGCAAAAAAAGCATTGGAAATTAGATTCTTTGTTCAAAAAAAAAATAAAAAAAGTATCGTCATATCGACAGTAAAATATTGCCGATACCGATATATCGGCGTACCTGACCGATATATCGGCAAACGTGAAACCAATACCGATGCCGATATATCGTTGTCGTTACATCCCTATTCAATACTGACATAAATTAAAAAATAAATAAATTTTGGAGTTAGTGATGCAGATTTGTTCGCTATGTTTTTTCTTAATATTGTTTATTAAATTTATTTTTATATCTTCTATACTTTTCCCGTTTACACAGAATGTGTTGTTATTTTTTTTAAGTGGTTAGAACAAATAAAAAACTTTAAACGCGTTTAACTCCAAGTGGATTTTGTGCGTTATGTCACTGTGGAAGTAAATGGGCGATATGTATTTTTTTTTTTTGGAATAATGTTAAGCACATACCCCCGGAACCAGTGAGAGATTATTATTATCTAGCATTATTATTATTATTATCTAACACATGTTTCACTTGTATTATATTCCTCTTTGTTAACAGAACCACTCACAATTAAGAGACACCAGCAGAATGGCCCGATATGGTTTTCGTCATGATTCTGCTTTGAAAATTGTATGTATTTAACAAAATAATTTTAACACACAGAATACGGGAAGTTTTTTCTTTTTATAAATTATTATAAACATCAGAATAAAAAAAATGTATGTCTTGCTTTTTGTAGTGTTGTTGTTTCTATTGAGCAATGTTATTTAAAAATTTTTCATTTTCAATTAATTTAAAACAATGATAATTTAACCCATATCATCCTAGTGTTCCATTTTTGGAGCGTTTGCTTTCAGTACTCATAATTGTTTGTGTGAATGCAGTTGTAAATATTGTTATGCTGTAGTAGCACTGAGGTTTTAACCTCACAAACTTACATAAGTGCTGTTATTTTTTTCGGTACTGTTGTTTGTTTGACGCAAAATGTAATCGAATATTTTTCTTAAACTCATTTATTTATATTAAATTTAAAAAACAGTTCTAAAACAAATCAATATATGAAATTTTTTTGTGTTTCTTTTTTTCACATAAATGCAATTATGTAAATTAAAGTAAAACTTGATTAGGTAAAACAGTGTGTTTGTATTTGTTTTGCTCAAATATTTTATTATTACTTATAATATTAATTAATATTATTGCTAAGGAGGGTATTGACAAGGGTATTTATTTAATCGGGCTCTTGCTTTAATCGGTTAATCGCTCGATTAATTAACCGAGTTTTTGGTTTAATCGGTTAACAAAAGGTTAATTTTGCTATTGATCGGTTAACCGATTAATTAAGTTTTTTTTTATAAATTAAGTTATTTCAATAAATAAAAATGCATAAATTATTAATTATTTGGAGCTTATTAGTAAAATAAAACAATAACATAGCAAACAAAAAAGGCACGAGCAAACAGAAAAAAATAATTCATAAATATGTAATACATATTTTTTAATTAATACATTAATATTATGTATTATTTGAAAAATAAACTGTGAGATCATTTTATAAGTTATTTCAATAGTTTGAGGAGATCTTATAAAATAATGTTTTAGACAAATAATTTGGCTTAAATGTTTAGGATTCAAGCGATTCTTTTTCTTTTAGTTTTAACAAATTTTGAATTGGAAAAAATTCTTCGCTTATCGTTGATGTTGGAGAAATTGCAAGCAACCCATAATGCAGAATATTTAACTTCTTAGTAATTTTTCTGGATTTTAACAAATTTTGAATTGGAAAAAATTGTTCGCTTATCGTTGATGTTGGAGAAATTGCAAGCAACCCATAATGCAGAATATTTAACTTCTTAGTAATTTTTCTGGATTTCTCTATATTTATGAAATCCTTCATCATGTCATTAGAGTCCTGTTTTATTTTTTTAAACTTTAACACTTCTAATTGTTTTGGTTAAAAAAGATTGATATTAGAAGATATGAGAAGAAACAACTATCACAACACATACATACAAAAAGTACGTGATACAAAAAGCGGTTTACAGCAAACACTTTCCAGCTAGCATTTTGTATCATAATCGAATATTTTAGGAATCAGCTTCAAGAGCAAAATAACATCATATGAGCTAATTTTCCGGTCATAAATGATACTCTCGTTGTGAGAAAATGGTACCCCACCGATGAATCAATTAAATAAATCACTTGTGATACAATTTGCTGATTCCTTTTTGATCATGTGTATGAATCATATGTGAATCCTTTTTCAATTGCTTTAGTGATAAATCAGTTTTAAAGTCAAAACATTTAGAAATCATTATTTGAATATATGAATGAATCTATTTTCAATCGCTCAAATGATAAATCAGTTTTTTATCTCAAAAGTAATCTGAAAAGGCTCATTTAGGTTATTTTTACCGAAAATGATCACCCAAATAATAGCTGGGTTATTTAAAATAAAGATCACTGAACACCTTCTTTGTTTGCATGAAAAAATGTTTTCTAAACACATACCTTTTGTATATGAGACGAAATAAATAATTAAAAACACAAAAAAATATGTTATAATACTTCAATTTTTTACTAAAATCTGATGACTAGAAGATCGCTTGGGATAAAATGGGTTAAATAAAGTCCATTATTTTGCAGAAATTTACTGTAATTTAAAATCTATATTTCGCCATGAATATTTTACATTGTTATTTTTTCTGTGTGTTTAAGTATTAAACTTTTTTGTTATAACGCCCGTTTAAATGTATACAAAATCAAAAAATATCAACATAAAACCAGCTAAAAAAGACGAAAAAGTATAATCAAATATAGACTAAATATATATCCCGTATTAACTTACTAACAACGTACGCATGATGTATGAGTAACATTTATTACAAACACGTGTAACTATAACAAAATTAACTTATTATCTAATATAGAAAAAGGTGTTTGATACGAAATATAAATACCCAAGTTCCATTTCTTGTAATTTATTATTTTTAACTAGTATTTGTCATGTTAAGAAGGTTCTCTAAAAATTGTTGGGCAACACACATAATACGTTATTGATGCTTGTAATAGGTGTATAAAAAAGGAAGATTTGAATAATAACATTGCCGCAGCAGAGCGAAAATGTTTTGACATCTTTTTAATATTTTTTAGGAACATAGAACATTGAAAGAGATTGTTATTGTTATGGAAATGTCAGTACTATTAAGGAATGGAAAACTGAGTACTAGTATACATTTTCTGTTCCTTAAATAATAGAAAATACAACAGTACCTCCACCACGTAAAATATACATTCTTCTTACTGCATAATTCTCCGCAAGGATTGTCTAATATAAAAAGTATTTAAACTCAATTTTATCAAACAATTAACAAACATTATTTTGTTTATAATTTCATAGTTTATATATAATTATTTATTTTCCAAGTTCTTATCCCAGTAAAAAATGGAGCTTAATAGTAATCAGTTCTATAAAGGAGATAAGCCCTATTCCCCCTTACAAATCTGCTTACAAGAGGCATGGATTTTTTATGGCGAAATCGCCCTTGGAAGCACTATTTGTTTTCGTCTCTGCTTAAAAACAATTTGATGACTATTTGCGTAATAAAAATATGTACTTTCAAGCATCTCTTGTGATCATTAAAATTTCAGGAATAATTATAAACATATCATAAAATCATTGCATTACAACCTGCTTACGTTTAAGGGATTAACAGAAGCACTTTAGACTTGTTTCGTAAATTTTTTTCTTTGTAAAAATCATTTAAAATATTAACTTACCACCTGCTTACTTATGGAAAGAGACAACTCAAGGATAATAAATAATTTTTTTTAACTGAAATTAAAAATTCACTTCAATGGTTTTCGCTTCTCGGCGGCTTTAACGTCGTATGTAATATCCAGCACATATATCAGCGCTCATTTACTTATCTTGCTTCCGGAAACCTTAAAATTTTTTACTGGGATATAACATCAACTCTTAAAAGAATCGCCGATATTGCTTTTAACCAAAAACTAACCGTTTACAGTTGTATCTATGATGCCGATGTTAAGAAATACATGTGATAAAAAGGTTGAAGGAATTTTTGTTAAAACAGAATTTACTGATATACAGTCTCATGACACTTATGTAGAGAATAAAATTAGGACCTAGAAAAGGATATATTAAAGAGAATATTAGTTATGTCCAAGGCCCGGTTTTTTTTTAAACTGCATTATGTGGAGAAGCATCTCTCGCCTCATTGTCATTATTGCTTGATGGCAACCAGGCCGTCTCTGTTTAGCTGCATTCGCAAGTTTTGCGTTAATGGCAATTTTTCAGTTTACGACATTTACAATCGTTGTTTATCTAACTTGTTGCCATAATTTTGAGGAGATGACATACAGGAGATTCCAACATAAAGGTGTAGTTCATCGAAAGCTTTTCGAGGAGGCTTATCAGGCGTAGTGTTCACAGAAAAAATTCTCGCCAATGTTCTTTTTTCAATTAAACCACTAATCAAAAAAAAAATCAGATTTAATTAAAAATTTAATCAAGTGAATTAAGCACTTGTTATGCCAACAATATTACTGCAGAAAATGTTTTTAATATCAAACAATATTTAATTGATACCATTTATTTATTAACTGGTGCAAATTTAATTAATATCACAAATTTATATATTAAAATCAATTTTTATTTTTCTCTGTATTGTAATAAGTAATGGCTTTATAAATAATTCGTGGCCAAGTTGTTCCTCTTCAGTGGCTTTGTTGTAAAAGGGCTTACTTTAAATTAAACCAAAATAAATCTATATATATAAAAGAAAGTGGCGTTAGTTACTACGTTTAAAACTAAAGTAGGGCTGGACCGATTTCGATGATTCGTACCAATTCGGAATGGTCTCTGACCAAGTAAGAAGAATAGCAAAAAAATTACTCAGTATGAATCAAATCGTAAACTCTGCATTTGACGATGCTATGATCTTTAGCACAGCTGTTGAGCATTAACATACAAAGGTTTCTAGGTTGGTATGACCAATTTCCGATAGGCGGCACCATTGAAAATTACTCAAAATAAATTATATAATTTGATCATGCGGCAATAAACGGGTAAAACCTGTATTTTAAAACTTTTTTGCCACACAATCTATCTATTAAACCAATAAACATTGAAATAAAAAAATATCACATTCGTAACGTATCTAAAAAATACAAATAAAAATTTGGTACATTTTCGAAATTCGATCGTTTTAGAGGTGAAAATCGTTCCTACTACAAAGTAGCTGGTTAAAACCTAGAAACGTAAACTTTGGCGTAAAAATATGTCCACGAAACAAGACGGGCCGCTAAGGAAGTAGCGGGTTAAATGCTAGTTAATATTATAAATTATAAAATCAATCTTATTGCTTCGTAAACAATATACTTTGTCTTTTTTTGGTTACTAAATATTCAGTACAAGTACAATTTAAGTGCCTTTTGGATTTGAAAAGTTTACAACTTAAAAGAATTGAGTTAAAGGTTACAAAAATAAAATCTTAAGAAACTTAAAATAACAAAACACTATTGAACAAGTTTTCCTTAATGACAATAAACACATCATTACTTATCAATGATAAGTTATCATAATGAACGTTTTCGTTGACATGAATGAAAAGTTACCATTTGCCTGTTGTAATTAAATCTAATGTTGCGATAAAAATTAATTAATTGTGAATTAATTAATTGTGAATACAGTAAAATGTGTAGTACGAAATATTCTCCACAAGTAAGAACGTAAAATACGTGTAAATATTAGATAAAATATATATATCGCAAACTAAACTATAAACAGGCACAACTTAATATTCGAATATGTTTAGGAGATGCAGAAAACTGGCTTTAAAAATATGATTGCAATTTTTTAATCAAGTTGAGTTTCATAAATGTTAAAGAAGAAAAGTTAGTAGAATGTGGCCCAAACGATATTTTAGTGGTCGCTATAGATTTCATTTGTGGACTGATTCATGAAAAAAGACCTTTTTGCTAAATTTCGAGTTGTGTCTGTTTATGATTTAGTTTTTACTTTAGTTCTCAAAAAGGTACTCCTTTGAAGTTCCCAGCCATGGTGTGCATACGGAATTTGGAACGCGTGTTAATATATTGGCAATAAGCCCCATTATTGCTCTATAATTATAAGAAAAGAAGCAAAAACATCGTAAGCAAGAAAAATGAAAATTAATTAAAAATAGATAATCAATTACAGCAAATTTCCATCTACCAATACCGTTGGTTAAAAAATTTTTATTTGGCTATAAACTGCATTCGCCACATTAGCGCAAACGGCAGAAGGGAATGTGGTTATTTTCCAAACATGTAAATTCGATTTGAGTTCAACTCCTCATTCAGTCAAGAATAAAAACTATCAACAGTTTTAATTAATTTCATGTTGTAAAATTCCCTCTTCATTCAAATAATTTCATGAAAATAAAATAAGAATATCAAAAATAATTAGTATTGTGATTATTTTATTGAACTGTTAATGGTTTTTAGTCCAAATTGATATAAAATTATATTTTAATCAGGCTATTGAAGAATTTACCGCGATGAGGCAAGAAAAATGAAAGACAAAAACATGAACAACAAAAAAAGTTCTTTGGATTTCAAGAAAAAATTCTTGACGAAAAGCAAGAAGTAAGGAAGAACATGTAGATCAATTAAAATAGGTAATCATTCATTCAAAACAAATTTCGATCTACCAAAGTAAACCACCATTTGGTTTAAAGATTGATGTTTGACTAACGACCTTATCCGTCGTCAATGGCGGTGAGAGCTTAACGGCAAACCCCACTGAAGAGATTGTGTGGTTACAATCGAAACTAGTCTGGGCAACTTGTCCGTGAAAACCTGAGTTCAATTCCCAACTCAGTCAAGAATGAAAAATTATCAATAAATTTAAATTCATTTCATGTTGCAAAATTCCTTTCTTCGTACAACATAATTTAATGAAAATTAAAATTCAATGAACTTAAGCCTGATATCAAAAATTTAAAAACATCAACCAATAGATCTCAATTTAATCTTATGTTCTACTTTTGTGCCGTAGCCAAGCAAAAATTACTCCATTTGACTCTTCATATTATTAACAACTTTCAAGCGCTGCATAGCTTGTGACGTTGAAAATTTTAAAACCGTACATGAATTTCCGTAGAAAGCAACAACAAAATTACAAATTTCTACAAAAAAAAGTACAAAAGTAAACAGTTAATTTTACAAAGCAGGGCTATATTTAAAGAAAAAGCCCGAATTTAGCCTCTTCGCGGTAAATTCTTCATATTATACACAACAAAATTTAGTGTCTTAAGATCCGTGCTGCCTCCTCAAGGCTACTGAACTGTTTTTGTATCCACATTGGAAGCTTCTACTATGAGTTATTTGAGTTATATTCAATCTTTTTTTCAATTCTACACGCAGAACAAATATATTTCGATATGGTCATCTCCAACAAAACTATTTAGAACGAAAGATTTTCAAACACATCAGGGTTGGCTTAACTTTAATATTTTCACCGCCAACCATATTATGGTTGAACTAGTCCCCCACCTAGATGTCAAACCATATAACAGTTGCCTCCGAAAAGGTTATGGATAACAATAACATTTATTTGCTTGCTTCAACTAATTGTATGGTATTATATTAACAATAACATTTTCCTTTTATCCAAGAGCAACTTATTGTGGTAGTATGATTTGTGTTTCTTTATGTAGGGCTAATCTTTCCAAAATCTTTCGATAAAAAGAGTTTTATTGAGGGTGACCATATGGGAAAATATACAGAAATTCACATTGCGTCTTAAAATTTCAAGCGCTGCATAGCTTCTGACGTTGAAAATTTTAAAACCGTACATGAATTTCCGTAGAAAGCAACAACAAAATTACAAAATATCTAAATTTGGATTAAATTACAAAATATTTATGACTTTATTTGTTTAATGTTATTCTTTGGCGTTGCGTTGCATTTTACATGATTAGCGCCTTGATCTTGAAACACGGAGAAAAATACGGTCATGATATCTGGCTCTCAAAGCAATGGCAATGTCAGATTTAATGAAGATTGGTTCAGAGTTTATCATAAATCTAATATAAATTCAACAACTTTTTTGTTGGATGGTACCGAAGATTCTGCTCTGCCTATAGCTGCCATATTTGTTTCAACAACAAAAAGTACCTAAATAGCCAGCATACTGGTCGATTGTTTTTTTTTTTTTTTTTTTGTATTACTAACAAAATATTTGCCTAACTTGTTACTTGATTATGACAAAACACAAAGCATATAAAAACATTTATGTTGGAATATCTCTGTGTTACTTGTTAATTAATCTACCACCACACACACGCATACGCACACACACACACACACAGACAGTACAACATATCTCATTTATAATATTTTGGATAAACACAAAATAAAAAGAAGGTTTTCTAAGTACAAGGTTCTTTTTCAATTTACACTAAGAAATTCGTTCCTACCAGAGTTGCCAATTAAGCGCTTTAGGCGCTAGATTTAGCGCTGTTTAATTGTCCAAAAGGCGCATATTTTTCCCTAAGCGTTTTTTAATAGAGAGCGCTTAATTAGCGCTTTTCTGTTAACATTTTTTGAAATTATAAATACCCAACGTTTTTGAACTTTAAACATTAAAATTAAAATTAAGGCACATTAAACTAAAATGTCTTAGTTTTTCAAATTCTTTTGATATAACGTTTACTGAAATGTATACTATATAACTACATACATATATATCGTCTCGAGTTAATTGGTATTACGATTGGCATAAATAAATTATATATAAAAAGTGTGTCATCTTTTTAAAACCTTAATCCATTTTGTGTTTTATCATTGCCTCATATCCACAACTTAAGTGTTCGGTCTTTTTGTGCTATGAAGCAAATGAACAATGTAAAAGTAAAAATATACAATAATATTTGTAACTGTTATGCTGCACCTTCTATTTAAGGAACTCAGATCAAAATATTTTATTTTAATTTTAAAGAAATCAATAATTTACAACTGTTTGTAAAGTGTTTCCTTGTATTATAAATAGTTTTTGATATTATTTTACTTACTGCCTGTTCAACGATTTCGAACGTTAACGTTCGCATAGAAAAAAACGATTAAAACAAAATTTAAAAATTTGTTAACGTTCGAAATCGATGAACAGGCAGCTAATTTTTCATAATAATTATATTTTTTACTTTGCCTGAAATATCCGTAAAAAGTTTTGTAAAAATGTTAAAGTTTTAATAACACTGGTCGGTAAAAAAGTGATTTTATGTGTTTTGAAAACAAAATTCTGAATTAACGCCACTATAATTTTGAAAATAAGAAAAATATTATTTAGATGGCTCAAAGGAAATTTTAGTCCTAATTATTTTGTAAATGATCACAATCGCACAAATCGTTCTCAATTTATAATAAAATGTTTAAGCATAACTGCCTTATTTTGGGCAAAATATTTATCTAGCCCATAAAAAAAATTAAACATGATAAAAAAAAAACCTAAAAACAGATTTGAATTAAGCGCTCTAAAATCTCTATATTTCATAAATTTTTATTTAAAACGATTTTTCTTGCCAACTATTTCATTAAGTTTATTATTTAAATTTAGTTTAGCGCTTTTTATTGGGGGTACGGCGCTTTTTGATCAGAAATAGTTCACAACCCTGGTTCCTACTGATAATCAAAGAGATGGTTGAAAAAAGTTTAAAATTTTTTTAAGAAATTCTAGTAAATTTTGTACTGACTTATAATTTTAGTAACTACTAGTTTTTTACATACATACTTTATGTTATTAACTAATAGTTATGTCTTATACCTCTAGTTTTCTGCGCAAGTTTTTGTAAAAAACGTTTAAGATTTTTTTGTTTTTAGGCTTCAGCCTGGTTCTCTTTATAAATTTTTTGAAAATGTTGCACAAAATTAATTATTAATTATGAAAACTTTGACATGTAGCAATTTTATCAATTTCGCAAGTTAACGCAATTTGACGTTTTTATTCTTTCAAAGTATGCGGCATTGTTTTGCTTATGGAAGCAAAACCCATATGTTTTTTTATCTACACCCAGCGTTGCCAAATGTGCAGATTTATCTTTGCAGTTTTTTTTTTAACGTTGTTTGTGTTTTGACATCATTTCGCGTGAAATTTTAAACACAGTACCAGGGTTAAGGGTGTAGCAAGGCGGGTGTAGCAGATAAGTGTTTAAATAACCTTCGCTTACAAAATTCAAAATCATGCCTGTTCCCAAATCAAGTTCTGATTTCTAGATAGCGTCATAATATGAATATCATATTATTATACACTACACTCCAGTAAATTAAAGCAAATTTCCTAGAGTTTAACCCATTTGGGACGCATGGGCTATTATGGACCAGTCAGAACAAAACTTTATTATTACTATTATTGATTTGTTTGCTTTTAAGTAATTTTAGGATGGATGTTTATAAAGGACCTGTGGTTAACTTTGGACCTACCAGAACAACATATTGTCATAACATAGTAGCTATCGTAAGGATGATTTAAAAAGACCAGCTTAGACCAAATTTAATGTAGATATCAAGATAAGAAGCACAGAGAATACAGAGATTAAAAAAGTAACGTAAGAAAAATGGTCAAATCATATCCTAGGGTAGCTTTCGAAGAAAGAGAAAGAAAGCGTTTTTGTAAAGTGAAGCGGCAATGTGTAAAAACAGGCCGCTACATTTAACACAAATTTCATAATCAATACAAAAATAAAATAACACAAACCACTATAAACAAAAGTATTAATTTTATTTAGTAATATATTTGTAATATTATTTTGTTTTGTAATTTTATTTACTTACCTAAATATAATTAACCTGTGTTGTGGTGAACTTAAAAGTAAATTTTTGCAAATAAATCTCAATTAAATAAATTTGTGTTCATTGTATTGCGGCATAAAATATGGTGCAAAGAGAAATGCAAATATGGCAGCTTTCAAAGAAAAAGACAAAAAACACAATATATTCTGCCTCGTGACGCCTCTGTGTGATCAGTGACAAGAAGATGGCTTATGGGCAAAAACACTATATTCCGAAAAGAAGCTTGTATTGGGGCTATGTGAAATTTTGCACTGATTCTCAATATTTTCAATAGGCTTGGTCCTTGTGAAAGGTAGAACCTATTCATTCTAAAAGTGCGACCTAAGTCTTGAGCGCAAGGTTTACATGCAATGTTTACAACCAATGGGAATGTCTAATATAGATTACGTGGAATGAAAATAAGAACTTGAAATGCCTTAAAATTGTAAAGGTACATATTTTACAAGTGTATTTATTTACATACATATGTATGTGAATATTTTTTGGCCCTCATTTAATTGTGGGAATTAGAATACAAAGAATTGGTAGGAAAACAGTTGGAACAAAAAATAATAAGCAATTTAGAAATTTTTAATTAGGTTTTAATTTTTTTTTGGTTTTTAATTTAATTATTAAAGGATAATTCCGAAAAATAAACAAACATATCGTTACTTTATTTTAAAAAAGGCATATCTAAAATACCAAAAAGTTTGATAGATAAAACTTGATCAAAAAGAATGTATAAAAAAGCTGTAAAACTACACAAGGGCCTTGTTTTTCATATTTCAATTACACACAGCAAAAGTAAATCATCCACTAACAGTATACACAATTTGAGAGTGTTCGGCACACCCATTTGAAAGTAAACTAATTAAAAGGGAGCGATGCTCGTCAAAACGTCGATCATTAGTATTCTAGGTTTAAGAGGTAACCATGTAGAATGGAAAAAATATTAGGCAACAATTTGATGTTGATCTTTAATATTTTTTGTATAAATTTCTCAATTCGATGGAAGTATATCTCAACCGTTTTCTGCTTCTTACAAGTTCCAGTAAGCGTTTATTTTCATCAGGCGAATCATTGAACAATAACTTTCTAGTTGTCATGTTAAATTCTGATTTTATTGCTTAAATTTATAAACAAAAACTTTTTACAAGTGCCAACTATAGAAATGTAATCAGTTAAATTAGTGATTTTTTTATCGAATGTATGTCAAAATACTGAATAAAAATTCGTTCGATCAGCTTTGTAAAAATCAAATTAACTGCATAACAGACTAGGGATGGGTAAATTGAAAATATATATCGATATAAATCGTATCGATATTTTTTAAGAGTATCGATATTTATTAACTAAAAATATCGATATATCGAACTCAATCTGAAATTATTACCAAATTTAAACAGAATAATTACTATTGTGGTTATTTTATTTAACTGTTAATGGTTTTAAATCCAAATTTCGGTATTTTTAATCAGCCTTAAGTTCATTGAATTTAATTTTCATTAAAGGAATTTTACAACAGGAAATGAATTAAAATTAATTGAAAATTTTTTATTCTTGACTGAGCTGGGGATTGAGCCCAGGTTTTCACGGACAGCTTGCCCTGACTAGTTTCGATAGTAACCACACAATCTTTTCCGAGGAGTTTGCCGTTTAACACTCACCGCCATTGACGACGGATGACGTCAATAGTCATACATCAATCTATAAACCAAATTGTATTTTACCTTGGTAGATCGAAATTTGCTTTGAATGAATGATGACCTATTTTAATTGATTTAAAAACTTTTTATACCTATGTAAATACATATTTATGTGCAAACATATTACATGTAATTCCATGCTAACTTTTTATTGTTTCTTTATATTTTAAATTTACTGCCTGTCCTTCGATTTTGAACGAAACATTTATTCGATTAACTTCCATTTACATCAAAAATAAACTTTAAAATTTTGTTTTTAACGTAATTTATGCGAACGAAATTTTCGTGCGAAATCGAGGGACAGGCAGTTAATTCAACAGGCAGTTAATTCAATAAAAACAAAAAAAATTAAAAAATACTAAAAGCCAGTTCGTTTATTTCCATTTTATTTATTCGCCATTTGAAATCTAAAAAAAAAATAAATGCCTGGCCCACACAATATCAACAAGAATATATCTTTCGAGTATTAACATACATTGAAAATAAGAAAAATTTTTGTTTCTTTTTATTTTTTTCTAAAAATTTAAATGGAATTACATAGTGCGGGATATACCCTACACAAGTTCAAGCCTTGCACTAAGTAAACGAAACTTGTGACACATACTATACAAGTAAACTGTGCAATATTTTATTTTTAATATATAAGCGAAAAACATGTTCAAATAAAAAACAAAAAAAAAAAATATTTTTTCCTGTTTTATTAACCTACGAGCTGTCATGAGTCTATTGCTGCTTTTAATACACCATAATTCAGGCGGTTTTTTGTATAATTCTAGGAACCCTGTCCGGAATATTTTCCGCAGTTATTATTTTGTTATCATATCTATAAACAGAACGTTTTTAACATACACTATACAAGTTTACTGCACATCGTTTTGATTTATACTCAGTTTATAGCGTAAAAAGCAAAAAACAACAAATACACTGTACAGTGCCAGACTTCAGCACTGAATTTATGTAGTGTTTGGCGGGCATAAGTCACGGAAGCACCAACTTACCTTAAAATGTGAATTGCACCACAAATAGAACTGACTTTAACAAGCAATGGCTTTGATAGTTTTAGTCAAACCAGTACTCATACGATATAGACATCAGGAGCACTCTTTGTTTTATGTGTTTTTCTGTCAATCAACTTTTATCCAGCACAGCTAAATCTACATCTACTACGATACTAAGGAAGCCTGGTCAAATAAGCCAGTTTTCGAAAGAACATGCGTAAAATGTCGACAATTCAAATGATTTTCCTTCTAAAAGTTTTTTATGTCTTTTTACATAAATTGCAGGAAACAGGTACGTTATTTGCTTTTTTTAAAATTCCACTAGGAAGACGTAATTCTTTTCACAAGCCAAATACTGTTATAGCAAAACCACATTAAAGAAATTTTTTTAATATTCATCGCAATGAATGTGTAATCTATGAAAATGTGCAATGGTTTTTTTTCTTCTTAATACTAGTTATAAAAAAAATTTTTAAATAACAACATCATGAAAGCAGTTGAACAACGTCTTAAAATGTTCAATTTTATTATAAAGAGTTCTTATAAATATCTAATTCTTAGTAAATATCGTTGTATCGATATATGGGTATTTTAAATATCGGTGATATATGTCGATTATTATTATTTAAGATATCGATATTGTGATATCTCGATATTTATTGCCCATCCCTTTAACAGGTAGCTTTAAGTTAAACGTCGATTTGTAGCATGTGGCTTGCAACAAAAAATGTAACGTCTGAACGTTACGTTTATACGGAGAAAATTCGAGTATTGTTGTAAGGCTATTTTGACTAGTCTAAAACAGGTATTAGAAAAATACTTTCTTTCAACAATATGGCTCTTAGACCCCGCAAAATTTAAATATTCTGGATACTTTTCAATTGCAATTCATCGTCTACTTAGCTTTGCAAGTTTGTATACTTAATATTAAGAAGTGATAAGCCGAAATAAAAACCTCTCTTCAAACGATTCGCTCTAGAACTTCAGGGTACTAATTTTACACCCAGTTACTTACACATATGCGTTTGTACATACATGTGGAAGTCATCCCAATACAAGTAAACTTTTTCCTTCCAAATATACATTAACATAATGTATGTACAAATATTTTTGTTTTTAAACCCTCCGCCACTAGTGGTGAATGAGGGTATATTAAGTTTGTCATTCCGTGTGAAACTTTTTTATTATACATATAACACCCCGTAAAGTATATTTATTCTGGCACCTTGAGTATTTCTACGTCCATTTAGCCATGTCCGAAAAGACGTTCACTTTCGAAAGACTGAAAAGAAAAGAACAAACTTGGTATCAAACTGCTTGTAGTTACAGGCAGTTTGGGATTGACTTCCTATGAATCAAAATGTGGAACGACCAACTTAAAAAATTTATAATTTTGTTACAAAAACAAACATAAATGGTGGAAAATTGCACGGAATGATAAAAGATTTTGCACAATTTTGGTTTATATGACTGGAAATCATAGTGTTAAGTTTCATGAAGATCGGTTTATAATTTACACTTGGCTCCATATAAACCCTGCTCCCGAAAAACAGTTTAGAACGCCTAGAACCGTCATAAATAATGCTATCATAATTAAATTTGGTGTGTCCCAGTTTTATAGGACTATAAATCACACTGTCGAATTTCATATATGGTTAATAATTTGCCATAGGGTCCCTTTTAAGCCTACTCGCGGAAAAGAGTTTATTACGTATAAACCCGAGAACTTAGCTTCATCTTGAAGGTGAAGGTGTGAAAAACACCTCACACCAGCCTTTCTACCTACCTGCCTACCTAGCTTCCTCTTGTCATAAAAAAGTCATGCAATTGTTTGATGTACGGTCCATGATTTACCATAGATCCCATATTAAGCAGCCTTCAGAAATTCACTGTAAGCGATAAAACTAATTTCACTGCTGTATTGACACACAGAAAAAAGTGTTTTATCAATTAAAAAATGGTTTAAAAAGTATTTTAATTTAATTAATGTGATAATTGAATCAATTATTTTTTTAGTTGAAAGAAAATTAAAAATTTTATTTTGATTTAATTAACATTTTAGTTGTTTTGAAATAAATTTTCAATTAAATAATAAACAATCTTACTTGACTTTTTTCGTTTAAAATAAAATAATTTAAAGATGTAGAATTGTTGTTGGGAATTGTCAGTATTTATTTAAATAAATTAACACACTGTTTAAAATGACAAAGATTTTTGATCACTTTTTTAATTAAAAATATCATTTATTGAAAACATTTTTTCAAAATTTTAAAATTTTTAGTATTCAATTAATCATTTTGCTAATAGGTGCAAAATCAACAACTTGTTTGCTTGATATTATGAATTTGGAATAAATTTGTTGATTGGAGAAATTGATTAATTTTTTCTGCGCATTTATTCTAATTTATGTTTTTAATGCCAGAAATCACTCTAGAAAATTTTGGGATGATATATCCACAATTTATCAGGGGTCGAATTTAAATTTCTCTCCTGAAAATTATTTTAGTTCAGCTGAAACTGCTACGAATCATGATATTTTAGTCAAGCTAGTTCAAATTTCTAAAAATAAAAGCATAAAACTTTCCGATTGTCGGTTAACAATTTAATTTCTAAACCTCAAACGTCAGTTTTTATAAAGATTAGTTAATAAGATATAGATATCATATAGAGCCTACTCCTGAAATATTCGAAATGTCGGTGGAGGGTATCGAAGATTCGGTACAGACGAATATAGCACTCTAATATATTTTTTTACCTTTTTTGCTTTTCAACTTTAATTTTGTGTTTACGTTTAAAATTTTTATTTTACTGAGTGGAGGATTTTACACGTGTTTTGTTGAGTTTTTCTCCCACATGTTTTATTTATAATTAATTTATTATTCTCTTTTTTTTTGGCAATTTACTCATACTTTTTTTATGTGTGTAATTTATTTGCTTCTTCAACTATGACTTTGATAACAATTTGATTTTTAATAACATTATAACGAGCAACAGGACAGATGTGCAGAAAAGGGAAAGAAGGTTTTTCAGTATTCACTGAATTTGGCAGTGAATTCAGGAAGAATTTTGTGCAGAAGAAAAAAATAACTTCCGTAAAATAAAGAGAAATGGATTGCGTATGTGCTATAGAATACGAAATCCAAGTTTGTGTCAAATTTAACTTCTTGAGGGTAACATGTTAATATTTTTTTCAGCCACAAATTTGCTTTACAGCCATTTTTAAGGGATAATTTTAGCAAAACTTTTATGCCAAAACAATAAGGATAAAAAAATCTTTGGTATTATCTGTTCTTTTCATAATTAATATTGTTGCGAAAGTAACTTTAGTTAAGAATTATTTAAATTTATTAGTTATCTTTTATTTATTAGTTATTTTGTATTTGATAGCAATTACAATAAGTTTAAATTGCTATTGTATTAGTTATGCATATATCTATTGGTAAAAACACAGTACAGAATTTTCTAGTACAAATGTAATTTTAAAAATGTTATACATGATTGTATAACATAAAAATGTAAAAATTATTGTTCATCCATAAAGTATGCTTTGGTTTATTGATGTATAATAGCTCAATTTTAATTTAGCCACAGATAATTAGAGACTTAGACGCTAGAGAGCATTCCGGAAAAAATTCGAGTAATCTAGAGCCATCTAGACGTTTTGGTTAGAGTATTAATACTACTCTCAGAGTTTAAGTGTGTAGATCGCAATTGAAAATTGTTAGTGACTTAGTTTTTAATAAAGTTGTATGAATATTTTATAGTACCAGCTATAAGTAAACTGTTTAAAGTGTTTTATTTATTTTATTAAAGTTGCAATAAAAGAATTCAAGAGGTTTATTATAAAGGAAATAAGTCAAATACGTTATTGAAAAGGCAGTAACGTAACAATATTATTAAGTCATGATATATTAAAATTAATATCCAAAATTTATGACAATGAATATTTTTTATGCTTAAAAGTTATTTTTTAAGTTATGAATAGGGGAGGTTTAAGGCAGAAATTTGTGTTCTGTTTGATATTCTTATCTATAAATATTTTGCAAATATTTTTATTACAACACACTTTATTGTAAATCTTTTAGCAAACACGTAAATAATTCGTTATCTTTTATATGTTAGTTTAAATCTATCTTTTGAAGAATACGAAAAAGCTTTGGCGGCATTTATAGGATGTCTTTTCGGACATGTCTGTTTTATTTATTATTTTTTGAACATGCTACTAAAAGCATTTTTTGTTTTCAAACATATCTTTTTTCATGTCTAATTGTCTAATTTTCTTTTTTACATATTAACAAACATGAGAGCTCATTTCATGTCTTTTTGGCACTCCTCTTGCTTCTCTCACCTGATCGCCTATAAACCAAACAAACGTGTTTGTTAGACATGTCTGGAAAGACATCGTGTATATTTGGCCTTTTCTTCTGAAAACTATCAACATTGATCTAAATCATGTAAGAAAAAATAGTCGGTAAGTCCCGACAAAAGAATACCCTACACCACAATATTAACATACAAATTTAAAAAAACTGTACCCTATTTGTGATCCCCATGGTCATACATGGCCGCACTAAAACAATTTATATTGTGTGATAATGATTCGTATAAGATTATCTGTTGAATACTGATGTATTGTGTACAAAAGTTTTATTGGAATAAAGAAAATTTTATAAAACAAACTAGTTACAAAATGCAATATTCTACAAGCCTATTCACATAGTATAGAACTAGTATGCCAACTCGAGAGAGCGTTCTCAATTTTTTAGTTCACCCCTCACACATATAGGTTCTTTGTAAATTCAGCACACATAAAAACAACAAAAACAAAACAAAATTTGAAATTTTTCAATTTAAAATTTTTCACAATATAACACTTTTTGTTTCATTTTATGACACAAGCACATAATTAATAATTTTTTATAATACATTTTTCTCATTTGCTTTTGCAAAATGTTTTTATTTTTCACAAGCTAAAAATTTTTAAATAAATTTATTTGACATTCTTTATTAAAGCCAGCAGATTAGCATTTTGTGGTATGAAAATAATCGGCCTTATTACGGTTGTCGTTGTCGTCAAAGAATGTGTCATTTTTAGTAGTAGATTAAAGAGCACAGGTTATGTGTTACTTTAATCTATTATAAAAAACGATACAGTCGTTGACGACAACGACAACCGTAATAAGACTGAATATCTTAAATCATAAATTATTAAAATATTTTCCGATATTGCAGAATAAAAACTTTGCAAACATTGTTTTTAAAAGTTTATAAATGCAGCCAGCATTTAATAAATTGAAAATTTATTGAACTAATAAAATTTTATTTTGGAAAAAAATTGTTGCCACATTCTATGCGATATTATGCAACTATGTTTAGTGGTGGAAATAGTTTTATACACCAATACATTTGAAAAAACTCTTACTAATACAAACATAAGTTAGGTGCCACTGACAATTGAGCTATGTACCTGTCAAAGAGTCGGCATACTAGTGATATACTATGCCCATTCATATATTCTCATAGCAGGTATGTACATATATAAAGTATATGCAGGCAGAGAAAAAACATGGTTATGGTAAACATATTCTTAGAGCAACATACTATAATAAGATTCATGATTGTAGTCAAAACATGTTAGTATTATTATAAGAATCATAATATATCATATTATGACCAAATATATTCGTAATATTATATCATAATAGTTGTCCTATTATGATACAAAGTGATTGTGTTATGGTTAAAAGTAATCATATACACAGATCATCAGGAAACCTTTTTCCAAAAAGTTTTGAAAAGGTAAAAATATCATGCAAGTAAAACTGTAAAGCGAATGAGAATTACAACCAATCAAGTCTTACTTGCAGTAAATCTGAAAGAATTATATTATGATTCAAAATATTATTATAGTAATCATAATATTATCGTTTGTTATCATAATATGGTGTAATGGTTATTAGATATCATTAAATAGTTGAAAGTAATATAATATGTTTTCAAAGTTATCAATATTTAGTTGTTAAAAAAAAAATTATTTTTCAGTGAACCATACTCAAATGTAAAATTGCGATAATCATTGAAATGTTTACAGTAACTAAAATATTGCTGATAGTTAATAAAAATAACAATTTTTTGTTTAAGACAACAATTTATTATTAAAATAAACATAGTGTAATTGCTGTAACCATACCGAACCATATTTTTTCTCCGCGTGTACAAAAAACATTATAATCAACAACAGCTATCTGAGAGTTTTTCGTCTTTGTGTTCGTCTAGTTATCAATGGTCAATTTTGAACCTACCAAAATAAAATTGACATGACGTAGTACCTATTTTAGAAATAATGGTCGTCAAATTTAATATCAACACCAAAATGTATAAGGAATAGTGATGTTACAAATATTCGTTTGCGAAATGTCGAGTATTCGGCTATTTTATGACATTTGTATTTGTATATGCCAAATTCAAGCAAATATTTCGGTAATATTTTACGAATACGGAAATGAGATAAAAAAATATTTACTTTTAATAATTTTTATTAAAAAAACCTTTTTTTTAAAGAAAAATTTAGCGCAAAATAAAATGTTCTTTAACTGCCCGTTTTTCAAAATGAAATAAAAATTTCCGCTTGGGAAATATATTAAAACAACAATAAAAAAAAACTCAAATTTGTTTTTGTTTTCCATATAAATTTCTTAACGAATATTTGTATTTTGGTTTGAAACACAGACAGTTAGTAAAGTAAAAAACCAACAAACCATAGAAGTATTTTGCTGCCCCAAAAATAATTTATGAAAATTACTTAAGTGGATTTTAAGTATTCCTAAATAAACTATCATTTGAAGTAATTGTATAAATATGGTAAGAAAACTGTCGAAAACTGAAATGGGTCAATTAAATATCAAGATAATTCCAATCATGTTACACAAATTGGAAATGCGATCGTTGCATTGGATTAATCAAAGTATATCTTATATCTGCATTAAATTGAAAAATATAACTGAAATGCATAAGACATTTAAGGAAACCCACAAAGAAATTTTCGTTCTGCTTACATAGCGTAACACATAAAATGCAAACTCCTTCTCGTATACTTCGAGAAATTTCGCACGAGAAGGAGTTTGCCATTGATGACTTCAAATAAGTTGCACTGAGTTATTGTACAATAATTAAGGGTGGGAAGCTAAACAATTTGATATCCATCATTAAGCACTATGAAAAACAAAGCTAAGAAAAATAAAGAAAAAAAAAATTAAATATGGGCATTTCCTCTGAATGGTCAACCAGAATGGAAAAATAAAATGTTGATAATCAATGTGTTTTATTGTTTATACTCGTAATTATAAGAGAAGTCTACGTTTTTACAATAGAATGGTATATTTTATATTCTAAAATCTCAGCTGTTTTACTAGAGCTTTTTAAGCTACTTCTAAAGACATTTTTATATATAATTATTTTACATGCAAAAAAAAATTGTTATGTTTGCACTCTTTCTTTAAAATCTCTCTATTGCAATCAATTAAGAAGAGGAAAGTGTAAGGAGAACAAAAAAAATGTTCGATTTACGGTTAATTAACGGCCAATTAAACAAAAACCAATAGAGATATTTTATTATGTAATTACTGGATAGAGACCCACATCAATACACTTTTAAAATAAATTAATCACGTTTGAATATTCCGTTCCATTTCGCAAATTTTTACATTTCACTACTGTCAGCAAAAGTTGACTTCTATTTTGCGTACGTTCGTGACCATAGAGCTACCAAAATGCTATCAAATCGCAAAAAAAATGCTATGAAAAGTTTTGTTGTCTATATTAATTCGTTCGTGACCCCATTAAATGCCCATATGTGAAAAACCACCGATAAGGTGGCTTTAGCATTTGAGAAAATATTTCCTCGCAAACAACACTGCATTACTACGTAAAAGCGCAAAAAAATGAGAAAACTTAATCGGAAAGTATATTTGTATAAGTATGCAAGTAGAATGAAGTTTATTTAAGGTTATCTTAATGACTTCGAGTGAAGTATTCAATCTCTTACCGTGTAAAGTAATTGCCCAATAAAAAATTGAGAAAGGTAAAATTTTGCTTACGATTAACGAGTTCCTACTTTGAAGCAATAAATTTTTGACACAAAAAGCGCTTTATTCACCGCATACAAGAAGTGGTGAGTGTAACGATCCGCTCGAGTTTTTGTTGCTAGAGTTATTCTTCAAAAAATTCATTCAAAAAGCAAATTTCGATCTACCAAAGGTTAAAATACAATTTGGTTTAAGGATTGATGTTTGACTACTGACGTCAGCAGTCATCGATGGCTGCGAGTGTAAGACGGCAAATCCCTCTGAGGAGACCTAGTGGTTGAGGTCGAAACATGTCAGGGTAACCAGCCGCCTGGGTTCGAATCACACGCCAGCCAGCCTGGCTTCGAATCCCAGGTCAGTCAAGAATGAAAATTATCAATAACAATTTTAATTAATTCTCCATGTTGTAAAATTCCTTTCTTCATAAAAATAATTTAATGAAAATTAAATTTAATGAACTTAAGCCTAATTAAAAATAGTAAAAATTTGGATTAAAAACCATGAATAGTTCAACAAAATAACCACAATACTAATTATTGTTATTCTTTAATGTCAAATTAATTACTACAATTCAATGTTTTTATTTAAAAATTGAGAGAAAAAATAAAATTTTGTATTTCCGTTCTTTTTTAACAATTTTTTTTCAACTGACTGTATGAATTAAAATTAATACTACAACTAATATCGGCATGTTCCTATACATTTTAAAAATCCTCTACTTTAATTATAAGATTTAAATCTTGCTGTATTGCAAATCAAATAAATAACAATTAAAAATTTAAATTAAAAAACTTAAATATTCTCCCTTACAAACCTACTCCGTAATAAAGGAATGCCGCGGACCTTTGAATTTAATTTTTTTTTTTTATAAAATGTGATAAGACATCGTTCATTTACTTAGCTGGAGTTCTGTATGTCCTACAGCGTAGTGCATAAATGCTAAAATAATTTATTGAGTGGGTTTATTTGTAGCCTTAATCCACTTTATTGAAATCTTAGGCTGCCCAAAATAACCTTTGGATCGTAATTTTGGGCTTTACATAATAATTATAATGTAATTGTATAAATTAAAAAATGTTCAGTAGTGATATTCAATTGCGAAGTTAATAATTTATAATTAAGTCATCGGAATGTTATAATAATGTTAAATACGTTTAGTAGTGTGACGGTTTCTTCTACAATTTATTGTTATCAAAGCAAATGGGAGATTTTTTTTAATAAAATTTGAAATTTCGAGTGGCGCTAAAGTTCAGATTTGATATTCGCATTCGTATATAGCGAATACTGGCACAGACATTCATAATCGCGCATATTAAAAATTGATATTCGCAATGCCACTAATAAGAAACTTATGTAATTTAATGCTCTTTCCGAGAGTGGTATGTGTCTGTATGAAAGTTTTGGTCAAATACAGACTGATTCTAATTAAATTTATTTAGATAATTTGCATTGCGATAATATTTATTTATGCCAAATTAAATTGAAATACCAACATAATAAGACGGCTTGTAGGCACAAGGACTCTATTCCGGAAAGAAGTTTGTATTAATTGATCTTCAATATTTTCCATAGGACTGGTCTTTATGACAACTGGAATAAATTTATCAAATTTCATTACTATATCTTTAAATTTGCTATCGGTGTTCTGTCCACAGAGTAAACGTGGACATCAACCAGCTACAGAGCCTGCTAGACGGAAATCTTTAACTTAATGAGAAAGTTATTCTGAATCGATCGGTATACTTAAAGGCGGTTCTGAACTTTTAACTTAATGTGTTACTTACATAAGCACAAACTCACAATAAATAACCTTTTCACTATGATGGTGTGGGACTACCCCTTGTAGCTTTTCGTTATATGTTAACTATTTAAATATGAAGGTGTTTGCTGGGAAACAAATTATTTCGTATGCCAAATTAACCCTTATGTGGTTAGATGCCAAATTCACTTATTCTCCAAATATCTTCCAAGTTATACCAACACATGTGTATGTATGTTTATTCCCCATTGTAGTATTAACAATTATAAATGTATATAAAGAATCTTTTTCTTCTATTTCCTTTATGCCATAACCAAAAAATGTATAACTTTTTCCAAATGTTTAATATTCTAAGACATAACATATCAATCAAAGTCATTAAATGTTGCAATAATTAAAAATTGTAATTTGGAATGTTTAATATTACGTCTTCAAATATCTTAAAAGAATAACTGACTGATTGCCTAATCGACTGCCCTGTTTAATACGAGTACAAAATTATATATTGCCTTCGCGTGCCATAACTGTATATTTAACCTTGAGCTACAAGGCAAAGAAAGAGCAAAGCAAAACCGAGGAAAATCGCAAAGTCAAAGTCAGTTTAGAAAAGAACAATTCAAATTAACAAGATTATTCAAATAAACAAAATGATATTGATTGATACTTAATTACAAAACGTTATTTGAAATATGTGTATCGAAAATTATACGTTTTCTACGTATCTATAGAAGATTCTACGATTATATGAAATTATAATTTAAGGGAATTAAGAAAATATTTTTGTGTACACTTTGTTTATGGGTTTTGGGTTTTAAAGACATGTATTCATAGAGTGTGCATGGCGAAATGTTTGATGGACTAAAATATTAAAGAATTTAATTCGAAATGTTTAAAACTATAAATTAGCATACTAATTTTTAAGATTTGCAAAAGGAATAGGTTAGGCTAGGTTAGGTTAGGTTAAGAAGGGTTATGCGCCCAAGGGCATCTTGTCAGTGTCCGCAATATAAACGCCATCACCAGTGCCTGTTTCCATTTTGGATCTGTCCATAAATACTGCCCACCCCTCAAACAGTCCAATGGATGCACGCCAAACTTCCATATCCGGGTACTCCACTGGCGGTGTTACACCGAAGTCTAGGGTCATACTCCTATGATCCGAAATTGCCTCGAGAATACTAGCCTGATCAAGCAGACCCACTTGCAAAAGGAATGCTTACGTTTTAAATGAAATCAAGAAAAAGCTTTTAAAACAAATCAACAGAAAATTAAGTGATAATTAAGATAAAAAAAATTAAAAACAAAATTTCATGCGCAGAAAAAAAGTTAAAAAAAAACAAATTATTTAAATTATAACGACCTTATTTATAAAAAATAAAAAAGGTTAATAAAAGGTTTATGAAACGGATTTTGTACGAAAATTTGTTTATTAAACATTTTATTAACCTGTTTTATTTTTTATAAATAAAGCCGTAATAATTTAAAAAAAAACTATTTAATTGATTAAAAACTAATGAAAATTTGTTATGTGTAAACTGTTTATAGTTTTGTCTATAATCATGTCTTAAGTCTCGCCCTTAGCCTTGTTTGTAATCTTAACTGTTGCAGTCTTCGTTGTCTTAGGCCTTAGCGATGTTGTGTCTAAAGTGTTGCCAACAGTTTCATTTTTATTCTTATCTACTGAAGATATCCACGATGCCTATGTACTAAAAGGCAGCCCCATACTCAAACCCTTTCCTTCACAGAGCTGTCATTTGGTATTACATCGCGAGGCCTCTGCTGTACTCCAAGCGGCTTAACCATATATATAGTGGTAATGCTCTTTTCGCTTTGCGAAGTTTTTAAGCTAGTCGCAATGGCTGGTTTAAGAACTCTATAAAATGATATACAGCATCCCAATTCTCTTTCGATTATGCAATGGAAGCGATTACGTTTAATGCTGTCTCCGGTTGCTGTGACTGCCTTATAAATCGTGGGCAGTTAAATATCACATGTTCTGCCGCCTCGTTTTCGCTTGGAGATTCTGAACATCAACGAGTGATGTACGACATATAGACTCAATGAACTCAATGAACATTGGCGCTAATCGCTTTTTTTCTGATATATACCGTTATTTCGAATACGGAGGAGGTTGCACAACATATATTTGCGTAACACAAAAACGGTTTAAGTTATTGAACAAACTAAAAAAAGGAATTTCGCAATGTGATCCGTCCAGGAGCATCGTAGGCGCTGCAGGGACCAAATTAGAGAATTTCATTAAACCGATATATTTGTACGGTTTAATTCTTACATTTGGCCCGTGCAAACACTAAAAGCTATACACAGATTTTTATCATTTTTGGGTTGTTTTGATGACAAATTAACTTCTTATATGTCTGGAAAAAAATAAAAGCCTATCTGCATTTTCCAATTTTTTATGATTTTTCAAAAACAAAAATTTCGAAGTCTTACTAAAAAATTATTTTCACTTTGCCAAAATTATATTTCTAGAATGACTACGCATATAAAAAAAAAGTTTAACCTTACTAAAAGTATATCTCGGAAACCGTTTTTGAGTTACGTAATTATGTCTTGTGCAATCTCCTCTATTTTCGAAATAATGGTATATCTCAAAAAATCAAGAGCTAACCTAAAAAAACGGCTAGCACCACTGGATTCAGGGTACCCGAATTAGGTTTAAAAGTGAGGTTTCCATCCCTGTCTCTTTTTAATTAACCTCTCCATAATGATGGGAGGTTTGTAGAAGTGGTTTTGGGTATTTATAAAACTTTCTGTTTTTATCGCACCATATTGCAGGTTATATAAGATTACGCATAGCCAAATATAGCCCTCTTACTTGTTTTAGCTTTCACAGGACAGGTCATTAAGTGTGTAGTAACATTTATATGAAAAACACTCAGTGGTCAATTGCCTCTAATGTGGAAACCGAACATTAGTTTTATTTAAATTTTTACTAAATTAATCATTCTGTTTCCATCTGCCTTTTTTTGGTCCGATGATCATAGTTGCCACTTTCAGATAGAATTACATCTTTCTATTAAGCGCAGGGGTCTTCCCACCATATTCGGATTATAACTTATCGTATGGCACATGCATATCCGTTCATAGCCGTGCCCTATAGGAAATTTTTGGTTTATTTTTTTTTTGCCAAAACTAATTTTTAGCCAAACGACTGGCCCAAATTATATGATTTTTTCGCTTCGATCTTTGGAAGTCTCCCTTCCTCTTAAGGCCTATAAATTTTTTTGTCACGCACTGTCATGAAGAAAAAGTTGGTCACGCGCTCTCACGGAAAATTTTTTTTATTTTATCACACACGCTTTCATTCTCCCAAAAAAGAATTTGGTTTTAAAACACTTCTATTAAAATCATTACTTTTTTGTTCCCACATAAAATAAACTTTTGTCTTAAATAAAGTGTTATTGCAAAATTTGGTTTCCTAGTTCTAAATTATTAATTTAATTAAAAAACAACATAAATTAAAAAAAAAGTGATTTTAAATTTCTTCATCTTCGCGCTCAGAATATTATTCGTCTTCCTGTTGGCAGTTTTCGACAACTCTTACGCCATCTAAAACTGATAATTAAACACAATACTCGCGACAGCTCTTTAAAATGTTGTTAAAAATGTTCGGAATACCTGCTTTTAACAATAACCCAGGAAAAACTTTTTGAATTTTGGTAATAGGTCGTAGTTATTTCATACGTTACCTGGTAAGTAGTTGTCATTACAATTATCATTATTCTGAAAACCTCAATAAGTACTTGCTAGTAATGACCTCAGTAAGTACTTTTCACTACTATTATTTTCAGTTATGAATATTTGTTTACTAATAATCAGCTAAATAACTACTTATCAGTTGTCTGGTTTTCAGTACTGAATATTTACTTACTGGTAACTAGCTCCATAACTAATTATTAGGTCTATTAACTAGCGCCAATTAAATAAAATCTAGTTATTTTTTGGCTTCTAGTAAGTATTTTGTAAGTACTTACAATTCAACTTACTGGTAGTTAAATAATAACTAGATATTTTGTGACTTCTAGTAAGTGTATTGTAACTACTGAATTCTGTGGACAACTCGAACAAAAATAAGTAGTTATTCAGCCGAAAAATAAGTAGTGTTCATATGTCTCCAATGTTACTTGCTAACTTACCAGGTAAGTAAAGTTTTTGCTGGGAAATGATTAAAAATGCTCATAAACGGCTGCCCGTTTGTCAGCTTCACTATGTCTAACTCGCCATTAATTAAATAACTTTGAACTTGGCACACTTAAGTTACCTAGAAAAATACGCTTTTTAAAGAGATTTGCAAGTATTTGCAGCTCAAGTTAGATATTTATGGGAGATATATTATTGCCCTAATGAAAAAATCAAGTTTTATAACTATCAATTTCAATAATATTTTTTAAGAGCTAAGTGAAATTCCAATTCATAGTCCAATTTATATTTCAATCCCCTTTGATTCTGCCTATAAAATCGTTTCAAAAGAAGATTTCCCCAATATTTCAAAACATATAAAAAAATACTCACTTTCGAGATTAATGTAAAAATAAAAAAGAAAACTAATTAGTTTTCATTTTTATTCTTCTGTAATCATAAGTTATTTGTGGCTGTAGGAAAAATCGCCCAAAGAAAAATGGCCCAAAAAAAAAAATGAAAAATAGCCCAAATGAAGAATCGCCCAACAGAACATGAAAAATGACCCAAAATGTTAAATATGAAATTTTGCCCAAAAGAAACGAAAAAGGGCCCAAAAAAAAATGAAAAATGACCCAAAAAGCAAAAACGAATTTTTTCCCGGTGGCATGTCATAACGTCCAGTGTCATAGTGTCCATGGACGTTATGACACTCCAAAAAGTGTCATAGTGTCCATGGACACAACCATAATATGGTTGTCGGTGACAATGGTTTGGTTAAATGAAACATAATATGGTAAAAAAAAATTTAAAAATGGTTTTGCTGCTTTTTCTCTGGGTGTATATATTAAATATATAACGAAAACACTGTTGGGCGCAAGGATTTTCTCCTCTATGGTATAACAAATACCGGCTTCGCTAACTAAAGCTTTTCTGCACAGCCGGCCTTCGGCCGGGCGCAAGGATTTTCTCCTCTATGGTATAACAAATACCGGCTTCGCTAACTAAAGCTTCTCTGCACAGCCGGCCTTCGGCCGGGCGCAAGGATTTTCTCCTCTATGGTATAACAAACACCGGCTTACAACCAAATTTAAAAAACGAAAAATCACCCAACAATAACGAAAAATAGCCCAAAAATTGTAGGTCACTTTTCATATGAATTTAGGCCCAATTTTACATGGAATTTTTTTGGGCGATTTTTAATTTTTTTTTTTTGGGCCATTTTTCTTAGGGCGATTTTTCCTACAGCCGTTATTTGTATCAAAACTTTTATTTACAAATCACTTGCATTTTACTGCACTTAATCATTGATCTTAACTCGGAAACAAATCACATATGTTTGTATCTATGAAGTAGCGGTAAATCTACATTGTGAAAAAAGACACACCGATGCTTATTTTGGTATGTTTTAAGTGTATGGAATTTAAAGAAATATCAAAATTTAAAAAAAACTTTTGGCCAAAAAAGGCACAATTTTCCTTAGTGCCTTGTTTTATTTTTTATCTGTATTATCATCTAGAGCCTTGAATATATTTTTGTCTGTAGTATTGTATACAGCCATGTCTTAAGTCTTGTCTAAAACGTAAGGTATTTTTAAAGCTTCGGTAGTATAATTTTATTGTCTTCCACCAATTTCTCAGTATGTATTTTATTTTTTTTTTTTAATAGTTTCTTGTTCTCTAAGGTCCTTTCACAGACGACAAAAAAAAATTAATTTTTCAATGCCAATTTTTTAGATAAATCTTAACTTTGAACTTAAAGTTTGTTACATGGAATTTAAATTAAAAGTACTCGTACTTTACATACACAAATCCTAGTGACTTTCTTTTGCAGACACATATCAAATGTTTTTCGTTTCTCCAAATAAACTTTCTACAAACTCAAGAAATTTATTAAATAACTATGAGTGTACTGCCGTGCTAGAAAATAAAACCAAAGTAGTAGAATAAAAATACGTTCCTTAGCCAAAAGTTCTTTTAAGATTTGTTTTAGTACTAACTGATGATACACCACTATGTTTTAGGACTCTACACTTTTTCGAAGTTAAACTACGACTTACTTTGTGGGTGTTAATATATGAATGCTGTTCAAAAAGAAAAAAAGGATAACATCTTTTTTCCGAATTTTCGTTTTATTTTGAGTTTGAAAAAGTATTTTTTCTTCATTCATCAAAAGTATTTTTTCTACATTTGAAAAGAATCTTCAAAAAATTTTATTTAAGAAATTCTTCAACAATTTCTTTTAGGGGCAGCAGCAAGAATTCAAGCCAACAAATGAACATCGCACAAATATTTCATTGTTTTGTTTATTTTATTACAAACATATATATAAAATCTTTCCCATGGTTTTGAATTTATTTTACAGTTAGGTTTTGTTTTGCCATTTTTTAAAAAAATTCCTTGAATTCCTTTATCACACACATACAAAAGTATTTATGGAATTTTCTTTATTTTCACACTTTTTTAAGGTATTCTTAGTAGGAAATCGCTCTTTTTTTAGAGTATGGGAAATGTGTGTAAGAGGAATGTTTTTTTTCTTAACCCTTGGAATGTATTTGTGTATTTGTTTCGTTTTTTTTTTACTGATTTTAAAAAATATCTCTTTTTCTTCTAAGCCAAGAAGATCCATATATTGAAGATTTCGAAATAATGGTTTCATCCCAATAAAAAATGAAGCTTCCAACGAAGCAGGTTAGTAAGGCAGAAACTTCGCTTACCATATCGCCTACGGAAGACATAAATTTTATATGGCGAGTTCCCCTCTTTGATGCAATAAATGTTTGACACAGAAAGCGCTTTTTTCAGCTCATATCAAAATTGGTGGATGTATCGATCAGCTTTACACACTGAATTTTTTGTAGCCGTTATTCTTTAATATGCTCCCTTACAATACTGCTTCGTAGTAAAGGAATGTCATTGTTCTTCAAATTTTTTATATATGTGACCCGGTCTATGGACTCAAAAACAAAATTTTTCAAAATCAGCTGTTAAAGATAAACAATGCATTTCGTCAGATTCTCGGTAGTTGTACTCCTTCGTTCTGTTTCTGTTGGTCTTTTCCGTTATAAACTACATTAAAAAATTATCCAACCAGTTGGTTTATCTCTGCAGCGTCAGTGGTACATTTATCAGAATCTCAGAAGCCTGGTTTCACATCCCATGAATGCTGATATTTTGGGTCCATTACCATCGAAAAAAATGCCATCAAAAAAATCTGAAGATGCTTTAGCAGCCACAAAAGTGGCATCGTAGAAACCCAAGGCTTCATCCTCTAAACCTAAACCGAAGAAGCTTGTGGGTTCATCGTCAAAT
Organism: Pollenia amentaria; assembly: GCA_943735925.1. Taxonomy (NCBI): domain Eukaryota; kingdom Metazoa; phylum Arthropoda; class Insecta; order Diptera; family Polleniidae; genus Pollenia; species Pollenia amentaria. Next base: position 219,195,176 of record OX031007.1, on the reverse strand, counting down.
CACGATCCAAAAATGAAAAAACTGAAGAAACCTGCGAATTCAACTCCAATAAAAAAGTCAGGAAAACGTAAGGCCTCTTCTTCAGAAGAAGATTAAAAAAACGGACAACTTCAAAGGTTTCAATAAGGATGGCGACGAAGAAAACTACTTAACATTGATAAATAAATATTTTTTTGTGCAAAATAGCTTTTTTTTCATTTTCAATTCCATGTATTATCTTCATTCTCGATTTTCAATAAAATTCTGTTTTTCTTTCATTTGTGCTCTTCTTTCTCTACATTTTTAGTACACTTCTAAGCAAGTAAGGACTTTCTGCTTTCCACCATGTTAAAGAGCGTCTCAAAAACTATCCGAACCAAAAAAAAAGTGAAAAATAATTTTTGGAGTCCTAAGCCACCTTTTCATAGAACGGGTCACATATATTTTTAAATTTATTAAGAATTCGTTCACTTACGTTACTGCATCTTTGTATGTCTTATTGCGTAGCGCATACATGTGTGCTTACTTATTTAAATGTACCATTAGTGCTTCGCAAAATAGGAAAAATTGTTTTTGGGATGATACCGAAGCCAAGGAAACATCATACAAAAGTTGAGTTGAAAATATTAAGTTCTTAATGAAGCCCAATACTGTATGTAAATGGACGTTTTCAAAATCATCAGTTTGGATGTAGAAATGAAACATATCACAATCAAACAAACATACATGTAGACTAGTAATCGTCATTAGAAAAACTTCTGAAGGAACAAAAATATTGCACTGCACTATTTATTGCTGTTTTTCAAGATTTTGCTAAAGTGTTGCATGAATGAATAAACTGAAGCTAAACATGGCCATAAATAAGTAAAAACTGTTGGAGAGCTACTTGATTGGTCAAAAATGTGTTTATTAAAGAAGGAAATTTTTTAAATTCCCAGCAATCGATTAATGGTGGAGTTCCACACTAAATCAATTAATGGTAAATTTTAGAAAATCGGAAAATGTAATTATGAACTTGAAAAATTTGGCTTACAAATTGTTTATATAGAAAAAAATCTTAAAACATACAATTAAATATTTACTGCCGTATTCATAAGAAATAAAATAAGTTTGAAATGTGTTTTAAGGCAAGATTTTCATGGACATTTTTCTTTTTTTTTATTTTTCGAATTTATTCTATGAGTTAAATTTTAGTTATGTATTTTATAAAGCTTTTTGTAATAGTTATATTCCTTAAATTTTTAGGAATGACTTTATACACTACCATAGAATAAATTCGAAAAAAAATTTTTTTTTGAATATAATAAAGTGGCTTATGAAAAAGAAATAATTCCCAATATCTATGGACATTTTTCTTAAAATACAAATCAAATCCATTTTAATTCATTTTAGTTCATAAACAAAAATGCAAAAAATCCACAGAAATAATATCTAAGAAAAACAAGAACGCCTGCTACACTCGGCTATGCCGAATCTTATATATACCCTTCACCATTGTGCGATAAGAATAGAGAGTTATATAAATACCGTTCTATAGATATTGATAAATCTATTTTATGCCACTCCCACTTGTCCAATATCACCCACAATTCGTAGCATGTTGTGTATTGGAAACTTTGGTTCTTGCTGTTCTCCAGATACACATAAATCTATAATGCCTTTGTACGGAGGGTGCCTCACTCATTTCTCTAATCCTGTTTACTTTTTTGAGGGGTTTTGTATTGACTACCCAGCTATGTGTACCAAATTGTGGCAATTTCTCTCTTACCGTTTTTAGATTTAAATTAACTTATTTTGTGCCACGCCCACTTCTTTACTTCCGCCAAAAATTTTGTCGGATGTTCTCTATTGGTCACCAAGTTGATTGTACCTAATTTGGAAATTTTGTCTGTTGGCATTCTCCAGATATACAGAAATCTATAATTTCTTTGTATGGGCAGTGACACGCCCACCACTTCTCCAATCGCGACCACAATTTGTAGGTGTTGTCCTTTGATAACCAAGATGTAAAATTAGAGGCAATCGTGGTTTTTCAGGCAATCGTGGTTTTTCAGCCATTTGTCGACTGATCAGCTTGAATTTTAATAGCAAGTAATTCCGAACTATATGTGACATAAATATAGAAACACCTGGTCCCCATTTTATAAGGAGTTTTCGAAAACCCATTTTCATGGACAAATGGTCAGACGGACATCGCTAAATGAACTTCGCTCCTCATAAGGTCCCAGTATATTTATACTTCATAGGATCTGAGACCAATAATGTAGAAATTACAAGCGGAATGACAAACTTATATGTGCCCTTTGACTTTCGGTGCAGGGTATAATAAATAAAGCATAATAAAAGTTATTGATTCGTGTAAAAGTTTTCCTATCAAGTCAGAGAAGAATATTTTTGCTAAGCAATTATTTTGAGCTGAATTCGTTTACAAAAATCAATAAATATTACACAAGTGCTTTCTTCATTAACTTTCCACGATTTCAAATCAATCGTTATGCTTAATAATGGCGGTTGAATAACAAATACAACTATCATTCATGTGTCTAGAAAAATCAAAAAGTAGAAAAAAATTTTTACAACAACCAAAACAATAGATAAAAATAAATGGAAATAAAAATATACTATAAATATTAATAGCGTATTGAGTGTTTAAGTACAAGGAAAGAAAAGTAGCACTCACAGAAAAAGAGAAATTGGAAAACCTAACAGAGAATGTGAATATATGTTTAAGCGTTAATTTTTTCATTCAAATGAGAAATATATTAAAGTATGTATTTGCAGTGTGGTTGGTTAACTGTTTGGAAAATTTTCCTTTGTAGGATTTTTCGGGACGTTTATTGTTTTTTCTCTTTTTTTTTTTGTTTCCGCAAAATTTTTGTTTATTAATTTTTTCTTTATTTAAGCATTTTTACTGATGTATTGCTTGTTTGTTGTTTACTATTTATACCATCAGTGGACAGGATATAATGCGATTGACCTGTTGTGTGTAGAACTTAATAAAATTCGCCCCAGACAATAACCGAGTCTACTGAAAAGGATAAGAATTTATCCAAAATTACACATATCCTCCAATAGAAACTTATTTCCGGTATTGAGTCGCTATTTCAACACCCAAAGATATGGTCGCCCCTAGCAAAACTATTTTTAACGAAAATCTGTAAGCATATTATGGTTAATATAACGATATTTTTGTCACCGGCGACCATCTCATGGTTAAATTAGTCCCTTATCAAGAAAACACATGGTTGCCGCCGAAAATATTATGGCAAATAATAGCAATAATATGCTTTACATTTATAACAGCATGGTTGTTTTCAATCAGAGCATGTTGCTCTTAAAAAGGAGAAAAAAATAGTTGTTAATTAATTAATTAGTGGTAAACAAATTATTATCATATTTTAGCATTTAAAGGCATAAATTAGTACTCCGTCATTTTGTATTGCTGATCAATTATAATATAGAGTTTTTTTATTTTGTACTGCCTCTTTTTTTAATCCGTTGAAACAAAAATAAAAATGAAAAAAATATACAAAGGAAAAAAACTTGGTATTCTAATTGATCAGCAATACAAAATATGACTCCATCATTATATGGTTTTGGCTTTTTGAAGGAGTACTAAATTAATCAGAATATGATTGCCGGCGACAATAATATGATTAAATTAATCATATTATGTTTAAAAATGTTCGTTAAAAATAGTTCTGTTCGAGGTGACCAAATTGAAAAAATTTTTTTGTCTTAATGCACAAACCATCTTATTATGTCGGTTTTTTATAATAAATTAAAATATTTTCTGCAAATTTACATTAAAAAAATAATAACAAGTATTTTGCAACTCAATTTAGAAATTCTCTTAAATATGGAAAACAGGAAAAAGGCCACCCATAAACTAAATGTTAAATATTATCGTATGTGTGTGTGTGTGTGTGCGTGTGTGTGTGTTTGTTTGTGACTTTAAATGTTTAAAATTAAATCTATGCACGGTGGTCGATTCCGGCAAAAAATCCATAACTTTTTCATTTCTTAAGACTAGTACTCTGTTCCAATTTGTGAAGAATGTTCAGCAACATCTATTATTTCATGCGAAAAATTTGACATGTATCAATGTTACCTATCTCGAGATATGTAAACAAAACCCACATGCATTTTACTGAAAAGTATTTTTTTTAACAAAAAATTAAGTAAAAATTAAAGTAAATATTGATGAAAAACTGTTACCGGTTGTGTTATTTATGTTTTGCACTTTTCATTTTAATATTTAGTTTGAACTTTTTTCATTTGCTTAAAATTCCACGTGAAATAAGTGCAGCATATATTATTTAGCAGTTGTAAAAAAATGTTGCCAGAAACATTTCGCAACTTTTTCACAAATTAAACAGAGTACAACTCTTCTATCAAAATTTTTTCATAGAAATTCCGCACAAGTTTTTTTCATATGGGTTTTGACAGCATTTCACGTGAAATGTTGAACAGAGTACTAAGCTTTAAAGTAAATTGCTTAAACTTTGTATCCAACTTAAAAATAGCATATTTAATCGCCCGCTAAAGTTTTGAATATGTATGTGCATACAGGGGTTGGCCGAGTAAGCATTGACGACTCAGAGTTATTGAACAAAATAAAAAAAAGTGTATTGGAGGTATAGTTTATAAAGTAGTTTGTGGAATATCTTTGTATGCTCCTCTCCCGCCCCCTTCTTTTTGGCTACTTGAGTACAAAATATAGGTATAATCACATATGGTTATTATATATAAACATATGTGATTATGTCAGGGGCAAATACAGCTTGAGCTACTGGGGAGTTTGGAGAAAAATTTTACTGAAACGTCTTGTTTTTTAAAATTTCTTTTATATTTAAACTCCATAGAAATGGGGTTTTTTGGTTTGGTGGGCGGGAGTGTGAGTGAATATTACATTTTTTTTCTCCTGTATCTACCACTGCATCACTATATTTATTATATATATGTGTATTACTCATTAGTTAAAATTTAATTTGTTAACATAAATAGCAGCAAAAAAGATTTAAAAATTCAAAATTCAGAAAAGTACCAAAATGTGTTTGAGAGCTTCTTAAGCAGAGGAGAAACAGTTTAAATTTTATTTCTATCATTATTACTTTAGAAGATAAATAGGTTACCAAAATTACATGTCAATTTAATTTTTGAAATAATAATGATATATTTTGAATTCTACGTCTACCTCTGTGAGATCACGATATATAAGGTTACCGGTTTTACCCGTTTTTAGCCATTTCTAACTCTTTAGAAATTGAATTTCCTAAAATCCCTACTTAGTTTATCTACACATAGGGAGGGAAGTCTACATACAAAATTTCAAGTCTCTGGCTTAAGTTCTTTGGGCTGGGCGATGATCAGTCACGCTAATTTTATATAAATAGATTAAGTCACTTAAAATGCTCTGGATACTAGGGTTTCACGTGGTGGCAGCTGAAATGTATAATACTTACTATTAATACTTAACAGAACAATATATAATAAGCACTTAACCTTCCCTAACCCTAAATTTTTTGTAATGGTATTTTTAAATTTAGTTTTGTTTAGCTTTTATTTATTTTTAAAGTAGCTCACAGTAACTTCACTTATCCAAAAAAAAAAAAAAATAACGAGCACAAAATCACAATTATCACATAGTCCTTTTTTTATTACTAACAGGGTTTTAAAATAACGTGCTTATTTACTTTTATTTCAAAGTACAAAAATAAACTTAAAAATTACAAGAAAAAAATTTTAAAAAAACAGTAACATAGTTATCCAAGAGCTAAGCTAAAAAATGAGTTGTATGTTTTGAAGTGTTAGCTATAATCTGTCAACCAAATCTTATTGAAATTAAAAAAAAATCATTTTTGGTCGGAATTAACCAGTGTGCACTGGTATAAAAATTTAATTAAACCATTTTAGTCTGTGTTGCAGTTTTTTGCTAGTGAAAATTTTATTTTTCCAACATATGACATAAATTCTCATTAGTAGAGTTTGTTCTCGTTTTGATTTTTTATTAAAGAGTTTAAAAATTATTTAAGTTAGTAAAGTGACACATAGTTTTAACAAAGCAAAAAATAAACTAAATCGACAACAAAACAAACAACAACGTTTGAGTTTTTGTTTGTAGTTAATCAACAGTAGAGAAAACAAAATGGCACATGGTGTGAACAGAATAATAAAAAATGGGTTTTAATATCGGGAACCTTCAAAGTCTCAATAGACTGATTTTAAATATTGTTTTTCTAAAATGTAAATATTTCTTTTATAATAATTTGCTTTTTCATTCTTTAATTTCATTTAGCCGATCATTTCTTCTTCGAAAAGAAATCCAAACAATTTATACTTAACATCTTTATTTGTAGGGAGATCGATTATTCGACTTTTTTCAATAACCGGTTTTCGAATATTACGAATAGTTGCTATTTTAAAAAACCCGGTTTTCGGTTAAGCATATTTTAAATAACCGGTTAACCGGTTTTAATTCGAATACATAAAAACACAAAAATCAAATAAGTTTTTGTAATAACATTTATTTGAATAAAAACAAAACAATTTGCAAAGGTAAGGAACCAACAAAATACATATCGCACTTGTTCCTCGAAACAGAGTCAACTCAAAATTTAGATCAGAGCTAACAAATATTTGATGGTAGAATCCAAGAGAAGTAAGACCAGTAAATTGATCAAACTTAAGCTTAATTTTCAACAATTTTTTATTGATTTACTAAACTTTATTTGTAAGAAGATATTTGTTTAATGTAATTTTGAAACTGTTGAATGATATTTGATCTAGACAAAAATTTTACAAAAGCAAATAACTTATAGGAATTTAATAAAGTTGTTATTTGAAATACTCTCCAAAATTTATTTTGAATGAGTTTTAATTTGTTGGTAGTTAAGCATGTCTATATAAATCAACCATATTTTTGAAAAGTTGCAAACAAAAACTCTTAGCGAGGATTATCTATTTCAAATTATTTTGTTTCAGCATTATAGAAACGAAAAGTAAAATGAACATGCTTTTTGTGTGAAATATTTGTCAATTCGTCGACTAAAATTTAAGACCTTTCATGGCATTGTTTGATTTCTTAAATTTTGTTTTTTCGTTCTTAGTGTTTTAATAAATAAAAATTGAAGACATTTTTCCGATATCGTTGATTCCGCCGGAATGTTGTAATTTTCAGCATGAAGAGATGCTAGAACTACTTAAGAATTTTTAGTGGCTTAAAGTGCATTTCGTCCTCGGCAACACAATGGGCTAATATTTTACCAATGATTCATTTTTGGCAGCGTATTTTAGTAAAGTATTCTTTGTCGTCTCTTTAGAACTACTTCCAACGGAGTTAAGCTTTATGTGGAGGTGATTAATAAGTCGTGACATGAAAGAACCTTTGTAACTTATCATTTAAGGACACTTCAAGCACCTAACATTTTCTTTTAAATGGCGTTCGAAAAATCTCTAGAGATAACCTCTATATAAAAATATATTTAATATTTAGAATACTCTCGCACAAATTCATCCTTTTTAACTGCACACGTTTTTGTAGAATTTTGAATAGTTTTTTGTTTTTTTTTTTTACAATAACACACGCTTTTATAAGAGATTTGTATTTACAGTGTTCATAATGTTTTTTGACCTTTGTCAGATTTTGTTCATTCAAAGTTTAAGTTTGACCAATATTCAATTATTAAATACTTCAATTACGGGTACATCTGCAACATGAGTAAGGAAAATGTATATTAATTACACATTATTAAAATAACCGGTTTATTATACCAAAATAACCGGTTTATTCGATATTCGAAATATGGGCATTTTAAAATAACCGACTTGGGCAAAGCAAAAATAACCGGTTAAAAGCGGTCGAATAATAACCGTTCGATCTCCCTATTTATTTGTTTATAACAAACAAAACCATCAGAAATGATCTTTTCATGACACCAGTTATAAATGAAATAAAATCTATTAGCGAGAAATATCTTCAACGGTTAAGTAATCGTGTCAATCATTTCGCCATCTTATTACTAGATTCTACTGGTGAAATCAGACTACTTAAACGATTTCACATTTTGGATATTCAATTCCAAAATTAAGTCTAAATCATTAAATATTGTTAAACCAAATTATAAATGATTGCCAAATCAAATTACAAATTCTCTTCAAATTTAATTTATCATTTTGTTAATTTTATGCAAGGTATTTTATTGGAGTTATTAAGCCCTGTAATGTATATAAAATTGAACAGATTTCCTAATTGTCCTTGGAGAGATTGCAAATAAAGAGTGAACAAAGTTGTTTTGGATTAGCTGGGCTTAAGAGTAGAGTCGTACGGATGAGGGTCGACTTAGCAGACTGTAGGCAATACTAAACTCAGCTAACTAGAGTCCTATAATACTGCAGAATAAAATTGAACTTTTTTTGTGCGGCCGGGAACTTTGTGTAATTTTTTTACTAATTTGAGGTCGCTGATTCCAAATCTAACCTTAATTTTTCTCTATCAGCTCCAGTTTTAGAGATATACCGTTATGTCCAAAATTAAGGTACTTTCAGCACATATATTGAAATAACATGAAAATGGTGCAATCAAAAGTTGTGCACCGATTGCAATGAAATAAAGCTCATTTCATTCGAAATATGTTGAACTAAATGCTTTTAGACCCAAACTGTGACTTTTGTTGCACATTTATTTTTTATGAATTTTTAAAGAACAAAAAAATTTTTATTTTCTTAAATTTTTATTTGTTTTTTTAAAAACTTCAACGATATCTCTGAAATTACTGGCCAAATTTAAAACAATGTTAGTACGTCTAATAAATATAATAATTAATAATAAAGATAATATTGTTAGCGAATTTCGGTTTTTTTCTTAAGGGAATATGATGCACCATTTTCATGTTATTTCAATATATGTGCTGAAAGTGCCTAAATTTTGGACATAACGGTATATCTCTAAAACTGGAGCTGATAGAGAAAAAAGAAGGTTACATTTGGAATCAGCGACCTCAAATTAGTAAAAAAAATTACACAAAGTTCCAGGCCGCAAAATGGCTGTTCCGCAGTGTAATAGGGTGTTTGTAGAACCAACTTTGCTGCTCAATGCTTTATAAACTTTAAGCTTTCGCTTGGAGTTATTATAAAGGAATCAGCGTGATGTTGAGACTAAGAGAAACAAAAATATAAGCGCTTGTTGAAATTCAATATGATGTTTTATTTCAGCTCACCGTTGGAGTTTAACATAAGATTACAATAAGTTCAAGAGTTTTAGATTAGGTTGGTTTGATTTGAACGCTAGCTTGTTAGTAAAAACTAAAAAAGATTCTTGCTAACAGGAAACTTGCTTTTTACAAAAAAATATGATTTCGAATTTTAGGCACTTAAGCCATTATTAATAATTCACAATAGTTTTTATGTAACGATTACCAAATAGTCATTACCCTAACGAATGTCTAAATAAGCAGTAATAATAATTCAAATCTACTATAAGATACATATTTGGTTCAGATACGTTTGAGTTCAAAAAAATGAAAAATATAAATAATGAAAAAGATTGTTTAAAATATTTTGATTTCCACAAAACTTCACTTCTTCCACAAAAAAATCACTTTTTCCACAAAAAACTCACTTTTTTCACAAAAAATTCACTTTTTCCACAAGAATTCACTTTTTCCACAAAAAATCACTTTTTCCATACAAAGTAAATTTTCTATAAAAAAAATCAGTTTTACCATAATGAGTTCACGGTTTTATGTAAAAGGCACTTTTATCATTTAAAGCCACTTTCCATAAAAAAAGTTAAACAAAGAAATCCCGTTATTCACAAATATTTATTTTAGCAGCAAAAGTTAAAAAAAAATTCTTTTTTTTATAAAAAAATTACATTTTTTAAAAATTAAATTTAATTTTCATTAAATTATTTTTATGAAGAAAGGAATTTTTACAACATGGAAGATTTATTAAAATTGTTATTGATAATTTTCATTCTTGACTGACCTGGGATTCGAAGCCAGGCTGGCTGGCGTGTGATTCGAACCCAGGCGGCTGGTTACCCTGACATGTTTCGACCTCAAGCACTAGGTCTTCTCAAAGGGATTTGCCGTCTTACACTCGCAGCCATCGATGACTGCTGACGTCAGTAGTCAAACATCAATCCTTAAACCAAATTGTATTTAAACCTTTGGTAGATCGAAATTTGCTTATTGAATGATTATCCATTTTTAATTGATCTCACATGTTTTTCCTTTACTTCTGTTTTTTCCGTACTTTTGTCAAGAATTCTTCTTGAAGTCCAAAGTACATTTTTTGTTTATCATGTTTTTTGTCTTTCTTTTTTCTTGTTGACATTTTTCAGCACAACTTGAAGGACAAATGAACACATAGAGCTTGTGCCTTAGCTTTAACAATAATTAGTATTGTGGTTATTTTGTTGAACTATTCATGGTTTTTAATCCAAATTTTTACTATTTAATTAGGCTTAAGTTCATTAAATTTAATTTTAATTAAATTATTTTTATGAAGAAAGGAATTTTTACAACATGGAAGATTAATTAAAATTGTTATTGATAATTTTCATTCTTGACTGACCTGGGATTCGAAGCCAGGCTGGCTGGCGTGTGATTCGAACCCAGGCGGCTGGTTACCCTGACATGTTTCGACCTCAACCACTAGGTCTTCTCAAAGGGATTTGCCGTCTTACACTCGCAGCCATCGATGACTGCTGACGTCAGTAGTCAAACATCAATCCTTAAACCAAATTGTATTTAAACCTTTGGTAGATCGAAATTTGCTTATTGAATGATTATCCATTTTTAATTGATCTCACATGTTTTTCCTTTACTTCTGTTTTTTCCGTACTTTTGTCAAGAATTCTTCTTGAAGTCCAAAGTACATTTTTTGTTTATCATGTTTTTTGTCTTTCTTTTTTCTTGTTGACATTTTTCAGCACAACTTGAAGGACAAATGAACACATAGAGCTTGTGCCTTAGCTTTAACAATAATTAGTATTGTGGTTATTTTGTTGAAAAATGTCAACAAGAAAAGAGAAAGACAAAAAACATGATAAACAAAAAATGTACTTTGGACTTCAAGAAGAATTCTTGACAAAAGTACGGAAAAAACAGAAGTAAAGGAAAAACATGTGAGATCAATTAAAAATGGATAATCATTCAATAAGCAAATTTCGATCTACCAAAGGTTTAAATACAATTTGGTTTAAGGATTGATGTTTGACTACTGACGTCAGCAGTCATCGATGGCTGCGAGTGTAAGACGGCAAATCCCTTTGAGAAGACCTAGTGGTTGAGGTTGAAACATGTCAGGGTAACCAGCCGCCTGGGTTCGAATCACACGCCAGCCAGCCTGGCTTCGAATCCCAGGTCAGTCAAGAATGAAAATTATCAATAACAATTTTAATTAATCTTCCATGTTGTAAAAATTCCTTTCTTCATAAAAATAATTTAATGAAAATTAAATTTAATGAACTTAAGCCTAATTAAATAGTAAAAATTTGGATTAAAAACCATGAATAGTTCAACAAAATAACCACAATACTAATTATTGTTAAAGCTAAGGCACAAGCTCTATGTGTTCATTTGTCCTTCAAGTTGTGCTGAAAAATGTCAACAAGAAAAAAGAAAGACAAAAAACATGATAAACAAAAAATGTACTTTGGACTTCAAGAAGAATTCTTGACAAAAGTACGGAAAAAACAGAAGTAAAGGAAAAACATGTGAGATCAATTAAAAATGGATAATCATTCAATAAGCAAATTTCGATCTACCAAAGGTTAAAATACAATTTGGTTTAAGGATTGATGTTTGACTACTGACGTCAGCAGTCATCGATGGCTGCGAGTGTAAGACGGCAAATCCCTTTGAGAAGACCTAGTGGTTGAGGTTGAAACATGTCAGGGTAACCAGCCGCCTGGGTTCGAATCACACGCCAGCCAGCCTGGCTTCGAATCCCAGGTCAGTCAAGAATGAAAATTATCAATAACAATTTTAATTAATCTTCCATGTTGTAAAAATTCCTTTCTTCATAAAAATAATTTAATGAAAATTAAATTTAATGAACTTAAGCCTAATTAAATAGTAAAAATTTGGATTAAAAACCATGAATAGTTCAACAAAATAACCACAATACTAATTATTGTTAAAGCTAAGGCACAAGCTCTATGTGTTCATTTGTCCTTCAAGTTGTGCTGAAAAATGTCAACAAGAAAAAAGAAAGACAAAAAACATGATAAACAAAAAATGTACTTTGGACTTCAAGAAGAATTCTTGACAAAAGTACGGAAAAAACAGAAGTAAAGGAAAAACATGTGAGATCAATTAAAAATGGATAATCATTCAATAAGCAAATTTCGATCTACCAAAGGTTTAAATACAATTTGGTTTAAGGATTGATGTTTGACTACTGACGTCAGCAGTCATCGATGGCTGCGAGTGTAAGACGGCAAATCCCTTTGAGAAGACCTAGTGGTTGAGGTCGAAACATGTCAGGGTAACCAGCCGCCTGGGTTCGAATCACACGCCAGCCAGCCTGGCTTCGAATCCCAGGTCAGTCAAGAATGAAAATTATCAATAACAATTTTAATTAATCTTCCATGTTGTAAAAATTTCTTTCTTCATAAAAATAATTTAATGAAAATTAAATTTAATGAACTTAAGCCTAATTAAATAGTAAAAATTTGGATTAAAAACCATGAATAGTTCAACAAAATAACCACAATACTAATTATTTTTTAAAAATTGTTGTTTGTTTTAAAAGTTAAATCACTTGTTTACTATTTTATCTCTCTCGTTCATCATTATAAACACGTCGTTTTAAACGACCTTTCATTATATTTTTATTTCCTGAAGTTAATCTTTTTGCCATCAAAATATGAAAAGCAAACAAATAATTAAAAAAGTATCTGCATGTAGATAGAAAAATCAAGTCAGTAGAAATTGCATATCACTGCAGAAAATGCTGAAGCAAACGTTATTAAAATCGTATGCAGAGCTTGAAAATAAATAAAAAATTAAAATGACATTTTAAATAATTACAAAAATATATGAAAAAAGCAATTACGTGAAATAAGGGAGAGCCGAAAACATAAATCGACAAGTAATATTCATATCTACCCGCTAAAAAAATATCGTGCTATTTCGTCTACATTTTGGCAGTGGTTTTAAAATTCTTTTTTATATGCTTTTAATATTTAATTAAAAATTGTTTCGCTTCTAGTGAAGATTTTTTAATTTTGACTTAATACTCTTTATGATGAAGTGCGATATACATACATGTTTTGAAAGCTGCTTTCACTTATAGATCTTTTAGTTGCCTGACTTCTAGTTTTAATTGTTCTAGAGATTTCGATTTAAACTCTCATGTTCTTTTGGGACGCCCTTAATGAAAATGTTTATTATGCCAATGATGATGACAAAGTAGTTAAATAAAAAATATGTGTAAACGATTGTTCAGAGAATAAGTGAAAATTTCTGTTTTTATAGCATATGTATGTATAAACGTTGCCAATAGCAACGAGCCAACGCAGACAATTTACAAAAAAATTTGCTTATTTTTATATGCACTGCTTTATTATTTGGCTTATACTCTCAAAAATTTATTAAAATACGGAATATAACTAGCAGAATATCAAAAAAAAAAAAAAAAGGTTTTTTTTAACTTAAAGATATATATACCAAATTACTTCTATTCGTTGGGGGGGATACATTCGGCTACCTCAAATGGACATTAGGGTGGGACTTATGTATCCGTTGTGAGAAATATAGGATTACATTTGCGACTTTAATTTTTTAACTCAATTCGAATTTGACGGCGAAGTTTTTTTAATAATTAAAAAACAATTGTTTTTAGTTTTGGGACACATAGTTGAAATAGTAATCTTTCGCTTAAGATAAATAAAATTTATCAGTACACTGAAAAAAACATTGCTGAATGAATTTTGTGAAAATCGAAAAATCCGAACTTTATATATCAAATGGCACAAAAACGTCTAAAGGCTTTAATGCAAAACAAACTGGTTCTGGTTTGGAGCTTCAATATCTAAAATTCTTACGTGCTAATTGACGATAGAATGTTGTGTTCGGGCACAAATTGAAAAAAGAGGCACGAAGGTATTTTAGGTATTAAAGTTCTTAAAATTGTGCAAAGTTTCTAGTGAAATTATTCAGCCGTTTTTGTGACATTTAAAAAACAAGCGAGCAAACTTTAGCCTTTTTTTTGCTTTTCCAAAGAAATTTATGAAATAATGACAAAAAGGAATGCTTTTCATATTGAAATAACACATTGTCGACATGCAAAAAGTTTTTTACATAATTTCATATAATATATGTATGTAGATGTTGGTCTATATATTACAAATCTAAAAATTCACATATATCAGATAACGGTACATTTAAGTTTTTCGCTGTATACTTCCTTTTCAGCCGGCATCCAGAGTCAAAAGCTTATTTAATTAAAATGAATGCTACTAAATTACGCGTCTAATAGGCTTTAATCAGATAACAAATGCCTGAGATATATTGGGGCAAAGTTAATAGCTTATGAAAATTTTAACGTTTTAATTAAATAAATTATGATATTGTTTGAAATGGAAAAGTTTTTTGATAATTTTTTTAATTAAAGTTAAAAATATCATTTATTAAAAAAAAATATTCACAATTTTACCATTTTTAGAAATCAATACAATTATTTTGGTTATAGGTGCAAAATCAACAACATGTTTGCTTGATATTGTTACTTTGGTAAAAATTTGGTGATTACAGACAATTTTTAATTTTTTCTGTGAATGATAAAAATCAAATCAAAAATTGATAAGGAGTTAAGTAGAGATAACATAAATAAACGATATAAACATTGTAAAAAAGAAAGCTTTTTCAAGAAAAAAAAAATTTTTTTCATTAACTCCATTTTAAAGGTGTGTCAAAACTTTCCCCATAAACTTACGAAAACATGTTTTACATTTAAAACAAGAACGGGCTTACCAGCGTTCCTTATTTATGGTGTCTTCTTTTCTACAAAAAAAATACAACCTTGTTAAAAGGTACATATATAAAATGTCTTGCCGACCCTGTAATAATGCAATTTTTTATTTGACGAGAACCAAGGCGAATTCATATACCAGGTGGCGTTGAAAGCACAGCTGTGCTTCTTTTTTTTTCTTACTTAGAGAGAGAAATGTCAAAAGTTGCTTGTGTTTTTGACATATCGATCAACGAAAGCAACAAAAAAATACATTGTTGTGTTTTTGGTGTTGTTACTTGTTGTAGTATCGACACCACCGTATACATGAATTCGCCTTGACGAGAACAAGACACAAAATTGAACCGCCCTGTTTTTAATAGCTGACGAAAAAATTTGTTCTTCAAAATATAAAAAAAATATGTACATAAATTAAAAAGTTTGTTCGTCAAAATATAAAAAAAAATATACATAAACTAAATTTTGTTAATAGATTAATAGTAAATAAATAAATAAATGAAGAAAATGAATGACGAAATTCCAATTTATTTAGTTTGTTTTTTATAAAATATGGTAACAAGAAAATACCTTTGCCAGATTGCTGATTTGTTAACACCAAGTTTTTCAGATTTCTTGATTTGACGATTTTTTTTCAAAAACAATTTTACAACATCGAATCCACTTAAATTTTATATCACTGACGACAACCTATCATTAAATGTAATGCTTTCTTATGTTTTTAGTAATAAATAATAGAAAAAATAACTATTAAAATTCAAAATTTTTACGGTCCTGATGAGAGACGATTTTTTCCCAACTTCGTCTGGTAGCCCTATATAACGAAAGACATCTTTTTACAGGGCATTATCAACACTGTCGATTTATACGGGGCGTAAAGTGCAATGTCTTATGCCATTAGTAAGGGTTAATTTTTTATAATAAAACAGGCCACCCTTTTAGAGGGCGAAGCATTTTTAAGAAACGAACACCACATTGCATTTTTTTAAATAAAATTTCACATTTTTTGTAGGAAAGAAAACATCATTAGACATGTAAAAGGTGGAAAACTTTCTATCCTCGTTAAAGATGGAAATAGTATAAATTGTTTCTGACACTCAATAATTCTACCTTTCCCGATATCAGGCAAAACAATATAGTAAAAAATAACGATATTGTTATTGTTTTGTATAGCTCGAATAAAATAGAAAAATAAGACAAGCTAATAAAATACGCTGTACAACACAGAACGGGGTTTCGATTCGGGTATAGGAGGTAAAAATATATATATATGTGTCGGCGTTTTGAAAGATCACATCGGATTTTTGTTTAAGGAGAGTGGGGAGGGGGTTAAAGTTTCCCCTTGGCTAAGTAATTAACACAAATTCAAAATATTGTAAAAAATGCCCGTTTACGAGTTTCTTTTAGTATAATCCTATTTTTGCCGTGGAGGATCAGAGAAGATGAACTTAGATGGAGAGATCTCATCAGTGGCAAAACAAAGTATCGTTTGTACAAAAAAAGGTTTATCGAAAAAAATTCAAGAAAATATAAATAGTTTTATTTAAAACAAGAGTTTGTTCTCGGGAATTCATGGGATTTTCAATTGTATTCAATTCCCTGAATTAATTGTGGGATTCCCGGGAAATTTTGTAGAAGCTATTGTATTAAAACTTAAGTGAATTCATGTGTGCCTCGTTTCTTCAGTTGCTTTATTCAACTAAATTGCAAGACGATATTAAAATTTGCTGCAGTTGAAGGCTTAATAGCTTCGCCCGGTGGCCGAAATTCGACCACTTGTCATTTACTTAAGAGAAAATCAGTGCGTTGTACAACAAAAACGTACAAATTTTAAGTAAAAAAAAAAAACATTTCAAAACAACAAAAAGCATTGGATTTTTCAACCGCTGTTAATACATGTGTATATTGTGCATATCTACACACAAATACCTTTAGAACGATATATGTTTCATGTAAATCGGTGGACGATAAGATACTTAAAAATTAAGCAGATTTTTGAGAATGGACAGAAAAAATTAAAAAATTGTCTCTAATCACCAAATTCATAGAATCAAGCAAACAGTTGGTTGATTTTGCACCTATTAATTTTTTTGTATGGGGTTACCCTTTCTCCCGTCATATGCCTTCAAGATTTGTTGGAGCACGCAGTTTGTTCAAATTAGAGTGGCTTACTTTTGAAGATGAGGTGATATGAATTGAATTGGCCCCAGTGTATACGGTATATAAAGTTATCCCCTATTATGAAAGGTGATGTTGAAACAGTTTCGACGTCAACGGCACATTAATTGTCGTCGACACCGACAACAACTTACAATAGTATACCATTTGTGTAGTGAATCTATTACATAATTTAAAAATATATTTTTAATATTCTTGTCTAAATTAAACTCTCCATTCCAATTGAAATTACTACCGATTTAAATATAATATATACGAAATTCTCTACATAATTTACAAATTTGTTTTATTTACATACATTTTTATTACCCATTTTCCAATTTTAATTTTACAACATTTAATATTTGCGTAGATTTGCTTCAAAATGTCAAATTTTTTGCCTGATTTTATTACAATTTTATGATCTGATTTTTATAGTTTTTTTATTTATTCCTTTTTTTTTTTTTTGAATCACAAACAAATATTGTTTATTGCTGGGACAATTGTCAATGTAACCATTCATTTTTCAACGTTTCTCCCGTCATTAAATTCGTTTTTTTTTTCGATGTGCAAGATTCTTTTTTTGTAGCAATTTTATTTATTTTTCCATTTTTATTGTCCTGTGTCCAAACAACAAATGTAAAACCTATAAAAAAAAGTTAATGTATTACATAGCAAATAAACAAATTATCATAATAATTTGCATAAACACATTTTATTTGTTGCTAAAAGTTAAACTTGAATAAAAAAGTAAAAGATTTTACTTGCCGCCTTTTTCCGACTGAATATAATTTTGTATGAAAAAGTTGCTAAAAAAAAGTTTGTGTATAAATGTTTAATAAGTATGGAATAAATATTTAAATGTTTATCGAAATAAAAAAAATACATAGTTATTCCTGTAGCAATAAATTTCAAATTGGCAATGAACTTTCGTTTTCATAACAAATATTTATACTCAAATGTATTCAAAACTGTCTAATGCAAAAAAACCAATTCAGTTACCTTGGAAGTATGAATACCAACGCCAAGCGGTGGCACATCCGGCGATATTACTTCTCGCATAAGCAAGGCCAGAGGAATCTTCTTCCATCTCCAAATAAATTTGGGCTTCCAACTGTATATCAGTCAAAACATAAATCGCTAACATCAGTCTTAATAAGAAAACTACAAACCTTTAGAAACCGATGTCTACGGAAAATTTTGAAAATTTGGTGGCATTAAACAATCTCCAACCAACAACTACTTGCTGCAACTAAAGAAATTCTAACCGACCTTGAAATTAAAAGAAGAAAAAGGCGATGGATGGGACATACCCTTAGAAAAGACGTAAAGGATACTTGTCGTGAAGCATTGTGGTGAAACCCACAAGAAGCGAGAAACCAAGGTCGACCGAAAACATCATGGCAACGCAACACCAATGATGTACTAAACCAGACGAATAAATCCTGGGATGAATTAAAAAAAACTATCCAAAAAAAAGAAATGACTACAGATCTTTCGTTACGGCCCTACGCACCACCCGGAGTTAAAGGAAACATATTCATATGAAAAAAAAAAAGAATTGAAGTTCACTTTAGTTAAATATATCATAAGGCCCATACACTTTTGCTGGTCTTAATGTATTGTATAAGAGGGTTACTGGCAGACCTGCGGCAAGTGAATTTTATATGATAATGCATTGATAATTTTTTTTAAATTAAACCAAATCAATGGGAATACAATAAAATTGGATTACAATGCAAAAATAATACTCTAGTGATAATGCAATAATATTGCACTACTCATGATGTGTTTTAATAATAATGCAAAAGTAGTGCATAAATTGGCATACAATTTAATGGTATTTCAAAAAGCTGCCCTGCTTTGATAAGAGAATAATGTAATGCAAAAGATAGTGCACTTAAATGGTTTAAGTTAATGGTAATACAATACTTTGGCATTAAAATATTTTATGATCAATTTAATGGTAATGCTAATCGCCTAGGTCTAGTAACTGTTTCAGTCTATTTTTCTATTATATCGCACATGTTCAACAATACTGTATTAACTCAAAACTGAAAAAATTGTGAGTAGAAGCAAAACAATTTTTAATTTTACATTAAAACATATGAGACAAAATAACCCACCATTTCATTACCGAAAAGTAGACAAAATAGCATGATATTCTTACAGCGGTTAGATACGAATATAAAGTGTCGATTTTTTTCAAAAAGTTAAATAATAAAATTTTCGATATGATACACTATTGTTGAACAAGTGCGATATATTGATAAAGTGGCTTTAAAGATTCTATAAAACAGTACTGCCAGAGGTAGATACATGCTAGGGTATTCATTTAATCGGGCTTTTGCTTTAGTCGGTTAATCGCCCGATTAATCGTTTATTAATCGGTTAATTTTGTAATTGATCGGTTAACCAATTAATAAAGTTTTTTTTATAAATTCAGTTATTTCAATAAATAAAAATGCATAATTTATTTAATTTTTGGATTTTAGTAGTAAAAATAAAACAATAACGTGACAAACGTAAAAATTCTTGAACTAAAGCGAGTAAACAAAGAACTAATACATAAATATGTAAAACATATTTTTTAATTAATACTTAAATATTATGTATAAAC
Organism: Pollenia amentaria; assembly: GCA_943735925.1. Lineage (NCBI taxonomy): Eukaryota > Metazoa > Arthropoda > Insecta > Diptera > Polleniidae > Pollenia > Pollenia amentaria. Next base: position 219,175,441 of record OX031007.1, on the reverse strand, counting down.
TAAAAAATTAACTGTGATATCATTTTATTAGTTATTTCAATAGTTTAAAGAGATCTTAAAACATAATCTTTTAGGCCAATAATTTGGTTTGAATGTTAAGGATTAAAGCGATTATTTTCTTTAGTTTTGATAGCACTTGACTTGGAAAAAATTCTTTCATTTATCGTAGATGTTGGAGAAATCGAAAGCAACCCATAATACAGAATATTTAATTTCTCAGTCCTTTTCCTAGATTACTCGTAACATTAAAAATCTTTCATTATGCCATTAGAGTCCTGTTTCGGTTATTTCTGTTAAAATATTTATATGAAAAGAAACAACTAGACACATACACTACTTTTCGTTTATATGTAGTCATTACCGGCCTTAGTCACATTAGCGCTAAAGTCCATTTTATCTATATTTTCTACCGCCGCTATTTATCAGCGGCTGTCAAAGGCGTAAGTAATGCCAATTATTAGCGTTGTAGTCACATTAGCTTATCTGGTTAATAGATATGAATTATTATTTTAGCTATCTTTATACAGTATGCAACTTTGTTGCAGAACACTTAGCCTACTTTCGCTGTAATAAATATGATTTTTTTTTTTGTTTTCTATATTCACATTAACTTATTATATTCGAATTCGGTTATATGACTCATAGTCACATATATGTCATATTAGCGGTATAGTTCACGACTTGGCTTCAACTAAAGTATATGACTACCGAAATTACTGTACATATAAAAAGTACGTTAAACAAAAAGCTGTTGACAGCAAACACTTATTTAAAATGAAGATCACTGAACAGCTTTTTTGTTTGTATGAAGAAATAATTTCTAAACACACACCTTTCGTTTATGAGACGAAACAATTAATTAAAAACACAAAAAAATATTTTATAATACTACAAATAATTTACAATTTTGTTACTTCGGGTAATGGGTTAATCGACTGAAACTAACTGGTTTATTCGTTAATTGAAAATAGCCAATTTCAAATTAACCGATCAGTTAATCGGGTAGTATTTAATCGGTTAACCGATTAACGGTATGAATACCCTAATACATGCACATTATGGCTTTCGTTTAACTAAAACATAAGCGTATACAAAATTTTATATTTTTTCTAAATTTGTTAAGCCGTTGCCACTTGTTAGCAAAGCAGTTTTTTTTAACTAGCAATTTTTTAAGAGAATGTCGTTTTCATTTTCCGATAACAGAAACTCGTTTTTCTTTGTAACTTTGCTTAAGATCTTCTTGATACTATTGTGAATCTTGCAAAAACAAAATTTTTGAAAAGAAAGTTATGTAATACAAGGGCGGGACAAGAAGTCCGTGACTTTATGAATTTGCCGCGTTTTAACAGAAAAGACAGCACTGTAAACAGGCATTTGTCAGTTGACTGTTGACAACATTTTAATAAGCTGCGTCATTAAGTTTGTGTCTGGCAGCTATTGATAGCAGACTACCTCATGATTTGTGACAAATCTTATTTTTTGGAAGGCATAAAAAAAACTTAAGAAACAGTGGGCATATACAGTTTGTTGAGAGCAAACTATGTATTTTGACAAGTAAATAGATTTTTTATTCAAGAGTATACGTTTTATTTAAAAAGTCACAGTCTAATTGGCTCTCTCTCGAATAATTTTTATGAAAAGTTGTCAAAAAACTAGATCGATATTGAAAATCCTTAATATTTTTTAAGGACAAAACGAAATAAAATTTAAGAAACTTATGAATTTTAGAAAAATTAATAAAAAGTTTGGGAGGTTTAAAATTATGTTTTTTCGGTATAATAAAAACGCAACGAGATTGATTTGTAGGTATTCAACAACTGTAACTATTTATTTATTATTTATTTCAATTGTTATATTATAATTTCTTTTCAGCAAGACACTTACATTTAACATTTTGTGGATACCATGTATAAATGTTGCCATGTATGTTTAATTAAATTTTCAAAATAAAGTATAAATTACACAACTAATAATTAATTCATTAATCAAATTTTAAAAAGTAAGTATAAAAAAAAAATTATGGAAAAAAAACAAATAAATTCATCCATCTTATGTGGAGAAAACCATCATAGGCCAAAAAACTCCACGTCCAAACAGATATAAAAATTAATAAGCTGTACAACGCATTGGATTTCTGTATTGGATTTTAATAAAAATTTCTGGGAAAACATTTTTTTAGTGTAAGGGACTAATTACAAAGTTTATTTTTTTTGTTAATTTCTCTCACTACGCTTAAGGAAGTTTTAGCTTAAGATACATAGTTCCTTTGAAAATGTTTGTTGCTATTATGTTTGGTCAAAATTTTGTGCTGAAAGTACCAGAATTGACAATAGGCCTCATATAAACCCCCTTCATACATAACTTTTTGGCGAAAAAATCTCATATATTTTTTTGGGGGCCATATAGGGTACACTTTTAAAAATTAGGCTGTAAACACTGCGGTATAGGGTATCATTTAGTCAGGCTTAACTTGCTATTCTTGTTCAATTGTTTTATATTAACTCAATATTCTTTTAAGAACCAACAGACAGATTGTCGTGAAAAAGTTATCTTGACGTATATCACAAATATTTTTTGGTAAAATGAATCTTTACAATATTTATAAAACTAATGCCAGGGCAGACAAAACCAAAAACATCAGCTTTGCGAAAACAAGCCAGGAAGGGGTTTCCATAAGCGATAGAGACGTGGAGATTGATTTAATCTATAGATATATTCACAGAAAACAAACTTTTCTCTTTTTATTTTATTTTATGATATGCTCCAAGATAACTTCGGCACTACGAGGTGTCTGCTGACAGGAGCAGTGCTGTCATTTTAGTTAAGAGGCGGGATTTTACAAAGTGACGGATTATTTATTATATTTTTGTACCATTCAAATTTTACACAATTAAATGATTGTACTATTATGATAAATAGCCCAATTTGTAATCCAAATTTTTACATATTAATCAGGCTAAAGTTCATCAAATTTAATTTTCATTAAATTATTTCTATGAAGAAAGGAATCTTACAACATGAAATTTATTAAAATGTATTGAAAATTTTTAATTCTTGACTGACCGGGGCATAAAACTCACGTTCACGGACAGGTTTAGTTCGACATGCTTCAATAGTAACCATACTATCTCTTCAGAGAATCTTTGCCGTTTAACACTCACCGCCACTGACGGCGGCTGGCAGTCAATCATCAAACATCCATCTTTAAACCATATGGTATTTTCATCCTTTTGGTGGATCGAAGTCGTTTTTTTTTTTTGCTGGACAAATGTCAAACGAATTTTGCTATAAAATTTTATGGGGATATAATATATCATTTGTTTTTACGATATATTTATTAAGTTTCCATCTTCCTTTGTAAACAAACTTAAAATCGAGTTGCGCATTTCCGATATCATTCTATTATTATATCCAACTTACCTATAGCTTAAGGTAGGATTTTATCGGTTGTATAAAAGGTGTTTCATTATTACAACTTTACTTTAATCTACCAAGGAGGATTAACCTTCCTACATCCTATCGCTGACTTTAGGTTAAAGTAAAGATGTTAAAAGTTAAAATGTTAGAAGGAAACAGTTTTTATAAGGCCGATAAAATTCTTCCTTTAGCTATCGGTAAGTTGTGAAAACGGGTCTTATACTCCCATTCTTTTTTTCGAATATATAAGTTCTTACTATTGACTTTTTTACCCAAACTCCAAGCTAACAATTTTTTATATTAAAAATAAAAATCAATTTTCTTTATTGCTCTCTAACTGCCATCAGCAGCACAAAATGAAGCAAAAATAAGCATTTGATTAAAAAACGAATGGTTTTTTTTATGATAAAAAATTATCAATTTACAATCATTCGGTGAAACTTAACAGCTCTAGAAAATTATCTAAGCTTAAACAAACAAAGGCGAAGGAAAGAACTATTAAAGGGGGATAATTAATAAAAACAGGTAAGCTATTTTCGACTATGCCGAATTCTACGAACCCTTCATTATTCGGCGATAAGAACAGCAAGTTACTCAAATTAATCCGAAGCGGTATCAATAGTACGGTGAGTACGGATTTTCTTGAATCATGTACAGAAAGATTGATTCAAGTACGGATTACTCAATCGCGAAATACTCAACATATCCATATTCAATCCCGAATTCGTACTTGAAATAATCCGAAAGTGAGATTGATTTAAGTAAAACTGAGGTTGAATAAATCTCAAAATGCGCGTGAGTCAAGTATTATAAAGTTGATTTAATCCCGAGTTCGTACGTGAAATAAACTAAAAGTAAATTTAGAAGGAGAATATGATTATGATTGACTTACATTGAACACATTGACTTACACAGAAAAAATTAAAAATTGTCTCCAATCACCATATTTATACCAAATTCATAATATCAAGCAAATAATTTTGTAGATTTTGCACCTTTTACCAAAATGATTATATTGACTAATAAAAATTTTAATATTGTGAATATTTTTTTTCAGTAAATGATATTTTTAATTTTAGTTAAAAAAATGATCAAAAAACTTTGCAATTTCAAACAATGTGTTTATTTATTTAATTAAATATTGACAATTCCCAACAATAATTCTACAAGTTTGAATTATTTTATTTTAAGCGAAAAAAGTCAATTAAGATTTTTTGTTATTTAATTAATATATTTATTAAAAATTTATTTCAAAACCTCTTAAATGTTAAATTAATCAAAATTAAATTTTTAATTTTCTTTCAACTAAAAAAATAATAGAATCAGTTATCATATAAATTAAATTTTAACCCCCATATTCATAAAAAATATTTTGGGTTTATAGTGGGTTTATAAAACGAATTTTCTATGAAAATTTTTTTAAAAAATCTTTTATAAATCAAAAATATTTTTTATGAATATGGGGGTAATACTTTTAAAACCATTTTATTTATTGATAAAAAACTTTTTTCTGTGTAAGTGTATTTTGACTTACTTTTAGACAATGAAATTGTTGTGACATTACATAATAATTTAAAGGCAAGTGAAAAATATGGATAAAAGTCCTTAACTTATATGTACCATTTGGTGAAGGGCTAAATAATAAAATCTATTTATATACATTTGAACCTCGGTTATCCGGGTATCTATTAACCGGTTACATTTATTAACCGGCATGCTGATAGCTTTCTTTTACAACCTCTATTTTCCGCGATTTTTGCCTCTTTTATTAGTGCTTCTTTATTATACCACTATTAACCTCTTTTCCGTGCTTTACCTCTTTTCCGTGCAACAAGCATAAGTTTGTTTTCTTTTCCAATCAAATTCCCATAAGCATAATTCAAATTCGGTGATTCCCATTTTTTTGTTATGCATTCACTCATGTTAATATTACATACAAAAACATACATACATACATATCGAGGCATAACCGCAAAAAAAGTTTAAGCGACAACATTTTCAATTTTCGTTTTTTTTTTAATAAATGAATTCATTGGCAACACTTGCATCATCTCCTAAAATCTAATGGTCACAGAAGGTACCGTTGCGATTTTATAGCAAAACCTATTTTAGTTTAAGCGCCAATTTTAAAATTTTTATGAAATATAAAAAAAACCTTCTCCTGTAAAATTTTGTTTTTGTCGCTTGAGCTTTTTTTCGGTTATGGCGCGATTTGTAGAGTGTACCAACTAAAAATAACTTTGTAAAACTAAAACCAACATTTTAAGTTAAAAAAATTTAATTTTTGTGTTTTCATACTATATCGATTAACCGTGCTTTTCGATTATCCGTGCATAGTCCGGTCCCTTGCGAGCCGGATAATCGAGGTTCAACGTATGTATATATGTATACATAATTTCCTTACATATATATTTATAATTTCCTTATTTGTGTATTCCTCTTTTATGTCTATCCAGAGCTTTCTGAAGCCCACTGATGGGATAGAATGCTCAAAATTAGAATGCATATGGTAAATCACCTAGACCAAATCCTAACATAGCCGGGCTTTTAATGTTTGGCCTGAGGTCGGAGAATTAATGAAAAAGAGTTGGGTCTTACCTTATAGCAGTTTGTTTTCTGCCTGGCAGGGACGGGTTGAACAGCAAGTATATCTATATATATATCAATTACTTTCCTACCTTAAATACAAATTCAACATTATACAAACATGTAAGCATTTAAAAAAAATAACGTCCCTGCACGTTTATTCCCTGCGATTTCGGATAAAAAGAGGAATTGAAAATCTAAAAAGCCACAGAAACAATGCAAGCAAAGTTTAAAGGATCCCTTAAAATCCATAAAGTGTACATAAATATTTAATAAGCCCGCAAAAGTGCGTTTATATCTAAAAGTTGCGGTAGCAAAATTGTAAGAAGCAAAAAATCATTACCAGAGGCAGCAAAAATAACAACTAGCAGTACACATACAACATTTTTACGTAGACACTTACAAACACACAAAGGCCTCAAAATAAGTTCAAATTTACAAATTTTAAAAAAAATACCTCTGCCTGCACTGGAAAATGAGATACACACTTATACAACTCCCGAATATACATAAACACCTTGATGCCAAAAAGAACAAAAATATTTGCACAAGATTTTTGTTGAAGAGTTGTTTACTCCAGTATCATGTATGTGGAAAAGAACACTCGCTATTTCATCCCGATATTAAACCTGTATTGTCACTGTGTAGAGCTCCTTAAAAAATTTAAAACAACACAAAACGGAAAATAAAACTGAAATTGAGTGGAGGGAAATAGCATGGGGAAAAAGGATTCCAGGAACATGGCATGTACCATGAGTGTCTCAGATTTCAGTTGAAAAACATCAATACAGCACTGCCACCGAAGCAACAAAAAAAAAGATAGAAAAGCTGGATAAAATACAAAAGTTACGGAAAATCGGAAAAGACAAAACATTAAAAAAAAATTATACAACATAAATGATTTTAAATTATGCAAATGTTGAGGGATTAAATTGAACGCGACATTTTGTGTTTTCCATAAGTTTTATTATTTTTTTTTAACTTAACCAACAATGTCACTGTGTGGTGGCAAACACAGCCTTTATGCAGGTGAATTTATTATTTAAGTGAGGTGAGTGTGTGTGTGTGTGTGTGCGTGTGTAGCTGTGTAAGAGTGTGTGGAAGTGTTTGTTTGATTTAAAATATACCAGAAGTCCTTATTGTCTTCAGTCATTCTTTTTGTCAATCTGAATTTAACATACTACTTTTATTTTCACCAAGCAACCAACTTAGCCGCAAAACAAATATTAATACATCAAAACAGATTGTCAAAGGAGCCAATTCTTTATTTAAATTCTATAAATAAGGCAAACTTGCGTTATGTGTCCACTAGGGCTTCCAATCGGGATTGGTTTTTCGTCTCCTGGAATTAGGAATTGAAGAAAATATTTCGGGATCCCGACTTCTGGTTCCTTGGGATATTTTGAATCCCGCGATTAACGGGATTATTAAAATTTTTTTTGGGATTTTTTTTAATTATTTTTTATTTATATCTAATATATAAAAACTTTTTAAACTGTATTAAAAACAACTTAATTTTTGTAAAATATTACTTGCAAAATATATAATAAAAACAAACTTAAATTATTAATTGATCACAATTCAAAAATGTAATAAAAAACGTAACAAAATAATATAAAAATCTTAGTTTTATTCATATTTGATTATCGATATAAAAAATTACAACATTTCCAATTGTATTTTAAAATTTTCAAAATGTATTTTAAAATTTTCCAAAGGAATCTTAAAATTGTTCAAATATACATATTTTTAAGTTTTCTTAATTTATTTTGAAATTTGTCAAAATATATTTTAAAATTATCCAAATATGTATATTTTAAAATTGTCTATATATATTTTAAAATTTTCAAAAACAATTTAAAATTTTCCAAAAATATTTTAAAATTCTCCAAATGATTTCGAAAGTATACGAATGTCTTTTAAAAATTTCGAAATGTATTTTAAATTTGTCCATATGTATTTTAAGACTATCCAAATGTTTTTATAATTGTCGAAATATATTTTACAACTATTAAATTTTATTAACACATTTTCCAAATATATTTCAAAATTATTTAAATATACAAATTTTTTAATTGTCCGATTGTATTTTAAATATTTCGAAATGAATTTAAAAAAAATGTGTGCAATAAAACATTTGGACAATTTTCAAGTACAATTGGACAATTTCAACAAAACAAATTTTAAGATTTCAAAATACAATTGGGCAAATTTTTTAAATATATTTGGAAAATATTAAAATACATTTGGAAAGTTTTAAAATATAGTTGACAATTATGTAGTGCCAAACTATATACATCTCACGATTTCAAGATGATTCTTAAGAATATTAAAGCATGTTGTATCTGACGAAACTTTTGTCGGATATTTAAGATTTATGTTCCACAAAATTCATATTTTAATTATATAAAAATCGTTTAAACTTATTTAATGGATATTTGTTGCATACAAAAAACTTTCTGTTATTTACAAATTGTGTTATAATTATTTTTGTTTTGGTGAAGGTATTTTGTTTATTTTTTAACACCATGTTGAATCAAAAACTTTTTTTGTTAACAAATTATTGAAAAAATGTAAAAATAATAAAAATTTAAAAAAAATCGGGATCCCACAAATTCGGGATTTGCCTAGTCCCGAAAATCCCGGGATTTCCGAGATTGGGATCTCCCAATTATAAGCCCTAGAGTCCACAAAAAATTTGCAACGGCTTTCTCTATTATATATTATACTATTATAATTTTTACCAGTATATATTTTATTACACATAATGTTATAAATACATACTATTATACTAGTTAACTATTATACCATTATACTATTATATTTTTATACTGATATTTTATTACGCTTATTAACTATTATACTATTGTATTTTTATACCATTAAGCTATTATACAATTATACTTCTGCTATGCTATTAACTGTTATAATATTATACAGTTTAATATACTATTATATTTAAGCAACTTATTCTTTTAAATGTAAAACTTATCCGACAGCAAACTTCCCAACAAAAACGAAGTCAAACCTTTGATATGAAATGACTTTATCATTTGACATCAAACACAATTTTCAAACCTTTTTCAACTGTTTGATTTTAACATTCGAATTCAAATTGATAATGATTTGAACGTAAACATTTGACTTACAATCTTTTATCAATTTGATATCAAATGTTATTCTCAAACCAAAAAAAAAAACTTGACGGCACTGAAGCGAAAAATAAATGTAAACATTAAAAAATGGCGATTAAATTAAATTACACAATTAAAGATTAGTTACATATTACGTGAAGTGAATTCGCCTTTAAAAAACATTAATTTGTTGCCAAAAAATATAAAATATATTTGTGAGTAAAACATTAATTACAAAGTCTATGAATAGAATGTAAATAAAATAAAACGGGAAAGTGAAGAAATTATAAATTTGTTGTACTCCCGCGGTGCTACGCCATGACAATCCTCAAAGCAAAAAAGAGCAAAGTATTTAGTGTTTGCAAGAATTAGAAGAAGGATAGAACACTATTTCATCTTTTAGGTATAATGCCGAATGTAAAGCTCAAAGTTTATTTAAATAAATAACAAATTTAAATAAAAAAAAATATTTTTCTTTTATGTTTCACATTGTATTAAAATCCACATTTGAAAGCAAGTTGAAAATAAATGCATTTCTCAATTTGAAAATAATTTCCCCTTTTTGTTGAGAATGCTATGATTTTCAAATGATTTCCAAATCATTATCAAACGTTTGTCGTTTGAGAAATAGTTTGATTTCAAATCATTTCCAATTTGATATCAAACCTCCGTGTTTGTTGGGTTAATAAAGCTATTTTCCATAATGTTTGCCTGCTAAGGGTGGTTTTCAAACACTAACTATTGTGGTGTTGTTTTCACTTCGAATTTTAGTAGAAGTAGTACTTTTTAATAAAACAGAAAAAAATAGAAAAAAATGTGCGGTTCTGGTTAATTGAATTAATTTAAAATAACTTACAGTTTACTAAAAACAAATCCCTTTGCGTTTTATTATTTATTTTTATCTAACCTTTACCTGAACCTGCAAGCAAGAGAATTTGAACAAAATTTCTTCGAGCATAGTAAAATTATTTAAATTAAAAGTGTGCAAAGGTCTTCTTTAGCCATTTTGCAAAGTGGATTCTATGTAGCAGTGGGATTTTAGTGTGAAATCATTAGTAAATTTATTTAATATCATAGAGTATTATTGTTTATTAGGTTTAAAATGGTAGAGGTAATCTTGAAGTTAATAGTAGCTTCTATTGGTTCCTTGAGTTACATTAAAAATAAATTGAGTTCTACTTACTTTTGACCAAATAAAACCAATGGACTCCAATATAAAAAAATGATTTGTTTTATTGAAGTTAAATTACATCCTCTCATGTGGTTTTAAACAAGGCGAATTCACTACAGCTGGCGGCGGCAATACTACAACAATCTTAAAATATGAGAGGTTTTTTAAACCTTTCTGTTACCTCTTTATTCATAAAAAAAATACATATTTATAAAAGGTTTATTAAACTAATTTTCATAGAAACCTGTGTTATTAATAACACTGTAATGTTTCTTCATGGTTTTGAGAAAAACATTTAATCGGTATATAATTAAACGTTGTTTTTTAAGTTTGTCCCAATAAGTAGGGAGGAGGTAGGGTTTGAAATTAATTGCAAATTGTTCATAGTCACATTAGAAATTATTACGTAAATCGCGATTATCGATTAATTACATTTTGTTTTCATATTGTTTATTTAGATTTTGAGCTTTTGTAATCTTTTTATTTAACTTTACATTTAAAGAATTATCTAACACTAAAATCATTTAGAAAATAAATCATCTTTTTAACAGATAGTCAAATTTAAATTCAAAAAAAATCAAAATTAAAAAAAAAGTATATTTTGACTTACTTTTAGACAATGAAATTATTGTGACATTACATAAGAATTTAAAGGCAATTAATAACAAATTTAGATAAAGGTCCTAAAAATGGCTTTTTTTTAACAATAATTACCAAAGCGAATTTATTCCTGGTAATCTCGGTAGTACAACTCGAACAAAAACCACAAGCAATTTGTTTTTGGAAAATTATTGTACAATGTCAAAAACCGAAACCAGTCAAACCAGAAACAAAGATAATAAACAAAATTTTGACATCCAACAATTATAAAGCTAAAGAAACAAAGTAATTAGCAGGGCTTTTAGGATCACTTGTAATGAATTCGCCTTGATAATTATCATATGGGGCAAAACTGCCAAGATTTTTAAAATAGCGTTTGTTTCTTCTAAGACATAAATTTGTAAATTTAGAGTACAGAGATGCCACAATTATAGATGACTTACGAATTCCAAGTGGAAGTCAATCTTATTTGATAAATTGTGTCGTTTAAGATCATTTTTATATCATGTGAACTTGCTGAATCAAAATTCCCATCGTAGAACCATTCCGAATTTTGTTCAAAACAAAAACCTTATTGAGCTTCAGATCCCATTAGAGACACAGCGTCGTGATTGCAGATACAAGACACGTTCTTCCACGTTCCAGGAGAGAGTTGGGTGGGGAGTGGGCAGGTGAGAGTTGTTCCCAGCTCATCTGTTATAAAAAATTTCTAAAATTCCTTCTTGAAATTTGAGGTACAAGGCAGCAGATCTATACTGACGTTTTCCAAGTCTACAAAAACTTTTCACGAGTCAAAGTTTGCTCACACCATAGGGAAAAGAATAGAAAAACTTATAGAAAAGAATAAAAAAAATTCTATCAAAATACCGTACGTCTAAAGTTGCGATGCCGATTTCTGTGTAATTATCTAAAAATTGGACAACAAAAAAATTTCTTGGACTATTTTTGATTATAAAATTTTTGCGTTATTTTGTTTTTTAGATACAAGTAAATTGTTCAACCATATATTATCATTTCATTAACCCTGCATGCTTAAGATAATTTTTTAAACATTATTACTAATTTTTGTCGCTTCGACTAACATGCCCGAAATATGAACTCTGTGGATCGGGTAATGTTCCTAATCCATAAAAGTTACTGGAAAAGTTAAACACTAAACCTTATTATATATAAAAACAAAAAACATTAATATTTCTTTTGTTTTTTGTTTTATTAATAAATAACTTATTTACTATTCTTCTTTAAAGTTATCAAGAGGTAAAGTAAAAATGTTAGTCCAAACGACTAACATTAAGCATGCAGTGTTAAAAATGTTTTTCATTCAGTAAATTAAAATTCATTACAGGTGATCCTAAAAGCCCTGCTGTTAACTTTTTTTCTTTCGCTATATAATTGTTGGATGTCAAAATTTTGTTTATTATCTTTGTTTCTGTTTTGATTTGTTTCGGTTTTTGACATTGTACAATGATTTTGCAAAAACAAATTGCTTGTGGCTTTTGTACGAGTTGTACTTGTTGTAATATCGAGATTACCTGGAATGAATTCGCCTTGTTTGTATGTATATCATTTTTATGTATTGACAGTTTGACTGTTCAAACTTTCAAAGTGAACTTCTGCTTTCAAATTTAAAAAGTGTAATAACTTTCCTTCTTCTCCTGCCATTTTTGAACTGTTTAGTGCAAATAATTTTTAGCTAAGAAAAACGGTCTTGTGGAAAAAATGTTCGCTATTATCAAACACAAAACTTTTTGCTGGTTTTATTTTGAATTTTTGGAAAATATGAAAGGTTTGTCTGTGTAAAATTGGATTTCGGTTTTTTAGTAGCTGAGTTTTATTTCTTTTCAAGTCGTTGTCTAAAGTTCAACTCACGTTGTCCACAAGAATTTTCCAACATAATGCTGTTTTAAGCAGCCTCGATGGCAACTGCATTACCGCCTTTGTTCTCAAATCAACATAGACCAATAATTGTTTCAGGTAATATTTCATGCAAACTGTATTTTTTTAATAATTTTTATGTTTTTTTTTTGTGAATGATTATATATTAAAAAAAAATCTTAAACAAAAATTCCAAAATCAAGTCAAAATTATGAAAAAACAAGTTAGAGTGCTATATTCGGCTGTGCCGAATCTTTGGTACCCTTCACCGACAGGAGTGGGCTCTATATGATAAATACATATATATTATTAATAAAGCTTCACAAAAACGAACGTCAGCATAAAAATTGGTTGCGGTTTAGACCTGCGTTAAATTATTGACCGACAATAAGAACATGTTATTCGTTTCTTGTAAGAACTTTGAACTGGCTTGAGTAAAATGTCATTATTCGTAACAGTTTTAGCCGGACTAAAATGATTTTTAGGAGCGTTATTTGTATTGGACCTATGGTAAATTATGGACAAATCATCCCAAAATTCTGAAGACTGATTTCTGGTATTACAAAAAATAAATTAGAATAAATTTCAATACAGCGGTGTAATTAGTTTTAGCGTTAACAGTAAATTTCACAAACTTGCATGATAGTTTTTCTTGCCATATGAATTTAAGTAAAAAATTTCACCGCAATATCTATAAATCCCAAAGTGGGCTTTATTTGGTTTTAGGCGCAATAAACTATTTTCCGAGAGTAGGGTTTATATGGGGCCTATGGTAAATTATGGACAAATCTTCACGAAATTTGGCAGTGTGATTTCTCGTCCTATAAAACTGTGACGTACCGAATTTCCATTTGATAGCATTATTTATTACGGTTTTAGGCGTACTAAACGGTTTTCCGGGAGCAGGGTTTATATGGGGCCTAGTGTAAATTGTGGAACGATCTTCAAAAAATCTTACAGTGTGATTTCTGGTCCTATAAAACTGTGACGTACCAAATTTAAGTATGCTAGCGTTATTTATTGCGGTTTTAGGCGTCTAAACTGTTTTCCGCGAGAAGGGTTTATATGGGGCCTAGTGTAAATTATGGACCGATCTTTAAAAAATTCTACAGTGTGATTTCTGGTTCTATAAAACTGTGACGTACCAAATTTTAGTATGATAGCGTTATTTATTACGGTCTTAGGCGCAATAAACTGTTTCCGGGGGTAGGGTTTATATGGGGCCTAGTGTAAATTATGGACCGATCTTCAAAAAATTTTACAGTGTGATTTAACGTATTATAAAACTGTGACGTACCAAATTTAAGTATGCTAGTGTTATTTATTGCGGTTTTAGGCGTACTAAACTGTTTTCCGCGAGAAGGGTTTATATGGGGCCTATGGTAAATTATGGACCGATCTTCACGAAATTTAACAGTATGATTTGCAGTCGTATAAAGCGAATTCGTGCAAAATTTTATGTCATTCCGTGCATTATTGCACCATTTAAGTTAGTTTTTGTATCAAAATTATCAATTTTTTTTGGGTAGTGGTTCCACATTTTGATTCATAGTTCTGATCCTACTGAACGATGTTGCTGGATTTCAATCCCAAACTGCTTAGGATAACTACAAGCAATTTGAGACCAAGTTTGTTCTTTTCTTTTGCGTTTTTCGAAAGTGAGCGTGTTTTCAACAGACGGACAGACGGACAGACAGACGGACATGGCTAAATCAACTTAGAATTACTCAAGGACCCAGAATATATATACTTTATGGGGTCTTAGATGTATAATAAAAAAGTTTCACACGGAATGACAAACTTAGTATACCCTCATTCACCACAGTGGTGGTGGAGGGTATAAAAACTAAAAAAAAATTGAAACAAGTTAGAGAGCTATATTCGGCTGTGCCGAATCTTTCATACCCTTCACCGACATTTCGAATATTTCAGGAGTGTGCTCTATATGATATCAATAATTTATTAATTAATCTTTATAAAAACGGACGTTTGCGGTTTAGACCTAAACATTAAATTTGTAACCGACAATCGGGAAGTTTTATGCTTTTCTTTTAAGAAATTTGCACTAACTTGAATAAAATAGCATGATTCGTAACAGTTTCAGCTGAACTAAAATGATTTTCAGCAGAGGAATTTATATTGAACCCATGGTTAAATATGGATCAATCATCCCAAAATTCTCTAGAGTGATTTCTGGTATTAAAAACATAAATTAGAATAAATATCATACAGCAGTGAAATTAGCTTAAGCGTTTACAGTGAATTTCAGAAGGCTGCCTAAAAAGGGATCTTAGGTAAATTATGGACCGTATATCACAAAATTGCATGATATTTTTATGCCCATATGAAGCTAAGTTCGAACAAATTTTACCGCAATATCTATAGCTGCTACTGTTTTAGGCGTATTTATTTAATTTCCCAGAGTGTAGACCGATCTTCACGAAATTTTGCAGTGTGATCTCTAGTCCTATAAAACTGTGACGTACTGAATTTTAGTGCGATATCATTATTTGTAACGATTTAAGGCGTACTAATTCTTTTTCCGAGAGAAGGGTTTATATGGGGCCTCGGGTACTGTGACGTACTTAATTTGACTATGAGAGCATTATTTATTACGGTTTTACGCGTAATAAACTGTTTTCCGAGAGTAGTCTTTATATGGGGCCTATGGTAATTTTTGTACCGATTTTCACGAAATTTACCACTGGGATTTCTAGTCTTATAAAGCTGTTAGATACCAATTAATTACGATGGCATTGTTTGTTAATTTTAGGCGTACTACTAAATGTTTTCCGGGAGCTGGGTTAATAGGGGCCTAGAGCAAATCTCAATCAAATTTTACACTATGATTTCCAGTAATATAAAATGAATTTGTGCAAAATTGTATATCATTCCGTGCATTATTCCACCATTTATGTTTTTCAGTTTATCAGTTTTTTAGGGTGGTGGTTCCACATTTTGATTCATAGATCTGATCCTACTGAACCGATTTTGCTGGATTTCAATTCCAAACTGCTTAGGGTAACTACAAGCAATTTGACACCAAGCCTTTCGAAAGTGGGCGTGTTTTCAGCAGACGGACAGACGGTCAGACGAACATGGCTAAATCGACTTAGAGTTACTCAAGAAGCCAGAATAAATATACTTTATGGGGTCTTAGATGTTTAGTAAACAAGTTTCACAAAGCATGACAAACTTAGTGTACCCTCATTCACCACTAGTGCTGCTCGAGGGTGTATAAAGAAATGGCGAAATTACCATAAATGTAGCGAAAAATCGTATTTTTCAAACTTCAGGTTAAGATATCTCAGAGAATGAACCAGATATCACAAAGATTAATTAAAGGTGATTAGAAGGACTTTCATATCATGTGTTATTAATAAAGATTAATTCGCGCAACTAAAACGCCTCAAATATGGCGAAAAACAAGGTTTTGTTTAACTTTAAACAAAAATATCGCAGAATTTGATTGGGAAATTCTAAGAACAGATACGGTTTTAAGACAACTTAGACTTTTAGAAACTTCTGGTCAATTGGCTTAAATTTTCAGCCTGTGTTCTTTGCTACTCACTCATTATAAAATAAATCATTAACAACGTTATTTTAAAGTAAAATCAATTTTTAAAGCAAATCAAAGATTCGGCACAACCAAATATATAAGTTTTACTTAATATTGTCAGTTGCGAGTTTTTTTAGTCAAAACTGAAAAGGGTTTTAGAGGAAAATATGAAAAATGTTAATGATGTTAAAGATTTTGACAATTTTGTAATCATTGTAACAAAATTGTTTAGAAAAGATTATTGTAAGAGGAAGTTTTTTTTTTGTTGTTTACTAGTGTAACCAGAATTTAAAAAAAAAATATACACATTAAGATTATCCTACAAATTTAGTGTTAAAGGACGAAATAATTTTAAGGCTTTATTCCAATTATGGATTGCCTTTTCCCACTTTAATGATACTAATTTTCAAACCCAAAATCACTAAGCATATTCGTTATGCATTTTGCATTGTTGTGTGCGTAAAAGTGTTTGTTTATACTCACATTTATACACAGGCATAATATTCACATTACTATAATGAATATTGTAATTAAATTAAGTGCCACTACAAAAAATAATAATAAACTAAGAACATTAATTAAAAATCGATTTATGTATATAAACGTATATATCCATATACATATATACGAGTATATAGATATATGTGTGTGTCTATTCGTATATGTAGCGGACATTGTACACTCTTAAGTAGAAGTGCACTTGTGAACATAAATAGTTTAACAGTAAGAGACATATACACACACATACAAACACTCACTTACACAACAAGTCATCATAATGGAACAATTATGCTTGTATGTTAATCCTATAATGCCTAACAGTGCCTCAAAGCACTCTTCACAAAAGTTGTTCTGGCGTCCAATTATATAATTTATTTATATTAAATTATCTTTTTTACAGTTGCTAAAAGATATAGCCAAATATTTATTTAAGCTTTGAAAGCTGTAAAAATCTGTTAAAGAATTGTAAACAATCTCGAAAACAATGCTTTTGTTCCAAGTTGAAGCTTCATTTATTCTGCTCAAATAAGTAAAATTGTTTGTTGATTATTATTAACCTACGATAAAATTTTTGATTTCTTTCGTTATTTTCAATAAAAACTAATGAACTGAGTTCTCCAAACATTTAATGTGTTTTCATTACTTAATGCCCAAGGGTGCCTCAAGGCATTCAATTATGTTTTCTAACCTGGAACGGGCTTAAGGCTAGTTTACACGGTAATACAATGTTTTAAGATATGTCAAAAAATAATGTGGAATGAGAAAAATCTTATCATGTAAAAGCAATATGCATTGGGTAAGAGATACAAAATTTGAAAAGCGGTCGGTTTTAGGAACTTATGTATATTTATCACACCGGATTCACATTTTAACGGAATATATTAAAGGTGGTAACATTTTTATAAAATTATAAAAGCACAAAAACCAGCTTAGGATACTTTCATGTTGTTTGTGTAAACATTGTAAAACTGCAACCATCTGCTTTTTTGTTATTAGCTCAGCTGTTGCTTTTATTTTACTTACACTATCCGTGTAAACATGAAAAAAACTTACAACATATTTTTATTTTTTTATTTTAAACACTGAGAGTTTTATAATATTTTGATTCTACAAAGTCGTAATACATTGTATTACCGTGTAAACTAGCCTTTACAATTATTTTTTTGAACTTAGAGACCCAAAAATACCCTACTCAGAAAAAATTATCAATAGTTTTTTATCATTTAAACAAATTGTTTAAATGAGATAATTGAGTCAATAATTGTTTTAGTTGAATGAAAATTATACAAATTTTACTTTGATTCAATTAACATTTTAGTGGTTTTGAAATAAATTTTTAATTAAAATATTAATTAAATAACAAAAAATATTATTTGACTTTTTTCGTTTGAAATAAAATAATTTAAACTTGTAGAGTTGTTGTTGGGAATGGTCAAAACCTGAGCTATATTTAATGAAATTAACTAACACATTTTTTGAAACGGCAAAGTTAAAAAATAAATATATCAAAATTTTAAATATTTACAATTTTTAGTAATGAATATAATCATTTTGGTAATAGGTACAAAATCAACAAATTTGGTATGAATTTGGTGACTACAGACAATTTTTAATTTTTTTTTTTTATCAAAATTTTCGTATAATATTGTCCCATCTTTTTTTTTATTTTGGCATTAGAGGGTTAATAAACCAAGTCAAATACATATAAACATATTTTTTTTATACACATATAAGTACAATACATGTATGTACATATTTAAATAAAGCTCTGGTCCACTTGAAATAATTAACTTAATTGCTAAAAAAAAACTTTACCAACAGACTTGCCACTACGACTAATATTTTTAATACGAAAGAGTCAAATTTCGGACCGGCTCGTTTGGCTGCAACAACTAACTTTTTTTTCGACGAGAACACCCGCTAATTTACCCAGTAACTAACTAACTAAAGGTATGTTGAGCTAACAAATATTTGAAGAAAAAATCCAAAAAAAAAGTAAACAGTAAACCGATCAAACTTTAGCTATATTTTTTAACAATTTCTATTGATATACTAAGCTTTATGTGCAAGAATACAATTGTATAATGTAACTTATAAACTGTTAAATGATGTTTGTTGTAGCAAAATGTCTTTCAAAAGAAAGATTTTTTTCAAGTAGTAACTTAGCAATAAATATGGACCATTTATACACTTATAATATATTTGCATACGAGTATGTATGTACATTAGACCGACTCACCTTACATGGACAAGAAAAAATTAAAGTTGTATACCCCTCATAACTAACTTTGTCATGAATATTAGTATTGTGGTTATTTTATTGAACTGTTAATGGTTTTTAATCCAAATTTAGATATTTTAATTAGGCTTAAGTTCATTGAATTTAATTTTTATTAAATTATTTTTATGAAGACAGGAATTTTACAACATGAAATTAATTAAAATTTAATTGATAATTTCTCATTCTTGACTGCGCTGAGATTTGAATCCAGGCTTTCACGGACAGGTTGCACTGACTTGTTTCGATTGTAACCACACAATCTCTTCGGAGGGGTTTGCCGTTTTACTCACACCGCCATTGAAGCAAGATGATGTCAATAGTAAGACATCAATCTTTAAACCAAATGGTATTTTACCTTGGTAGATCGAAATTTGCTTTTGAATGAATGATTATCTATTTTAATTGATTTACATGTTCTTCCTAACTTCTGTTTTTCGTACTTTTTGTCAAGAATTCTTCTTGAAATCCAAAGTACATTTTTTTTGTTTTTCATGTTTTTGTCTTTCCTTTTTCTTGTTGACCTTTTCCAGCTCAACTTGAAGGACAAATGTAAACAAAGCTCGTGCCTTAGCTGTTAACAATATTAGTATTGTGGTTAATTTATTGAACTGTTAATGGTGTTAATCCAAATTTAGATATTTTAATTAGACTTCATTGAATTGTCATGTGTAATGAAGATTCCCAAAATATTATGGCTCAAGCGATTATCTCCCGTGAGCTTAACTCCATCACAAAGTGGTCCAAAAATTGCATTTTTCATTAATAAAAAACTCGGTAAATTTTTTTTTGTCCTATGATTGACAAAATATAATAAATATTTAGGGATTCTTTGATTCTGCATTAAAACATTTTAAAAGCCTAACCACAGTCTCGAGATAGTGCGGTGATTATCTCAATCACATAAGTCCTTTAATAATTTTTTTTTTGTTTTTTTTTTTAATTTTTTAAAATAGCTATCTAATTTGTTTGGGACAAATTTTGCTAACACTAATAGATAATAAGTTACATGGACGAGAAAGAACACCGGTTTGGCCAAAATGTCAAATTTTGACCCCCTCTAACTCAGAAACTTTTTGACCGATCTTGTTGAAATTAGTTTCTAAGCTACTATCCAATAACACTTGGATAGTATGTAAATTTCATCCAAATCGGAAGACATCGATTTCAAAAGTTGGGTCACTTAACATGAAATCCCCCATAGAAAATTTTATGAAAAACATAAATTGGAAATTAAATTTATATTAATATAAATATATATAATTAAATTGTTATTTATATTTTTTAATATGACATTAAGCGTGCTTTAATTTCCAATTTTATTCATTAATTTATCGCTTTTCATTCCAAAGTTACAGCATAAGTTGTATACTAAGGTCTTTTTTCCAAAAAAAAAAAACAATAATGCGCTTAACGGGTTGAAAGATTTTTATTTTTTTTTTTACTTTTTTCTAAAATGCTGTGTTTTTATGGGCTAATAATAACTCATCAATAAAAACGTATAATATTGTAAAGCTACGGCTTCTGTTAATTAATCGCCACTTTGGGTACCATCTTTCTAACCACGTATAGGAAGTGAAAATCGGACAAAAAATTAATTGAAAACCATCAAAAAACTGACATAAACATCTCACTGTCTCGAGTCTGTGGTTAGATTTTTGAAATGTTTTAATGCAGAATCAAAGATTTCACAAATATCTATTTTATTTGGTCATTCATTGGACAAAAAAAATATCGAATTTTTTATTCACGAAAAATTTAATTTTTTAACCCAAAACCCTGATTGCTCACGGTAGACAATCGCTAGAACCAAATATTTGGAGTCGGTCTAATGTACATATATATAGTAGGTGGGCCATTTGAAATTTTAAATTTGATTCGGCTACAAAAAACAGTACTGAAGTTGGACTTTGTCATTAAATAATGGAACACAATATTATTCGTATGAGTACCACGACTGGCTCGGCAGCACTTCATGCGATCAGCCCAATTTTTCAGTACTTTTTCTTTATGCAAAATTCTTCTCAAAAAAGTGCGAGAAATATTCAGTTTCTAAGAACGATGACGAGGTGATGGTGATGGATGTTCTTGGACATTCTCAGCCACAGCAGCTTTGTTTTGATTGTACGCACTGGATGACAACAAACACAGGTTGGTTTGTCTAATAACGATCCATTTTCATGAACTCGCTTCACAAATTTACGTACAAACTGAACTCTCTCGAAAATTTTCCACATACATGTGTTACAGATTGAGTTAAGGTCTTACTGCTTTGTAAGTAAGTTTTTAATATTTCCCAAGCTTGTTCGAGCGTATAGCGTCCTTGTTTGCAAATGCCAAACATATACCTGAAAATATCGGGGTTTTCAATAAGAACTTTGTTTTTTATTTGTGGCAACACCAACAATATAATAGTTTTGACATTTAGTTTTTTGACGTCTTCGTACTAGATGCATTGGCAATTGTTGCAATAAATTCAATTTCGCTCGAAAATCGTATTAAAATAATTAAAATTCACTATGAAAATGGTGGTTCTGTTAAAGTTACATTGTGTAAAATTCGTGATATTTTCGGACAACATAATGGTCCTTCTGGGACCGATATTAAGAATTTGAGTCGACAGGCCCGATACAAAATGTGGCAACACCGACGCATGTTCGACCTGGTTGTTCAACTGAAAACATCGCAGCCGTGAGCTGTGTGTTGAAGCAGATCCAAATTTGTCGATTCCTCGAAGTTCTCAACTACCACATGGCGAATTTTGCGTAAGGATTTGGCTTCGAAGTCTTCTAAGGTTCAACTGGTGCAGAAATTGAAGCCGACCGACCATTCACATCGCCGTAGATTCGCTCAATTCTTTCGGAACAACCCACTATTGTTTCTAAAAAAAATCATTTTTTCAGGCGAAGCCCATTTTGCCATTTGCCAAAAAGTAATTAAAAACTTTAATGAAAGAATCGACATCTGTCAGGGTACTCTTGGTGGACATTTGCCAGATATCATTTTTCATTCATACTTGCTGAACTTTTCTCTTCGTATTACAATAAATCATCTTCATCTGAATTTTTTATTTTATTTTGTTTTAGAAAACAAAGTTCTTGTTGAAAAACCCGATATAAATAAAAATTAAAGTCAAAGTAATCGGTAGTTCAAATTTAAAATTTTAAATGGCCCACCCTGCATTTGAATATTCATTTACAAGTACTTGGTATTATAACAACACTTAAAAAATATTTTCAAATATAAATTTATAAAATATGAACTAAAAAACATCGACTTGCAACATTCAGATTCATAAATATAGCAATACAAGTTTAACTTGTACAAAAATTATTTGTCAAATTCATATTTTTTTTTTTTTGCAAGTTGTGTAAATTTTTGTTGTACTTGTCAAACATGTATAAAAACATACAAAAGGTATAGAAAAATTGGAACACATAAATGTAGACACAAAAAATATTTTAACACAATAATAAACAAGTATACACAAATGCAGGCAGGCATCCCAGTTGGTCACGTCGTTAAGGTATCTTTCAGGACGGGTAGAAGACAATAGTAAGCCGTAGAAGACACACTGAGGGCAGCACAATATCGTCATCAATAGCGACATTATCGTTGAAGTTTATGCAATGACATATTCTTTAATAATTTCGTCGAAGACAATATACAAGATAATATCTTCTATACTGTATACAAGACAAAATCTTCTATTGTTTTTGTCAACGACTCCATGCATGACATTGTGGTCTATTATGTCGTTTACGACAAAAATTATTATCAGGTGTTATTTTAGCTGTTAATGTGTTGACATTTCTGTTCAGTACGGTTTGGCAACTCATCGTGAATCCTTTAAAGCTAAAATAAAGCTTAGAAATTGTGGAAATTAAAAAAAAATCTGTTCGCGAAATTGAATTGAAGACGTAACACAACGGAGTTACGAAAATTCGATAGAAAAATAAAGATTAACTTTTTTATAAAAACCTGACCATAAGCTTAAATAAATAGAAATTGGATATAATATAATGGATGGTCGAATAATTTATAATAATATATACTAAAAAATGATTTGAAATATAACCACAAATTAAATAATTTACGACTGAAAAATGAGACAGAAAATAATCACTAATGATTATTAAAATTACATTTAAAAGGAATAATTAAATTGTATCAAAAAAGGAATCAGAAAATTGTATCACAAATGATTCTTCAAGGCGATTCATTCGTAAGGTATCTGGCTGAGCCCATATGCGTTTATTTTGCACGTGAAGCTGGCCCCTCAAAAATTCGAGTATGATCAAAAATGCTAGATGGGATTAAACATTATCAGCTGTTGGTAGTACCGAATTTAGTACAAAGAAGACATTGTTGTTTTTCATAAAATCAAAAAAGGTTTTAAGATGGTTTTAACAAAATTATTTTAAACCAGGTTTTGATGATGGGTTTTTACGTTAAAACCAAATTTTCTATTTAAGCTTAAGTGTGAAAACACCATTAGTGTAGAAAAAACCTATGTAAATGTAGGGATATTTAATTACTTTCGGCAAAATTTCCCTAAATGTATTCAATATTAAGTATACGCCTCAGTGATCTGCCACCTAAATCTTTTATTTTCTATCTTCTTCTTCTATCTGTATTGAATAAATTTTTTATGTTTATTTGTTTGTTGGTTTGTACCTTTTAGCCGTCCAAACCGCTAAGCCGATGTTTATGATACTTTTACAGCATATTACTGATACTGTAGTGAAAATACCAAATGAATGACTAATAATAACAATATTTTAAACTAAAACATTTAAAGACAATGACTGACCTACTTTTGAATCCAATCCCAAATGCCAACGAACGATACATTTTAAGTATGCACATTTATTAAACACCGTCGTTGGATCGCATTACATTGTGACTAGTCATTATGTATTTTCACTTATCCTCAAATTTGTTTAGTTTTAAGAATCACCATAATTATAAGTATATATGACAAATTAATATAATTTTTAAGCAGTAACACAAAAGCCATGAATCAATAAACATTTACGATAAAATCTAAAAAAACCACCGCGTTAAACATTTATTCTAAATTAAATGTTTGACCATAAATGCCGAAACTAACAACAATCGGGGAGGAGCTCTAGGCTATTTATTCTTTAGGAAATTTTAAGTGGGCGTAGAACCTCCCACACAAAGCCAATATTGGTTAAAGTATATTTGTTTTTGAATATGATATAATCTTTTTGGTTATATGTAAGTGCACAACAACTGACAAAATATGAAAGGGTTTGAAGGAAAGAGCGTGCCTCGAAATAGAATTATATATATCTAAAGAACGGTAAGAGAAAAATTGTTTCAATTTGGTACATATGGCTACGTTATCAATACACAACTTCTCCTAAAAATGGGCGGGACTCACGAAGTGGGCGTGGTGCCGCTTATACGAAGATAATAAATATTCTATATATCTATAGAGCGATTATCAATACACAATATCTGAGAAATGGGACTGTCACCTTAAATACTAATTCAAAAAAGAGTTCTGAATATATAGCGAATCCTAGCAGTTAAAGTTTCTAATTTTGGTTATCTATACGTAACATCCGCCAAAAAGTGTGTGCTATCAGAGAAGTAAGCGGGCGATAGAATAGAATTTCGTATTTCTGAAGAATGGAAGATAGACGTAAATTTGATACAAATCGAATGGTTATCAATACACAGCATCTGTCGAAAATGGGCGGTATTGGGAAATCAGGCATGGTACAAACTGGAATTGTGTTTACTTGCAGAACGGCATTCAGCAACAGTTTAATAATTTGGTACAAATAGCTTGGTTCTAAGTCCACAACAACTCTCAAAAAGTGGTTGGACGAGTGGGCGTACTACAACATAAAATTACATCTATCTGGAAAACGGTAATGGTAAAAGTATCCAAATTTGATAGAAATAGCCAACGCACAACATCACCCAAAAAGTGGGATGGATTGGATAAGATTAGATCTGAAGAACGGTAACAGAAAGTCCTCAAATTTTGTACAAACAGCTTTGTTAGCATTACACGAGATCTGTATTAAAAAAAAGTAAACTTATTTGATTTGAATTAGAGTATCAAAGCGGACTGGCTTAAGAAAGTATTTAATAAATAAATAATCCCTTATTTCCTGATCAACTCTGCTTCACAACTTATATTTCTTATTTCTATTTGGCATACACATTTGGGGGATTCACCAGGTGTGCTATCAAGTCATATTGTCATAATATCCTAAATATT
Source organism: Pollenia amentaria (assembly GCA_943735925.1). Classification (NCBI taxonomy): domain Eukaryota; kingdom Metazoa; phylum Arthropoda; class Insecta; order Diptera; family Polleniidae; genus Pollenia; species Pollenia amentaria. The sequence continues at coordinate 219,150,058 of OX031007.1, read as the reverse complement.
ATTTAACAATTGTTTAAAAAAAATATTGTTGTGTTTCAAACAAACTAAGAATTTTTATGCTGTGTTTATTGATTTGTCATAATTACACTGTTGAAATCTAAATTATGAGTGGCTGCTCACAGCAGTCACATATATTTCTTAAAAACATATGACTTTATAACTTTATGACCACCTTGTGAATCCCCCAATTGAACGATTTTTTTAAGTCTTTTTTTCTCCAATATTAAAGTAAAAAGGTTAAAATAAAGTTATTATGATAGTTGTGTCATACAAAATAGTTGCCTGTCATTTTTATTGTCAGTTTTTGTATTCTCTAATTCAGTTTTTTATTGATGTATATGAAAAGCTTCTGTGCATGTAGTTGTTAAAGTGCTAAAGTTTTTGTACTTGAGCAGAAAATCTACACTCAAAAAAAAACCAAAAGAGTCAGTCTAGAAATCCTGCTAAAGTGTATTTTACACTATTATACTTTGTCAAAAAATTAAGTACTTGTTTAATTTTGATAGTATGAATGCAATGTGTTATAAAAACAAAAAATTTACGAAAAAAAATTTGACATCCCGTAAGACTTCATCATTTTTTGAAAATTTTTTAAACAATAATACTATTCTTTATTAATCATTAATTACGAATTGCTAAATTCCAAATTTGTATTCCTGATAAAAACACTGAAATTCATTGTTGGGGGAGAAGCGTCTTCCAATGCGTATTTCACTGGTTACTTAGGCCAAAGACTTTGGAAAAGCTAAGGATATTGTACAAATAAAATTGTAAGACGACTTAATTTGATCAGGATTGCAAGCAAAGAAAAGCAATTAATATTATTATTTCAGAATACAAACAGTTATGTTAAATTAGATTGCTTGACAGTTGCAAAAAAGCTCAATAGATTTCTATCTTACAAAGTACTATGGAATACGTAATACTTGTGCAATAATGTAAAGTTCTCTTAAGTATTATGGGTAAATTAAACTTTATGTGCTCGGTAGTCTACAATTGTAGCATTTTTGCATAAAAATTGTTAAAAATTTTTTAATAAAAAAAATCCACATCAATAGGCTCCGAAATTTTCAATAACTTCCGTTAACGTTACAAAAATAATTTACAGCACCCCCCAGACCCTACTTTTCAAAATCACCTGTTGTTCGATTCTGTAAAAAATTTTAACAAAAGTTGTCATTGTTAACAAATGTAACAAGCCAATTAACGATTTTGCCATTCTGTAACATTTTAAACAACACTTGTTATCGTAAAGTCAGCTGTTTGTGTTAAGTAAACGACAACTTTTTTTATTGTTGTTAATTTATTGTTTAATATCGAAAAAAAAATTTTTTGTCTAAAGAAAAAATAACCCTTGCAAATGACTATTGAATATTTTAAATTAACTTTTACAGTTAAAATGTTTTACTTGCCTTCTTTAAAAAAAAATTAAATATTTTTAGTTTTAATAATTTGATTTTTTTTTTTTTTTTTTTTTGTATTCCTCTTTGTACTTTTCGTTATTTTGGCATATTTTTATAGTGATGCCACTTGACGTTAATTTTTATCTATGTTGTTAAGAACAATTTACAGAATCGCATAAATCGCAGAATCGTTAGTGCAAACAACACAATAGGTTGACAATTATAACAACAGTTTTTATCAGGGATGTTAAATGGGGTTTTAAATCTTGTACCAACTTCCAAAAAAAATGTACTTTTGGACCTTCACGGTACCATTTTTTTTTAAATTATTAAAACAACAAAAAAGTACATAAAAATTCAATTGTACACAAAAAAACAAAACTTAACCTTAACATACATTATATGTTCTCCTCTAAGTTCTCCTCTTGGTCTGGCCAGACCACAATTTGTACAGCTAAAAACCCCAATTAAATTAAAAGTAAAAAAATATATTTTTTATTGAACGTATGCTAATTAAAATTTGGTCTGGATGGACCAAGAGGGTCATTTCATAGACTTTTACATAAAAATAGAATTTAACCCCACAAGTTGAATTTCGTTCTCAAAACTTCGCAAAATTTTATATAAAATACTTTAATTTCTTTAAAAATATCAATATTGATATTATTTGTAGAAATATATAAATACACTGTTCCGCAATAAATTTCTTCAAAGGGCATGTAAATTTTGTAAAGGTCTACGATAGAGATATCACATTCATCCAAAACATTTTTATTCATGAAATTACGGGAAATATTTATTCATGAAATTACGTTCTATTTGGCGGAACAAAAAAGTAAGCATTTGTAAAAATACATGCATTGGAGCATCTTCTGATTGTATTTCTAAATTAACCATGTTAATAATTTTAAGTGCATATTGCATAAATAGAAAATGCAATTTAAAAGAAGGACTTATATATCCTGATGAAATAAATAATAATTAAAAAAAAAATGTAATGAAAAGTACTCAATAATTTGTTTGCTATACTAAAAAATCAAAAAAGGAAATTTCCCCTTTTTTTGGCCAAAAGTACTCAATTTTTTTCTTGGAGTTTTTGATTTTTTTTTCACTATGTACTTAAAAACATACTAAAAAAGCATCCCCAAAGAATAAAGCATCAATGATGCTTTACCGTTATTTTATAAATGCAAAAACATGAGGTTTGTTTATTAAACAAAACGAGGAAGTTACTATATTAAATTAGACGTGTTTTTAAGTTTAAAGTTTTTATTCAAAAAATTCATGTAAAAAAAGTGAAAAATGAACAATAATGCTAAAAGTGAGAACTTTTATAGTAGTTAAAAAGATATTCAACTTTTTTTTTTAATTTGGTTAAATCGAAGGAAAGAAAAACCATTGATGTTATATACTGTAATAATAAATTGCAACTTCACTAAGCTCCGAAAAAAAATGATTAAAAGTGATAGATATAACACTTACGGATTTCGATAGAGCCATAAGTTGTCATCCATTCGCAATTTATTTCAGCTGCATATACTTGCATATGTCTTAAAAAAAGCGTATTTTTCCAGGTAACTTCAGCGTACCAAATGCAGACTTGCGCGTGACAAACTTTTTTCCCCGTGACGGTGCGTGACTAAAAAGGAAGGAGGAACACTTCCAAAAAGCGAATCTAAAAAATCATTTAGGAGGAACAATTCCAAAAAGCGAATCTAAAAAATCATTTAGTTTGGCCCACTCGTTTGGCTAAAAATTAGTTTTGGCCAAAAAAAAGGGGAAAATTTCCTATAGTGGGGTGCTTTAATACCATGTGAGTTAAGGCCATGATGGCTTTATCTCTCTTTCAATATGGAGATAAAGCCTTTTTTCATTTGAATTAGAGATAAAGCCATCATGGCCTTAGCTCACATTAACAATATTAAAAAATGGCTTTATCTCTCATTTCAGTTTTGAAGAACTTTTGCATTTTACATTGATTAATAGTTTTTTTATAATTAAGAAGTAATAATAATAATAAACAAAGCACTATAAATTTTAGCAATTATATGGTAATAAAGCAAATTTTGTTCTATTTCCTATTCATAATTTTTAATATTGTTTGACTATCTGCATACGAATTCTTTCTTTAATAGTATGTTTCCTGTTCTATGTGCTTTCATTGAAGGAAGAAAATCTAATAATATTATTAATAATAATAACATTGTGTAAAAAAAATGTCTTCCCGGAGCCACTAAAGATAAATATTGAAATCTGGCTTCGCATACTAAAGTTTTTCTACATGGCGGCCTGCAGCCGTGCTAACAGGTTTTCTCCTCCAGTAGGACGCGGCAGGTGGCTTCGCTGAATAAAGTTTATCTGCATGCGTCACAAGAATAAAAAAATGTCTTTTCCCGGAAACACTAAAGTAAAGTATTGGTATCTGGCTAAAAATATGGCTTTATCTCTCATTTGCGGAAAAAAAATTTGGCTATGTCTCTCATTTCGCAAAATTTTAAATATGACCTTACCTCTCAATGGTTGGGCAATAAGGCCATTCAATTGAGCAATAAAGCCATCATGGCCTTATCTCACATGGTTTTAAGGCACCCCCCCCCCCACGATTAATATGCTGGGTTTAACATGCGCTCTAGCTGCATTGATTATATATTTGGAAAATAACGACCACATTCACCAAACAGACAACCGACGAAACTTCCTGTCAAGCCTTGCAAAACAGCTCTTTATGCCAGCAGTTGAACAGCACTCTGAAAATCCAAGGGTATTATGCCATGCTATTGAAAAGACACTCGGTAGTTTTCCTGTTTCTGGCAAAAGTATGAACAACTTGCCAGATAATTCTTATGACATAAAGCCCATGTACTCTGTTCGTTGTCTAGATTGTGAAGTTGGGAGGCGTAAAACTACACGCAAGATTTGCAGTAAGTGTAAAAACCCTGTATGTGACACACATGCCACCAAATATACTTTGGGTAAATACTGTACACTGAATGAAATTTAAGTATTTTCACCTTTACTTTGTATCTAAAAATTACATATTTCTTAATAAACATGCATTGAAATATAACACACTGCGTTCGAGTGTTTTTCCTTTGTTGGCATAGTTCTCAATACAAATACATATTTGCTACATATGTAGACTTCTGACCGCCAGCGTAAGTTTACAATGGCGAGCACATAAAGGTTAAATAAAAACTTATTTAAATGGAAGTACTAACACAGAAAAAAGTGTTTTATTAATTAAAAAAATGGTTTAAAAAGTATTTAAATTTAATTGAATCAATTATATTTTCAATTGAAAGAAAATCAAAAATTTAATTTTGATTTAATTAACATATTAGTTGTTTTGAAATAAACTTTCAATTAAAATTTTAATTAAATAACAAAAAATCTTAATTGACTTTTTTTGTTTAAAATAAAATAATTTAAATATGTAGAATTATTGTTGGGAATTGTCAATATTTATTTAAATAAATTAAGACATTATTGGAAATGATCATTTTTTTAATAAAAATTAAATTTATTGAAAAAAAATATTCACAATTTTTTATTAATTTAATAATTTTTTCTGTGAGTAGGAAAATGTTTAAATTTGTTATTCGTTTAGCAAATAATTTCGTTGTTTTACGGAAAAATATTATGTTCTTTTTATTTAATTCGTTAAAAATTTCTTTGAGTGTATTAGGCAATAAATATTATTCTAGTTTGGTGTTTAGTACTTTGATAATTTTAGTTTAAGTTATGTAACCTAGTTATTGTGTTCACTTTTTCTAGTTCTTTGCTAGTTTCTAGTCATTTTTTAAACACCCATACGCAAATATTTCGTATTAAGGAGTATGTGTGTGTTTTAAATGTGTATATGTGCAATAACTTGTGTTTGTGCATATTTTATGTATGTAAATTAAGTTTTTTCTTTGCTTTTTTGCTGTTTTTCGAAACTTGTTAAGTTTTTATTCGAATATGTACTGGAATAAGTGTACGAGTAGTTTATATTTTATACAACTTTACTATTTTTTTTTTCTTTTTTATTTATTTTTTTTTTTTTTTTTTTTGTAAAAATGAAACGTCAATTTTTTATATCTAAAACAAAAAAATATGTCACTTATTTATGCACATATTGAAAGTAAGGAAAATATCTGCTTTTTTTTGGTTTACAATCGAAAAAAAATGGTAAAATTTTTGCACTAGAATTTATGTATATTAAATAGTTTTTCATAAATAAAATAGAATTGTATTCAATGGGACAAAAATGTGAATTTTAAAGGTTTTAGGTTTCAGCATAATATTCAAATAATGATTTTTTTAGTTAAAAAAATGTAAATTTAATTAATGGTAGAAATACTTTTTTGGCAGTTTCCAAGGTCTTACTGTAGTCGAGATTAAAACTATCTTTATTTTATCAAATAACCTAAAATTAGAAATTAGTAAATATACAAAAAAAAAACCAAATTAAATAAAATCTGCGGAATTAAAAAACAAAACTCTCAGCCTGGATAAAATTAGAAATTAGTAAAGATACAAAAAAAAAAAAAAAAAAAAAAAAATAAAATCTGCGGAATTAAAAAACAAAACTCCCAGCCTGGAAACATTATTAAATTGAATATATAAAAATACATAAAAAAATGTCTTTCAATAAGGAAAAGAAAAACAAGCAAGAGCAATATTTAGCTGTTTCGAATTGTTGATACCCTCCACCGAATGGGCTTTACAAAGGATCGATCTATGATAAATTCTCATCCAATCTTTATAAGTCCTTATCTCACCGTATTATTATGCGAAGCCGTTTGAATGTCGATTCCAAGAGTATGCTTTTTGTACACTGAAAAAAGGCATCATAACGCTGATTTATATTGTCATCACTACTATGACAAGTGTCTTCGTTTTTAACCCCATGACACTTTTCATCATTATGATGTTGAAATTATGTCATCAATTGGATGACACATCGGCATCAAAGAAATGACGAATCGGAGTCAGTTTAATAAAACATGTCATCAGTGTGATGACTCAGTAAAATTGTAGAAAGGACTTATAAGGCTTAATTTAATGACAACCTGCCATTAAATTTAGTCATTGGGATCGACTTAAGTCAAAGTGAGAGAATATCATTATTTACTTACCCGTTACACCTGTTTGTTTCACTGTTGCTGTATTCCTCCCTTTGTTTACAGAAGAACTCTCAATTATAAAACAGCAGCAGCATGACCGATATTGTTTTCGTAGTCAGGCTTCTTTGAAAGTTTCATGTATTAAACCAAGTAATTGAAAAAAATAGAATATGGAAGTTTTTGCCTCTCATTTTACTTTTTAAGCATTACAAAATTTTAATAGAACACAAAATGTGGCATCGAATTGATGTCACTGTAGTCGTTACATATATGATGCATAAAATATGACAAACTTTTATGATGTATTTTTAGCACCTATTGAGGAACGATTATAACAATGTTTTACGATTATATTTCTAGTCTTAAAACTTTAAAAGACCTAATTTCAAAAATATATAATGATTCGTTTCGGTTTAAAGCGTATTAAAGAGCTTTTTTCGGGAGTGGACTTTCTATGAAGCCTTTGGTGAATTATGCAACGATCTGCGAGAAATTTGGTAGTGGCACTTTGAGTCATATAAAAAAGTTTGTGTAAGAATAATTGGTGCATTCTGCCTTAAATCAAAGTTTTTGCAACACAAACCTAATTTTTTTTTTAGGAGGAGGTTGTTCCACAGTTGGGTCCATAGCTATTTTCCTCCTAAGCCGAGTGTTTTGGATTTTAAGCCAAAACTGCTTTGAGGAATTCATTTGGCATCAAAATTGTTCTTTTCTGTAGAGCATTACGAAAGTGAGCGTGCTTTTAACAGGCGAAAACAAAGACAGACATACATTTCAACATTGACTTAAAATTAATTAGGGACCCATAGAATAATATTAAAAAAGTTTCGAATGGAATAACACACATAGTATGGACTCTTACCCAATAATTGTGGCTGACATAATAAAAATGATCAATACTCGTATTCATTCATCAAAAAAATAACAGAATTAAAAACATATCAACAAAATGGAAAATTTCCTAAAAAATAAAAAATTTTAAAAAAAGAAAACAAAATAAAAACACACAAAAAATAACAATTAATTTCAATCAAAAAATTTGTTATATTAAAATAAAAATTTATTTTATTTGCACTAGTAAACAAATCAATAATATCAATAAAATATTTTTTGATATTATCTAACAACATTTTCTGCAGTAATGTTGTTGACATAAGTATTAATTCAGATGATTATATTTTTAATTACAACAGATTTTATTTTTGATAAATGGGTTAATTGGAAAAAATTAGCGAGAAATGTTTCTGAGTAGTTATTTTATTTTGGTCCTATTATTATATTTTGGTCCTATGAAGAATGTTTATTTTATTTTGATGGTAATAATTTTAGGGGATTTTTAGTGTTATAGGGATTTTCGGTAGAGGATTGATAAGGGACTAATGGTGAATTTTGGCCGTACGTAATTAAAATTATAAGTGAACAATTTTATTTCAATACGAATATTAATAAAAAAAAAATGTATGGCGTAGCTGATCCGGTAGGCCACTTGGTATTAGTGCGGGCTTGATTTTTATTTATTTTTTATTTATTTATTTATATATAGTTAATCAATGGACATTATCCTTACTGACTAATAACAAGATTAACTTAAAATTAATGAATTGCATGATGGATTTAAAAATGTACATAAAAAATTACTAGTTAAGATAAACAATTATTTTATGCTTTATAACATTTAAATTTAAAGAAAAATCAACAAATTGAGACAAAGAATTAAATTTTCGACATAACCTTGAAAAAGGATCAGCAATAGCGTAATTTACTCTACAAAACTTTACAAAAAGCAGATTATAATGACGAGTATTGCGACAAGGTATATTAAATTTAACAGAATTTAACAGAAATTCACAACAAATATTACCATTAATAAGATTAACCATAAAAGATACATTTAACATTGTACGACGACTTTTGAGCGATGGTAGTTTTATTAAAGCCAGTCTGCTAGAATAGGAAGGAAATCTTGTCGAGGGACTCCATTGAAGACCACGTAAACAGAACAACAAAAATTGTTTTTGGACAGATTCAATATGAGAATTATGAATGTTGTAATATGGATTCCCCCTGGATACTCTGGTTAATTTAGTTAGAATATAATTTTTAATTGTATTCGCAACTCTTAAGAAATTAATAAAAGAAATAAAATATATAGCAGTTAAATAATTTCCGGAAGTATTACTTTTTGGAAACTTTAGCCAACTAACGGGTGGTTAAATTTTAAGAGCCGATATTGAATGTGAACCACACCTAAACGTCAAATTTTTTTCTGCATTTCCTTTGACATTTCTCAATTTTAGGCTAACTCAATTTGAACCATGGAAAGATATACAATCGACCAACGCTTAAAAGTTATTCAGGCTTTTTATGAAAATGGGCATTCAAATCAAAATGTATTTTGTGTACCTTCGTGATTTTTTTAATCAGCATAATCGACCTCAGTGGATTCGTTAACAAGCAGAATTGCCGCATTTGGGCGAATGCTAATCGAAGTGTGATTGTCGAAAAACCAATGCACCCACAAAAAGTGACTGTTTGGTGTGGTTAATGGGCTGGCGGCATCATCGGGCCGTATTTTTTCCAAAATGACGCCGGTCAGGCAGTTACTGTGAATGGTGTTCGCTATCGTGAGATGATAACGAACTTTTTATGGCCCGACTTGGAAGATGTGGATGTGGACGATATGTGGTTTCAACAGGACAGTGTCACTTGCCACACATCTGACAAAACAATGGCTCTTTTGCGCAACAAATTTAATGTCCGTGTTATCTAACGTGGCGACGATGTCAAATGGCCGTCAACATCATGTAACTTGACACCGTTGGACTTCTTTCTTTGGATTTATTTGAAAGAAAAGGTGTAGGTCGATAAGCCAGCAATAATTCAAGAGCTAAAGAATTCGTCACATTAACGGCATAACACCTCAATTATCGGACCATCGGATGGAGGTGTGCCGCTGAGGTCGCGGCGGCCATTTGACCAATATTTTGTTCCATAAATAATTGAACCATACCAATATTATCATAATAAAAAGATATGACAATAATTTCCTAAATAATTTGTGTTCTAATCAAAATCAACATCGGCCCTTAAAATTTAACCACTCTTTATTATAAGGATATTTGTAGTAGAACTAAGTGAAATTCTATACCAACTTTAATTATGTATATTCTTAAAAAATTTGTATTATAACTGTTCTTTAGCCAGGCAAAGTTGTTCCCAAAGAATTTTGGTAATTTATTTAATTTCGCTAGATAGGTCGAAAGCTAGTCATTTAAAATAAGAAAGAAAGTATAATTCGTCAAGCCCGAATGTACGCTTTTTAGGACCCATGGGCAATCAAAACCCACCTAACCCAATTTATGTTTAGATTTAAAAAAAGATGCTTTATATGCAACTATGACTTAGATATCTAAAGATTAATAGAAATTATCTTTTAAATTCTGAACTCTATACAAGGCTAACCGCGACACATATACAGCTAACCAGCCGGCCGAACATCGTTACACGTACATCGTTAGAACAATCCGAAAAGTGATTCTGAGTCAATCGTATCAGTGTTGATTCAAAGTTTTGCCTTAATATTATTTCTGCAGCAGAAACTTTAACATAACAGAAAACCATATCAGCCTTCCCAACTTTGGGTTGGGACTAGCTTCGGAATAAGAACTTGTCCTACACTTACATCGTGCCACAATTAAATCAAGTATATTAAAAAGTGAAATACTGCTATTGGTCTGAACTTAATCTAAGAGTTGTAGACTATTGAAAATTTGCTTTATTTAAAGGTTTTACTAACATCCCCAGTCATCATCATAAGCACTCCGTTTTTGTTGTTATTTTTGTCATGCACTTTAGAAATCATATGGAAAAAATAGAATAGAAATTATCTACGAAAAAAAAATTACATAAAAATATAAAGTCAGTAAAGAAGAAGAATGTGACTGTTGGGAGCTCTTTGGAAGAATATAAAAATAAAGTTAGACAATAATAGTAGCAACATCTAGGAACAACAATAAAAAACCATTCTTTAGAGCAGAAAGGGGAAAAATAGTGTAAATAAACGGGAATGTAAGCAGAAAAATATAAGAGGATATTAAAATCAAATAATACAAAAACAAATGAATAACAACACCATCAAACACAAGTGCTCACTCATATACACACTGATGTCTTCCAAAAAAAAGGGTTAAAATTACAAGGTCATCATTAAAGAGGCCCTCTTTAAGCTCAAGAATGTAAACAAAATTCGAGAATAGTCATACGGTCACCTCAAAATCCAAAAGGCCGTAAGGGACAAAAGATTCAAAATCAAGTTTTTGAGTGATTATTTTAATGTATTTTGTTTAATTATATAATAATCACGCACAAAGTCGATTTTGGAGTTAAGGTGATTGATACATTTTAATTTGTCTCTTTTTTTTTACTTTTAAGCTATTAAATATTTGACGTCCTACACGTAACCACTAGTTTTATTAAAAAATTTCTTGGTTTTGCAAAACGTTTGCTAAATCACACATCATTAAACTTCTTAGTTACATTATACAATTATCTTCTTACAAATAAAAATAAGGAAGTCTATAAAAATCGTTAAAAATAAAGCTAAAGTTTGTTCAATTTGCTGATCATGCTTTTTATGCACTTAATCGTCAAATATTTGTTACGTCTGAACATACCTTTAATCAAGAATATTAGCACATTGCCTCGTAGATAGACACTTTTTGAGACCCGAAACTCTCTAAATAACACGATTGCTATCGCATGGGCTTAAAGTGCTTACACTCATCGAAGTGAAAAAATCAGGGATGGCAACGGGAGTTGGCAAATAATACAAAATTGTTTCTTTCATTGTATTTTTTTGTGCTCAATTGTTTTTCGGCATACTTTTAAAATATGTTGTGATACTAACCGATAATTCAAAAACGGCATTTACTATGAGCTATTCCGCAACGTTCTCTATTTCAAAATCTTCGATAAACATTGAAGCGAACTGCAGTATCCTCCCACTCCGGCGGTTTGTAGGGATCATCTTAAGGATATTTCATCTTTTGGTGTTACATCGTCCGGGAAAATCAGTTGCAGTCAATACCTGGAATTCACAAAAATCCAAAATTGACTGATCTTAGGAGGTCTCTACAATCCGTTGCTATCAGATTTTATAGAAGTCAGTTCGGCATGGTGAGTTGACACCGGACTGAATATTGGTTGAGACATCCGTTAGTATGCTTCTTGCAGGAAATGCGCTCTGTCTTTCAGAAATAATGTCTAGGCGGGAGTTTCACTTTTTCGTTGCCAAAATACTATCGGGAATCACGTGGTTGTTTTGGTTTACTACCTAAAGCCGCGAGAAGGGAGATCCTGATAATCATACTCAAGTGGTGATTTTTTTTCACCACATGTGGGAGAGTTTCCTAGGCGCTGCGCCTACTCATATTTCCAAAAGCAGTGGAGGTTAGATAGCTCCAGTTTCTAAGCAAATTCCCATCTTGTAGTGATTTTTCTCCAAAAATCAGGACAGATTTTTTATTTTCGTAAAAATGTAGGGAATTTTTCTTTTGTATGTAAATTTAAATATAATCTAACTGACTTCTGAAAAAACCTCTGTGGTATAAAATCATATCGCTTCAATAATAACAATATGGTTACTTTGTTATTAAATAATTGTTTTTGAGTATTAAGTACCCAAGTACTCAATACTTTTATAACTATTAAAGCGGCAATTATTGCATTTTTATAAGACACCTTTCATACTTGGCAAGTTAGTTGCGCAAGTAACTTGCCGAGTACAACAAAGTCTGTACTCAATTTGTTCCCCCTTACCGCGACCTTACCCCTGACATTAACAAATCAAGAGTCGCGCAAGAGACTTGCGCAAGTAACTTGCCTAGTCTTGATATACCACAGATTACAACTTACTCAATAATGGCTAACCTTAGAATATAATTTTTCAGAACAAGAAATAAATTATATTTCGAAGATGGATTTGGAACCATTTTGGTCAAAGACTAAGAATTTCAATGACAATTTAGTATTCCCTAGCCACTCAAAATTATCCAAAATTCTACTGAGTTTACCACATGCCAATGCAGAACTGAGAGGATATTTTCAATTGCTACTGACATCCACGCGAAAAAAAGAGATAAGCTGAGTCATGAGGCTTTAAATTCCATATGTATTCTTCAGTCTCACTTAGGGCTATTAATTCAGAGCCAGTTAAACTCTCTTCTTGGTTTAAAATGGGTTTAAGCCAACAAATCTGTAAATCAAAAAACAAATTAACCTTCTTTAAACGCATAAAATTGGGCGTTTAAACTACCAATACAGACCATATAAATTTTACAACATTTATCGTAGTTCTGCCACTTGTTACTTTTTCGACTACATATAATACATCGGATACTGATTTACAGCTGTTGAATTTCAACTACATATAAATGTAAGCTTAGTTCAACTAAACAACCGTTTAAACACTCGCTGATTTATTAGCCATTGCAATCAAAAATGTTTAACTGTACAAGCTTCCGTTGTCTTTTGAAGAAAAGTGCTTTACAACAAACAAATTTTTTAAATGTTAAGGGACAATTTTAGGGGGGGGGGGGAATTTGCTGCTGTAGGGAAATGTGGGATTTTTTTTTATCAAAGCTTAGGGAATTTTAAACGTAGTTTTGTCACCCAGTACTTAAGATCCACCATGGAGTAGGCCTTAGGGCAGATATCCATGTAATTCTTTTCCACACCTGTCAATAGCTTTAGTAGACATCGGAACATGAAATACAGAGATTAGAATTCGCTTTGCAAAGCTTACAGCTCTAAAAATAGGGCCATTGGTAATTGTCGGATTGTACACGCAGAGAAAAAATATGTTTAATTATGGTCACCTCTAACAAAACTATTTTTAGACAAAATTTTAAACATATGTTTAAATTTAACCATATTATTGTCACCGACAAACATATAATTGTTAAATTAGTCCTCCATCAAGAAGCCACAACCATATTATGGTTGCCTCTAAACATGTTATGGTTAAATATGACAATAATTTATTTTTAAATTATCATTAGTATTTTCCTCTTTTCTAAGAGCAACATGCTTTGGTTGAAAATCAACCATGCTATTATAAATGTTAAACATATTTTAGTTATTACTAACCAAAACATGTTCGGAGGCAACCATAATATGGTTGTGCTTTCTTGATGGAGGACTAATTTAACAATTATATGCTTGTCGGTGACAATAATATGGTTAAATTTAAACATAATATGTTTGCAATTCTCTTTAAAAATAGTTTTGGTGGAGGTGACCAAATTTAAACATATTTTTTCTCTGGGTGTAGGTGTGAAAAATGCCTAGTTTTTATTATTTTTCCTATTTTTTTATTTAACGTAAAAAATACAGTTCTGCAGCAAGAGTTGGACCTACTAAGTAGGATCGCAAAAAGGCCTTTTATATATATTACTTCACCTTCCAAGAGTTTACTTACTACTTACACCCTTTTTCCATAAATAGCCAAAAGTAGTTAAAATCTAAGGAAGAACTAAAATACAAAAGAAAAGAGAAAAAAGAAGACAAGATCCTTTAGCATATATTTTGTTAATTTATCCTGGACGAAGGGACAAGTTGGAAAAAATTAACAGAAAAAGAAAAATCCAAAAACTAAATTACAAATACCCGAACAAAAACTGTATATCTCGTAAAAAAATGCTTTTCAAAAACCCAGGACACATGTTTGAAAATTAAAAGATAATTGAAAACTCTTGGCAACCAGTGTTGCCAATTTAGTTATTTACCGGCCAGATTGAATAATAGTATTAAGTCCGTAGTTATAAACAATTGTGATTTTTCATTGAACTGTTGGTTTTTAATTGAAGTTTTTGATATTTTAATTAGTCTTAAGTCTATAAAATTTTATTTTCATTAAAAAGTTTTTATTGAAGGAAGGAATTTACAACACAAAATTAATTAAAATTTTTTGATAATTTTATGCTTGATAGAATATGTGATTGAAATCGGGTCGAATTTACATGTTACGAGAATAACCACATTCTCATAATCAGAATTCTTTTCCGTTCTACCGTTTGGGCCACTGCGGCGCCCGCCAGTTTAGTTTAAAAATTACGCAAACTTCATACACAAAAATAATTATAAATTGTTTCTAATCACCAAATTCATAGAATCAATCAAACAATGCACTTTTTACCAAATTAATTATAAAGATTATTAAAAATTTTAAAAATTTTATATTGTGATTTTTTTCAACAGAGTATATATTATCATATTTTTAATTTTAATTAAAAAATGTGTAAATTGATTTCATTACATATAGCTCAGGTTTTGACATTTCCCAACAACAATTCAACAAGTTTTAATTATTTTAAGCGATATAAGACTATAAGATTTTTTTGTTATATGTTATTTAATTAATATTTTAACTAAAAGTTTATTTCAAAACAACTAAAGTTTTAATTAAATCAAAACTATATTTTAATTTTTTTTAACTAAAAACATTATTGATGCAATTATGACATTAATTAAATTGAAATACTTTTCAAACAATTTTTTTAATTTATTCTGTGTATAATTGAAAACAATATCCACGCTGTCGATGACTTATGTGCTGTTGTCAGGAGACAAACAATGGATTGTGTAGTAAAATTTATATGAAAATCACTCAGCTTTTTGAGCGCTTTTCATATAAATTTTCCTACACAATCAATTGTCTGTCACCTGGAAACAGCATATTAGATATTTTATTTTATTATTTTTAATATTCTTCAATTAATATTTTTGCATATTTTCAATAAAACCTTGTATAGCCTTTTTTTTGGTTGTGAAGAACTACTGGCATCTTACAATTGAAAACACTTTTCCCCCTGGCCCAATAACAAGTCAACATTAGTTGCAAGCAAATAACAATAACTGCTAAAAATTAAGTTTATTTTAATATACAGCAATTTACACAAGAGATGGTAAGAAAATAGAGGAACATTAACAACAAAGATCAAAAATAATTAAGAAAAGAACAAAAGATGTAAAGGCTTAAATATGTTAACGCTTGACTAAAACTTTCCATTTTTATTTTTTCACTTGAGATATTTTTGATGTTTTTTTTCAAGCACGCTACTTAAGAGACAAGAAGTATATCGAGTAAGGCATGTTGTTTGTAGCACGATAATGTTTTTCTTTTTTTTAGCAAATTTTACTTAGGTTTTATCATTTAATTGAGAACTGATTAATTTTTTTTCAGTCTTTGGCTACAAAATTATCCTTATAGACTAGCAACTAAAACTAAAATTAAGTTAAAATAACTTAAGAAAGATCTCAACAGTTTTCGAAAATTCAAACTTGTGATAAAAAATGCTAATTTTCTTTTCTTTGCCGATGATTTGAAAAATTTTACACCCATATTTATATCAACAGATATATTAGTTCTTTTATGAGACTTGGAAAGATTCTCTTCATGGTCTAAATGTAATGACATACCATTCAATATTAATAAATGTTATGTTATGCCATTATCACAGACGTCGTCATAAGTTAGTCTCTCCAAATGTCTTAAATGGAGTTGTTTTAACCAATTTTGATAAGACCTTGTATTAAGGTTGTATCTCTCTTAAAGTCAATCAAATCACTCCCGAAACCTGGAGTATTTTTAGTTTCATTCGACGTCAGTCTGATCAAAAGTTTGATCATAAGAAAGGTAATTTTTACTTCTTTTGGTAGATCTAAACTAGTACATGCATCATTTATACATGGGGTCCTAATGCTTTCAGTCATTCTAATCGCATTAAGAGAATTCTAAAAAATTAATTAAATTAGCTTTTTTAATTTGTCCCACATTCATCACCTCCAGCTACAGATAGAAAAAATGCTTTGCTTTCATTAAAATCGCAAAAACAAGAAGAGAAATTAACTTTTGAAATTTTTTTTTTATATAATTTTTTCATGGATTTGTTGATCGCAATTATTTACTTTAATCAATAAAGGTATACTACGTTCCCCCTAGATCTTTCAGATTAAATAAAGGGTGGTTCAACTAAAACCCACGATGTTAATTGTAAATAAAACTAAAAGTTTTCAGAAAAATGTCCTAATATTTTTTATTATGATAGAAGAATCTATGACAATTATGTGTGAAACCAAATATCGGCCAAATGCCCGCCACGGCTTCAGTGACATACCTCTATCAGATGGTCCATATTTTCAATGACCCTGAGACTAAATTGCGGTTCAATGTCGTTAATGTGCCATATTATCTCGTCCTTTAGCTCTTGAATTTTTCTTGGCTTATTGACGTCCACTTTTCTTTTAAATATATCCAAAGAAAGAAGTCGAACGGTGTCAAATCGGTGCCAATTTACATCGCCACGACGTGAGGTAACACCGCCATTGAATTTCTCGCGCAGAGGAGCCATTGTTTAGATGGCTGTGTTGCAAGTGGCATCATGCTGTTGGAACCATATATCATCCAGGTCGATATTCTCAATTTGTGCGAACACCATTTACGGTAACTGATTGGCCGAACTCATTTTCGAAGAAACATGACATGCTATTCTGCATGTCAAAAAATCCTCTGAGGTGATGGTGTGCTGACCAAAAAAATTGCGAAGTGCATCTTATTTTAACGGCCATTTTCGTAAAAGCCTTCAACAATCATGCGCTGCTCAATTGTGTACCTCTCCATGGTTGAATTTGGCAAACACTGAAACAAAGAAATGTCATGTTGGGTAAAAAACTGGACGTTAAGGGGTGACTCACAATTAATATCGTGCATAATGGTTGGACCACCGTTTTCTTAATAATTAACATAAAACTGCTTAGGCATTAAATTCTTAGTCGATTTAGCGATGTCCGTGTGTCTGTCCGTCAGTTGAAAACACGCTCGCTTTCGAACAACAATGCAAAAGAAAAGTTTCTAGTTATCCGAAGCAGTTTTAGATTAAAACCCATTGAATCCGCTCCAGTAGGCTAATAAAGCTTAATATGGCCAGAAATAACACCATAAACGTTTGATATAATTAGTCCATAATTTACCATGTTTAAAGCAGCTTTCTGAAATGCTCTTGAGCATAAAACTACTACATCGAAATTTGGTATAATTTATGT
Source organism: Pollenia amentaria (assembly GCA_943735925.1). Lineage (NCBI taxonomy): Eukaryota > Metazoa > Arthropoda > Insecta > Diptera > Polleniidae > Pollenia > Pollenia amentaria. The sequence continues at coordinate 219,132,447 of OX031007.1, read as the reverse complement.
TTTTGATACGAGAAATCTCTCTACCAAATTTTATGTTAATTGATCCGGACATGATTAGCCATGGATCCAATATAAATTTTCCTCCCGAAAATAATTTTAGTACGGCGAAAACTATTACGAATCTTAATATCTTATTAAAATTAGATTAAATAAATGTTGCTAGAAATAAAAGCGTAAAACTGTCTGCTACTCAGCCAATATTTTAACATTTTTAGGTCTAAACCGCAAACAATTATAGCATTGACGTCAGTTTATATACAGTTTAGTTAATAATTTTTAGATCCCGTATAGAGCTCACTCCAGAAGTATTCTAACTGTCGGTGAAGGGTGTCAAAGATTCGGCATAGCCGAATATTGCACTATAACATGGTTTTAATTAAAATTTCTCTGCGTTAAAAAAATGCCCGTTATATCAACATCTCTCCTAAAATATAAAGGGTGTCTCAGTAAGAATGCACTTTTTCATTTTAAAATAAAAACACGGATTTTTGAGATAGTAAAGAAAATATGTTTCTATTAAGTATAGAAAAAAATCCAATAAATGGCCAGGACGGCTCTGATGACAGGCCATTACTTTTTCCATGACTTTTTCCCAGAGGTGTGGCATCATCTCTCCGATGACGCGTTAGGTCTCGGATTTGATATAAGGAATTGTTTCTGGTTTTTAGCATAAGCCCGAAATTTTAAAATACACCAAAGAGAAAAAAATCGCACGGCGCTAAGTCGTATGATCTTGGTGGCCAGTTGACATCAAAATTTCTTGAGATAATTTATTCTGGAAATTTTCTGTACCCCAATTTTTTTAATTATGTGTATTCATTCAGATGGAAGTGCGCTTCATCGGAGAAGATAACTTTTTACGTACGGTTTCAGTATTACTTTCCAAATTTTTTAGTTTCCATTTCATTTTTAATAATGGGAAAAAGCATATGTGACGTGACAGCTGCCAAATTTCAGGGTTGCCACTTACAGAAAAAATTTACACTAAATTTTAAAACGCACTCTTACTTATAATTGTTTATTTTACAATGAATTATTTTTTGATGATTTAGTTAAGTTAGTGCAACGATTTTTCCAGGCTTATATCTCTGCAGAAGCTTTCGAGTATATTTTTTGTTAAGACTGAATGACAGACGAAATCACAAACCTATTTGGAAAATTTCCTGGGAACTCCTGGAAGAAATACTTTTGCCATTTTTGGGGTTTTTTTGGAATTTTATTATAAGACTTTGTTTTAAGATGGAGGATATTTGTAACATAATTTGAAAAAACTTCTAAATTGTATTCGTTTATTGGTCATGTTTGAAAATAAACGAGTTTTGTAAGAATATATTATTAAGAATTTCTGCAAATAGTAGATTGATCAATCTATAATCTATTAATCGTTATATGTTATAGCCTCCGATCATCATTTCGAATTGATTTTCACATTTTTACGGAAATCTTATCGGAAGTTAAAAACTGTTTTTTTTTTGGCATTAGACAGATTGCTTTCTGAATTTCGTATGAAACTTGGTTTGTTTCTACAGTGGTAGTTCAGCTTAATGGCCAATTTCACCAACGCTATTTAAACATAAAGTCATATTTAAATATAGTTTTTCATATAATAATTAGTATTTTGGTTATTTTATTGAACTGTTAATGGTTTTTAATCCATATTTCGATATTTTAATCAGGCCTAAGTTCATTGAATTAAATATTCATTAAATTATTTTTATGAAGAAAGGAATTTTACAACATGAAATAAATTAAAATTTATTGATAATTTTTTATTCTTGACTGAGCTGGAAATTGAGCCCAGGTTTTCACGAAGAGGGTGCCCTGACTAGTTTCGATTGTAACCACACAATATCTTCAGAGGGGTTTGCCGTTTTACTTTCATTCCCAGCTCAGTCAAGAATGAAAAATTATCAATAAATTTTAATTCATTTCATGTTGTAAGCTTTTCATATAATTTTATTTATTTTTGACATGAAAACGAATTTTAAAGATAGTTTGATATTTAAATGGTTCTTGAATTTGGCCATAAGTGTGTCAGATGTGAGTGATTGATTAGAGCAAATAAATTTTTCTGTTTGGTCAACAAAACTATTTTGGACTAAAAATTTAAACATGTTATTAATGCTTCTACTATATTATTGTCACCGGCAACAATATTACGGTAAATTGTTCTGTTTTAGAATACCACAACTATATGATGGTTAACAAGAGCAATAAATTGTTCACCACTTAAAACACTGTACAACAATTTCAAACTTTTTCCACAATTACGAGCTTCTGACGGCTGATTCTGGTAGAGGAGACCAAAAAAAAAAATAGACGTGCGACGGCGTTTTGCAAGATCACATCGGAATTTTATTTCAGAGGGGGTTAAAGTTTTACCCTTTTGGGCTGTTCGTACAGCATTTCCGTATATAAAACTATGTTTTTTACATCTTTTACATCTTTTAGAAAATGTTAGGGTAAATATTTTTGTGGAACATATTAACCCTCAAACTCCCTCTCATAACGGTATTTTTGTCTTTATTCTAACGAATCGTAAAAAATACCCGAAAAAGCTTGAGGGCGAGCATGAAATGACAGTCCCATAAAAATGCAAAGATCAATCCACCAAAAAAATCAAATTTTTACAGGGTTAAACTTGACTTTTGCCTCTTCCTACTGTTTGCCAGTCTTGCTGATACTTTCTTTTTAATTTAAAATAAGTCTTTTGTCATTCCTAAAAAAAGTAAAACAATATAAATTTTTAAGTAATTTTGGGTGTATTTTTTATAGTCTAATATTTTAGAGTGCGCACCAAAGGAGCCCAGTTAAATTTGAGTATCAAATTTAAAAAGACATTTCCCAAGGAATCTTTAATACAAAAGAAAAAAGTTAAAATGGCATAACCATTACCACGCGCTTCATGTAATTTTATTAGATAAATTTCAACTAATTTGACGGTTTTTGCAATTTAAAGAATGAAAAAAAAAATTAAATTGTTTTTATTTTTCTTCATAGAGATCCTAAATTGTTATTAGAGTAACATTTTGACTGTGAGGATAAAAACACATAAAGAAAGGATAGTATGGAAAACAATTGACAATGTAAAGAGGAAAATAAGAAATACGAGTACGTAAGAAAAACAAATAGTTCATGTCGTATAAAAAAAAGATATTAAGGAAAAAATATAACCATAAAAAAATTCCCTTTTAAAATTTAATTTTTTAATATGTAATACAGAATATGGGAGGGTCGAAATAGCAAAGTTCTTTTAAGACCTGTAAAAGTATTGCAATTAAGTTTAGTATTTTAGTTTGCTTCCATAAAATAGCAAATAAAAAGTGACAGTTTTTACTTTTGTTAACATTAAGTATAAATGATACCTATTCTATAATCTTACCTAAATCATAGAATCGGTATTTGTTAATGAAAATTCCATGTATTCGCCAAAAAAAAATTAAACAAAATTAAGTGAGTTCAATATCAATATAAAAAAATAAATAAAGTATCAAAAGTTATTTTCCGGAACACAAAATTTATTATTAATTAATTTCTTCATAAAAATAATTTAATGAAAATTAAATTTAATGAACTTAAGCCTAATTAAAAATAGTAAAATTTGGATTAAAAAACCATGAATAGTTCAACAAAATAACCACAATACTAATTATTAATTAATTCATTTATTAATGACATGCTAAACTCCCAATTTTTATTTATGACAAAAACACGGAAATTTATTGTTGTGGGAAAGGCGTTTTTTTAAAACGCCTTAAATCAAACAAATCAGACTTAATAAATACTTATTGCTGAAAATTACAATAAGAAAAAAAAAACACTTCCCTTTAAGTTTCAAGATTTTTTAAGAACAGCTTGAGGTATTATATTATAAAAAAAACAGCCAAAGAAAAAAATAAGGTTGTTGACTTAGTCCATTTTTAAAAGTTAATATTTTGCAGATATTACATTTTTCAAAAAGAATAAAAATTTTTTAATATATTGTTTGTAGCCCTAAGTATCCTCTTTAAAATGAAATACAAAGTATCTTCGTATGTGGAGTAGTTTTTGAGATATTGAAAAAATAAACTCAACACATTCGGCTTATTCGGTGAAATTATGACATTTTGAATATGACATAACCGTTGCAAAAAAAATTGTTAAATTTTTTTTCGTTGATATTTGTTCCTTAGAGGATGAAAGGAACCTTCTCACAAAATTTCATTCAAAGCGAAAGGGGTCGGGTACCACTCTTGGACGATTTAAAAAAATATTATTATTACATCTATTGTATATATGGGCAAATTCTGTGTGACGAGTGATTCCTTAGTTCGCGTTTTCTGATTAATATATAAACATTTTTTGATCTTTAAAAAGAGATAGCTTCATCTTATACATAGAGCTTAGTGTAATTACTGTGTACTATCGATTGGCATATATTTTAATTTCTTAGCAGGTATTTGTTGCGTTATAATTGATCATAGTTTTGCGACGTACGCTACAAAAAGTGGAAGTACCTTTAATATTAGGTTAGGTTCCATGGGCAGCCATCGAGAGACAGCACACTTGGGTCCTTTAGCGGTCCCTTTGTGATACCCAGCGCCAATGCCCATCCCAAAGAGCAGCTACTCAGATGGCGTCACTGCAAGGTTGAGCCAATTCGTCTTCCTAATGAAGAGAAGAAGCAATCTTAGTTCTATTTTTGATAGATCCTCCAAACGGGAAAACACCGGTTCTCCCAGGTATTTTTCCCTGATACCCCGTAGCCCAGGGCATTGACAGAGAAAGTGAAGCACAGTTTCCTCTTCCTCCTCATCATGACAACTTCTACAGTAGTCATTGAATCCCAGACCCATTCTTCTAGCATGAGTCCCAACAGGCCAGTGTCCAGTTATGACCGGCACCACGGTCCTGATTTGGTTCCTATTGAACCTAAGTAGAGATTTGGTTCTCCGTTCATCATATCCAGGCCAAAGTGCCCTAGATATAAAGCAGGTGGACTCACGGGTCCATCCCTCTTGCGCAATTCTATAGTTCTCGCGCCGAATGAGTGACTTACAGTGAGCCATTGGAAGGCCAATGAATTGATCAATGAATGTTTCATCCATACGACCACCTTCCTTGGCCAGCTCATCTGCTATCTGGTTTCCTGAGTGCCCTGGTATCCATATAAGCGTTAACTCTGAATGTTCAGCAATCTCATTTAAAGAAGTACCTTTAAAAGTTGAACTGTTTTTGAGTATTTTTTTAGCGAATTTCGCATAATAAAATATACAAAATCTCATCCCTAAGAGAACAATGAACATAAGAGAATTAAAAAATAACTTAATTAAAATTTCAAAATTATAAGTTTTTTTTTGGAAATTTTAGTAAATTATGTGAAACTACCCAGCAAAAACTTAACTTACAATGCTACTTTTAATGACTTCTTGAATTCATTACTTTGTAGCTTTATTCGCCACTTTTTGCATTATAAGTTATATATAAAATAATAATTTTATTATAATATCTTAAATAAGTCATAATAATACATTACAAAAAAAAACTTTGGTATAATGACTTAAATAAGTTATTATTATATGAATTTAAATAATTTCAATAAAATCAATTTAATATATATAAATATAATATTAATATTTGTTTGATATCCGGTAATATTATACAATTTCAAGAATAATTTCGATGTGAAATTATCATCAAATGTATGTAAATATATATATAAATATGCTCCAAAATTACCAACACAATATATTTTCGTTTTTAGTGATATCAATCTAATGTTAACGATGTTTTTTGAAGAATATAATCAGGCCTGTCACAGAAATTGTTCGGAATTGTTTTGAATCCGTATTTTCATTTCGATCGATTTTAAATATTGTGCAAACCAAAAACTTTTTTCGATCGAAAAATTAAAAGTGATTTCATTCCGAGAAAATTTATCGGTTTTCGTTTTCTGAAGAAGCTATCTCGGAATTAAAAAAACTTTCGATCGAAATTTATTTCTGTGACGGGCCTGTATAATAACATATATTAATACACACATTGTTATTATAATGTTAGAGCTATAAATGATTTTGTGCTGCAAAAACACTCTTTATTGTGTACACTTTTTCAACATTCATTCCATAAGATTTCCGAGCAATTTTAATTAGTGTGTTTTAACCTTTTTCAAAGTTAATTTGAAAGTACTTATTTGTTGTTCCTTTTGGTAACTACATATTTTTATACAACTTTTAGGTATAAAATAAAGGTATTATTTTTTAGGTTGTAATTGTCTAAATTATAAAGGATTACTTTTGGGACATCGCGAACAAAAATAAGTACTTTTTCTAGTAGAAAAATAAGTACTCTTTGCCTTAAGTTCTCATTATTTTTCTGCTTATTTTGTAAGCAAAGTTATTGCTGGGTATTAAGAGTAAATTGTGTATTAACATATTAAAATTTCCAAAAAAAACTAATAATTTTGAAATTTTACTTTAGTTATTTATTAATTCTCTTATGTTCATTATTCTCTTAGGGATGAGATTTTGTATATTTTATCATAAATTACGTTTGTTGAGCATTTTAATTTAAACAATAAATGCAACAATTTATTTTCTTTGTAAAATAAATAGATGTACGTTATATATAAGAAATTTTAAATTGGTCTTAAATCATTATACGAAACATTTAAGTACCAAAAGTAAGAGTTATTGTGGGCTATTTAAAAGATTAAAATGAGTAGCATAGGTCATGGGTGGGTATAGACGTAAGAGATGAACAACATCATAGTTCTCTTTAAGACAAACTTCCTTCCGTTTTTTTGTTTGTTTTCTCTTATAATTTTAGTTTGTTTATTTAAGTTACTAATTTTTTTTTTATTTTATGTAACTGCTTCGATTTATTGCAACATAAGTTTTAATAATATAGTAATGATTGTTCATATTTGGAAGATTAAAGAATCACCTCATTTTCCGACGAGCTTAGCTGGTGTTATAGGTACATTCATCCGAAGAATATGGATCTCAAGAATCGTTACAATCCTTATGAGTACCAAAGTTGATTAACGGTTGTCTATCTGTCGGAAGACTCCAGATATGATGAGGACTTGGTTGTTATATATGTATATCACACATATTTCGGAATAGTTTGCTTTTGAAATTAAGCTAGACCGGCCTGCAAAAGGCTTAGATATAAGAAAGACACACGGACATTCTCTAACTTTAACCTTTAATTGCTAATTTGTACTTTTTGATGTCTTCTTATAACTTTTGAACTTTAATTTTTTTTAATTTTACATGGGATAATATAAGTAGAATACTTGTAGTCAATATTGGTGCATACATAATCTTAATATAGACTGCCTAATTCCTCCAGAAATAATTATTTTGGTGCATGAGTAGAAACATTTTCCTTGAGCACCTGCCGTGTTGGCCTAATCTAAAGGTGGTCTTAACAACTGCGTAAATAAACAATGCGTTTACCATCCGCCCTTGTATGTGAGAGGCATCATTACACAAAAGTATAAGTTTTAGTGCATAATCGTTGTTTACGAGCTCAAGCTATCTAACCTCTGCGGCTTTTAAAAAATGCCAACAGCAGCTATTTGAGTAGCAACAGCACCTAAGAAAAGTCCTCCCTTAGACCGAACGCTTCCCACAAGTGGTGAAAAATCAACTCTCTATAGGGTATTCACCGTTAATCGGTTAACCGATTAATTACTTCCTTATTAATTGATTGGTTAAATAAAAAATAGCTATTTTCGATTAACGATTACACCGGTAAATTTCAGTCCATAATTTGCCCTTAGCCCCATATAAACCCTTCTCATGGAAAACAGTTAAGTACGCCTAAAACCGTAATAAAAGATGCCATTGCCATAAAATTTTGTATGTCCTAGTTTTATAGGACTTAAATCACAATTTAAAATTTCGTGAAGATCGGTCCATAATTTACCAAGGCCGGGTTTTTGAGACGTGAATTAAGTTTAAACTTAGTTTAACGAACTCTGAAACTCGCATTTTTCTGGCGAAATATGATTTTTTTTTTTCATTATTTCATTAAAGACAAACATTTTGCGAAAAAACTTAGCCGTTCCGTCAAAATTTTGTATACAAGCTTGGTAATGGTGGCACAAATCTGTTTACAGATTAACTAAACATAGTTTAACTGAGATCTCAAAAAGCAGCCTAAATGATAAAATGTTGTACTTCACAATTTCATAGAACTAGAAATCACACTGTAAAATTTCGTGAAGATCAGTGCATAATTTACAATAGGCCTCATGTAAACCCAACTCTCGGGAAACAGTTTATAATGCCTAAAACCGTAATAAATAATTAAACCATAATAAAATTTAATACTTCATAGTTTTAAAGGACTAGAAACCATATTAATATACTTCGTGATGATCGGCCCATTATTTCCCATTGGCCCCATATAAAGCCCACTCTAGGAAATTAACCAAATACGCCTAAAACCGTAGCAGATATTTTTTCTATTTAGCTTCATATGGCCATAAACAATGCAATTTTGTGATATACGGTGCATAATTTACCTTAGATCCCATATTAGGCAGCCTTTGAAAATCCACTGTAAACGCTTAAACTATTTACTGCTGTATTGAAATTGATTCTAATTTATGTTTTTTAATGCCAGAAATCTGTCTACAGAATTTTAGGATGATTGGTCCATAATTTGCCATGGGTCCAATATAAATTCCTCTCTTGAAAATCATTTTAGTTCGGCTAAAACTGTTACGAATCATGATATTTTACTCAAGCTAGTAAAAATTTCTAAAAAGAAAAGCATAAAAATTTCCTATTATCGGTTAACAATTTAATATTCATAGGTCTAAACTGCAAACCTCCGTTGTTATAAAGAATAATTAATAACACTGCTACAAAAAAGCACTTTTTTATACTTGAAAAGCGACCTAGTGTAGGTTATAGACCTTAGTGGGTAGATCATAAATCAATTTCGAAAAGTTCGAAAAAACCCTCAAATTTCGGAGTTATTCCGCGAAACCCATTTTCGGGTAGGTTTGAGTATTTATGAACGCGTAGCTCAGTTGATTTTGATCCGATATTCAATTTTTAAACGCTTTATGAAAGACAGGGAATAGATAGTTATAATCCAGATAAATCCTTTAAAAATTTAATAAATAAACCGATCCGATCGGAAAGTGTTACATTCCTTATAACAGCATTTCACCTATGTACATATCGACAGCTCAATTCCAAAGCATACTAAGTCAAAAAAAAGTAAGAGAACATTCAGTTGTATGCTAAGTACTTTTTTGTGCATAACTTTGTATTGGATTAGTCGATCAACACCACAGTTCGGCAGCAATTAAGTCTTTTTTTCGTTTCTGAATTTAGAATTTAATTCAAAAACGCAAAAAAAAATAAAAACATGTAAAGTCGACTTAGCATGTTTTGGAATTGAGCTGTCGATATATTTGCATAATTTAACACAAAATATCCCTTATTTGTTGCACAAATTAATTAAACAAACTAAATGAAAAAGTAATTCTAGTATGACAGATTGTTTTCCATTTTTTTTTTCTAATTTTACAATAACACTGTTTTATTATCATTAATTTACAAAAATATAACATGTCATGTTTATATTTGATATTTGTTTTAAATGTGCTCTAGTTCAACTAAAAGTATGTTGACACAATTGATTTATTTACAAAGTTCATTTTCGACCATGACGATATGTCAATTTATAAGTTTAAATAATGTGGTTATTGATGCATAAATTAATTGCCCGAATATTAAATAAAAAATCTAATAGTGTAGTTAAATAAAATAATTATTTTTATATAACTAAAATATTGTTAAATAGCAAATTAAAGTTTTAAGGCAAATGTTATTATTTCACAATTTAAAAAATTTAAGTAAATAAATCTAATTTATAACGCATTACAAAGGCGAATTTTTTATAAAATTGGTAATACATTTAGAACAATTTTAACTATGATCCAAAGGGCTTATCGGTATTCGAAATTAGGTATGAGCTATAGACTTATCCTAAAATTCGTTTTGCGGATTCATCTACGTATATAAGGAAGCTAATCTAAGGATTTAGTTTCAAGATTAAATTTTTTTTAAAGGCTATTGCAGCTTAAGCTTTGTCTTACCATTACCCAGTCTGGCGACCATTTTGGCTTAATTTTTTTATAAGGAAATTTTTACTCGCTTACCTGTTTTTGACGCAACAGCAAATTATATTAAATTTTAAATTTAATTTTTTTTATCAAAAAAGGAATTTTACAACATAAAATGACTTAAAATTAATTTATAGTTTTTCATTCTTGACTGACCGGGAAATTGAACTCACGTTCACGGACTGGTTGATTTGACATGTTTCAGTAGTAACCTCCTCAGAAATCTTTGGCGTTTACCACTCACCGCCGTTGAAGACGGCTGGCAGTCAATAGCCAAACATTAATCTTTAGGCCAAATTGAAAGATCGAAACTTTGAATGATTATACATATATTTTAATTAATTCACATGCTCCTACTTACTTCTGTTTTTCATACTTTCCATCAAGAATTCTTCTTGAAGTGGACCCAAGTGAACGTATTAAAAAAAATTATGTCTGTTTTATGCAGCGCACCGTGAAATTTTCGTTTTCGAAAAATCTCAAAAATGAGGCACATTTCACATCTTTTCAATATATTTTACGTTTTGTATGGGAGCTGCTATTAGGAGCAGAGATAGAGCTTTGAATCATTAAAAAGAAAGGTTGATTTTGTAAAATAAATTTGGAGTCGGTCAAAGAAATTAACTCCCTATGGTTACGCGTTAACCTTTTAAGGTCCGAAAACTAATTTCGGCTCAGAACGGTATTTTGTACGGCAGCCATGTTTAGATATCGAGATAGAGCTTTGGTGTACAGGAATATATTTAATTAAATTTATATTTAATTATAATAATGGGTGCTCGATGAACATTTTCAACTTTAAATATGAAAACCATTCTAGTTTATATGTAAAGACCGTTTTGTATGGCGCTTACGTATTATCGAAAAGGCCTTGAATGTTTTTTTTTCAAAGTTGTTAAGAGGAGAATGCACTCGGTTTGCAAATGCTAATTTCTACCATGAAAACCAAAAAAGTCAATTTCAAGCAAATTGCGCTTACATAGTTTAAGAAGAAACGCGGCGATATGTCGTTAAACACACATCGGTTCCGAAATTGGGACCGGTCACTAGTGAAGGTTATCATACTATTGGGCTTGCCTGACTATACTTTCTCACCTGTGACAAAATATTGTTGTTTGGCAATTACAATTCTAGACATCTTAAAATTAAGATGTATGTTTTGATATTCTAGTATTTATGCAATTCACAAAGTGTTTTATTGTGTCATATTGGTTGTATTTGCTATATTTTATGATAGTAACATTTGTAAATTTTATGATTGTAACATTTATAGCAAATACAACCAATACGACACAATAATACACTTTGAGAATTACCTAATTTCGTTGTTTTATTTTGTTTATAATTGAGATATTTTTTGAAAATAAGAGAATATGCTCTGAAAATATTCATTTTGTGACAAATTATTAAAACTTTTGGAAATTCTACGGATATAGCAAACTATGTTTATAACAACTAAAAATATTTGTCCCCTCGAGTTTTTTATAACCCTATTCTACTGTATTTACATAAATTTTAATGATGAAACAACACTGGGGCTGAACGATGTTTTCCATACAGTTTGACATATAATTATGCCAGAGAATGCGGTCGAGAAATAAAATCAATTTTATTTTGAAAACGTTTTTTCTCATGCTCTCACATAGAGACAATTATTCTCCCAACAATGCTACCATACTTTCGTTCAATTTCATACATTTTGTAAACAAAGAAAAAAAATAACAAAAGAAAATGAAAGAAATGAGACAAAATTTGCAGTTACGGTCGACGTTTTAATTATGGGCTTAAGAATTTTTGCCTGAAGTTGAATACTCAATTCTGTTTCATCATTTATTTGTATTTTAATTAAGCGTGATTAGAGTTGCCGGAAGTAGAGAAAAATTCTTCTTCCCCAAAACAATATGTATATTAGTTCCTTTCCTTCCTATAAGGATCACACGTAGTTTTTTTCATACGGGACTTTCCCGCACATTTTTCAAAAAAATGGGAAAAACTCCTGGGAAACTTGTGCGGGAATTCCCGGCATGTTTTTATTTAAAAATGGCAGTTTAACTGCTGATATAATTGTACATACGTTATGTCAATAAATATTTGTTAGTTCACATCCGAAAGTAAGGAAATGTTTAATGTTCTGAAATTTCGTTCTAGTGAAAAAAAGGAGGAAAAATGTACACAACTTAAATTTTTTTTAAAGACCCAGATTTATTTTATAAAAACGAAAATAATTTGTTTCCACTTCCTTTACAAAATTTAATTATTTTAAAAGAATTTTTGGATTAGATTCTGAAAATGGAGAAACTAAATACTATTTCTGTAAGAGATGAGGACACAAGTGAAATATTAAATATAACATTTAAGGAAATTTTGAATGCAGCAATTGGCATTGAATATGCTGATTTGATTAAAAGAAAATAACATTAAAAAGGATTTGCAAGTTTTTGAAGCAAGTGATCAGAAAGCTGCAAAGCTATTGACTTTGCATTTAAAGCACTTCATTTTTTTAGTTTTTTTTTTATCAACGGTTAATGCATTGGCAAACTTATTTAATATATCTCATGAATTGTTTTTGTTCAAAAAAATTCAGTTATATTTTGAACCATTTTCATATTAAGCAGGAATTCTCGGGAAATTGAAAAAAAGGACCCGCTTTCCCGGTAAATGAAAAAGTCCAGTGAAAGAAAAGCTCTAAGCATAGACCCTCACCATTACTTGACCTTACTGTAATCAGTTGGTTTAAGATGAGTATCTAATAAAACTTCTGCATCCGATCCTTGATCTGGAACTGCCAGCTTAAAAACCATATGTCACGTTTATAAAGCGAGCCGCTTGTTGCAAGATCCGACGCCCGCTTTCAGCCACCCTTACATTGCGAACATGATATTTCAGGTATCGTAGGAACTTAGCAGTAGGATCCTCGGAGTCACAACTTGAAATCGCTGATTGTCCGCGACTGCATTAGTAGCTGGTCATCATATCATCGCAACTTTTTACTATCCTCAACGAGTGTACGCGTAGCATTCAGCTGTACTTCTAAAAGCTTTGGACCACCTCATTTTCGTGCATAGACCAATCCACTCCCAATGGAGGGTCTTTAAGACAGTAGCGTACGGAAAATCGAGAAGATTTTTAAATTTTTTTAGTAGTATGTAATTTTTTATTTAGCATTTTTATTCCATAAAATGCTTTTAAAGACTTTTTCGTGATGTTCTAAAGTTATGCTCACACCTACTAAACTTTTGACGTCCTACACGTAACCACTAGTTTTTTTTTAAATAATTAATTGCTTTCGCAAAACGTTTGCTAGGTCAAACATCATTTAACAGTATCTTAATAACATTATACAATTATCTTCTTATAAGTAAAGATATGGAAGTTAACCCTGCTGTTGTTAGAAAAAAACTTACGAATGTTAGGTTAATGGACCATTTGGTCCATATAAAGAGATTATGTAAAAAACAAGTGTGGGATTCCCCTTTTTGGGTTTTTTTCAATCAACACAGATTAAATACATATGTATCCAGATGCACTTACATGCCGTCAGCTTTTTTGTTATTTTTTTCCAATAGAAAGTATTATCATCGAAAATACTAAAAAGTACGGCAGGGCCAAATTTGTAGAGAATGATGATCAAATGGTTGGTTGTTACAGCACATAAAGGAAAACAAATCGATGGCCAAACATTTGCAAACATACTTGATATATCCCCTACATACTATTTTCTGAAATTTAAATTTAATGGGCTCTAGCTGCTCGGAATCGCAGGAGACCAGCGTTTTTACGGCAACTAGCACTTTCTCTGGCTAAGGTGTATATGATGAAACTTACTAGATTATCTCAACAAGAGATTTGAGCACAGTTATTGACTGAAATGCGATCATCATGCACAGCTCCAGTGGCCTTTAAATAATAATACATACTTCTAATTCAGGGGCTTGACAATCTTAGTTGCTGCAAGTCTAATGTGCTGTTTCCAGGTGACAGGCAAACAGTTTTTTGAGTGCTTTCCATATAAATTTTACTATACAATCAATTGCTTGCCACCTGGAAACAGCACATAAGTCTAACATAAAATGCTCCACTTGTAGCAAGTTTATTTGCAAAACTAACCGCCAAACCTTTTCCTCATCATGCAATGACAATTTTTGTAAAACAAACCAACAAATACTTATTGGTTTTTAAATAAATGTAAAAAAATCAAAGAAAACCAAATGGTACCTTAACCTAAGATTAAAAATTTTTTATTTTTCTATATAATTTTGTATATAACATTGTATAATAAAAATACCATGTGAGCTAAAAAACTTAAGCTAGATTTACACGATTGAAATTTTCTTCAAAATTGCTCTACAAAATGCTTCAAAATCGTGTAAACAGCAAAATTTCTTCAAAATTTATTGATCAAAATTTATTTCAATAACATTGATCAATAAATTTTGAAGAAAGTCAGTATATATCACCGTTCAAATATTATAAAGGAAACAATTCAAAAATTGGACCAATGTGCTTAACCTAACAGCAGAGTTAATAAAAATTGTTAAAAATAAATCTTAAGTTTGATCAATTTGCTGGTCATGCTTTTTTTGGAGTTGTTCGTCAAATATTTGTTATTTTTTGTCGCTGCTGATAATTTTTTTGTAAAACCCAAATTGTTGTAAGTTTTATAAACAGTGTCTTGAATGTTTCAAAAAAATCTTTGAAAAATAATAAATTTTTTATATTTATGTATCTATAATTTTATTTTTAAATAAATATTTTGTACAAAATTTGTAGGGATTTGTATAAGGATTAATTTTTTTTTTTGTATAAAAAATATAGGCGGTTATTTTCTAAAGCACTTCTATTGAAAAATATTTTCATACAAATTTTTAAAAATTCAAAAAAAATTTATACGAAAAATTACTCAACGCACGGTGAAGTGATTTAGAAAATAAGCCTTATAATTTTTTTGAAAGCATAATCTAGCCGCACCAGTCTTGATACTAATATTTTTAAGGATTAAGGCGCATTAGAGCTATTTTCGCGAATGCAGATTATATGAGAGCTATTATCAATTGTTCGCAAATGTTAATGTTTTCATGAAAATTTTTCTTGACTGGTTTTAGTATATATAATATAAAAATTTTTGAGCTATTGGCCATATATGGTTAAATGCTATTTTGGGAAATTTTTTGTATTGAGCTCTTCAACATTATGGACCAAATTTCAGCAGTTTTAATATGATCTTTATATGATTTTGTCTGGAAAAAACCTGATATGATTCATTAAATAGATTTAAGCTTGCGTTCGCCAGCTTTACAATCCTGTTGCGGGAAATGAACTAAGAAAATCTGCCTTATGTAGCCCTAACTTAAGTTACCGCCTATTTTATGTATGTTATATTATTTTAAACCAAACTCTGAAGACAAACCAGACCTAGCATTAATTTTAAAATATAAATAGCCTGGTAAATTTTTGTTTTATAATATATTTTTCTAAATGAGCCTTTTCTTATTTCTATCCCTTTTTCCTCTTTCACACACAAAAAAGAAACAAATAAAAATTCCTATGAATATATTTTGTTCACAAAAATTATGTTGATAATTTACAAAATAGTAATTTTAGTTTGTAATTTTTTAACTCACTTTTACATTTTTTGATGCTAAGAAAAAACGAAGAAGAAATTCTTTAACCGGAAATTGTTGTTTAAGCAAAAAAAAATTGTTAACCATTTTTTAATATCAAATTTCTCATTGTTGTTCAAATTTGTTTCTTTTTTTTAATAAAAAGGCGTTAAAAATAAAATAAAAAAATAATATAAAAAAATTTTAATTTTCTCAACCATTAATGGCACTGACATTTGACTTTGTCGCTTTTGTTTGCGATAGTTGAAAGGCATGAATTTATTAAAATAAAAGCAACCAAACAAGCACCCACATACATGCACAAACCTACAAACCATGACTTCGTTTTTGTCCCGCAGACAAAACACTTTAACCCTAATCCTACCAACTTGTGTCTGTGAGACACACATGCACAAACCTACAAACCATGACTTCGTTCTTGTCCTACAGACAAAACACTTTAACCCTAATCTTACCAACTTTTGTCTGTGAGACACATTTGATTTTTAATTCAATGTAGTAACAAAAATATTCGGCATATCGCAACGAAACGTCTATACTTTGATTTAACATATGTTTCGTATAGTTCAACAAAGAAAGAGATTTAAAAATCTTAAATATTCTATTTTTTATAAGTTAAAAAAAAAAGCAACGAAAACTACCGACATGTGTCTTATAGACACTGAAGCACGTATTGGTCCCCAAAAACCCCAAAGGTCACATAATAAATTACAGCGCCCTATAGTTCAGAGCATGCAGAAAGTTCTTACAGGCAGAGGCTTCACCAAATGTAAATAATTAATTGTGCAGCAAATAAACGCAAAAGATGCTATGAGTGTGATCCTGTCAATGGTTTCAATAATGTTATAATAATATTTGTAATGTACATGTTATAAAAACTTTTAAATGTAAACAATGTGTTTGGTAACAGATTTTCTCTTAATTTACTTGTTTGTAATTAACTTGAAATTAATTTTCTCGAATTTTCACGTATGTATCTAAGAGCCACATGTTGGTTAGATTAGTAATATCTTATGTCGGTATGATTAGGGTTAATATACTACGAACACTCTATCATTTACCTCCAACTGCCATAGATGTCTGACAAAATGCGTACGATAGCAATGGAAACAGTGCTGCCACGACTAACAATATTTTTACAACCAAAATTTTTTAAAAAGTCACCAAATTTAACCAAATTAGAAATACCTTTTGTTAATTGAGACAGATATTAAAATTTATTTTAAGTTTCATTGTAAAACAAAGGTTATTTGAACTTAATAGGCAAATATTAATGACAAATAAGGAAACAAGACAAGAAATGTAATTCTTGCACACGCAGAGAAAAAACATGTTTAAATATGGTCACCTCGACCAAAACTATTTTTAGACAATATTTTAAACATATTATGTTAAAATTTAACCATTTTATTGTCACCGACAACCATATTATTGTTAAATTAGTTCTCCAGTACTATAACTTCCTCATTTCTCAACCGATTTCAACAAATGACATCTCATTTTACTCAGAAAAATACTATCTTTAATATTTTTGTTGTCTTTAAACTAAATTCGGAAAAAATTCTTGTAGAAATATTAAAAGTTTAAAAAAAATTAAAAATGTTCCATATAATTGAAAAAATCTATTCATATTTGTGCTAATATTGTATGAGAAGTATATATATTTAAAAATAAAATTAATAAAATAAATAAAAAAGTTATAAATGTTTAAAAGTAGCAGCCTCAAAAAAATTTCTTTGGTCCATAACTCGGGAATTTGGAGGTATATTGAAACTTTTAAGCCCGGATTCTTAACATGCTCACCAACACCTTTAACGCACACTAGGTCATTTCAGAAGTGCTTTTCGAGTGTAGCACAGTGTTATTTTTACATTGTAACCACAAAATTTCAAAAAAAAAACGTTACTTCTATATTTACATAATACAAGGTTCTGTCAAGGGGTAAAAGTTGAGGGGGGAGATTTTAGTAAAGCCACCAAAATTTTCTTTTATTAATGTTTGGTAAAATGTTTTTATCAGCTGAATAAATAAACCTAGTATTATCAAGTGTAATTTGATTGAAATGAATAGCTTTTGCATTGGCTCTCCTATATATATGGTAAAATATAGGTATGCCTATTTCATTTTGGATAAATCCTTTACTGTCGTGGTAAACGAAAGCCGCAGGTGGTACATATCCATTTCGAAGAGTTTTATATTATATATTTTTGATCACTGTAATATGGTGCCATAATTAAATTATTTTCATAGCATTCAGAGCTTTTTGCAGTGTGATTTCTAATTATATGAATAATAAAATTATCTATTCTATCTATTTTTGCAGTATTGTACAAATTTTGATTTAATATGTATTTTACATAATTACAATTTGGAGATCTATACAACGATGTACATAATCTTAGACACTTTCTTTCAAAAACTCGAATTTTCTCCATATATGATGGAGTAATGTTAAACCACATTTGGCCACCGTATGTTATAATAGGTCTAATTAATGATTTATACAGACTGACTTTTACTTTAGGGTTGATGTATTGTGAATAAAACAGTTTTTTGTACCTTAAAAAGGCATTTCCTGCTTTAATTATTTGTGCATTTATATAAGCATTGAAATATAAAAACTTATCTATGTTAATTCCCAAGCCTTTACTTTACAACTTGTTTGTTGTGAATAACATTTGGCAAATTTTTTCTTAACAAAAATCTTGGAAAATATCTGGTAGCTGGTTTAAAAACTGATTTTTGGTTTTCGATAAGGTATAAAAAAAAAATCCCCTCATTTGAAATAAATAATGAGAACAATGTAGTGCAAAGTACATATTATTCGAAGTGGTAAATAATATTCAGACGTATTATTATTTTTGAAAAAAAGTAACCAAAATGAAAAAAATATTCGCATCTCTACATTAAAAAAATGATTACCTATTTTGGTTAGAAATAACCAAAAACGGCAGCTCTGAATGGAAACTAAAAGGAGCACAGAAGCAAAACAACTGAATAAATGACAAAAAGCTTATATATATGTAATTGTAAGGTTGCTGATATTTTCAAATTAATCCTTTACTGTACTAACCGTACAGTTCTGAATAAATATGTATGTTTACGTACTGTTTGCAAAAAAAAAGATAATAAGAAATAAAATTAAACAATAACCATATATCTATGCATACCACTTAACGTTTGTGAAACTAGTACAAGTTTATTTGCAAAACTAACCGCCAAACCTTTTCCTCATCATGCAATGACAATTTTTGTAAAACAAACCAATAAATACTTATTGGTTTTTAAATAAATGTAAAAAAATCAAAGAAAACCAAATGGTACCTTAACCTAAGATTAAAAATTTTTTATTTTTCTATATAATTTTGTATATAACATTGTATAATAAAAATACCATGTGAGCTAAAAAACTTAAGCTAGATTTACACGATTGAAATTTTCTTCAAAATTGCTCTACAAAATGCTTCAAAATCGTGTAAACAGCAAAATTTCTTCAAAATTTATTGATCAAAATTTATTTCAATAACATTGATCAAAAATTATAAAGGAAACAATTCAAAAATTGGACCAATGTGCTTAACCTAACAGCAGAGTTAATAAAAATTGTTAAAAATAAATCTTAAGTTTGATCAATTTGCTGGTCATGCTTTTTTTGGAGTTGTTCGTCAAATATTTGTTATTTTTTGTCGCTGCTGATAATTTTTTTGTAAAACCCAAATTGTTGTAAGTTTTATAAACAGTGTCTTGAATGTTTCAAAAAAATCTTTGAAAAATAATAAATTTTTTATATTTATGTATCTATAATTTTATTTTTAAATAAATATTTTGTACAAAATTTGTAGGGATTTGTATAAGGATTAATTTTTTTTTTGTATAAAAAATATAGGCGGTTATTTTCTAAAGCACTTCTATTGAAAAATATTTTCATACAAATTTTTAAAAATTCAAAAAAAATTTATACGAAAAATTACTCAACGCACGGTGAAGTGATTTAGAAAATAAGCCTTATAATTTTTTTGAAAGCATAATCTAGCCGCACCAGTCTTGATACTAATATTTTTAAGGATTAAGGCGCATTAGAGCTATTTTCGCGAATGCAGATTATATGAGAGCTATTATCAATTGTTCGCAAATGTTAATGTTTTCATGAAAATTTTTCTTGACTGGTTTTAGTATATATAATATAAAAATTTTTGAGCTATTGGCCATATATGGTTAAATGCTATTTTGGGAAATTTTTTGTATTGAGCTCTTCAACATTATGGACCAAATTTCAGCAGTTTTAATATGATCTTTATATGATTTTGTCTGGAAAAAACCTGATATGATTCATTAAATAGATTTAAGCTTGCGTTCGCCAGCTTTACAATCCTGTTGCGGGAAATGAACTAAGAAAATCTGCCTTATGTAGCCCTAACTTAAGTTACCGCCTATTTTATGTATGTTATATTATTTTAAACCAAACTCTGAAGACAAACCAGACCTAGCATTAATTTTAAAATATAAATAGCCTGGTAAATTTTTGCTTTATAATATATTTTTCTAAATGAGCCTTTTCTTATTTCTATCCCTTTTTCCTCTTTCACACACAAAAAAGAAACAAATAAAAATTCCTATGAATATATTTTGTTCACAAAAATTATGTTGATAATTTACAAAATAGTAATTTTAGTTTGTAATTTTTTAACTCACTTTTACATTTTTTGATGCTAAGAAAAAACGAAGAAGAAATTCTTTAACCGGAAATTGTTGTTTAAGCAAAAAAAAATTGTTAACCATTTTTTAATATCAAATTTCTCATTGTTGTTCAAATTTGTTTGTTTTTTTTAATAAAAAGGCGTTAAAAATAAAATAAAAAAATAATATAAAAAAATTTTAATTTTCTCAACCATTAATGGCACTGACATTTGACTTTGTCGCTTTTGTTTGCGATAGTTGAAAGGCATGAATTTATTAAAATAAAAACAACCAAACAAGCAACCACATACATGCACAAACCTACAAACCATGACTTCGTTTTTGTCCCGCAGACAAAACACTTTAACCCTAATCCTACCAACTTGTGTCTGTGAGACACACATGCACAAACCTACAAACCATGACTTCGTTCTTGTCCTACAGACAAAACACTTTAACCCTAATCTTACCAACTTTTGTCTGTGAGACACATTTGATTTTTAATTCAATGTAGTAACAAAAATATTCGGCATATCGCAACGAAACGTCTATACTTTGATTTAACATATGTTTCGTATAGTTCAACAAAGAAAGAGATTTAAAAATCTTAAATATTCTATTTTTTATAAGTTAAAAAAAAAAGCAACGAAAACTACCGACATGTGTCTTATAGACACTGAAGCACGTATTGGTCCCCAAAAACCCCAAAGGTCACATAATAAATTACAGCGCCCTATAGTTCAGAGCATGCAGAAAGTTCTTACAGGCAGAGGCTTCACCAAATGTAAATAATTAATTGTGCAGCAAATAAGCGCAAAAGATGCTATGAGTGTGATCCTGTCAATGGTTTCAATAATGTTATAATAATATTTGTAATGTACATGTTATAAAAACTTTTAAATGTAAACAATGTGTTTGGTAACAGATTTTCTCTTAATTTACTTGTTTGTAATTAACTTGAAATTAATTTTCTCGAATTTTCACGTATGTATCTAAGAGCCACATGTTGGTTAGATTAGTAATATCTTATGTCGGTATGATTAGGGTTAATATACTACGAACACTCTATCATTTACCTCCAACTGCCATAGATGTCTGACAAAATGCGTACGATAGCAATGGAAACAGTGCTGCCACGACTAACAATATTTTTACAACCAAAATTTTTTAAAAAGTCACCAAATTTAACCAAATTAGAAATACCTTTTGTTAATTGAGACAGATATTAAAATTTATTTTAAGTTTCATTGTAAAACAAAGGTTATTTGAACTTAATAGGCAAATATTAATGACAAATAAGGAAACAAGACAAGAAATGTAATTCTTGCACACGCAGAGAAAAAACATGTTTAAATATGGTCACCTCGACCAAAACTATTTTTAGACAATATTTTAAACATATTATGTTAAAATTTAACCATTTTATTGTCACCGACAACCATATTATTGTTTAATTAGTTCTCCATCGAGAAGCCACATCCATATTATGGTTGTCTCTAAACATGTGATGGTTAAATATGACAATTATATGTTTTTATATTAACAATAGTATTTTCCTCTTCTCCAAGAGCAACGTGCTATGGTTGAAAACCAACCAGGCTATTATAAGTGTTAATTATATTTAAGTTATTATTGACCAAAACATGTTCGGAGGAAACCACAATATGGTTATGCCTTCTTGATGGAGGACACATTTAACCATAATATGGTTGTCGATGATAATAATATTGGTTAATTAGGAATAATATGCTTACAATTTTCTTAAAAAAATAGTTTGTTGAAGGTGACCATATTTAAACATAGTTTTTCTCTGGGTGTACATATTAAAAAATGACGAGAAACATAAATAAATAGATTTTATTTATTTGAGACCTTTTTCATAAAAAATATTTTTATATTATAAAAGTTAAAACCGCCAAATTTCCATACAAAATTCTGTGTTAATAAATTGTATTTTTTTTTGAAATACAATTTTGTTTATCCTTTTGGCGTTGGAAATTTACGTTTGCCGATATGGCGATGGTTTTGGCGAAATTGGAAACTATTGGCGGTATGCGAAATGCATTTTTTGTAAATATTTTCTAATTTACATATATCTAAAATATTATACAAATGGTTATAACTTGATTCTCTTGTTTGTAAATTGTATTTTAAATTGATAATTGTTATTATTACTGTTTCAAAATTGTTATATTCGAAGTATTTTGTGAATCATCGTATAATATTATGGCGAATATAACCAAAAACGTATTTCGGAACATACATTCAATAGGGAAAAAAGTATATAACTGACAGTGAAAGATTTTGTTTATAAATTAAAAATATATTGCCAAATCATTATCTAAAAAACATTTAATAAATATGCATGCCGACAGGTTATAAAAGTAAAATTTCAAACATCTTAAGTTCACGCCATTTTTTTCAGTAAATTCTAAAATGATATATTATTTATCAATTTATTTTTGAAAAATCTTTAAAATTCTTATGTGTAATTCTTATAAGAATATATTTACTACTGGAAATAATGTAAATTTAGAACATTTTATTTATATTCGAGTTTTTGGAACCACTTGAACTGCTTTTGTGTATTTTTTCCAGAAATGTTCTGAAATCGATTCCACATGATATTATTCATTTCCTACTTTAAGTACCACTTATCTTTACAATTCTCAAAAACAGAAAAAACTACGCGTATTTAAAAAAAAATAATGGAAAATCCCCATTGATTAATACTTTGTTTGAGATCAACTTTAGAACATGGCCGTTTCTAATATAAAAAACATTTGGCAATTTTTTTTTGTTTATTTACAGAAAAAAAATCGTGTTCCTAAAACTAAAAATAAACAAATTATTATTATACATAGTCCCATAATCGGGCTCTCAAGTATACTAATTATATATGACACTTTAAATATTTTTTAGAAATACATATTCATATTATTTAGTTTATATACATAATAATTACACGGTGCTACAAAATTTCCTTTTTTTGCAAGCACTTTCAAAGTGACCTAGTGTTTGTTATAAGTCTAGATGAGTGTATTACAAAACCGGTTTTAAAAGTTTCAATATACCTCCAAATTCCCGAGTTATGGACCAAAGAAATTTTTTGAGGCTGCTACTTTTAAACATTTATAACTTTTTTATTTATTAACCGATTTTTGAAATTCAAACGGTTTTTTAAAGCAAAATATTGTTATTTTTAAATATATATACTTCTCATACAATATAAGCACAAATACGAATAGATTTTTTCAATTATATAGAAAATATTTAATTTTTTTTTAATCTTTTAAAATTTCTACGAGACTTTTTTCCAAATTTAGTTTAAAGACAACAAATATATTAAAGACAGTATTTTTCTGAGTAAAATGATACGTCATTTGTTGAAATCGGTTGAGAAATGAGGAAGTTATAGTACTTTTTATAAGGAACTATGATAACAAAAAAACAATTAAAATTCCTGGAAAAAGACTTTTTAAGAGAATCAAGTCAATTGTACTTGGAAATAGCTCAATTTTTGTTCTTTATTATATGAGTGTAGTATTTTTTTTTTATATTTTTATCTCTAGGCATTTTGTTTCTTGATGAAAATTTTACGAAATTGTTAAATGCAGTTGAAAAGAGAGCATGGATTAGTTTCATGTCATTGTCGGAAAATTTGTTAGGTAATAAGAGAAGCGCTGCCTACGTTCATGTTGTTAGTGAGCTTCAGAAGGCTTACGAAGAAATGGGGTGCAAAATGTCTATAAAAATACATTTTCTGCATTCCCATTTAGATTTTTTTCCAGAAAATCTAGGCCAATTTAGTGACGAATAAGGCGAACGTTTCCATCAAGAGTTATTAACAATTGTATCTTTAATTGTAAAGAGATTTGAAGGAAAAAGTCAAATCAGGATGCTAGCTAATTACTGCTGGTCACTAAAGCGAGAAACTGATGATTTGTATTTTAAACGTAAAAGATTAAGTAAACATTTTTAAAAATTTTCATGTATAAATTGGTGATACAAATATAAAATTCGTTGAGTTTTATTAGATTAAAGTTATTTTATTAAATCATGCTAATCTAATCAAAACAGGTGTCCACTCTTTTGTTCGCAAAAAGTACTATAACTTCCTCATTTCTCAACCGATTTCAACAAATGACATCTCATTTTACTCAGAAAAATACTATCTTTAATATTTTTGTTGTCTTTAAACTAAATTCGGAAAAAATTCTTGTAGAAATATTAAAAGTTTAAAAAAAATTAAAAATGTTCCATATAATTGAAAAAATCTATTCATATTTGTGCTAATATTGTATGAGAAGTATATATATTTAAAAATAAAATTAATAAAATAAATAAAAAAGTTATAAATGTTTAAAAGTAGCAGCCTCAAAAAAATTTCTTTGGTCCATAACTCGGGAATTTGGAGGTATATTGAAACTTTTAAGCCCGGATTCTTAACATGCTCACCAACACCTTTAACGCACACTAGGTCATTTCAGAAGTGCTTTTCGAGTGTAGCACAGTGTTATTTTTACATTGTAACCACAAAATTTCAAAAAAAAAACGTTACTTCTATATTTACATAATGAAAGGTTCTGTCAAGGGGTAAAAGTTGAGGGGGGAGATTTTAGTAAAGCCACCAAAATTTTCTTTTATTAATGTTTGGTAAAATGTTTTTATCAGCTGAATAAATAAACCTAGTATTATCAAGTGTAATTTGATTGAAATGAATAGCTTTTGCATTGGCTCTCCTATATATATGGTAAAATATAGGTATGCCTATTTCATTTTGGATAAATCCTTTACTGTCGTGGTAAACGAAAGCCGCAGGTGGTACATATCCATTTCGAAGAGTCTTATATTATATATTTTTGATCACTGTAATATGGTGCCATAATTAAATTATTTTCATAGCATTCAGAGCTTTTTGCAGTGTGATTTCTAATTATATGAATAATAAAATTATCTATTCTATCTATTTTTGCAGTATTGTACAAATTTTGATTTAATATGTATTTTACATAATTACAATTTGGAGATCTATACAACGATGTACATAATCTTAGACACTTTTTTTCAAAAACTCGAATTTTCTCCATATATGATGGAGTAATGTTAAACCACATTTGGCCACCGTATGTTATAATAGGTCTAATTAATGATTTATACAGACTGACTTTTACTTTAGGGTTGATGTATTGTGAATAAAACAGTTTTTTGTACCTTAAAAAGGCATTTCCTGCTTTAATTATTTGTGCATTTATATAAGCATTGAAATATAAAAACTTATCTATGTTAATTCCCAAGCCTTTACTTTACAACTTGTTTGTTGTGAATAACATTTGGCAAATTTTTTCTTAACAAAAATCTTGGAAAATATCTGGTAGCTGGTTTAAAAACTGATTTTTGGTTTTCGATAAGGTATAAAAAAAAAATCCCCTCATTTGAAATAAATAATGAGAACAATGTAGTGCAAAGTACATATTATTCGAAGTGGTAAATAATATTCAGACGTATTATTATTTTTGAAAAAAAGTAACCAAAATGAAAAAAATATTCGCATCTCTACATTAAAAAAATGATTACCTATTTTGGTTAGAAATAACCAAAAACGGCAGCTCTGAATGGAAACTAAAAGGAGCACAGAAGCAAAACAACTGAATAAATGACAAAAAGCTTATATATATGTAATTGTAAGGTTGCTCATATTTTCAAATTAATCCTTTACTGTACTAACCGTACAGTTCTGAATAAATATGTATGTTTACGTACTGTTTGCAAAAAAAAGATAATAAGAAATAAAATTAAACAATAACCACATATCTATGCATACCACTTAACGTTTGTGAAACTAGTACATCTTTTCTGTTTATACAAGCCTTTGTCTTAGTCAGTCCTTTATGCCTAAAGCTAAATAAAAGGCAAACCCGTGTAGCAAAGAAAATGAGAAAAATGTCTATGAAGAAGTTATGAAACAAAAATTTTACAAAATAAAAATACCTCAAAGGAACAAAAATAGAACTTAAAAAGAAAGAAAAAGCAAAAATAAAGTTATTAGAATGTCTAATATTTAAAAAGGTTACAGATGGTTTCCTAGCGGCAAGAGATCAAGTGACATGAGAGCATAAATTGACTGCAATCAAAAATAAGAAAACAATAAAAAAAAAACATATTTTACTGATACACGAAAACATTTAAATTCGATATGTCAAAAAAAATTTAAGATTCTCTGGCGGTAAACTAAAATGTTTTTAGAAATGATTTAAAAATTAATTTAAAAAGACTATAAGGGGATTTAGAACCAGTTTTTAACTTTGTATTCAATTATTATTTATCTTTAAGTTCTATTTACATATATACGAAATTCCATTTTCTAGTACTTTTTTGAAATGATACTTAACCGTAAAACGCATCCAGCTGCAAAACTAGTCTAAAAGAGTATTAAAACATCAGATCTATTAAACCAAATTCTTTTTGAGTCGTTTTATTGACCATATATGAAATTCGGATCAGCATTTCCATAAATAAAAGCTTCCAAAGATGACTTATACGCAAACACATAACAGGGGTACCCGTGTACCCAATAGTTTTATATGAAAATATGAGCAAATAAGAGACTGTTCAAAAATCTTTTTAATCAAGTATATTCAATTATCTAATTTCTTTTTCTAAAATATTAATTAAAGGATTCTAAAATAAATATTTTTTTTTTAAGGTTAAAATTACAATGGGGTACAAATGTACCCCGGTTAGATATTTTGGCGATATTTTTTGGTTGTTTGCCTACTGCATGTATATTATACATGCAGTTTATTGTATATTGATTTATAGTAGGGACGTAACGTTACAGATTCTTGCCGATACGATACCGATACTCAAACAAAAATATCGCCGCTATCGATACCGATAACGATACGTATATTGAATATAAATTCAAGTAAAAATTAACAAAACTCAAGTAGAGTAAATTGTTTATTATACAAAATTACATTGTTAGATATTATTAATATTAATAAGATATAAAAAACGAAGATTTAATTTTAATTCTTGATGAAATCAGCAAAAAAATAATAAATTTTTTTACAAAAATATTAATAAGATTATTGTTTAATAAAGAATGTATTCTCAAATTTTGTGTAGACATACGATTTATTTAGTCCGTTTAGACCAGATCTGCAGTGGAAAAAAGTCTTTCAGATGCGTCAGAATTCATTTGAAAACTTAGAAATTCCTGCGCCATTTTCTTTAAGCTTAGGTATAAACAAAATGATTTGCGTCTCCAGAAATTTTAGAGGATCCAAGGTATCTCTGGAATTCTTCTTTAGCAGAATCACACAGCATAGGATGGAAAGAAGCTCATCCTACTCGGATCATCTTAAAATTTTATTCACAAACGCTCCAAAGGCCACTTCTTGTAGACTTATCAGAACTTGTACCACCTGTAGGTGTGAAAGTGTTTTCAAAACTTTCAATACACAGAGACATGTTAGTTAAACCAATAAGACGTATTTTCTGTACGATTCAACTCAATTGTCTTTAAAATATTCGGTCATTATTCATTATTTTCAATAGCCGCTAAATTTGCGATCACGAACTGTTTTCCATATTCGTTGATTTATTTATTATATGAAATAATTTCATTATTTTATGCTCTGCTTTTTAATGTGTTATTTCTCTTAGGGTGGGTTTTTAACATGGAGATCAGAGATCTTTTCATTTTTAATCTGTGTTTTTAGTTTTTAGGATAAGGTTTTATTTGCCAGTTTAAGCGGCCAATGTTGGTGGTTTAAACTTAATTTACAAATGTCAGCTGTTGAAATACAAAGAAAGAATACATACACATAAAAGAAAAATATTTATTCTAGTGAAGATGAAGACGTTCAGGATTCTGAAACATATGAAAACCTAAATAAAACAATTATAAGAAGTAAATTTCTTTTTATAAGAATTAAATGGGCGGAATTTCTTCTTCTTCTGTATAAAATACAAAGTGCATTGATGCAACGTTGCCATTTTAAAATATGTTGTTGCCATGTTTTGTTATTCAGTATGGCAGTGCTGCTAGGTTTAAGCTACCACTTAAAAACTGCTAACACAATTAGTCCTCAATTTAATTTATTCTTAGATTAATTAATTATAGTTTGCTGCTAAGATTAAGCGCGATGTTAAAAACGCACTCTTAGTGGCTATAAAAAAATAATCGAAGAAAATTAAATTGTTTGTTTAACAATACCCCAAAAAATATATAAAAAGTATCGTCGTATCAACAGCAAAATACCGCCGATACCGATATATCGGAAAATCTGAAGTTCCGCCGATATATTGGAATCGGTATTCGTTACGCCCCTAATTTAAAGCTTCGATTCATGTTTTTGTTATTACTATAATAAATAAATAATTAATAATGGTATCATATAAAAAAATATTGTAAGATTTTGATTAATCGGCTTTTAAATAAAATAGTTTTTGCTGTGATGCTGAAAATGATTAAAAATTATAATGGGGTGCAAATGTGCACTAATTATGTGTTTGCGTGTTATTTTTTTTTTTTTTTTTTTTTTGGTTATGTATTCTACGGTTAAACAGCTTACGCTGCTTATTTAAAATTTATTTTCGTTTTAATGGTGTTTTTTACTTGACAATGTGTCCATAGGGCTAATAAACCAAGAAATTTATAAATCAGTAACCCCTACAAGAAATGAATAACCAAAACTAAAAAAAAATTGTTTTACACTAGCAACAATTTTACATTGGGTTAATAAGTTAGAGAGAGAGAGACATAATGACTTAGAGAGAGGCAAAATCACATGTACACAAGGTTTCGTCAGTTTTTCATTTTGCTCTTAATAAACTAATAAAAACTATAGCCAATATATCGGTGAGCACTACTGGTCATCTAACTAGTAAAATGACCGGTGTTCTTCTTGTAGAGAACATATAAACCATCTTTAAACGCATAAAATTGGGCGTTTAAACTACCAATACAGACCACATGAATTTGACAACACTTATCGTAGTGCTGCCACATGTTACTTTTTAAACAACATATAATACATGGGACACTGCCCTACAAGAAATGAATAACCACAACTACAAAAAAATTTACTAACTCACTTGCACCAATTTAACATTTAATTAATAAGTTAGAAAGAGAGACATAATGAGTTAGAGAGAGAGGCAAAATCACATGCACACAAGGTTTCTACCAGTTTTTTCATTTTTCTCTTAATAAACTAATAGAAAATATAACAAATATATGGGTGAGCACTACTAGCGGTAGTCTTCTTGTAGGGTGTTTTACAACTGTTAAGTTTAAACTACATATAAATTGAAGTTTAGTTCAACTTAACCAGCGTTTAAACACTCACTGATTTATTAGCCATTAGTATTGCAACAATACAAAAACAACAGGCAAAGTGCAAAACCATTTTGCGGTTGTCAGTATGCGCTAACCATTACTGGTTTGCAATAATAGAAGTCACTTTTTGTAAAAAATTTTAATAAAACAGAAAGAACAACTTTCATAGTTATTTTGGTTAATTCACTTTCACATTATAAAAGTAATTACACGCAAACACAAGAATAATGTAAATAGCAGTGTTGCCAATATGCCTGTAATTACACATGTTGTATGTAATTTTTGCTTGCTTGTGTATCCCATGTGAAATTAGTTTCCTTTGTAATCTGTGTGTAATTTTACTTTGAGTTTTATTTTTTCATTAATTTTTGTCATGTCCAAACATTGATTTATTGTCATATTTCAGTTTCCATTACACTTAGTGTTTGAAAAACTCAAACAATAATTCGCTCTATATCGCGAAATAAATGAGCAAACATTTTTTGAAGAAATTATATTTAGCATAAACTGTCAAATTTTATGGTTTTTTCTTTGATATTTGTTATTTCCGCGAATTAATAAAAAAAAGTGTATATTCTCTAGATTTTTGAATTTAAGTGTTTCATTAAAAAATTAATAAATATGTTTGCAATTTATTTTATGTTTATAAAATTTGTTCACACCAAACATAACCATTTACAGCGAATTCGATATATTTATGCTTATAAGCTTTTTGCACTTGCTTAAATCTTAAATCTTTCATCTTATCGCAAGGATGTTAACATCTTCCCATAAGAATTGTGCTGGGCTAAAAATCAACCCCTTTCTTCATCTTTAAAGATGTCCCTGCCTCATATAGTTTAATTTAACATCCTTCAATTATGTAAGTGTCATCACAAGAAAAAACAAATAATTTTTTCAAAATTATATACCAAAGCTAGGAAAAAATACCAAAGAGCAGCAATGTCAGTTATTCAGTTTTATTAGCTCTTAGAGGCGAAAATAAAAATTTTTTGGATGAAAGATGTTGCAAATGTAAATAAGTGTTTTTAATTTTCAACATTTTCCACGCATTTCTCTGAGGTGTACTCAAGTGTAAAAAGGCTATTTAGCTTTAACATAAACATTTTTCTGTTCTTCTGCCGACGTTATTGTTTATGCTCAAAAATAAATATTTAGCGTGGACATGTGCCGTTATACAAGTGCATCCATTTTTTTTTTTTTTTTTTTACTTCAGCAATCTGTAAGCTTTGCCTGTTTTGTAAACAGAACCATTTTTTACGCAAACAAGGACTTACAAAAAGGTTATGGAAGCCACCCTCATTCTTTCAAAGCCACTTTTTTCGTTTTGTGTGTGTTACTTTGCTTCAAATGTGTTATTTGGGATACAGTTTTGTCTAATTTCTAAATTCTCAATAGGCAGCACTGGTAAATTGGCCAGGTACTCGCTTTCATAAAAAAGCTGCTGCCAATACAACAATGGGTGAAATATGAAACATATTTATCATTTTTTTGAGCAACATATTTAAAAAGAACAACGAAAACTTTTCATATTTTGGCATACATATATTTATATTTAAAATGGAATAAAAACCCGCGCGAATGGTAGCGTTCATGGAACATTTTTGTCAGGAAAAAAACACCATTAGTAAACCTTCCCCAATTTTAACCAACTCTAACTGCTTCCCGAATACTATTTTTCAAAAATTCAAGAAAGAAAAAATTGAAAGGCTAAACTTTTTGTTAAAGAAAACCAAAAGCAAAAAGGAGTTACATTTTTTTTAACAAACAAATGCAGTAATTTTTCATGCATCGTTAAGTTTTTCATTTTACAAGGTGAAATCAAGCTTCATTTGCCTTCTTGTATTTCTCAGTGAGACTTTAATATAGCAGAAAAGGAGAAATTGTAGATTTATATGGCTGGGGATTTTATTTTTCGTTGGTTTATGTTTTTGTTTTGTCAATTGTTATTATTGTTTCGCTCTTTTAACGATTTAGCCTTCTAACATTTCCAGAAGGCTTTTAGTAAACAATATACACAAAATACACGAAAATGAGGTGAGGCCCCTTTTTATTACATGCATAAGTTTTTATGAGAATATGTTTTGTGTAACCCAGTCAGCATTTTATAAAAATATTAATATTATGGAAGTCTTTTTGATTAAAATAATCACAAATTTTCAGATTAAGGCCGATCGTTTTGTCGGGAGAACATGGATAAGTACGCAGTAAGAAGTAAATTTTTAATAGTAGTAAATCGCGTCTTTACGTCAGGTGAAGGGTATAAAGCGCCATGGCCACAAACTCACACTCTTGTAATTGTGTAAGAAACAAAAAAATCGGAACGTATGTATGTGAGTTGGCCGAAAAACAAAATACTTTTGATTTTAACAGAAATTTGACGACAGTTTGAAGTGTGTGCACGTAATTTCTTCAAATTTTATTTATGTTTTGTTTAAAAATGTTTTAAAAAAAATAAATTTATTATCAAAGTTGTTTGTGGGAATACTATTATTTATTAAAAGATTTTGTTTGTTGTGCTTAATTCCCTTTTTAAATAATTGATAAAAAATACTGAAATTTATTGTTGAAATATACTGTTCCTATGCGCATTTGACTGGTTGCTTAGGCCAGATCATCAGGAAACGTTCTCCTAAATAATTTTAAAAAAGCCAAAGCTATCAGCAAACAAAACTACAGAGGGAATGAGAATTACCTACAAACACTCAAAAACTCTAGGCAACCAGTGATGCATTAAACACATTCGAGACAGCAGGCAACACGAAGGCACGACTACAAATGCTGCAGGTTGCAATTGTAGTCGCCTAATCAGCTACTGAATTATTTTGAAGACGACAGCTACAATTGAAAAAATATAAACAGCTGTGTTTTTTATTATGTATTTACATTTCAGTGGTGCCACTATCATTTTTAATTTTTATAAACTTAGCAACATGCATAAATGCAGACTCGTACACAAACTTAATTTAAGCCTACAAAAATATAAATACTTATTTATGATAAATTTTTTAACGTAAAAACAAATGAATTTATAAAAAAACATTTACATCTTCATGGCAGGTTGAATAAAAAAATCCTAATATACAGTATACTCGCGAAAAAGTAAACTGAAATGTCCTAAGGGTTATTAACTTTTTCGTCTTATTTATTAACTTTTCTAAATTGTAAAAAAATGCAATAATAAACATATGTACCTATATTTTTTTCAATGACTTAGTTTTCATCTGTACAAAAAAGAAACTTAGATCTAATTTGTACCGGCTACAATTTATAATTAGTAATTATACAATCAGTCATGTATTATGTGTTAGGTGCTACATATGACGTTTGTCAGAAAATTAGTTCTTCAAAAATTTTCAGATAGCGAATTCTGAGTATTTTCTAAACATTTGCCAGCCATCCATTACTGACATTATTGTCTTTTCAGGTTGCAGTTACATGAACTCGCGCTTAGCTATTGATATTGAAATTAGAACAGTGATTGCGCAATTACGTTTTCGATGCTTCAAGAAAACATTTGTACAAACTTGCTTTAAGATCGGCATATATTGGTCTATGTAATGTTTTCCTGTATGCTTTTTCCTATGTATTCTTCAAAGCCTCGAAAATTTTGTAACGTTTCGTTTTTATTTTTGAGATGGAACTTCAGATATACAATAATACAACGCCTATAGTTTTTCTTTAAAGTATTTCTCAATTTTGTTTAAACTCTCAACTTTCAGCTTAAAATTTAATCTAATTTTTTATCGTTTGTACAAATCAGTACTTTTACTAATACGATCTGAAAAGTTAACTTAGAGTTAACGTTTAGAGCGGCACAGAAGCGCTACAATTTGCTTAACTTGACCGCAAGATTACTGTATCGCGATTCTACTGTAATTTTTTGGTTCAACGCACTAAGTTTATGAATTATAGGTCGTAATGATTTCAGAGCACTTTATCAATAGTATAGAAAGAAAAATATAATCTGAATCTTTAAAGTATTGGTATCATAATAAATTCTTTCGAAACACATTTCATATGATGTATTAAATATACCGATTTATTAACCCCTTAAGAGGATTTATCTTAAAATTTTGTCGATATGTATAATAATATATCCTCAAATATAATATGTTATAGAGAACACCCCAAGTTTTTGTATGCTATATTTTTAGAAACTCCATCATATAAAATTTTAAAGATATTAGGGTTAAAAAAATTTTATTTTGGAAAACTTCACAATTTATTTATAAGTTTGAGTTAAAATATATAGTGGTAATAGTTTATGCAGTTGTTACATATTGAAATATAGTAATATGTAAATATTTGAAAAGTGTTCCGGAAGGCTGAAAACCCGCAATACAGAAAAACTTTATTAATCGAAGTCCTAATAACTTTGGTAACATGTGTATATTATTGTTAAATAATTATTATTATATCGACATAATTTAAAGATAAAGCAAATTTAGTAAAAAAGTCAGTCAAGCATTTGAAATGGGCTCTTAATGGGTTAATAAATCGGTGTGCTTTAAACACCATGTGAAAAGCACTTTCAATTTTTCAATGATACCCATACTGCTGAAACTAAGAGCGTTGGCGTGACAAACATCTTCCTATATAACTTCTTTTAAGGATACTAAAAAGTAATAATAATATAAATTTGGTGGTGAGCCGAGCTTATTTATATTCTTGTTTCAATCCGGTTCTTTGCTGTTTAACAAAAAAAATATTTTTTTAGCACTAATTCTTCTAATTTTGGATTATATTAGCAACACTTTTTCTGTTTTGTAGCGGACAAAAATAGAAATTAATTTAATTTGACTACAACGACAAAATTAGCATAGACAACAACCTGCAGCCATTTAGCCGTGTCGTCGTTAAAATAATCATTTCCATATACACACATGTATTCTATTGCTGACATATTGAAGTCGGTAGTCTGCTGTCTCGAATGTGTTTAAAGCATGAAATGCGCATAGGAACAGCTTATCCTCCAACAATAAATTTCAGTATTTTTTATCAATTATTTAAAAAGGGAATTAAGCACAACAAACAAAATCTTTTAATAAATAATAGTATTCCCACAAACAACTTTGATAATAAATTTTAGCAAGTGCACGTGCATAAAAAACTGAACTGGCAAATTGTTTTTATTTTGATTTCTTGCGAAAACAATAAAAGCACTTTGTTTTTGTTTTTAATATGTTTTTTCTTTACCCACTTACAACTACAATTAATGTTGGGAGAATTCCAAATAATTGTAGCGGGAAATGTAAGAAAAGATAAAACTCATCACTGATTTATTGTTTGGTATTTTGTTTAAGCTTTGATATCGTTGCAAACAAGACTTTTTGAGTGTTTGTAGGTAATTCTCATTCCCTCTGTAGTTTTGTTTGCTGATAGCTTTGGCTTTTCTAAAATTATCTAGGAGAACGTTTCCTGATGATCTGGCCTAAGCAACCAGTGAAATGCGCATAGGAACAGCTTATCCTCCAACAATAAATTTCAGTATTTTTTTTTTTCAATTATTTAAAAAGGGAATTAGGCACAACAAACAAAATCTTTTAATAAAAAATAAATTTTTTAAATTTTTTATCGAAATTTTAGTAGTTAACAAAAATTTAAATATTTGCCGACAAAAGAATATGAACTGTTCCAGCAAAAAGTCTACTTTTTGAACGTAACGCCAGAAGTAATCTTGTTTTCACCTATCACAATTCGTTCATTTTGATTATAAAATGTTGTTCACTGGTCACGGGATAAGTGTTTTAAGAGCAATATAAACAAATTTCCTTCAGGGTATATTCTCCAAGCAGTGATTACTCAGTTTTTAGTTATTAAAAAGATTCGCAAAAGACTCAGTTTTGTGATTTTGAAAAATGATTTTTCAAATGATAGCTGGGCAATATTACGCAGACTTAGCAAAGGCTTACAACTCAGCTAGCATTTTCAATCGTATAAGAGTCCACTGGGAATCTCATGAAGAGCGCTTTTTATCGTCGACGATTGCATTTTCTAATCGTAAAAAATTCCTCGCGCGGGAGAAACTGTTACACAAGCTGATTCCTCTGTGAGATACTTCCACAACACAGCGAAAGACGCTTATATAACTCGTAGCGGGAGTCGCTTGAGATGTGTGTAAAGATTATCTAATGAGGCTTTCAGAAAGCATGCCAAGAATCATATGAGACTCATGTAGGGATCATCGTACAACTTGTGAACCCAGTGAAACCCAGCCGTATAACTGAGCTACCTTAATAAGAGCATCAAGGGTATTTTTCATGCCAAAACTTCCAATTTTCATACAATTTATACGAAACAAACCTTAAGATCGCGAATTCAACACCATCCTGTTGGAAAATCTTATTTGGCAGATCCTTAGGTCGGTTTGTTTTATTGGAATTCAATTGGCAATATAATTTGTATGTTTCAAAAACGCTCTTATTTATGTAGCTCAGTAATTGTTATATGACTCATACAGAGAGTCGCAAAAGGTTCATACCAAGATTAAAAGACGAGCATGTCAGAAAATGTTTAAGAAAGTTGTAAATAAAACAAAAAATTAGATGTTTTTGTTATTGTTACTCCTCAGATAATCATCAGAAGATTCTTTTAGGAGTTGTATATTGAACATAATCGTCTAACAAACAGCTTATGCTAGCTGGGTCATATTTAAGAAAACATTAGTGTATAAACTTGAGCAAACTTTGAGTGTATGTACATTTATCTAAATACATATTGCAACACCTAGAGAAACAATGCGCATCAAAGAGTATCGAAATAAAAATTAAAATAAGATCTTAGATGCTGCACATAGGGTTAGAATAACTTGTTTTTTCTGACTATTTAAAAAAAAATAGATTGTCGTCAAAACTGGTTATACCCGGTATTAAAATGAGTATTTAAATTTCTACATCGCTTTCCGTTAAAATAAATGTAAAACGTACCCTGGCCTTTTTGGAGTGAAACTTTATAGTCAAACTTTATTGACATTTTCGTAAAAAAAAGGATGAAAAAAGTGAATCAAACAAAAAAAATTTAAGTTTTCAAAAAAATGTTTTTTTAATTATTTTTCGAACTAAACACTTATCAAACAAAACAAAATTTTAAGTGATTCTTATAGAAAATCAATTGATCTTTAAATAAAAAAAAATTAACTTAAATAAAAAAAATTTCATCTGCCAAACTGGAAATGACCACTTTAATCAAAATTTTTCTAAATTAGTAATAATTTTTTTTATTTTTATTTTTTAACCGAAAAGTTTTATTATTGGACATCTATTAGTTTAAAATTAATGTAAATTTCTTTACACTCATACAAGTGGTTACTGCATGGTTAAACCGCGGAAAACCGAAAATGACTAGTTAAAATTGAAAATTGTCTAACTATATACGAGGGCGGATCAATAAGTCCGTGACTTTTTGAATGAAACACAGATTTTTTTACAAAAAAAAATTTATTTTTCGTAAAAATCTCCTTTTAGCTCAATACACTTAGTCCAACGTTTCTCCAATTTGTGTATCCCTTCCAAAAAATAGGATTTGTCGAGGTTTATAAAAAAGGCATTTGTATAAATAAATTTATTTGCTAAAAATAATTTTTAGCAAAATTTCGAAATTTTTGTTTTTTAAAAATTCATAAAAAATTGGAAAATGCAGCTAATCTTCTAATTTTTTCAAGACATATAAAAAATGATAATAAATAATTAAAATCTGTTTACAACTTTTGATTTTATTCACAAAAGCCAAAAAAATTTTAATTTACGAATATCTTGAAACGCAATATTTGTATGGGAGCCCCCCTAAGAAGTGAATATAAAGTATGTTTTGAGAAAAAGTTAAGAGCAAAAAACTAATAGAGATCGGTCATACATTTAATCCCCCTAAGGGCAACTCCTAGGCATTATGGGACTTTTTCTTCAATATATTTCTAGTCTGTATTGAAAATGTTATATATGAGATAACTTAAGGAATGGAGACAGCGGGTAGGTTTGTTAGAAATAAATAATGGATATGAAAAATTATGTGGGGTTGGCCATACATTTGGCCCATCGCACGAAACAGGCTATTCTATTTAAAATGCTGATTTTTGATTTTACAAGGCTGAAATATATGCTACAACCAAATAAAAGTAAATAGTGATAAATAGGTAGAATTGAGAAGAAGAAAATAAACGTGTTAACAAGCTGCTGAAAGAATTGAGGCAGTGCAAAATATAATTCTAATTTTTCTTTAATTCTAGTTAATTATTTTAGATGTTTTTTTTCGTGCCCTCAGATGGTTGGCACGACCAGTCCATCGCGCGAGCTTAAGACGCACAATCTTCTAACATATACCAGTGCCCCCGACAGTCTAGACACACTTCTCAGTGGTTATTGTAAAAACAAAAACCAGCTGGAATTGTCTTCCATTCCCGTGCAGCATATAATTGAAGGTTTTATTTCAGGCATTTTTGGGAATATTGGATAGATGTGACAACGAAAGGGGTTTTAAATGTATTTAAGCTTTTATCCTCATTAAATTGTATAGGATTAAGGTACTTTGGTATCTGAAGCTTTAAGTTCTTAATGGGAATGTAACAGATTTGAATAGGCTCAGAAAAAGACATTTTAATAAATATTTATTAAAGTGGGCATTACAGAATCTTTATGGTCGAAGTGGACAAAAACAAATCCAAGTTCTGTATAGACATAGTCTTAAAAACGAAGAAAAGCGTTATGGAGGTAGAAATCTTGGAACCTAAAAGAGAAAAAATCTTGTAGAACATCATGGGACAAGGTTCCCATAATAACCTGGAAAGCGTCTGCACATAATTATGTATGTGGACTGCCATCTTATGCTAAAATTTAAATTGTTTTACATTATGATGGTTTTTGTTATAATAATGCATGATCATTTCTCACCACTTGACCAATTGGTTTAAAAGGAAAACAATAACCCAAAAAGAGTAGCATGTTGTGACAATTGTTTGAAATACACTTGAATTAAAACATATACATAGTACATGTGAGCGGTACAGATGTGTTATATAACGCTCACTATGGGTCAGTGATGTGGCATTTATGAACACACAAGTAGAACACGTATGTAAAGCCTATATTTAGAACTATGCAGAGTGGAAATGTAATGTTACATTACACGATGTTATTGTGTTTGGTAAAAAAATATTTAAGGTATCTAATAGTTTAATATGTGTAAAATTAATTTTAGAGTAAAGTAAGAAAAGGCAAGAATACAACGCATATTCTTAAATAAAGATATTAAATAATATATTTAATAATAGTATAATTAAATTATCGAGCTTAAGGTCTTTTTATATAAAAAACTTAAAATGTTTATTATATCAATATAATATAAAACTAAATTCTTTTATGCAACTGAAACTTACAACAACATTAAAGCTGATCAGCTGGAATGAAAAATATCAATATTAAACAATTTGCCCTAAAATCTGTATGATCAAATTACCATTAATTTCAATAACTTCTCAAATTTCAAATGTTTTTTTCTCTCAGTGTATCAGGTTTTCAAATACCACTTAGTAATGAATCTTTTTTTTAATCATTCATGTTTTGTATTTGTTTAATAGAATGTTAAATATTTGCTTGTTGTTGTTACAGCAGTTTTTTTTATTGTTCTACGAAAATTAAAAAAAAAATAATGAATTCAAGTTACATTCTGCACAAAAAAGAGGCAGTAAAATATAAAAACAACAGAAAAAACTTTATTTTCTGCTAAATATACAAATATGAATGTGAGAAAATCACATTAAGAAATTGTTGGGTTAAGCTTCTTAAGGGGACTCAACTACCAGAGACAAATAAGCAGCAAACTCACAAAAATTGTGAACAAATACGGCCTATACACACAAATATAAACATATGTATGTCTGACACAAAAGGCACACAGGCAGGACGATTGGGAGACACTTTTTTAACCATCCTTTAAATAACCAAGTAGAGACTTTTTTGTGTTAATTGTAGCAAACTGTAATACAACATATTATAATAAAAAATGGGGTTTTGTTGTTCTTCATAGATGAATAAATGCTTAAACATGTCTATGGGCTTTAACTCGTTTGTATGAGTATGTGTGTCGCATTTTTATGATCCTCCTTTATACACATACAATCCTTCATTGTTAAGCATGTAAAATATGTATTTTGTACTTCTTAACATACAATAAAGAATATTGTTTAAAAGTTTATGCAAACAGAGAATAAGTAGGATAAATATTAAGGCTTAAGGTTAAGTTGTTAAGTACATAATTTTATTACAGAAAAAGATTAAAGGAATAATAATTGAAACAGAAAATTTTTTTCATTTTTTTAATGGGAGTATTTTAATTTATTTATTTAAGTAGGAACAACAAAAGCTGCAAACCATAAACAAACATAAGAACAAAACAATGTAATAACTTTAATGCAAATTAAAAAAAGGCTTAAAGCAAAAGTTCAAAGCTAATATTGAAGAGATATTTTAAGTCAGTCATTCTCTAGACTTGCAATTTTTGTTGCTGTAATATTTTAAAATTCTGCTTTGAAATTGCATTAGTGTCCAGATTATGAAATTATAGTTTTGCAATTTTTTATTTTTATCATGTCTTTCCTCTTCTTCCTTTTATATTTTTTATATAAATACAAATACACATACAGCCAACTACAAGTTTAAAACTGTGAGAATACAAAAAGAAAACAGGATAGCAGAGTACATAATATTGAATACCCCTCCCTAATCTCTTCTCACCGATAAACTCAAGAACTGTTACAGTTCGTCATACAATTATTTTCAAAATAAAAATATTTCAAAATATTAATATGAATTTTCTGTTTTGTTTTTTAAATTATACCGTTAAATTTAAAAAAAATCTGCTAGAGTTGTTCATTATACGAGTATTTGACTACTAATTATAATATTGTGTAATATTTATACCCTCCACCACCACTAGTGGTGAATGAGGGTATGCTAAGTTTGTCCGTGTGAAACTTTTTTACTATACATCTAGACCCCATAAATCGATTTAGCCATGTCCGTCTGTCTGTCCATCTGTCTGTCTGTTGAAAACACGCTACGCTCACTTTCGAAAAACGCAAAAGAAAAAGACAAACTTGGTCTCAAATTGCTTGTAGTTATCCTAAGCAGCTTGGGATTGAAATCCAGCAACATCGTTCAGTAGGATCAGAACTTTGAATCAAAATGTGGAACCACCACCCTAAAAAAATTGATAATTTTGATACAAAAACTAACATAAACGCTATCATACTTAAATTTGGTATTTCACAGTTTTATAGGACGAGAAACCACACTGCCAAATTTCGTGAAGATCGGACTATAATTTATCCTAGGCCCCATATAAACCCTACTCCCGGAAAACTGTTTATTGCGCCTAAAACCAAATAAGGCCCACTTTGGGAAAATAATTAAATTCGCCTAAAACCATAACAGATATAGATATTGCGGTAAAATTTCTTCCAACTTGAATTCATATGGCCAGAAAAAATATCATGAAATTTTGTGAAATTCACTGTTAACGCTAAAACTAATTACACTGCTGTATTGAAATTTATTCTAATTTATTTTTTGTACTTCCACAAATCAGTCTTCAGAATTTTGGGATGATTGGTCCATAATTTACCATATTTTTAATATAAATTACTCTCCTAAAAATCATTTTAGTTCGGCAAAAACTGTTACGAATCATGATATTTTACTCAAGCCAGTTCAATGTTCTAACAAGAAACGCATAAAACTTTCTTATTGTCGGTCAATAATTTAATATATAGGTCTAAACCGCATCCAATTTTAATGGCGATGTCTGTTTTTGTGAAGCTTAATTAATAATATATATATATTTATCATATAGAGCCCACTCCTGTCGGTGGAGGGTATCAAAGATTCGGCATAGCCGAATATTGCACTCTAACTTCTTTTATTTTGAAATGAATTGTTTGACCAACTTTATGTATTGTTTTGTAAAACGTGTTTCTTTGTAAATAAAGCTTTATTGTAAACGATATATTTTTCTTAAATGTGCTTTTCTTACTAAGGTACGTTTTTGGTAAAGGTACATTTTTGTTTAAGCCCCTTTCCGTACCTTTTTTTAAATAGAGCGTTGTTTTAAAATTAACTACTTGTTAAAGTATCTGTTTTATTAAATGTGATTTTTTGTAGAAGGTATATACTTTGCGTCACGCCGTTGTAAGAAGAACTTGGTTGTATAAGGTACTTTTTTGTTAAGGTACCACAAACTTCGTTGTAAATAGAACTTAGTCGTAAAAGGAACTACTTCTTTGCAAATAGAACTTAGTCGTTAAAGGTACTACTTCCTTGTAAATAGAACTTAGTCGTTAAAGGTACTACTTCGTTGTAAATAGAACTTAGTCGTAAAAGGAACTACTTCTTTGCAAATAGAACAAGGTACTACTTCCTTGTAAATAGAACTTAGTCGTGAAAGGTACTTTTTGTAAATTGCTCTTTTTTGTTGAAGTGTCGTTTGGTATAATATACTTTTTAGCTAAAGGTTCTTTTTTGTTAAGATATGTAGGGACTTCTCTGTTAAATGTACTTTTCTTTAAAATGTACGGTTTTGGTTAAGGTACTTTTTCTTAAAGCATCTTTTTTCAATTAAAAAATTTTTTTATATAAAATCGAATTTTTTTTAAAAGGTGTTTTTTATAGAGTTTTTTTGGTGGTTAAAATATTTAAAAAATTATTAAATAAAATTTTCCACTTATTTCTTGTTTTATGAAATTTTTTATTTTGCTGCAAGGGCAAAATAATTCACACAAAAGGCTTAGCAAACACAACCTTCATTTCCGTTTTGTGTCCGCCAATAAACAACACACACATATTTCGTACAAATATTAATTTTCAATTGTTGTTTTGTTTTTAATAAATGCAGACGGCGACAGTGCTGTGGCAATTTTGCTCGAATTTTGTGTGCAACGGAGGAAATATATAAGATAAAGGAAAATAATTTGGAGTGGTTTAATCAACGACCTGATTTGTGGCAAATAATGCTGCTAAAATAA
Source organism: Pollenia amentaria (assembly GCA_943735925.1). Taxonomy (NCBI): domain Eukaryota; kingdom Metazoa; phylum Arthropoda; class Insecta; order Diptera; family Polleniidae; genus Pollenia; species Pollenia amentaria. The sequence continues at coordinate 219,089,656 of OX031007.1, read as the reverse complement.
TTAGAATTAAAGACAGAAAATAATTTTAATGATTCTTTTTCAAAGTCTTCACTCTGCAAAGCTTTTTCTGAAATAATTTTATTAAGCACAAGACAAGAATTATTTGTACAATCGTAAAAATGTTACATGTTTTCCAAGCAGTTCGTGTGGTTTATTCTTCCCTTTAATCGTTACTAATCATACACTTTAAATTTTTTTTTTACTTTTTAAAGTATTTTGCAATATTGCCAATATTTTCTCGCTTAGTGCTATTTAATTTGCGGTTTTTTTTAATATTTTGTATAGTTTTGGTTTTTATTTTAGTTAACTTAGAATGATTTGTTTTTAATTTTAAGATCGTTGATCGATTTTGGCGATTTTTTTTCGAGTGCGTAGGGTTTTTGATCTTTTTTAAATGTGGACTTTGTTTAACGAGCTTTTGAGGATACTATTTTTTAAGTGTTCCAATTGTTATACAATTTGTCTTAATTAAGCTGGATAACATTTCGACATTGACGATATTTTTTTTACTTTGAACTTTTTGATTGAAATTTAACACTGTTTAAAGCTTCTGATTTTAAAATCCTTTATTTTGAAAAATACAAAGACCAACACTTTTACTTATAACTCCGACCGAATTAATATCAGAAAACATTGTAAAATTTAATCATGTAACCACGCATTACTAACTTGTACAATTATCACAAATACAACAGAAAACAAATCAGGATAAACAGCAAATAAAACCCTTAACTATCAAATTAAAGCAGATAGTCATGCAAGCAAAAGGTATCCATTCATTCTTTCACTCATTCCCATAATTTACATAAAAATCAGTGTTGCCACTTTGTGGGTTATTACCCGAATTTGGTGTAATTTTTAATCTCGTGGATAGAGCGTGGGCAATTTCTTTGAGGTGTAGATCAGGTTTAATTTGAAATTCTTTAATTTTAAAACAAATAATAGGTATAAGGATTTGATTTAAGTGATAAAACTTAAAACATTTAAGATATTGTTGACATATAAAATTTGTAGTATATTCAACCAAAATCACTGTTTATTAAAAAAAGAAAAAGATTTCCATATTTTATCAACCAAAAAATTGAAGGTGATTGGCGCCTGATGGAGAATAAGATTTCGATCATAAAGTAATTTAAACCCAAAGTTTATTGGAAAAGGAAAGTATGTATGTATTTATACTTAAAAAAAACCCTCTGGAGAGGGATGTGTTTCCAATATTCCAAAAAGTAATACATTTTGTATTTGCTCTAGCATTTAAAATGCTTTAGTTGAGAAATATTTAGCGCCCTTAACATTTGTTAGACTAATTTGAGTATATAAAGGAACATTTTGCATCTTCCATAGATAAATGGAAGTAGAACTTATTATTTCAAGTTTTTATTTAATTTTTTTTTTGAGGTTTTTAATATTATGTTTTTTAATTTTTTTGAACTACCATATGAATCTAATAGTATGACTATTGATCTTATTTATGTGAAAAGGGTATTACGAGTTTACGCTGATGTGGGAAACACATACAAATATTTGTTGTAGTATACCTATCGACTTAGAATCAGTATCTGAGTCGTCTGTCCTGCTGGCTGGTTGTCTGTCCATAGAACACGTCGCAATTGTTTAGATAATTTAATGAAATTTGGTTCATAAGTTTTTTTTTTTTTTAATTGTTTTCTTCCTTCTAGGCTTATCCCGCGAAGCGCTGTTAGACTTGTTCACTACTAACTAGCCTACCGGGGCAATCTTTCCATAATTGCACATAGCCTCCAAAAGCACTTTTTTCCTAATGGAGTCTTTGTGCCCATAAGCAATTATTATGTTGGTATTTGGACAACATTTGGTTGAAATATATTTTATTTGAACATAAATTATATTACGAAATTATAAATATAAGTATGTATTGATAAAAAAAAAAAACTACTATGTCATGGCAAAATTTTGTACTGTTAGGCTTAGGAACGTAGGTCATATATAAACCCCCTCCCTCAAACGATATAATTATCTAAATAATATTTGGCGTTAGAAATTCTTATAATAGGCCCATAATTGCATTTGGGACATAACAAGGGAACACTCTTAAAAATTTGTTTGTAAATATTTTCTAATTTGGCCTTTTTTTATAATTAAATAATTAAATATTATATAAGGTTTAATTTCATTTAAATTTTGTAATTTTGCATCATCTCAAGTGTATTTTTGAATTTTGCTGGTGGTAACACTGAGAAAACTTTAAAATAATGCAGTCGAAATTGGATTTGGTTTCAGTTTATTTGAATCTCACAGCCATACGCGCACACATTTGTTGATATTAACACACACAAATACATATTTACCGCACTTGTTTTCACATACGCTTGTTTGTGTACTTATTATGGATTTGTGCAAAGGAATTTATTGTTACAGAATTATTCATGCGACAATTGCTTACACAATGCTGGCAGCTTAATATACATAAATATCTTCGCATACAAATACATGCAAACAAAAATTCGTCCTTTTATTAAGCTCCACTGCAAAACTTAAATAGTGGTAACCATAAAAAAAGCGTAGAAAACACAGAACGCCCTCACTTTTTTGTTTATTTCTGGTAGAAGTTTTATTAAAAAGAGGTCAAATATTTTATAGAAAAAACAACTAAAGTTGAAGAAAAGATTTGTAGAAATACCACAAGCCAGCAATGGAACAACAATAGCTGGAAATTTCTGTACTTTAAAGAATGTGTACTGTAGTGTTATGTAACGAATGTTTAACCACAATATAAACTCTTAATAGCCAACAGAACCCTGTTGCATATTTGGTTCACTTATTTGTATTAGGGTGACAACTGTTTTCTGAGATTTCATACATAGAAAAAAAAATTTTAAATAACCATTCGCTTATTGTAGACAGAATTATAAAATATCTGTCCTCCTGTCTGCAAAAAATCATATCTTTCACAAAAATTAAATTTTTGCTTTAAAAATAAATTTGTGCTCAAAAAGGCACTTTAAGACAAAAAGTTAATATGCGCAAATCCACACTTTTAATAAAAAGCCACTTCTGGTGCAAAATGTAAATTTGACCAAAATTTCCCTTTTGAAACAAACATGGCTGTCATTTTGTGTAAAAGTTATCACATTTCGTACAAAATATAAATGTTGGTCTAAAAAGTTAAATATAATATTTTCTTGAAAAAATCACATTTTATACAAAATGTAATTTCACATAAATATCGCTGGCCTTTTGTACAAAAAAATTATTTTTTACACACAGAGGTAATTTTATTCCTTATACCCCATTTACACTGCAACGAAATCCAGTACTTTCGAGATTTCGAGCAAAATCTATTTTTTTTTGTCTAGATTTTCCATACAAAACAAAATCTACTTCGCGACCAGATTTTGACGAAATCTTAGTACTTAGTGATGCTCTAAAAAATACTTCCCTGCACAAAAAAATAATAACATTTTAATAAAAAAAAAAACAAAACAAACACTTTAATGGCGGATTATTAAAACTATTGAGGAAATTAAAAAAAAAATTGAGAAAATAGTAAAAAATAGAAAAGAAAAAATATATGATATTGGTTAGAAAAATAAAGTTTATTATAAATAAAAGGTAATGCAAATTTTTAAATGCCTATTTTTTTACATTTAATTATGTTTTACAAAAAAAAAACTTTCAGTCAGCTGGTTTTGTTTGCAAACAAAATCTCACTATTGTCAAAAAAGGAAAATGTAAACGTACTAGATTTTGAAAAAGATTTCAAATAACATCTACTATGTAGATTTCGTTGTAATTCAAACGGCTTATAAAACGTAAATTTTTGCTCAAAAGACTTCCGAAAAAAGTTAATATTTGCAAAAAAAAAAGTCACTTAGTCCAAAAAAGGTACTGCTTACACAAAAAAAGTCACTGTTCATACAGAAAGTCACTTCTCACATAAAAGTCTCCGTTTACATAAAAAGTCGCTGTTTACACAAAAAGTCACTTTTAACACAAAAAACCACTGTTAACAAAAAGAGCCACTATTAACAACAAAAGTCACTATTAACACAAATAGTCAGTCTAACCAAAAAAAGTCACAAATATAAAGTCCCTGTTAACACAAAAAGTTACTGTAAACACAAAAAGTCACTGTTGAAAAAAAAGTCACTGTACACAAAAGTCACTTTTAACACAAAAAGTCACTTTTTACACAAAAAGGTACTTATTACAAAAAGTAATTTCTTTACTATTTCTTTTTCAAGATCGATTCCTGTCAGAGACTATAGTCTGTTTCACTACAGTGGGCGTAAAGTCAGTATTGGTATATTTTTTTTTTTTTTTTAAATTAACATAAAATATAAATTGTATTGGTGCCAGAGACTTCTGTATGACTACAATGGGCTGAAGGTCTATGCCTCTATTGCTTGGTTAATTAAGTAAGAATATTATTTGTAATTTCATGAGTAACTTTTTATACAAAAATAAAAATAATTTGTAATTGAATTTTCAACATATCGCTCATTTGCTGCATCGTCGTTATTACTCAAAAAAATAAATTTTGGAATTTATGATGCAGAATTATTCGCTATGTTTTTCTTTATATTGTGTATAAAATTTGTCTTTATATCTTTTATACTTCCCCGTTTGAAGACAATATGTCGTTATTTTATCTAAATAGTGTAATCAATCAAAAAATTTAAAAGGGTATATTTTGAAATATATTTTTTTGAGTTAAGACGATGTTGCAGCAAATGAGCGATATAAGAAATAAATAAAAATAAATATTGGGGCCCCTAATGTTCCATTGCATTAAACATTCAATGATTCTTCTGCACTTGCGACCTACTTTGCCACTTGCGACCTACTAATTGAGATATTAAACTAAATACATATTTTAGTTTTGGGTTTTCATACAAATTCTACGTATTTTTTTATTAATTTTATATTTTTTATTGTATATTTCACATTTTGATAAATTGAAAAATATTGCCTATATATATGAAAAAAAGATAAAATATATCGCGATTTTCACGTTTTATGTGAAAAATTACAAAAAAAAGAATATATTAACATTATTTTAAAACAGATTCAATTTGAAAAACAGAACATTATTTGCACATACGTAGAATTTGTATGAAAACCCGAAACTTAAATATGTATTTAGTTAAATATCTCAATTAGTAGTTCGCAAGTGGCAAAGTTTTATATACCATTGGATGCTGCTTCAAAAACTCTTTTCGATTATACCAAATTTTATTTATGTCGTCTTGGAGCAAAGTCCAAAAAAATTCGAAAAACTGAAAAAATACCTTTTTTAAAAATGGTCCAGCTCACGGATGGTCAACGCTAGAACCAAAATATTTTGGGAATCATCATAAAACATATCAACCTTTATTTTCAGAGGGGTAACAAAATCACTTTTTTTTTTTTGAATAGCTCTAATGTACATATTTTTCCCACACATGTGTATGAAGAAGAATTGTAGTTGTTCACACAAGCGTATGTGTATTTTTAAGGAATTTGTATGAGCGTCGATATGGAGTATGTGGAGAAAATCAATTTTATTCTCCATTTGCCGTTGGCAATTTGCATAATAAGGTCGTTTGGCGCAATTTGCATGTGAATGTTACATTGTGTGTTTTATGATATATTTTGTTATTTTTCGTTTCGGTTTTTTTGTTGCCTCTGTCGGAATTCTACTTCTACATGTTTAATTTTTTTGTTGCTATTTGTGGTTTCAATGCTCTATTTAGAGGTTTTTTTTTTTTTAAAAAATCCATGAATGTGTTGGGGAATCAAGAAAAACTTTGAAAAAATCTTCGGTTTTGCAAAAACTGTTGTGTGCAATTACACAGTGTTAATATGCTTTTATATACTTTATGATAGTTCGAGTTTTTTTTTACATATGTGAGCGAGCAGGTGGAAAAGGTTTTTTTATAAAGACAGTTCTAAAAGAATTCTTTTGAATTTTCTACACAAAAAGTCACATATTTTATACAAAAAGTCGCACTTTTTTATAACAGATAAAATTTTATATAAAAAGTGTGTTTCTACACGAAAAAATCACAATTTTTACACAACAACTACCTTTTTACCCAAAAAGTTACCTTTTACGAAAAACAAGGCACCATTCATAAAAGAAAGTTATTATAAACAAGAAAAATTTCACCTTTTACACAAAAAGTCGCCTTGTGCAGAAAACTTTTAGTTTTAAACCATGTTTATGCAAAAAATTACTTTTGCATTGTTTATAAAAGAATTCCCACTTTTTATTGAAAAAGTCATCCCTCTTATATAATAAGTCGTCCGATTTAAATTTTATTTACGAATATGGTATTCCATATGACACTTTATTTGTCGTTATTTTTTCTGTGTTACACAAACTGTCACACTTTTTAAGAAAGAAGTAACATTTTTTTAAGCAGATTTATGTACATAACTTTTTACACAAAATGACACTGTTTACACAAAAGTTATTTGTATGGAAAAATTGCATTTCACCAAAAAGGCCAACTTTTTCCAAAAATTAACTATTGAAAAAAACCTTTTACACAAAAACTCACTTTAAAAAAAAATCCCCTTTTGTAGAAAACATCCAGTTTAAAACACAAAAACATTTTAACACAAATAATTACTTTTATAGTTTTTATACAATAGCAGAGTTCAGAAATAGGCTTGCAAAAGAGCAAAGATCACTACAGCAGTGATGCACAGTTTTTATGCATTTACGAACGTACCCCAAATCCAAAATATCGTAGCTCTTTTAAGAAATCTAACGGAAAATCTGTGTATCTTGTTGATGGATTTAACAAAAGAACAGCTCTAATACTGAACTCCGCTATTGATTCCCACTTTTACATTGAAAAGTTACCTATTTTATATAAAGAGTCATGATTTTTACACGAAAAATCACACCTCTTAAGAAAGAAGTAAAACATTTTGTTTAAGCTGAAGTCACATTTTTGAAACAATCGATTTGGAAAACGAAACGATTTGAAAACGATTATATCGTTTTCACAATCTTTTAATATTGATGTCTTCTACATATTCCTCTTATTTCCAGTCGCTATTCTTTTTAATTGTGTATAACATGAGTTTATTGTACTGTATTTTGAACAAAAAATTAAGATTATAATTCAGAAATTGATTTTTAAATCGCTCGAAATTCATCACACCTTTTGAAAATGTTCGTTTGAAATCGATCGATTTTCTTCACATACCCGAATATGCCTTTTTACTGTTTAAAATTTACTTAAGTATGTCATGGACTGTCTTACAGTTTTCTGCTAAGGACTCCTTTGTCTTATTAGTATTTCAAAGTGTATTATTTTTTTCGAGTCATATTATGATCTATGTTCTAAAAGAGTTAATAATCCAAATATTTTTTTTTTTTCGAAAGCAATCGTATGAGTCGTTTCCTTCTTTGTGCTTGACTAGACATACTTTGTCATATTTAACACACAAGAAATTGAAAATACGAACAATATACAATCAACAGCGTTAAAAAACTCTAAGAATACTTGGCAATGTTTATGAATAATAAATATATTTAAAAAAAAGGAAACAACATACATTAGGGAAATACCCCTAGGCCTAACAACAAAGCTGCAAAGCAACGACAACAGCAACAATAACAACAGCAAGAGCGACAGCAACACCATCAAAACAAGTAGGGGACACTTGTGCTGTTTTCAACAACAACCTAAAGCCAGTTGGTTGTCCTTTTTATTCAAAAGAATCGTTTTTAGTTGTTGTATTCTAAACAGCAAAAATGAAAGGAATCAATGTGAACAAAAAAAGTTGTTCAGACTTCTTTTGTACAATGACCAATTGTAAGACTCTAAATCACATGATTGAAACATTAAAACTTTTTAATTGGCCAACTTTAGGATTATGACTGCTATTGCACAGGTAACAATGGCATGTCGCAAATGTGGAGCAAAAGAAATTATAAAACAAATGGGTCAGTTCATAAAGTGTGCAAGCGGAACAAATAAATCAAACTGATCATTGTTTAAGGAATTTATATTTTTATTTTTTTATTTTGTATGCCAAAAGTTAGGTGTTACTTGTATATGGATTTAATTTAATAATTTAAAAGAGAGCATAAATTAGACTTTTTAAATTTTCTGAAATAAAAATAGCAAATTCTTATTTATTTTCATTTGCTGTTGAAGATTGCGTCATTATTTGTTTCCCTACTGGTTTTATATTTGACGAATTAGGGAAATTTATCATTTGTTTAATTTAAACAATATTTGTTTTATTCGGTGAGTAATTCGCGAGCGGTCCTTCAAACCTTAAAATACTTTCTGGATTATAAATGTACACAAACACCTCCTTCAGTTGAATAGAGTCATGTTATAGTTAAAACTAAGAAAACAAGTTTGAAATCATAATATTTAAAAACATTGTATGTTTAATCTTAAACTTAAACTATTATGTTTAAAAGTAACAAAATTGTGATTGTTTTGCCCTCTACAGTAGTTAAATGCTTTTCAAGTACTTGCTTGGCTTGCTTAAAATTCTCACATTCTTTTTCTTTTAATCGTTGATTTTAATAAACATATTTACGTAGTAGTGCAAAGCAATAAAACAGAATGGCGACGAAGGTAATTGCGGGCTGTAAAATTAATTTAAAGATACCTTATAAAAGTGGAATATAACACGTAACAGCAATAACACATTAAATAAATTTTTAACTTAATTTGTAAGAGGGGTAAAAAAAAAACAAAAGAAAATTGCAACATGACAGAATAAGCCAATTGAAAAATAGACTGAAATAAATAACCGTAATCAAAGCTGCCGGTTTTGGTTCTATCTAACCAAAATTGGTAGTTATTTTTTCTCAATGTGGAGATGTGAATATTTTTTTCATTTTGGTTAGTTATTTTCTAAAATAATAATGCGTATGAATATGTTTTCCTTGATGCACTTGCAATTCGGTTTTTTTAAATTTTAGCGTTTAATTACATGGGGGGTTATAGCGTGTCTCGATTCGAAGGAAATAATTTTTTTTTTTTTTTTTTTTTTTTTTATTTATTTACTATCAATGAATCATTTTACATTCTTAGTTCTATAAATTTTTGAGTTACTATCATTAGATATTACAGCAAATAAATACATATTAAAATAATAAAGGTTCTTAAAAAATAATCTATTATATAGGAAAAAGATAGTGAGAAAAAACCTATATATAATATCACAAATTAAGTAATGGGAAGTTAAAGAAAACAAGGACTAACTTTATAACATACTAGGGTATGTAGATAATTAGTCAATGTTATATAAACTTCTCAAATGGGCAAAGTTTGACCTCCTGCATTTATCATTGAATGACAGGGTCATATCATTAATAAATTCATCTATTGTCTTTTGACCTGATAAATTATGTAGTTCTGCAGTAGGAGTACGTCTCGGCAGGTTGTATATGATTTTCAAATTTTTATTTTGAATTATTTGGTTACGTTTCTTATGAGTCTTTGCGCAATTTTTCCAAACAACACAACCATATGTAAGAATGGGTCGGATACATAATTTGTATAAGAGGAGTTTGTTTTTAACGCTTAATTTAGATTTTCTGTTTAGGAGAGGAAATAAAGTTCGACCACATCGAATAGCTCTTGAGCAAACATTTTCCAGGTGTTCCCTGAATGTAAGTTTTTCATCGAGTATTATGCCTAGATATTTAATTGACTTTGAAAAAACTATTTCTGTTCCCTGAAAATATAATTTCAAAGAAGGGACTCTTTTAGGGGATTTGTTAAAAGGGAATAAGATAGCTTGCGACTTCCCCTCGTTTATCTTAATTTTCCATTTAGCAAAGTATTTGGAAGCAGAAAAAAGTGCATTTTGCATACGCTTGACAATGGCGTTTGAGACCTTTCCATGAGAGATGAGGGCACTATCGTCGGCATAAAAAGCAACTTCATTACCAGTCTTTATCTTAAAGTCAGAGATGTAAATATTATAGAGTAGTGGTGATAATACTGATCCCTGCGGTACTCCCGCAGGAATGCTTTTTACGTCCGAAAGGGAACCGTTTACTTCGACAAAAAAACTCCTATCTGTAATAAAACTGTAAATTAATCTTATTAGATAGGTGGGACATTTTAGTTTGTAAAGTTTATAGTTAAGTCCATTGTGCCAAATTGAGTCAAAGGCTTTTTCTATGTCTAAAAAAAGTATTCCAGTAGAATAGCGTCTATTTTTGTTAATTTTAACAAAGTTTACTACGCGTTTTAATTGGTGGGTAGTAGAGTGTTGTGCTCTAAACCCATATTGACTGATATGGAGTAGATTGCCCTCATCGACGAAGGCCCTAAGTCTATTCAATAAAACTTTCTCAAAAATTTTATCCAGAGAATTCAGTAAACTAATTGGTCTGTAGCTTGTAGTAAGTTTAGAGTCTTTACCGCTCTTTGGTATGGGAATGACCTTTGCCCTTTTAAATCCAACAGGGAAATAACAATGTTTGATGCAAAAATTAAAAAATCGAACTAAATAAACGTAAGCTGATGATGGAAGATTTTTTAATATAATATTACTTATTTGGTCAGGGCCAGGAGCCTTTGAATTTTTAAGATTTTTTATTAAAATTTTATTTCGTCTAGGCTAGTAAATGTATTATTATCGTTGTTGGGCGATTCATCGCGAAGTATGTTTCTAGCTATCAAGTTAACTCTACTTTCAATTGGACTATCTATGTTAGAGGTGGTGTTGTGAGCTGCGGCAAACTGATCTGCAATAGCATTAGCTATTGCACCACTGTCAGTAACAGCTTGATTGTTAACTATTAATTTTTTGATAGAGATAGATTTACCTCTAATACGTTTGGTTATCCTCCAGAAAGTTTTACAACCAACTGAAAGTTTGGCTAAAAACTTGCCCCACTGCTCGTTTCTAGAATTACTAATGTGATAGTCAATAAGTTTGTTGAGTTCTCTGACTAATGCAAGTAATGTAGCTTTTCTTGTGACATCGGTACATCTTTGAAACTTTCTTCTAAACATGTTTCTGTTAGAAATTAGCTTTTTGCATAGCTTAGTTATTTCATACGTTCGAATATTGTGAGTTTGGTATGGGATTGTTGTGCTGCAAACGTTCTTAATAATATCAGAAAACTCCTGCATTGTTTGATCAATATTATGCCGAGTTAGTTGACTATTTAGGATCGAAGATGTATTAATTTTGTCATCTATTAGTCTTTTGAATTGTACCCAATTAGCTTTGAAATAATTTGGATAAAGTCTTGGATTCTCTTTGATTAATTCATTAATATGGAAGGTAATGGGTACGTGGTCGGAATATAAATTATTAGGGTGGGTGTCTAAGGCAGAAAATGAAAGTGAAGAATTTGACAAAAGAAGGTCTATAGTAGATGCAGATCTGTTATTAATATTTTGCGGAAATCGTGTGGGACTAGAAGGAAAGTAAATATAATAATTTGAGGAATTTTGATGATCATGCAAGAGTTTTCCAGCTCTGTTGGTTTTTGCGCAATTCCAGCTAATATGCTGGGAATTAAAATCACCAAGAATGAAGAAATCGCAATTAAAATCAGAGACAAAATCATCAGTATAATGAGGGCAATAAGCCGATATTAACATCACTTTCCTACCAGAAATGTTTAGCGAAATGCAGACATTTTCAAAAATTTTTGTCCCAAGTGATAATACCTCACTGTGTTCCACGGTTGATTTTATGGCTATAGCAACGCCACCACCATGGGAATTTCTATCTTTTCTATATATGCTATAACCAGGTAACTTAAAGTTATGGGTTGGTTTTAAAAAAGTTTCATTAAGAAATAAAATATCAATATTATTTTCTCTTAGAAATAAATGCAGTTGAATGGATTCAGAGAGTTTTGTAATGCCTTGACAATTCCAGTGCATTACATGAAGGCTGAAGTTTCTGAGGTTAGATTGCATATTTAAGCATTTGCATTATTACGTTGAGTTGTTCCATTTTTGATGTACATTTCTGGAGTTCAGCAACAGCTCGTGTAAATATGTTAAATAGTTCATCTATATTAAATAAGTCGTTCCTTGAGTTGTTTTGTTGGGCAGGCATTTTTACAGCTTGTGCGTAATTTCTTAAGGCAAATGTAGGACTATTGTCGGCTCCATCATTTGGTGGATGTAATAACTGCGTGGAAGTTGTAGGACGGTCAATGAAAATTTCATTGTAGACATTGTTGTGCGAAGGTTTACGATTCCTGTTAATGTTTTCACGTAATGCAAGGTAGTCCCTACGGCTAGGACAGCGGGGGTCATCCGCTCTATGATTTGTGTGTTTAAGATTTTTTTTTGTGCAGTTGAAACATTTATAGGGGGCTGGTTTGCCTTCTGGAAGCTTGTTAATTTGACATACAGATAGATCGTGATCATCTCCACACGCAATGCATACATTTTTACGGTGACAATTTTTGGAACCATGGCCGTACATTGCACACTTATTGCATAATGTTGTTCCTCCAGTAAACCACAATACTGCAAAGCCGTTTAATATTTAGAATATGAGTTTTAGAGTTTTGGGAACGATCAAATTCTAGCATATACAGTGCATCATCGCGAGAAGATCGAGCTGTTTTTATTTCTTTTATGCTGGTCACAGAGACATTATATTCTATTTTAAGTTCGTTCTCAATTTCTTTTGGTTCTATTTGCGGAAGACCATAAAGAAATAATTTAAACAATTTCGTATCTTTACTTTCGTGCGTGAAGAAACTAAAATTAACCGCCGTAAGCTTATTGATTGCGAGTTCATAGTTATACAAAGAATTAGAAATAATCTTAGTACCGACCGACATTCTTTTATATTCATAATCTTTTCCGATTAATTTAAGTACTTGAGCGAAACCATGGACTAAATCAACAACAATTGGTGGGATTACAACTTTGTACTCTTTTATTTCATCCTGATCACCTTCACTATATGTGTCATCTTCATTGACCAAAGTTTGCAAAATGTTGAATCGATTTTCGCTGTCACTATGTTTTTTTTTTTGGACACTTCCCCAACTTTTTTTTCTTTTTAAGGTGTTCATTAAATTTTTTTGTTTTTAAGTTCTTTTTGTTTCTCTTTTCTTTCACTATAAAGTAACTTAAACAATATGTTGTTATTGTTTTTTAACTGTAGATTTTTGTTTTTAGTAAGCACTGTGGATAGCAAGTAATAATTAATACGTCTGATTGCGATCGATGATTGCTTAAGACTGAAGGAAATTATTTACGACTTTGAATAATGAGTATTTTGCACTACGATTTTCTCATTAACTATTTGTTTAAAATGAACGGAAGTTTTTTATACTTTATCGAAAACAAAAAATCGCTTTCAAAACAGCTACCAGATATTTTTTCTAAAATTTTTGTGAAGAAAAAAATTACCTGTTGTGATTTTTATATTAGAAACGGCCATGTTCTGAAATTTATATCAAATGAAGTTTTGAATCGATGGAGATTTTCAAATAATTTTTTTTAATGAGCGTAGTTTTTCCTAATTTTAAGAGTAGTAAAGATAAGTGGTACTTAAAGTAGAAAGTGGAAAATATCACGCGGAATCGATTTCAGAACATGACTGAAAAAGTACATAAAAGTAGTTGAAGTGTTTCTAAAAACTTGAATAGAAGTAAAATGCTCTTAATTTACATTATTTACAGTAGTATATTTTGATATATTGAAATACACATAGACATTTTACAGAATTTTTAAAAATAAATTGAAATATAATCTATAATTTTAGAATTTACGGAGGTTGCCTACCCTAAGAAATTGGCGTGAATTTAAGAAATTTTAAATTTTACTTTTTGTAATCTGTCGCTATGTATATTTATTTAGTCTTTTTTTTGCATTATTTTTAATTTATAAATAAAATCTTTGACAACAATCGCCATTTCGCCAAACGTAAGTTTCCATCAACAAGAGGACTAAGAAATCGCAACATTTGACAGCCCTGCCACTGACAGTTAAAAAGCGGAAAATAATTTTGTTTGTCCTATGTTAATCCCGCGAAGCTCGACGCTTGTCTGCAACAAACCAGAGTCTCTGGCGGGAAGCAACACGCAACCCCGGCACGGATAGACTAGCTCACTACCAGCTAGTTTACCGGGGCACCCCGGCCCTTTTTTGTTATTTATAACTGTGAAGTGCAAATTTCGTTTATTGTAAAGGATATATTAAAAAAAATTCAATTTAACTCTTATAAAATAACAACATTTTTTATGATAAAGTTCTCAAATAAATAAAACTTTTAACATTTTTTATTTTTCGAATTTATTCTATGAGCTAAATTTCAGTTATGTATTTTATAAAGCTTTTTTGTAATAGCTCTATTCCTTAAATTTTAAGTTATAAAACTATTACAAAAAAGCCTTACATTTTAAGGAATAGAGCTATTACAAAAAAGCTTTATAAAATACATAACTGAAATTTAGCTCATAGAATAAATTCGAAAAATAAAAAATGTTAAATATAATAAAGTAGCTTATGAAAACAAATAATTCCCAGGTTCTCTTTGTTAAAACCTTTTATTTTAAATTTCTCGTTTTTTTTTAATATGTATAAGAATTACATATCTTGTTTTTTATCAATTTGTAATTTATATTTTCCTATTAATTATAATGTTTTTTACAATTAAAAAAGGGTATTTCTAATTAAATTATATTTTTTCACATTTGGTAACTTTTTCAAAAAATTTGGTTGTCAAAATGTTATTTGTCGTGGCAGCACTGGCCGTAATAACATATTACTGTTAATTCTGATCATAAAATTGTTACTTTTGACGAAAATTTGGTTAATGTTGACCTTTTATGGTTAATATTGACCAAATTGTGGTAAATTTAGACCATATTATGGTTGACTTTTGTAAATATATTATTTTGATTTTTGATTTTTATTGTATATATATTATGGTCATATATAACAATAATATGGTTACCAGCAAACAGAAGCCCTATTAAAATTAATCCAACCATAGTATGTTACTCTTAGAAAATGGTTACCTTCAACCATATTTGGTCTGCGTGCATCATTAGCACTTGAGTGTTTTTTTTTTTTTTTTTTTTTTTTATTATTATTTCTCGATCATGTAATCATCGTTTCATCGTCAAAATTTTCGGCGCCATTTATTCGCTCTTACTTCAGTACTGCTATTATGCAATTTATATTAATTTAAGAGAAGGAATTTTAGTCAAACCTCCAAAAAACAGGGAACATTGCTCCAACTGTAAGGGGTATAACTCTTTTAAACATGGCAAATAAAATCATAGTTGACATCCTGCACAAACGCATATCAGCCATTACCGAACCACATCTAAGATGAGAACAAGCGGGACGTAGACCAAGCAAGTTAAACATTGATCACATAAATAGCTTGAGGGTAATTGCTGATAAGTCGGTCGAATGGCTCGCCCCTTTACTTAGTTTTCGTGGACTTCGAACATGCTTTTGACACATTACAAAGCAATGTGATCCAGAAAGCTATAAGATGCAAAGGATTTCCCTTGGAGATAATTAAGCTAATAAAGGAGCTCTACAATAGCGCGTATTGTTCTTTACTACATGAGGGCTCATGTGCAAAACCCATTAAAGTAAACGTCAAAATTCGTCAAGACAGTGTTTTGTTTCCACTATTGCTTAACATAGTACTTGACTTAGTTATGAACCACTATATATATATGCAGCGTGGTATTTCATGGCGTCTCCACGATAGGTTAGATGATATCGACTATGCAGATGATGTCTGTCTTCTTGCCGCTTCTCTAGTATGCAATCCAAGATTCAATCCTTTGCTACTTGTGCAGCTAAAACTGACTTAAAAATTAACATCAACAAAGCCAAATCAATGCGCAACTTTCGGTTTAATGCTTTCAATTTGTTAAAAACTTTTGCTGTTTAAAAAAGTGGGGGCAGCATAAAAATATTTTGAATTGACTTTCAGGAGATCGCAAAATATCTAATGTCACACCAAAGTCAAGATTTTTTCTGAAATCTGTTTTTCGATATGGCTGCGAAACTTAAGAACTATGCAAGCTTTTGTAAAACGCTGCGTCAAGCGTATACCTTGAATATTCTGGCCAGCCACAATATCAAATCAAGATTTGTGAAAACGTACAAATCCAGTTCCTTTGGGTTTGAGTATATGATCGCGTAAATTTTTCTGGCTTGGGTATACAATGGAAAAGTCTGCTAACGATTTTACTTGACATTCCGTCAAATATAACGCCCAAGTTTCTAGGAGACCTGGCAGACCAGCAAATACTTGGCGACGATAAGTTGAGAACGAGTTGCATAAGCCAGGTGTATCCTGGAGTGAGATGATACTAATATAAAAATAATATATAAATACAATTTAGAACATTTATTGCGGCGTAGGTTCCACTGGGAATTACAGGATTATTAAATATAACTTAAATATAGTTTTTATTTTACTTTAAACCACGTACGTTTTCATCTGATTGTAGAGTAACTCACAAAACCAAGATCCTTTAGGATACAGTACTCCATCATTGCTTGTAAACAAACACCTCGATGAGGGCCGTCTTAATTTTAGGTGAACTAATTTTTTTTTAAAAAGCGTATTTACTATTGCTGATAATTTTACCAATTTTAATTTTTATTCTGTAAAAAAATTTAAATCATTTAAATCTTAAATCAAAATTCTATGAAACATAATTAAATTTGAATGTATGTACTCTGCATATTTTCAAGCATTCCAGTTTATATCAGCATTTATTTTTACATTTTCTTTTTCGCATATAATTCAGTTAAAGCAGACTCTATTTAATTTTACTACGCACATATGTGCATGTATGTATGTTTAAATATTAGGACGGCCCTTATAATGTTTTCGATTCAAACAATTTAATTCCAATATTCCGATATTTACCTAAAACATAAAACAAGAAATCCAATTTAAGATGTTCTATTTTCAGTTAATCAATGTGACTCTGATGACCATAGTATGCATGTGTCCAATTCTCGTTCTCGTAGTATCGTAGTATTCGCTGTAATCGTATTCGTAATCGTCTAATTATACAATGTGGTATATTTGTTGTTGGCAGTTTTTATTCAAAAGTGTTGTCACATTATACGAAAATTACAAAATATTTATGACATTGCTTGTGCTTTCAATGTAATTCTTTGGCGTTGCGTTTTATATGATTAGGGCCTAAGTCTCACATTCTATTTGATACAAATTAACTACATATTATTAATTAAAATCAAAAGAAACCTTAAATCCTAAATAAATCTATAAGAGTTAGAAATTCCTTAACATCAAGATTAGATCAAAAATATTTTATGACTCAAAAATATATAAATATTTTTTGTGATTCGATATTTGGAAGTCTCCCTTCCTCATAAGGCCTATAAATTTGTTTGTCATTTTTGGCAATTTTGGTCACACGCGCTCATGTGCGAAACTTTTAAAACACTTCTATTTAAACCATTTCTTTTTTTGTTCCCACATAAAAGAAACTTTTGTTTTAATCAAAGTCTTATTGCAAAATTTGGTTTCCTAGTGCTAAATTATTAATTAAATTAAAAAAAAAACATAATTCTCAATTTGTTGGCAGCTTTCGCCATCTTTAACTTAGATTTAGACAAAATACTCGCAAATGCTCTTCTTGTTTAAATGTTCGGAATACCTGCTTTTAACAATATATGATATAAAATGGTCATAAACAGCTGCCCGTTTGTCAGCTTCGTTACGTTTTACTCGCCATCAATTAAATAACTCTGAACTTGGCAAACTTAATTTACCTAGAAAATAACGTTTTTAAAGAAATTTGCAAGTATTTGCAGCTCAAGTTAGATATTTATGGAAGATATTTTATTGCCCAATAGAAAAAAATAAAGTTTTATAACTATCAGTTGCATTCATTTTTTAGGGGATAAGTGAAATTCCAATTCAAAGTCCAATTTATTAATATGCAATTCACTTTGATTCTGCCGATACAATCGTACTAATAGAAGGATTCCCCAATATTTCAATACATATAAAAAAAAAATACTCACTTTCGACATTAGTGTTAATTTTTACTTTTCTGTTATAAAAAGTTATTTGTATCAAAACTTTTATTTAAAAATGTATTTTACTGCACTTAGGCTGGGTTTTGAGATCTCCGTTAAACTTGGTTTTGTTAATCTGAAAACAGATTTGTGCCGGCATTACCAAGTTTGTATACAAAATTTTGACGGAATTGCAGGATACGTTAAACGAAGTTTAAACTTAATCCACATCTTAAAACCCCGGCCTCAATCATTGATCCTAACTCGGAAACAAATCACATATGTTTGAATCTATAAAGTTACGGTAAATCCACATTGTAGAAAAACATACACGCAGATGCTTATTTTGGTATGTTTTAAGTCTAGTAAATTAAAACAATGTCAAAATTGAAAAAAAAAAATTTCACTTTTGGCCAAAAAAAAGACAAAAATTTCCTATAGTGTACCCAATAAAAAAAATTCACCTCAACCCACAAAATAATCAATAAACCAATATCAATATAATTTTCCAAACCCTTAAGGAAAAAATAAATTAGGAAAAAATTGCAAGAAATAGAAAATAATGTATGATAATATTCATTATTGAGCACAAGTCCCTTAAGGCGAAACTCTTGATACTTCATGTTGTTGCATATAGATGCTCTACAACTTTACCACTGCTGGCTGGTATTAAAATACTACGAGCATGTAGTGCATTCCTAACTAACTTAATGTAGAATTATAATGGAATAAGAAGCTTGCGTGTGTGTTTGTGTGTGTGTACAGTCATCCCTATTCATACAAAACGACAACAATGTACACAAATAAGACTTGTTTTCTCTATATGTAGTGAATATATCTGGATGTAACTGAATGGAATGAAGTGAATGCTCGTTCAATGAAAATACTATAAAATGTCTTGGAAGGACTTTAAACAATAGACAAATAAAATTATGGTTTTAGTTGCAAATATGAAAATGTATGAGTTTATCCTTATAAAAACACACACACACATCTATATTCATATGTATATATCCGGAATAAAGGAATTAAGTTAAGTAGTTTTTTATATACGAGGATAAACACTTAATTTAAAAAATCATTTAATTCACAAAAAATAGAGAAAATTAAAATAAAAGTAAAATAGGCAGAGTAAAAAAAAACAAAATCGCTTGAATACTAATTCCATCAAAACTAATGTAAAATGGGAAAAAAATCTTACGTCGTGAAAAATCTTATCAAAATCTCTTTGAGCTAAAAAAAATTACACACACATTAAAAATGCGCTAAAACTGTATATTAAAAAACTCTAGAGGAGGCCGACAATACTTTCCGAATTGGAAAATGAGCTACAGACTGAACATTTGTACTAACTAGAAGTAAAAAAACGCGAACAAAAACAGAATTATTTTAAATCAATTAAATTAAAAAGTTTATAAAAATCGTTATAAACTGTAAAACAAAAACTAAGAAAAAAACAAAAACAAGTTCTTCAAAATGTTGATACACAAATTCTTTGCAAAATTATCGTAAATTCGAAATCGCTGAAACAAATCGTAAAAAATAAAAAGTGAATAATCTTACAAAAGGAAAAAAGACTTAAGAAAATCTCCTTAATCTTAAAATATATAAAATTAATTTTAAATCGGAAAAAATATTAAAATAATTTTTATAAAAAAAATTACAGTAAATTAGAAAAATTGCTTTAACAGGAGAAATCGTATAAATTTAAAAAGTGAGTTAAAAAAAAACGAGCAAAATAAAAATAATTATTTGTTGATAAAACCGCCAAATTGAAAAAATATATAACAAGTAAGAATTTTAAAATTGTAAAAAAATTAAGAAGCTTACAATTAAAATGTGCAAATTAAAAAAAAACCTTAAAACTAATAAAAAAAAGTCAATTGAGCAAAGTCGTAAAAATAAAATTTAAAACGCAAAATAAGAAACTTTCTCAAACAGTATGTGGAATAACCTTCCTGCTGAAGTCTTTCCTCTCACCTTCAACATGAATAAATTCAAGTCGAATGTTCACAAGCACTAATCCCTCTTTCCTCCTTTCCATAACCTATTTTCCTAGTTCCAACACAATACAGTGCATTAGTAGGGGTCATCCCCTGAGTGCTGGTCCTTACCAAAAAAATGTTGAAGTTTCCTTAGTTTTGTTGAAGTTTTATTTGAGGATTGTTTTTATTTAAGTTTGAATATTCTCGTTTTAGTTACAAATTCAAAAGACGATAAAAGTAAATGTAAAAAAGTTAGTAAATATTAAAGCTTGTACACCTTTTCTACTTGTAATAAAATAAGTCTGTCTTATATCGACTTAAGCTTCTCTTCCATATAACCACAGGACTATTTACGTTCAACGTCAAAGTGTTTTTAAAATGAAACAAATGATTGTAGGCAATCATAACAAATATAAAAATCTGATTTATTTATAATAACGCTGATGAAAAAATTATGTCTATGTTAACTTAAAATTTTACAAAATTTAAGAAGACGCCTACATTTAAAGAAATCAGGTAATTGAAAAGCGATTTTCGTGAGTTTTGATTTATAATGTAAAATAAAAGACATCAATTTTAAATTGCACTTAATATGTTTATTATCGGTTAAAAGAACAATTTATGGCATTTACTGTTTGAAAATGATATCATGTAAATGTTGGCCATGACTACGTCTGAGGTGGTCCATTCGGAAGATCTAATTTTGGGGGACTTGTTCGAGCATAACAACTGGTATCTCGCTAATAACACGAGTTATGTTGGTTTTCAAAGCTTTCTTGTTCCTGAAAAAATCATTGAGATTTTCATTTAGTTTTTCCAGAGCCGATTCACTGCAAATAAGACGCAAATTTAAGTCTCCTACAGCTGCTATTTCACTTCACTACGTGCTGGATGTGGTCCAACCGGTCAAGTATCATACACTAATGTAAACTTGGGCTCAAATTTGCGAATGGTGTTGGCAATAGTGTTTTCAGTAGGTAGATTATGCGCACCGTGAGTTCCACGAATCGCGCGAAAAACATTTCCTACAGAACGCTGATTTTCGTCATACAGCTGAAAATTTTGGAGCCGCTGTTGGGGTGTGATTGTTTCCATGATGACTTGCAAAATGATACTGAACAAATGTGAAAAAGCAGTTTGATATGAGTCAAGCGTGATGTGAAAAAAAGCATATTGAAAATTAACTTAATCAATATTTATTTAATAAGTCACAAAAAAAAAACCAACAATTTATAAAAAATCTAAAACTGAACATCTGAAAAATTAAAGATACATAGAACAAAAACGAATGACTTTAAGCAAAAACAATATCGTCTAAATTTGAATAATCGCAAAATTAACTAAAAATTATGAACAAAAGTTAAGTACAAAAACATCGCGAAAACAAAAAATTAATGCAAAAATCGCTTAAATTAATGTAAAATTATTAAACAAACAAAAAATCAATATAAAACGTAAAGAACAACAGTAACCTTTTTGCAAACTAAGTCGTATAAAATGCGATTTTAATAATAATGAAAGCAAAATTAATTATATATTAAAAGTAAAAGAAAAAATCAGACAGAATTAAACAAACCAAAAAAAGAGTTTTAATTAAACGAATAAAACATTCATAAAAATACCCATTAAATCAAAACAAATGACAAATCTTTTATAAGCAAAAAAAAAAAACGACCAAAACTAAATTAAATTATAAATCCACCATCGCATTAAGCCTATAATGCATATTAAACTAACTTACACTCAAGAGCATTTTCCCCTCACTAACACACATTTACATATATTTATTCAGTCATTAAATTTTAGGTTACATTGACAAACTATGACTCCAAAAGCAGTTGTATACGAGTATAAGTTTGCTATTAAAACAAAAAAAAAATATAAGTTGCAAGTGCAGCAGAATATACAGGCAGACAGACATAAAGATGCACATAGTACACAGTTGCTCTTAATTTATGATACTTGTTTAAATAACACATTATACCAGTGTTGCTTATGAGAAATTCGTATTTCACATGACTGTGTACCAAATTACACATTTGACGCAAAATTACATACCCAATTCGCAAAAGGTGAATAAATTCACCTTGCAAAACCTTATTGGTATTCCTTATTTGCAATTAAATCGTAAGGCTTACAAAAAAAGCTTCAATTGCTGTATAAAGAAAGAACTGGACAAATATGTACAACAGCACGTACCCACTCACAGTATTTATTTCCGAGCATAAGCAGTAACGTTTGAAGAAGAAGAGCACAAAAATGTCTTTGTACCAGCCTAAGCCATTTTAAAAATTCGCTGCGAGTGGTTCTGTTTAATACAAACTTATTGAATTAACCCTTTCAATACTGCGGGGATATATAGGTCCCAGAAAATGTTCAAAAATTACTGGTGCGAAAAGTTGACGCTTTCAAGGCACTGGGATGGGACTAAACAGAAGTATTCCTCCCCTTGAAACCTGTCAAAAGAGGACTCAAACTGTGGACAAAATGCGATGCAATAACTGGACGAGAAACTGAAGTAACTGAAGGAACCTTGGGCGAGCGTGTGGTTCTAAAATTGGCAGAAACAATTACAAGTTCAAACGTAGTTTTATGTTTCGATTGTTTTTTCACTTCAACACGTCTACTTGACACCATAAAATGTTCTGCTTTAGGAACGTACTAGATGACCCGTGCGAATATTTCGCACCGTTGTCATTTTTGTAACATAAAATGAAAATAATTAATAGAAATTTTAGTAACTTCAATACATTTTGTTAAAAGTATAAAAATATTAGAAATCCTAATATATATCATACATATTTACATACATACATACATATGTTTAAATGCTTTTATAATACTTCTTTAAATACAATGTTAGAGGTATTGACATGATCATCGTTAACTTTTTGCCCGAACGAATCCTTAATACAAACAAAAATATCTTTAAACGTACGCAATTATATATAACTGACTTAGTAATAAACGGCATTATAGTAAATAGCGGTATTGCCAGAATGGATTTTAATACATACTATGTTATGTAGAACTGCATTACTATTAAGCGACCCTGTATTACCACACTTGAACAAAAACATTTAATCATATTGACAACAGTATTATCATGCAGTTCTATTCGAACTGCATTACTATTAAGCGACCCTGTATTACCACACTTGAACAAAAACATATAATCATAATGACAACAGTACTATCATGCAGTTCTATATAAAATATAATTTTTATCAATGAAAATATTAATTTTTCAATTTCTAATTATTTTTCGTCATTAGTGTTAGAAATAAGCTTTAAAATGAGATATCATTCATTAAATTTGATGGGGTGGTATGGGAGATATTTGCAACCGACAAAAAAGTGCTTTAGAAATAATATATATGATATGTCAAATCGTTAAAACACACCCAAGTTTGAAACTAAACTTAAAGAAAGAGGTGAATGTGAAATAGCAGTATGTGATGAAGGGATATAAGCAGTCCATTGGAAAGATACTAAAGATGTGTTACTTATGAGCAACTGTCACGATGCCACTATTGATACTACAGAAAAATGAAAGATGGTACTACTAAAAGTGTTGAATGCCCTGAAGCTATAATTTTCTACAATAAATTTATGGGTGGAGTAGATCATGCAGATCAAATGATTACTTTATACGACTTAGATAGAAGAAGTGCAAAATGGCGGAAGAAAGTATTTTTCAGGTTGCTAATGACCAGTGTTTATAATTCGTATATTTTGTATCAGAAGGCACCCACCAAAAAATTCCATTTATCGATTTCGCAGTAGATGTAGCTGAAGAGTTGATTAGCCATGGATGATCAGAATCTTTGTACAAACTGTCCAGAAGACAGGGCAGACTTTCAAAGAATGTCAAACTTTTCACAAATGTTGGAGATCATATTCCAGTTGAAAAAGGCGCCCGAAACAAATGCATAAGATGCCAATCCAGGAAAATTTAAAGAAGGACTAAACTCATTTGTCAATAATGTCAAGTAGCTTTATGTATTGATTGTTTTACACCATACCATACATAATGTAACAGTTTCAATAAAAATAAATATTTTCTACTCTTGAATACCTAAATTTGAGGTCTGATTATTTACTGCTGGGATATATTTATCCCATAATTAAACTACTGCCGGGACATATGTGTCCCAAAACCTTTTTCCAAAAACCCTATTTTCTAAACATCTGAAATTATGTAAACATGCTCCTTTAATTATTTACAGCATATTTACTTCAATTATACAGAAATATCTGCACTAGCCAAAAGTCGTATTGAAAGGGTTAAGGTACTTATTGACTTCAAAATATTGTTGAGTACTTTATAGCTGTTATTATTGTCGTTTTGCTCAACACTATTTAAAAAATTGTGCAACGTTCAAATTTATTTCTTATATCATAAAACATTAGAAAGTTTCTTCTTAAATTCTAAAATCTCTAGAAAGTTCGCACTTTTTTTAAATAGCGCAAAAGTTAATGTTAAAGAAATTCAAATCCAATTTGACAGTTACTTCCCTCTCACAAATAAACTGAGACTTTCTGTAACACAACATTCATAGTGTAAACGCAGACTTAAGCTGCCACAACACGAGTGATTTGTGTGTGTGATTTCTTCGCGTACCATTTCTTCACAAACGAACAAATCACAATAACCAGCTGTAGCAATACAATTTGCCAGTAGAGCATTGCTCGCAGAGATTGAAAGTGAAGAGGTCGGAGTGTAAAAAACAAATTTGACTGTGATGGAAACTAAAATAAATTACAAAAACTCAATGTTCGAAAAGAAAATCTTGACTGTCAAAAATTAATGAAAAAATAGAACTTAAAGTAAAATTACACATAGATTGCACATGAAACTTATAACACATGGGCTAAACATGCAAGTAAAAATTACACACAATTAGTCAATTCACAAGGTATACTAACATGTCATATTGTTAAAATGTCCTAATATTTCACAATGGCTTAAAAATATTGTTGTACGGCTCAGCCGCTCAGCGCTGGACTTTTCTGATTAATTACGACAGCACAATAAACACAGCAAGTAACGTTCTATTTATTTAAGACACTTTTTGTTAACAAACCAACAACAATATTTTTAAACCATTGTGAAATATCAGGACATTTTGACAATATGACATGTTAGGATACCTTGTGAATTGACTAAATATGTGTAATTACTTATGGACTGGCAACACTGCATTGTACTCAAACAAACGTCTGTGTTTTTGTGTTGAAAAACAATGTTGATGTTAAATCATTTTACTAAATACCAGCAGTTACTTTTTCCTTCAACTTCCACACACACGCACACAAACAACTTAACAAACAAACGCTGCTTGTTCAAAATAACTTTTACTGCTACTACTACAACGACAACTACATATTGTTGTTTGTAGCTGTTACTGTTTCTGCATATTTAATACATGAAAAGGTTGTTGTCATTGATAATATTGCTGACATTGTTGTTTGTTTTTAGTTTTACTATTAAATACTGATAAAATAATAAAAACTAGAGAAAATGGGAAATTTTAAAGTGGGTTCAGGAGCGTTTAAGAGCAGTAATATATGTACATATATGTATATACCGTTTTATACATACATATAAACGGAATTGTAATAATGTTAATGCAACTACTATAGATGTCGTCATTATTGTCATTTTATTCAGGGAATTAGAGATAATGGAGTTGCTTGTATTGGTTGGTCTTTGTCATAGTAAGCAGCTGCAGTATTAAAGCATTCATAAATTTATTTAGAACTCCTTAGAAGATAAAAACAGAAGCAATATAAAAGACGCCGTTTTTAAGAGCAGGTATAAACTTGATTTGATATTTATTTGAATTTACGAAGTGAAACAGAGAAAATATGAATTAGTACGAGTAGATTTGACTACGTTTTACTGTTGAAAAATATTATATTTTAGATGCCCCAAAGAAGCAGTGCTGCCAATTTAGTGGCTAGATATAGCCATTTGTGTCTTGATTTGATATATTTTGTGGTAAGACAATTTTATGACCAGTCCAGTACAAAATAAATCTACTAAATTCTTTTATTTGTTATGTCTTTAAATGTAATTTTTATTTCTTAATTAATTTAAAAAAATAAACTAGCTCCAAAAATTACGAATTTTGTGCCAAGCAGTGTTGCCAACTTTTCCATTTAGTGACTATATTGAGCCATTTTTCATCTTGTTTAGCAAAACAAAAAAAGCCATTAGTATTTTTTGTTTTTCTATTTATCGGTATGTTCTGACAATCACAAATCGCCTAACATTTGCGATTCTGACTTAAAATCGAATAATAGGAGTTCTGCAAATCACGATTAGAAGAAGTTTGGCAACTCCAAATCGCAAAAGTATGGTCAAATGAACTACAAAATTTTTAAGAAACTAAACTCTAAAAAAAACAATAAAATACAACGAAACAAACTTACATAAATATGTTCTCTCATAATTTGCACGAAAACTACTATTTTTTTCACAATGTCTTAGCTAAAAACTTTACATGATGTTTTTATAAATGTATTTTTCAATGTGTATCTTTATTCTAGCGATTTAACCAATCAGCTAAAAAATCCCTTGTGAATAGTTTTTTAATTAATATTTTTTTTTTTTGATTTCATTGCCTGTTTACCAATTTCGAACGTAAGCGTTGAAATAGAATTTTATATGGAAGATATTTTTAAAACTGTAAGTTTCCTAGACGCATAATAATTGTTGTACTTTTATTCTTGATGTTTTTGTTTTGTATTACTAAAAATAAGAAATAAAAATGTTGCAGAGCAGAAAAAATACATTCAACAATAATATAAAGAAGTGCTTGGCTTATGGATATACCAAAACAGAAAATCGGAAATACAAACGAGGAAATTCCTTAGAAATGCCGAAAAGTCTGCCGAAATAATTGACGTTAATTTAGGTTTGATCCGGCGTTTTCATGTGCTGTTAGAGTAACTAAATTGCGGTCTTAAAATTGATTCAGAAAAGTTGGGCGAATATGCAAGAGAAACTTTATAATTTTATTTGGAAGAACATGCCTGGTTATTAATGCCAGTAAGTGTGAACAGAGTCATTTGCCGTGGAAAGGATAATATAGTATATTGCACGCTTGCGACCGTACAACTTTCTGAAGAAGTTCAGGAGCCAAAAACAAACATCGCAGAAAATATCGCGAACTTTTTACTAGAAGAAACATCGTAAATTGACACAATTGCGGATTTATTTAATCGATCGATCGATTTATGTATCGACGGGTCCATACATTGCTAGTGTTTGTTAAGTACCCAAAATCAAGCATGGTTAAGTTATGCCAGAAGTTTTAGACTTGTTAGAATCATTTACAGACCCAAGTAATGATTACGAGTATTGAAACGATTGCACTAAGTCTAGTTCTGAATAGATGTTCGAAATATTGTTACGAAATGTACATATGTACATATGTATATTTTTTTTAATGTTTTATAATAAAAAACACAAAAAAATCAAAATTTTTTGTGGCCAATTTCACTAATTATACTTAAATATCAATTCATATTTAAAAATAGTTTTTGATATTATTTTATTTTTAAAAGCTATTTTTGGAAATACAAGATTTATTATTAATATCGAGGGTTATTATTCAAATAGTGCTATCTGAAATTTTTCGAAGATATATTTTTTATAGAAACGAATTCACTGACTGAAGGGGCATCTGTCATTTAAATTTGGAAAAAAAATTTTCCCAAATGGTTTTTTTCATAAATATTGTATTGTGCTATCTATCACATACGTTTTTTTCGTTTTTTTTTTTTTTTTTGGTAAAAAAGTGCTATCTTCATAAAAAATATATCTATATATGAGGAGCCGCAGAACAAAACGTACTTTTTCACACATTTAAAATTTTTGGGAAATTGAGGATTATTTATTTCGACCCCTTAAAAAACTGCATGAACCTGGAAATGGAAACAAGTTTTTTGCTTACCAAAAGATGAATCAAACTGCCGTAAGTCAACACATTAAATGTCAAGGATATTTAATATTAAACCAATTTTATATCGAAAAAGTACGTTTTGTTAAAAAAAAATGCAAAAAGTACGTTTTGTTCAAAAATATAGAAAAAGGAACGTTTTGGTGTGCGTTTTTTTAGACGATAATATTTTGACTGAATGTTTTTAAACCTGAACCATTAAAGTAAAAAATAAATAAAAAATAAGTAAAATTAAAACTTTATTATTTTATTTCAAATTAAATAGAAAACTAAACAATTCTTTTTTATAATTCAATACAGATTTTAAAGTTAATAAGTATAATACTTTTTAAATAGTTAAACTTTTTTCCCAACGTCGTTTTCAAAATGTTGAAATGAAACTCGCAATATTTAATTTTTTTAGCATTTTTAAGTTTTTGCTTTTTACGTATTCCCATATTTAAATTTTCTACAGATTCTTGTAATTCTTCCATGTTTTAATTATACTATTGTATTAATTATTTTTTTCATAACACTCATTCACCAAACAATAGTTAAATTATTGCAATTATTGGTGGATATTCTTGAAAACGCGTCGAAGAAATAAAAATTTACATTAAAACAAAAGCAAAGTTTAAAAAATAGTTTTTGTTTGTCAAACATTTCTAAATTCAATATACATACATACATGAGAATTTTGACGCGTTTCTCTCTCTTTAAAAAACGGTAAATTGTATGATAAACACAAAAAAATTTCTTAAACTTTGTTTTTGTTTTAATGAAAATTTTCACTTTTTCGACGCGTTTTCAAGAATTTATTATTCAACAGTTAATTTTAACGAAAATTAAATGACATAAATAAACGTCAAACAAATTAAGAATATTAAGAAATGTTATGTTATTAAAACAACTACTCGAAAAAAGGGCAAAAACAATGAAAAAAGCACGTTTTGAAAAATAAAAATGAAAAATGTACGTTTTGTTATGCATCAATTTTTTTAGAACCGATTTTCTTGGTAAAAAGAAAAAATTAAATATGCTAACTAGATTTTTTCTTAGATTTCGACCCAAATATTACAAAAATATCAAAAAACCAATTTGTAAAAAAATGCGAAAAAGTACGTTTTGTTCTGCGGCTCCTCATATAATAAAATGATAAAAATCGTTATTACAAAGTAGACATATTATACATCAAACGGTTTGGAATTGTGTCTTCATATCAAAAACTAATATAATTTTAAAATTTGTTGAAGACATTTTCCAATAAAAAAACTGCAAAAAAATTTCTTACAATCTGGCCCACGTCCACGTAAGCAAATGGAAGCACTTACAACCATTGAAGCCTGTTATTCCGCAAGAATATAATTTTTTTTTTTTTTGATAATTTAAAACATGCGAATAAAAATTAATTTTCTATCATCATAATATAAATCATAATTTCGAGCTATATTAATATGATAACGCGTTTCTTAATATTTTACTTTTTCATTAAATATTGTTTTGTTAAGAAAAAACTAATTATTTCAATAAAAAATCGTGTTACTTAAACTAAAGTCTCAAATAGTATTCATTACAGCTCATTTTATTTTTGTTTAAATAGTGCTATCTGCTTATTTCAATGTTCAATCGATAAAATTTTTATTTGTAAATAGTGCTATCAGACATATAAGCGCGAATATCTGGAATTAAAAAAAATTAATATATGTATGATTAAGACGTTTATTTTTAATAACATTGTAAAAAAAAGTTTAGTTAATACTTTTAGAGTTATAGAAAAAATCAGTTTTTTTTGCTCTCCTGTAAAATTGTGATTTAGCTGATAGCACTATTTTAACAATAACCCTCGATATGGTTTCTCTATGACGTACTTAATTCCCAATTTATATTTTTGATGTATACACTGAAGTGTATTGTTGAGAGTAAACTAGTTTCTATGCGCATTTCACTGGGTGTTTAGGCCAGATCATCAGGAAACCTTTTACAACGACTTTAGAAGAGCTAAAAATATTATACAAATAAAACTGTAAAGCGAATAAGAATCTTAAACGCTCAGAAAGATAAACTCACTATTAATTGTTGTTGTTTTGATATTGTTACAAGTAAAACCTGAGTGTTTGAAATTCTGACTCATTCTCACTCACTCAATGAAGAAATGGGTCTGGTTCAAATCAATGACAGATAGACAAGTTTTGTTTCTAAGAGACCGAACAGTACGAGTCTTAGTTTTCCCTAACGCCGGGAAATGGCATGACCACTTCGTGCTCTTCTACGCCGCAACTCCAACTTAGGTCATTGTAAGGGTGCCCTAGCCTTTGGGAGTGTAGTTTTATATAGCAATTATTATTTAATTTCCTAATTGTCAATATTTAAGTTCAATGGATCAAAATGAAACAATTCCATATCTCTGCAATAAATTACATCGAATTATTAGTGAAAAGTGAGGGGAAACCAAAAAGAAATGTTGTTGATTTTCTAAACAAATTTATCAAATGTAAAGTAAAAGGTAAAATTACAACGTTATTGTAATAAAAAAAAAGTCATAATTCCAAGCTTCGCGTCAAAGCGCAACATTTCTCTTGGGCTTACACCAAAACGAGTTTGTTTACTCTGAATCAAATCAAAACGCAACAATTCCAAATTTATTTTATACTTAACTTAAAATTTACCCGCCAGAGAAATTAATTTTTTTCATTGTGTTCGTTTCGATCAGTCAATTCTTATTGTAAAAGTACTGTAACGATATCATCTTACTACATCAAACTAAATCGTGTAAAGTTTATTCTACAGTCTTAAAGATATTATTATATGCTCGATTACTTTCTGTAGCTTATATAAAGCTTATTATAGTAAATATCAAAAGATTTACATAAAGATATTTTTACCTGTATTCATATTTATTTTCACATCAAAAGCAAAAAAAAAATAATCCTTCCTTTCACAAAATACAAATTCTCTAAATTCTATATATTGAGAGTTTATATTCAAATAGTTCTATCTCCAATTTTTCGAAAACGAGTCATCTGTCATTTTATTTTAAAGAAAAAAAAAAAAATATTTCCAAATGTTTTTTTATTTGTTGTGCTATCTCACACACGTTGTTTCTTTAGCAAAAAAGTGCTATCAGCATTAAAGAATGTTTGTGTATATTATAAAAAAATAAAAATAGTTTTTACGAAATATGTACTTACATACATATGTACGTATGTATGTATATATACGTTGCAATTTGTGATCTGCCAAATATTAATTCCCTACAGCACACAGAGGGTTAAAATTTACTACAAATAAGGATTAATTAAAAAGCAGATTTTTATCATACACAGTCATGTTTGGCATTAAGTGAAAGTAGGTAAGATTCTACATCACCAACTCCTCAAATTAGTACTTTGAGTAATTAACTTTTTTGGCAGTAAGTTAAATTCAAATAATTTTTACAAATTTTGTTAAAATTCAGATATTTCGAGTACAAGTATGTTTTTATTAATGGCCAATTTCACCAAATTATTTAAATTATAAACCGCATTGTTTTGTTTTGTATTGGGAAAAAGGGTCCAATTTGAGGCGTGAAAATAAAACAAAATATAATGTCAAAATAAAATATAAGAAAGTAACGGTTCTATCCATTAAATTATTTGGCTAGAGATCAGTTCAATAAATTGATAATAAGTGGAAAAAATGTCATTGAACGAATTAGAAAGTCACAAGTTGATTTGTAAATTTTGTGAAGATATTTGTTAGTTTGAAATAACTAATTAGTGTGAACTCAGACTCATTTAAGAAAATATGAAATTTTTCGTCACTTTTCTAAAATTCAAATCAAAATAAATGTTATTTTCATAAATGACAATAAAAGCTTTCGAAAGTGGAAAACCGTTTATAGAAAACGACAATCCGGTAAAAATATTTGATACAATGAAACCAAACTCGAGCTATGTTGAAGGCAGAACTGGTCCAATGTACTGCAAAATCTTATCGTGCGTTGGTAAATTAATGCAGTTTTAAAGATAAAATGGTACAGAAATAGCACATATGAGAGTAGTTAAATGTGCAAAGAAAACTGTTCCAGCTGTCTTAGAAAAACCGTCAGCTCTCATCAAACAGCATAGTGGAATATTTTATCTATAATTTGTGTTTTATGTATGTTTGTATGACTTTGAGTTTGTTGTTCATTCGTGCTTGTGAAATCGAATCCCTCGGTAATTAAATTATTTTGTGTATTTTCTAAACGAAGATGCACTTTTATGATAAGAATTTTTCGAAAATTAGAACTACCCCAGGAACAAAGTGGTTCTAATTTACGAGCGTCTACTGTAATTATAATTTGAGTTTTGTTTTGTTGAGATAAAAAACTGGCATTGAGTTTTAAAATTTTACTTATTAACGCATTTCTTCAATTATCCTTGAAATTTTTATTACATTTTTTTTAAATTTTGTTTAAAGGTTTTTTTTTTAATTTTTATATAATTGTTATAATTTTATTTAACTTTTATTATTTATTTGAATTTGTATTTTTTTTTTAATTTTTATTTTATTTTTTAATTTTTATTTACTTTTTAATTTATTAAGTGTTTCTTAATATTTTACTCTCCCATAATGTTTTTAATACTGTTTTCTTAAAAACACTAATTATTTTAATAAAATTTAATTTTTGTTAAGCTAAAGCCTCAATTACTTTTCATTACAGCACATTTTTATTTTTGTTCAAATTGTGATATCTGCATATTTAAATTTTTGAATCGGCGAAACTTTAACTTGTAAAAAATGCTACCAAACATAAGCGCGAATATCTGGAAATAATAAAACATTTATATAGGCAGGATTTGGACGTTTTTGTCTCCTGTAAAATTGTTATTTTGTAAATAGCACTTTTTGAATATAAGCCCTCGATTTGCTGCACAATCTCTTGTATTCTATTTTTAGTATCCTTTTTATATTTAAATTCTGATAATGCTGTTTATAATACTAAAGGAAACAACATTTGTAGTAACGCACACAAATCTATTTCCAAATACAAAAACAATTTTACAATTTATTGTTGTTATAATAACGAAATTTTGTTCTTGCTGGGAAAAAGGGTCCAATTTGAGGCGTGAAAATAAAACAAAATATAATGTCAAAATAAAATATAAGAAAGTAACGGTTCTATCCATTAAATTATTTGGCTAGAGATCAGTTCAATAAATTGATAAAAAGTGGAAAAAATGTCATTGAACGAATTAGAAAGTCACAAGTTGATTTGTAAATTTTGTGAAGATATTTGTTAGTTTGAAATAACTAATTAGTGTGAACTCAGACTCATTTAAGAAAATATGAAATTTTTCGTCACTTTTCTAAAATTCAAATCAAAATAAATGTTATTTTCATAAATGACAATAAAAGCTTTCGAAAGTGGAAAACCGTTTATAGAAAACGACAATCCGGTAAAAATATTTGATACAATGAAACCAAACTCGAGCTATGTTGAAGGCAGAACTGGTCCAATGTACTGCAAAATCTTATCGTGCGTTGGTAAATTAATGCAGTTTTAAAGATAAAATGGTACAGAAATAGCACATATGAGAGTAGTTAAATGTGCAAAGAAAACTGTTCCAGCTGTCTTAGAAAAACCGTCAGCTCTCATCAAACAGCATAGTGGAATATTTTATCTATAATTTGTGTTTTATGTATGTTTGTATGACTTTGAGTTTGTTGTTCATTCGTGCTTGTGAAATCGAATCCCTCGGTAATTAAATTATTTTGTGTATTTTCTAAACGAAGATGCACTTTTATGATAAGAATTTTTCGAAAATTAGAACTACCCCAGGAACAAAGTGGTTCTAATTTACGAGCGTCTACTGTAATTATAATTTGAGTTTTGTTTTGTTGAGATAAAAAACTGGCATTGAGTTTTAAAATTTTACTTATTAACGCATTTCTTCAATTATCCTTGAAATTTTTATTACATTTTTTTAAAATTTTGTTTAAAGGTTTTTTTTTTAATTTTTATATAATTGTTATAATTTTATTTAACTTTTATTATTTATTTGAATTTGTATTTTTTTTTTAATTTTTATTTTATTTTTTAATTTTTATTTACTTTTTAATTTATTAAGTGTTTCTTAATATTTTACTCTCCCATAATGTTTTTAATACTGTTTTCTTAAAAACACTAATTATTTTAATAAAATTTAATTTTTGTTAAGCTAAAGCCTCAATTACTTTTCATTACAGCACATTTTTATTTTTGTTCAAATTGTGATATCTGCATATTTAAATTTTTGAATCGGCGAAACTTTAACTTGTAAAAAATGCTACCAAACATAAGCGCGAATATCTGGAAATAATAAAACATTTATATAGGCAGGATTTGGACGTTTTTGTCTCCTGTAAAATTGTTATTTTGTAAATAGCACTTTTTGAATATAAGCCCTCGATTTGCTGCACAATCTCTTGTATTCTATTTTTAGTATCCTTTTTATATTTAAATTCTGATAATGCTGTTTATAATACTAAAGGAAACAACATTTGTAGTAACGCACACAAATCTATTTCCAAATACAAAAACAATTTTACAATTTATTGTTGTTATAATAACGAAATTTTGTTCTTGCTGTTGCTGAATTTATTCATTGTTTCGTTGCATTCTATTGTTATATATTTGTTAAGTCTTTATGTGTGTTTGTGTATGAGGAAAAATATATTTGTAAACAGCACAACTCCTACAAAGACATCTATTCTATTTTAGTGCATACTTTTTGGGATGGAAGAATAGAAGAAATATTTAAGTATTTAAGGTGCATTCCCTTGTAGATGTTGGATTCTTTTAAACTGTTTCATCTATTATTATATTACGTTTCAGAAGAAACTTTTTTTAAATGGTTGACTGTCTGTCTCGTGCTGATGTTTTGCTATGCATTTCCTGTTTTAGGTTGATGTAAGTTTCTTTTCTGGTGTTTGTCTTTGGGTTTTGTTATTTCTTACTTTTCACAACAACTTTTCCTTTATTGTAGAACACGTCAACATCATTTGTCTTCAAAGGAAATTATGTTACCATAAAATAATGGTTGGTGTTAGTGTGTATGGAAAAGAGTGTTTCAACACCAGTCTAAGTAGTGGAAAAAGAAAACTCTAGTAAAAAAGTTTAAGTCATAAGACGCGGGGAAATAACTTACGTTGTGCAACTGATGTGACATAGAAAAGAAAGTTAAAAACAGTGGATAGAAAAAATTCAGAACATAACCTGAATAAATGATTGTACGATTAATTTAGTAAAAAAAACTTCGAAATTACATGAGAAAAGTTCCAATAATCGCTGAAACTTTTTATTTCAAAAAGTAAAATATTAAAATTTTCGAAATTTAGTAAAAATTGGAAGGATTGTTTAAACGAAAAAAAAAAAAACAAAAGAACTTTATTGAGAGAAAGTTTCTTAAACCAAGTTCAGTTCTACCGAATCTTTGATAACCTCTACCGAAAGTAAGAATGTTTCAGGAGACTGCTTTATAAGCGACAAATTAATTATGAGACAAACTTTATAAAACCTGGCCTCACTGTATTAAAGTTCGTTGCGGTTTAAGGCGTATTCAAGTTTGTTCCAAAAATATGGGATCCATGACAAGTTATGGGCGGATTGTCACAAAGTTTAATGATTTAATATATAGATAGAACTTAATTTGATGGAATTTAAATAAAATATTATGATTTGTTCAGTTTTGGGTGTTAACGTGATTTTCAGGAGGGGATTTTATATTGGATCTATTGTAAATTATGAACCTCACAAACCAAAATGCGGTTGAGTGATTTTTGTTATTAAAAAAACTAAATTGGATCCAATTTTAATGTAGTTATACAATTTTGTTTAAGCGTTTAAAAGTGCAACTAGAAAGGCCTAAAGTCTATTTTACACCATAATTTTTCTTGAAAGACAACGTGCTGGACAGACAGAATCATATGGCTTAATCGAATTTAAATTACTTAACGACCCAGAATATGGATACTTTATCAGGACTAAAATAAATACTAAACAAGTAAGAAAGAGCGGACGGTCAATCCCGCTATTTGATACTCTAAACCACAGTATTTAAAAATAAATTTTCGAGTGTGTACCCTATTTGGGCCACATGGTTATTTATGGACTCGCCAGAACAAAAGTTATTTGTGCCGGATATATTTGAGATATCTTCATCTTATGAGATTTGTTTACTTGAAAGAGATTTTAGTTTAAATTCGGAAGGAGATCCAATGTTTTAAACTATAGAGGTATAGCTTAATTGGCAGTTATTCCCAAACTCTTTAAAAATATCGTGGCTGTCACTATTCCAACATATATCTAGGACGAATTCTGGTCATCTTTTGTAATTTATAACTTCAGTGATATCCTCATACTATTCTCACATGAAAGTTGATAACAAAGACTTTACATATTTTAATTAAGCATTTGATAAAGTAAAATGTGACCTTCGTATGTACAAGCTGGATAAAATCGGGCTCTCTCTTCCATACTTGTTAAATGTATGTTCACGGAGTCCCTTAAGGTAGTCAATTGGGTCCAGTGTTTTCCCTATTATTCAATAATGATTTTCCGTCATGTATTAAATATTCGAAAATATTAATGTATGCAGATGATGTAAAACTTTTCCTTAGTTTCAAAATCTCAACTACATCTTCCATACTCCAAGATGCTCTATACAGTTTAGACTTATGGTTTGAAATAAATTAGATAGATTTGAACACTGGAAAATGTGAACATATGAAGAAGATCTTTACCCTGTAGCTATACATTTAATAAGCATAAACTTGAAAGAGTAGAGGCTTTCATTGTAAAAGTTGTATAACTTGATCATAAACTGTGTTTTAATGCACATAAATCGCAGACCATACACAAGGCTACATGTGTACCAGAGTTTATCAATTGGTTAGGGAAAGGAGCTTAATGATCCCTATATCAAAAGACAATTATATATTTCATTAGCAATACATATTCTGGAATACGCCTCCTTCGTCTGGGATTCCCAGTATAAGGCTAATTCAAAAAAACTATAATCCCCTCAAAAGCAATTCCTTTTATTCTGTCTCCGAACAGTACATTGGATTCCGAATATCAACTGACCTCCGTATAAGAACTTTTTAAAACTTAATAATTCTCCAAGCCTAAAAAATCGAGAGATATATATAAATATCTACTTATGCTTAATTTGTGAAACGGTTTCAGAATTCCTACCTCGTAAAATTGAGATTTCACATCTTCCTTCCAGAAATAATTTTTGGCTTAGACTTCAATACATTCGGTCTAATTGCGTAAATAATGATCCTTTCTGCAGAACGAGCTCTAAATTTTAAAATGTATGTACGTATAACGATTCCTCTGATCCTATTGCATCAAAATAACCTCTTTAGGGTGTTCAAATATTTTTAATCTCAAATTTTTGATTCTTTAGAGGTTTACTGTTAAGGTTTTGACATGAGAGCGGCAACCTTAAAGCATTTTGACTGGTATTGGAACCGACAATTTTCCTTTCCAGGCCAACGCCGGTGATCCGTATATAAAAAAAAGCCCATGATTTTCAGTGATTTTTTGATATTTTTGTCACCTTCTGAGACGTATCGGTGTAAACGTGCCAGTCTGAATAACCTAGGAGAAACCTAGAAATAAAGGTGGCCCCTCACCTAAGCCAACAACCAGTGCACAGTGTAAGATTAAGCCATTCTAGGGAGACAAAATTAAATATCTTGGAAAAAATTTAACTAGACTTATGAATTTTGGTACAAGGTGTTACTAGGCTACTATGTACCATTGTCAAAAAAATGGGCGAAATTGGATCACTGCCACGCCCACCTCCCATATAACTGCCAAAATGTATAACTGATATTATTCGCGTTGGATAACCAAAAAGTAAAAAAGCGGCGAGTATGCATAAGAATGTTTAAAATAAATAATTAAAAGGTAAAAGTGATAATAAGTGTTTAATGTTTCTTCATTAATTTTAAAATAAGAAAATATTTCATATGTACATATAAATTAAAGTAAGAATAACATGTTATTTATAATGGTGTTCTTCTGGTATTTCTGGAGTACTTCAGCACAAATATGGTTTACGTAACGGTCAAGCCTTTCATTTTCGGGTGTTTTAAGCCATATATCAAAAATTTCGTGGTATGTGGTATTATCACTCATTATTCATAGATAATTTTATATGTGCCTTAAAGTAGGTACTTCAGACGTTCGTTTAAAACAAATTTCGTGTTGAAGCGTAATGACGAAATTAATTTATCGATTATAGAATTTAGTTTGTTTTTTTTCTTAACTTAACGAAAAGAGTAATTGTTTAAATGAAATAGCACTAAAATAATTTTCCAGTTCTAAAAATAAATTCTCATTATATTAACAGCGAATAATTTGAGCTTCAAAACAAATAAAAAATCGTTAAAAAATTCCATTCCAATAAAAATTACACGCTTTTAAAAATGAGCAATTTCATGTAAGTGCTTTTGTTGTTTTTAAATTACTCAAATATATTCAAGTAAACAATAACGTTATATTGTTATTGTTGACAAATTAGGCAAAGTTTTTGCATTTTCTAATTTTATAACAAGTGCTCTTTCATATTTAATAAATAAATTTACTCAAATTTAAACTCAAAAAACGACTTTTGTCCAGCTAGATTAGCAAAATCTTACACTGTGCAGTAGTTACTGATTGCCGTTGACAGGGATTACGACGTGGAGACTACCACTTTGATCACAGTGGCGGTATCATCACAATTGATGACAAGGTGAGAGAACTTGGCCTCATATTAACAGGGATAGTAAATGGCCTTACGTTACGTTGTCCTGCAAGAATCAATTCCTAGTCCCCAGAAGATCGCAATGCTTGGAGGGGAATTGCAAACGAACCTTTGGCCCATACTGGGCTGTAGCGCTAAGAATGATGATGATGACTTGATTTTTTAGTCTTACTTATTTTAAGCAATACAAAATATTAGTTTAATTTACCAATGAAAGTAGTGCGAAAAAATAGCCATATGTTTCATATATTACCTATGGTTAATTTTGGACCTACCAGCACAATATTTTGTCATGACATACTAGCTATCGTAAAATTTGTAATCGCTAAATTTAATGTCAATATGGCATTAAAAGTTATTTTGTAAAGAAATATTGTTATAGGAGCTATGGGCAAGTATATACCGATTCCAATAAAATTTATAAATTAAGTTTACAATAAAATAAGTCTTGACCAAATTTAACCTAAATACCAACATAATAAGATGGACACAAAGACTTTATTGCGAAAAGAATCCTTTATGGGGCCTGTATTAAACTATATACCTATTCTCTGCATTTTCAATAAGATTGGTCCTTGTGACAATTAAAACCTTCGTACCAAATTTGATCAAATAAAACAGCCAGCCTGACAGCCGGACGAACATCGTTAGATCGATTCGGAAAGTGATTCTAATGGCTCCGTTAGCTGAAAGTAACAGCAATGCTACCGTATCGTAAAAAAGTAAGACCAATCTATTTCTTACAGATTGAGACGTAAAATCTTCTTGCTAACTACAATTGATTTACATACAACAAAATGAAGCAGCTGATTTGCAATGCTCAGCTAAATGAGGCTTAAATCGAACGGTACACTTAAAGGTGCATCTAGAACCAATATTTTAAGGTGTTAAAAACATCTGCACAAACGCTTAATACTCTCCCCACGATTGTGGTGTGGGTGTAAAGAGATTTACGTGGAATGACAAACTTATTATACCCTCTTCATAACTACTTAGTTGTGGATGGAATAAAAACACAATTTTACAGAACTTTTTAAACTTCCAAAAGTGCTAAAAATTTAATTAATGCCGTAATTATAAAAATATATTGAAACTATAGAAATGTATTCAAAATTGGAAAAAGGTCCAAAACTAATTATAAAATATGTAAATTAATTGTAAAAAAAAACTGTAAACTCTGAGAAAAAAATGGCACAAAATTCCTAATTATTTCTTTCCTAACCCACTGTATACCAGCAGTGTAACGTCAAAACAAAAAAGTGGACCGAAAACTGCATAAAAAATAAACATGCAATTGAAACCCTGCTGCAATTTATATTATTAGCATTTTTTCTAGCCATTAGTACAGGTTTTTCTTTCTGTTTAGTATTTGTGTTGTTGTTTATTTTTTTTTTTTGTTTTGTTTGTTCCCCTTCTAATTTACGTGAAAACCAATTTGTAAAATAAGCAAAACATTCTAAAACATTTATGTGTCAAATATTCTCTTTTATATATGTTTTTTTCGCTCGCTTTAAAGCAAATAAAAATATAATGTTCATTCGTTTTGCAATTGCCTTCCCTTTTAGCATCCTTTAGAGAATTAAATAATATTTTGTTTGTATTTGAAAATCATTAAATTTATTCTGGCTGCAAAAGCACTCGATAAAAAGGGTTTTTTATTTACCATATTAATTTATAGTATATAAAATTTTCATTTGTACCTTTTTACTAAAGCCATAAACAAATTTGTTTTTTATTTTACACTTCCAGATATTACCAGCTCTCTAACCATGACGGAGGTGAAAATACCCAATCATATAATGCGCTTTAAAAGTGCCATTTTAGGTTGTCGTTACAGTCTCGATGGAGAGTCATTGTATTCGGTAAAATGGTATAAAGACGGTCATGAATTTTATCGGTATGTACCACGAAATAAACCACCGGGACAGGCATTTCCTTTGCCGGGTATCAATGTTGAAGTAAGTATTTTTGTGTTTTTTCTTTTCCTTTTTCACAAGACAGTTTGTTCCCTTTCACTTGTAACTTACCGTGCCATACAGCTAATGGATGGTTTTTGCATTTTCTGAGTAGAATGCTCTTGATTTTCCTTTAGTTACTGCTTGCAGTTCGTCCAGGGCTTTCAAAGATAGTGGTTATTTATAAAGACATACTACACACAAATGAGTTTTGTTTCTACATAAAATTGTACAGTGGTGTTTGTAGAGGTACGTACGTACGATGGACATTAGCAAAGTGATTTTGAAAATCTTACTGGTATACAGAAAAAGTTTAGGTCTTAAGGCTTCGGTACTCATATGTTCAGGTTGCGGTCACATAAACGTTGCGGTAGACTTCAATGGTCCCCCATTAAATCCCGAAACCACGGCATTGGCAGAGTTTCCTCCTACTCCTTTCTTAAGCAAAGTACAATACAAACGTTTTTGTTTTTGTTCATTTATGTAGGGCTTTTTGTTTTTTTTTTTTTTTTGTTTGACAGTAGGTTAAGCTGACTCATGCATATTATGGTGGAGCCTTACCTCTTTTTTAAAGAAAATTTAACTCTTATATAAAAATATTTCATATAGCATTTTATTATTATACAGAGAAATCTTCTTCAGAGAAATGAAATTTCTACACGCAGAATTTTTATATAAAAAACTTAATTCTTTTATAGAAAAGATATAGCAAGAAAAGATAAACTCACTGTTTTAATGTTGGTATTTTGTTTAAGCTTTGATATCGTTGCAAATAAGCCTTTTAAAGTGTATGTAGGGTACGAGTAATTCTCATTTCCTCTGTAGTCTTGTTTGCTGATAGATTTGGCTGTTCTAAAATTATTTAGGAGAACGTTTCCTGGGAACAGCTTACTTCACCAATAAATTTCAGTATTT
Organism: Pollenia amentaria; assembly: GCA_943735925.1. NCBI lineage: Eukaryota > Metazoa > Arthropoda > Insecta > Diptera > Polleniidae > Pollenia > Pollenia amentaria. The sequence continues at coordinate 219,048,114 of OX031007.1, read as the reverse complement.
TTATCAATTATTAAAAAAAGGGAATTAAGCACAACAAACAAAATCTTTTAATTCATAATAAACTTTAAGAAGTGCAGTTAAGGTAATAAAGTAAAATGTAAATAATCTAATTTTAGGTTTAATTTTCTTATTCGGGATTTTAATATGTAATCGTTTTCGGCCTATGTAGGCTTTTTGATTATAAATGAATAAATAAAAATAAATCAAAAATATCTTTTTTATGAAAAATTTAACACTTTTACAGAGACATCTTAAATTAAAATTAAAAAGACATTTTCAAGAGAATATGTTACTCGTATACAGAGAAATTTTCTATAGAATATGTTTAAGATATGCATTAGCTTACAAAGAAATTTTCTATAGAAAACCGAACTGTTAACCCTTAGATGTCCTACATGGTCTGGCCAGACCATATTTGACTATCATATGCAATATCGTTTTTTGTAGCAAAACTTTTAAGAAACGAAGGCTATTAATTCTACAAGAAAGTTGTCCTGAATCGAATTAAACAAATATGAATCATTAGGATAACATTTAGGGCACAAAAACCCTCCCACAAGAAATAGTTCGCTAAGAGCACCTCATGGTCTGGCTAAACCACAGGATACTTTTTTGTATCATTGCTTTAAAACTGACAAAGTTTACTTGGCTAATTCTGTTAAAGTGTCTGTTGTTTTTGCTTTTGGACTGTTATTGTTTTCAAACACTTTTTTGCTTTGTCGCCATATTGGCGGTGGTACCAGCACACTTCACTTAATTCGGCGTCACGGGATCGGAATCGGCTTCGTGGACGTTGGGAAAAATTTTGTTTTTAACTCAGCCACCTCTTTGACAAGTACACAGATCTTGTGCTGAAGATACGTTTTGTTGTACATTATGCATTGACGTGTGGTGAATCGTTTACCTCAAATATTTTGTGAGTAAAGCTAATGGGTACGTTCATAAGACGTAGCTGTTGCTCAACTGCTAGAAAAGTGTTGACAACTGTTGAGCCGAACATTTTCGTCTTAGAAACTGCATTATGAGTATAATGCAAAATTAACAGCTGATAAACATAAACAATTGAAAAAAATAAAGGTTGAGGTTGAGCACAATATGTTGACTTTAGATAGCTAAAAAATTTTATGATGGAATAAATGGCCTCAAATACCCAACTGTTGTGTTGAGCGGAAGTGCTCAACTATGCGTTCCTGAGACAAACACTAAACAGTTACACAACAGTAACGCCTTATGAACGTGCCCAATGTGTCAAGCGGATCACTACTTATTGAAATTACGGTACGCACATTTGGTTGTAGTCGGCTTATCCAGACAGATTTGAGCATGTTGTCGTCGAATTGAAAAGGACGCATGTCGCCAAGTTCGAAGTATTGTAAAAGCTTTTTTATGCGTTTCTGCCTTTGATGTGTCGTACATGCTAGGTGGATTTAGCAAAATATCACTGACTTGTGACAAGACGCTGCTTTCGATGGCTGCTACAACTGTATGGTATTTCGTTTTGTCGTTAGATATACTAGCGGCAGCAAACTGAGATTATATTTGTGCGATTCATAGAGCGCGTTTGGAATGCCAGAATGGAGGAATCCGTACTGACACTCTTGCGATTTGCACACCTTCGTTAATTGCAACATGTTGTCTATTGGTGTCGGCGGTAGCCAAATTTCGTCGTCACCGACTATAATATTTTTTTTTTTTTTTTAAAAATTAGTATAACTTAAATAGTTGTAATCGTCTATTGAATTGTTCTGCGTTCTAAAAACTGTTTCTTTTCCGAATCACGTCGGGGTCACCATTTATGGAGTATGCTGTTACGCGGTTTTAATAAAACTTACTTTATTTATAAGACAAAACAAAAATTGTGCACCTTGTAATTCAGGGTTGCACTTTTAGGTCATATAAAGCCCTAACTCGCAATTCGAGCATGTGCAAGCGGTACCGACCCCTTCAAGTTTAGCTAATTACCGTTCGTTATGCGATATTTGTAATATGTGTCGTTTTACAATGGCAGAGAGACAAAAAAGTATATTTGCAAAACATAATAGAATAATTTCAGAGTTTTACAATTATATTCAAATTATTACTTAACAAGACTGGCTGATTTATTTTAAAGAAATACAAAATAAAATTTTGATTCGTTTACTTTTTTTGCTGGGGTTGTCAATAGTGCACTTAAGTGGCACTTAAGTTATAAACATCGAAGGTTTAAATTGAAAATTTTTGCACTACAAGTTTTATTTAGAAAATTTAAATTTTACTAGAATAAATTTTCTGCAGAAACTTTAACTCTTTTAAAGAGGAAATTTATATAGCAAATTTCTCTTATTGTCAGAGGAATTTCTTATGAAAAATGTAAAACTTCCCCAGAGATTGTAACTTTTTTAATTTTCTATTAAATGGCAGTTTATAGAGAAGTTTTATGTAGAATATGCAATTTTTTACAAAAGACATTTCTATATAAAATCTCACGCTTACACAAAGAAAAATTTCAATAGATAGTCAGAAAAATCTGAATTTTTTAAGAGAACATTTAAGACCTATAACGTGGTCATTGCATTGATTTATGTATATTAAATAGCTTTATATTCAGCCTGTACAGTTATGCCTTTTTCTTTAATGCTCAGAAATTTTTTTATGTCTGCCTTGCTCTCTGAGAAAACTTTATGAAAATAAGAAATTTAATTAAGAATAATTTATTTCCTTTTGTTTTTTACTGCAGTATTGCAAAAAAAAAGAAAATTATAAGGTCATCTGAAAAAAAAGAAAATGGAAGTTTTTTTAAGAGTAGCAGAATGTCTACTGACGTATAAATAGTATGAGTTCATTTAATATGTATGACGGGTCAGAGAAATTCAAATTAAACATAATAATGTTGAATAAAAAAACTTAAAGAATATTTTTCTGAAAAAATAAATCTAATAAATAAATAAACAAAATTGCATTTTTAAATTTAAAGACTCCTATTCTAAAAAAAATTTTAAAATACCAAAAATTAAAGTTTTATTTTTTGTTTTTCTTTTAACAATATAACAATACTCTTTGCAAATATAATTCAACCACAAGCATGTATTATAAAAGTTTAAAGAACTAAAGTTTGCACCCCACTTTAAGCAGCTCATGCACTCACATACATAGAAACATAACTTTTGGAGGACTTCTTTCTACTTCTTACGAGAAATAAATAATTCCTTAAGGATTCTGTACAGAAAAAGAAACGTGACTTTTGCCATTGTTGACTATTTTTTAAATTGGCGCAAAAAAAAGAAAAATATAGAGATCTTGTCTTTTATTTAAACAAACTTAACAATAAACGCTTTTCTTTAGACTTTATTATAAGGCGGAAATATTTCGTATACATGATTTTATGTTCTAGTTGCTATTGTAAAAAAATGGGTAGACAATTTCGAAAAATTTTTTTGACGTGACATTGTCAATTTATATTTTAAAGTGAAAAATTGTTATGTGCTCAAAATGCAATATATTTTGTTAAGAAATATATGTACTTAAGTAATATATTAAAATCAAGAGACAATATATATATATTTCGGTTGAAATGTAACTCTTATACTTTAGAACTTTTTGGAAAAAAAAACTTACTGTAACTTTTTAAATAGAAATTCCACGTCTTAACTTGCAACGAAACTTTCTACACAGAAAAAATTATTAAATTTCTCCAATCACCAAATTTATTCCAAATTCATAATATCAAGCAAACAAGTGGTTGATTTTGCACCTATTACCAAAATGATTATGTTGATTACTAAAAATTTTAAAACTTTCAAAAAATATTTTCAATAAATGATATGTTTAATTTTAATTAAAAAAGTGATCAAAAAACTTTGCCATTTCAAGCAGTGTTAATTTATTTAAATAAATATTGACAATTCCCAACAACAATTCTACATGTTTAAATTATTTTATTTTATACGAAAAAAAATCAATTAAGATTTTTTGTTATTTAATTAAAATTTTAATTGAAAATTTATTTCAAAACAACTAAAATGTTAATTAAATCAATATTAAATTTTTAATTTGCTTTCAATTAAAAAAATAATTGATTGAATTATATATAACATTAATTAAATTTAAATACTTTTTAAACCATTTTTTTAATTGATAAAATACTTTTTCCTGTGTATATAAATTATATCATACTGAAAAAAAATTTCTGCTAGAAAAGAACGGTACTACAAAAATTTCTATAAAAAAAATATAAATCTTATATCTGTGGTCATTTGGAAGAGTAGCTTAAGTCGACACAAAACAAAACTAAGTTATTATTATTAGAAAAGGTGTAAAAGCTTTTATTTTTACTATTATTTTGTTTAAGCATTTACTTTTTGCCTCTATTAAAGTTGTTACTTATACGATAATATACAGAGTTAGAGAAAAAAACCCCTGAAATAAAACTTTAAAAAACATATGACATCTGCGAATTACAATATTCACCATAAGTTACTCTTCCCTATTGGCATAGATGTATTTGTAAATAAAATGTTATTCTTGTAAAGATAAATTTTCTAAAAAATTTAAAATTCTATATAAACAAATTTTTTATAAAAAATTATTCTGAGAAATTTTCTACATTATATTACTTTCGTTTATAGTTCTTTCGAGATTTCGAGCCAAATCTAGTTGTTTTTGGCTAGATTTCCCATACAAAACAAAATCTACTCCGTAACTAGATTTTGACGAAATCTATTCGAAATCTAGTAGTACTTATTGATGCAACTATGGTTTTCCCCATATAGCACTAAAAACTACTTCCCTGCACAAGAAAAAAATGACATTTTAACAAAAAACAGAACAAAAACAATAATAGCTGCTTGTTAAAATTGTTTAAAAATATTCAAAAATTTTGTAAAAAAGTAAAAAAATGCAAATGACAAATACTATTGATAAAATAAATGAAGTTGATTATAAAGAAAATGTAATGCAAATTTTTAAATGCCTATTTCTTTATATGTAAGTATGTGTTACACAAAAAACTTTCAGTCGGCGGTTTTTGTTGTGAAAACCAAATCTCGCTAATGTCAAACAACTATAATGTAAACGAACTAGATTTGGAGGAAGATTTCAAATGAAATCTACTAGATTTCGATGTAATGTAAATGCCCTATTAAATTCATATAGAAAAAATGTTCTTTAGAACATTTTCTATAGAAAATTGTATTCTTACACAATTTTTCCAAAAAATATTTTACTCTTATAAAGACAAATTTTCTAATATACAAAAATGATTTCTAGAGAAATTTGAACTGTTATCAAAAGAAAAATCTTTGTTTATAAGGGAAAGCAATTATTTGTTGAAAACGTATTTATTATTTAAAAAAATTTATTATAAGCAAAGAAATTTTACGTAGAAAATGTATCTTTTATAGGGACAAATTTTTTTTAATATAAATTTTCTTTGGAAATTTTTTTCCTACACAGACAAACTCTTCATAGAAAACTTAACTCTTATACAGACAAATTTTGAATAGAAAATTAAGCACGAAAACAAATTTTCTGTAGAAAGCTTAACCCTTAAACAAACACATTTTCTAAGGAAAACATTATCCTCTTAAATTTTATACTGACAAATTTTCTACAAAAAACTGTTATACAAAGACATTTTATACAAAAAATAAAAATTAAATTTTCCTATGTAGTCTAATAAAGATAAATTTTCTATAAAAATTATATAATTAAGTCTAATACAGAGAAAAAAATTTAACACTAATACACAGAAGTTTTCTACATTATATTAAGCTCATATAGAGACTATTTTTCTATAGCAAATGTTATTCCTACACCAACAACTTTTATATAGCAAAAAAAAAACTTATACAAACAAATTTTCCTTAAAAAAATTAACTCTAGTACAGAATTATTTTCTAAAGTATATATCATCATACACAAAAATGTTTTCTATAGGAAAAGTACCAAAAGAAATTTCCTGTATAAAATTTGTTTATATTGGAAAGAACTTTTTTGTAAAAAACTTATATTAAAGTTTATACAATTTTTTATACAAAATTAGTGTCTCACACAAGGTGTTCCAGTTATAATGCACTTTTTCATTTTAGAATAAAAACGCATATTCTTTCACAATTATAACGCGTTGTTCTTATGTAAAGCGCACTATTTTCAATAATCGGAATAAACATATGTGACAACCAGTGTTGCCACTTTGTGGGTAAATACCCGAATTTGGCGCAGTTTTTACACTCAGGGGTAGAGCGTGGGTAAATTCTTTGAGGTGTAGATCAGGCGTAATTTAAAATTCTTTCATTTTAAAACAAATAATATAAGGATTTGATTTTTGTGATAAAATGTATACCATCTAACAAATTGTTGATATAAAAAATTTACAGTATATGCAACCAAAGTCACTGTTTATTTAAAAAAAGGTTTCCAAAGTTTATGAAGCAAAAGATTGATAGTCATTGGCGTCAAATGGACGCCATAAATATGAGCTTCATAGTTATTAAGAATCTAAAGTTTATTGGATATTTTTTTTTTTTTTTTTTATTTTTATATACATCCTTTATTTACAAGTTTATTTACATGATATGTACATTTTGAGATTTTATCATCTAGATATTACAGCAAATAATATAATGGGATCACAAGAAATTAATAAATATAAATTTGTTAAAACTATTTTAAAGGTAAAAACAGGGGGAAAACCATTTATATGAATATATGAAGTTTATTGGAAAAATATGGAATTTATACTAAAAAGGAGGGAAAATATGTTTCCAATATTACAAAAAGTAATGAATTCCGTGTTTGCTTTAACATTTAAAATGCTTTAGTTGAGAAATGTTTACCGCCCTAAACATTTGTTAAACTGATTTGAGAAACAGACTGCCATCTAAAACCATTATTGGAATTTTATTTACTAAATAAAGTATACAAAGAAACGGCAATGAATATTTTGAACATTCCCTATATATATTGAAGTAGAACTTATTATTTTAAGTTTTGTAATATTCTTATTTCTAAGAAAATAGGTGTTGTCCATTTAAACAACAAACAAACTTATTTATAATTTCTTTACTGGTTCCAAACTTCAAAATTAGTACAACCCGTCCGGTAATCAAATACTAGACAAAGTAGTGTTCACGTTGAAGGCAGAAAGCAAAGTGATTTTATTCATTAAATTCATGCTGCTTATATACTATTTTAAAACATAGTTGTAAATAATAAGTAGTAGACTTTACACAAACATAGTTGTACAAAATTGGTATCGAGACAAAATAAACAGAACTGTATTTCATAGAATCCGTTAAATTCAAAATAAAGACGTTATAAGTATAATTAAATAATACGAATAAAAATTAATAAATAAATGAATACAACTAAATAAAATGGATAAATAAATAATTAACTGCTTCAGACTCCCCCTTTGATGCTGAAAACGTCCCGGTGAGGCATCAAAATCATTTCCTGGGTCGGCCTCTTGTTCTCATTTTTCTTACGGGTTGAATAGATTGGTTTGTCAGACCCACCACTGGCGTCAGGGCTGAGGCATGGTAGGTTCCAAGTGGAAGATTTAGGTCGTCTTGATGGGCCACTACGTACGACGTGGTACCCTTTTTCTCTATAATAACATATGGTCCATCTCGTCTTGGTACAAATTTCGCAGTAACGCCTTTGTTACTGTTGCTTAAAATATGCGTGGTTACCAGTACTTTTGCTCCGACTTCCAAGGAAGGTTGGGTTCGTCTATGAGTATTGCTGTGTTTCTTGTTGCGATCTTGTTGTTTATGAACATTTTCCTTAACTTGCCTAAAAACATTTGCCAAGTTTTGTAAATATGGGGTAATTTCCGACAAAAAGTTCTCGGACTGAATAATTGATCTCAAGTCATGTTGTACATCGTCAAGCGTCCGAAGCTCGCGACCAAATGTCAAATATGATGGCGTATACTTAGTGCTCTGACATAAGGTTGTGTTCATCGCAAAGCTAATACTAGGCAATTTCTCCTGCCATGATTGGTGATTTTCCCCAACTAAAATAGCAAGTTGTGCCTTCATATCCCGGTTTTTACGTTCAACAGGATTAGCCTCAGGGTGATAAACTGGGGTTAAAATATGTTCGATATTTAGACAAAAAACGACTTTTTGCATTACAGCCGACACAAATTGTACGCCATTATCACTGATGATTTTCCGAGGGACTCCATATCGTAAGAATACTTCATTTATCAAAGTTTTGGCACAGGCTTCAGCCGTAGCTAGTTTTAAAGGAAAAAGTTCAATCCATCTACTAGCGATATCCTCTATGATATAGATCCATTGAAACCCTTCTGGTGACACAGGTAATGGCCCAAACAGATCGATGGCAATTACCTCAAACCTTTGGTTACTGGATACTGTCTGATATAGACCTGCGGGTTTTAGATTTGTAGCCTTGTATCTTTGGCATTCCATACATTCCCTAACATGCTTTTCTATATCCCTTCGAATTCCCGGCCAGTAGTATCTACCTGTAATTTTACGCATAGTCCTTTCAATGCCATAGTGACCTGCAGTTTCATCATTATGGTAGAACTTAAGGATGTTAGGCCTTTCTTCACTGGGGATCACAAGTTGAGCGTCTTCCGAATCATCATTATTGTAGCAGTAGAGGACTCCATCATTCACAATATATCCCCTTTTCGACCAATAGGCCATATCGTCATTGTTGCCCTCAAGGCATTCTATTATTATCTTCAGCTGGGGATCATTCAATTGACTTTCTCTAATTCCACTTGCATTTTTCCTTGGCATCTCAATAGCAAATGAGCAGATTTCACAGGAATTGTGATCATCGTGGTTTTGTTTACATGGTGGCCTTGAAAGAGTATCAGCAATAACATTAGTTTTACCTGGCTTATATTCAATTTGAATATTAAACGCTTGCAGTTGCAAAGCCCAGCGTGCCAGACGTCCTGTTGGCGTTTTAATCTTCATTAGCCATTTCAACGGCTGGTGATCGGTAATGAGTCTCACTGGTGTTCCTTCGATATAACCACGAAATTTATGCACAGCCCAAACAATAGCGAGAGCTTCCCGCTCAATCGTGGAATAGTTACGTTCCGCATCTGACAACAGTCTGCTGGCATATTCAATGGGATGTTCCTCTGGACCCTCCCCCTGGAGCAAAACTGCCCCTAGAGCATAACCACTAGCATCAGTCTTCAGAATAAATGGTTCATCGTCAACCGCTTGGCTCAATATTGGAGATGTTGTTAGCAATGTTTTAAGATGATCAAACGATTTCTGTTGTTCTTGGCCCCAAACCCATACAGCATTCTTCTTTGACAGTATTGTCAATGGCTTAGACACATCGGCAAAAGATGGTATAAAACGACGATACCATGAGCTTGCCTGTAAGAACGACAATAGTTCCTTAACATTCTTTGGTTCCTTCCGATTGTATAATGCTGCCACTTTTTCAGGGTCTGTCATAATCCCCTGTGGGCTAAGCACATGGCCCAGGTATTTTACACGATTGCATGCAAAACTACATTTTTTTAGATTAGCCTTAAGACCAAATTCCCCAAGCCGTTGAAAAATACTATTCAGATCCTGTAGATGTTCCTCAAAGCTTGGTGAGCAAGAAATGATGTCATCCAGGTACGCCAATAGTATTGTTTCCCCCAGTGAAGCCTTTAGACGGTCAATTAACCTTTGAAATGTTGCAGGGGCATTTCGTAATCCAAAGGGCATTCGCGTAAACTTATACATCCCAAAAGGGGTTACAAATGCAGTTTTATCCCGGTCTGAGGGATGAACTCCTATTTGCCAATAGCCACTTTGCAGATCAATTGTTGACATATAGCTCGTTACTTTTGCCTCATGAAGTATATCGTCCATTCTTGGCATGGGGTACCTATCTGGTTGTGTAATGGAATTGATTTCCCGGTAGTCGATGCACACACGGATCCCACCAGTCTTCTTAGGTACCATTACCACTGGAGCAGCCCATGGTGATTGGCATTCGACGATTACTCCAGCGTCAAGCATTTTCTTGATTTCCTCCCTAAGAGCACTTTTCATAGCCGAGGACAAGCGATAAGGAGGACTTGCAATTGGATCGTGGTCCCCGGTATGTATTCGGTGAACTGCATAAGGTGTGACACCAGTAGATTCCCCAAATATAGTATCATTTGAAACCAAGATTTTGTCCAACTCACTTCTTTGTTGTGCAGTCAGACCAATACCATCGGATTCTTTTAAGATTTTAATGTCCATTGAAAACAGCGGCGTAAAATAGTCATCGGTATCATCTATCTTGCAATTTTCAGCTGGAGAAATGTTGTGCGTCTGATCTTCAGTGGGCTCCCTTCTAAATATTGACTGTAGGTATTGAGGAGAGTAATTGCTACTCATAGGAGATTCATCCTGGGTCAGTATACTTCTTGACATTAGTCTTTCCTCTATTGCCTTGTTACGTGCGTATGGTGAATCATCCATGTTATGAAAAGTAGGTGTTTTTGGCAATGGTGTGGCGTCCCCTTTTGGCATAGATCCTGGAGTGCTGACCATTGGTGACAGCATCTTTCTTTCTTCAACAAATTTTATAAATTCCGACATCTCCTGAACAGCGCGTGTGCACGGAGATGTGCCCTCAGTGATTTGCATCGAATAAATTGTCGTCTTCAAATTTAAAAATGTGAATTTTTGTTTGGGCTGATCCTCGAAGTACCAATATTTTTGTGCCATATTAAGTACAATACCTGCCTGTTCCAAGAAATCTGTTCCTATAAGCGTCCTATTCTTCGTGGCATTTGGTAAACATATGAGCCTGATTTTGCGTGTCCTCTTTCCAATAACTACATCGCAAATTGCAGACATAACCATGGTTTTTGTAGTCGAACCGTCTGCTAGTGTAATTTCGGTATTAACTTCCCGAAAACTACATCCATTATCCACAAGTATTTTTTTTAACTCCAGGCTGGCAACGCTGGTTTTTGCCCCACTGTCAAATATGACTTCACCCTTAAGACCAAAGAATTCAACACATGCTGTGGGCAAGGAATGTCCAATAACAGTGGACGAGATTGAGTTGAATGACACGTGCTGTGGACTGTCCTTACCGTACTTATTACAGGAAGCACAGTTCGACCTGTAAACACCGGGCGCACCGCAACCATAGCAGGAAAATGAAGGTTTTCTAATTACCTCTGGCTGTTGTTGTTGTTGATGATTGTCACTTAAACCATGACTTTGTTGTGTTTGTTGATTATTCTGTCTCTCGTCACGCTTTTTCTTCTTAAAACAGGTATCTATAGAATGGCCCTTAATGCGGCAAAAACTGCATCGGTTTGTGTCCGATGCTTCCTTCCTTGCTTCGGTAGCAACCGTTGCAAGTGGTTGAGTTTCAAAGAAAAACATTTCTGCCTCACGGCTGGCAGAAATTAAATCTTCAAAAGTATTTATATTCTCACGACGTACACGCTCTCGTATATTGACAGTAAGTAGACCATAAACCATATTTAGCTGCATAACTTCAGTCGCAGGCACTTTAAGCTGTGAAAGAAGGAGTCTCTTCTTACAGATGAAGCTATCGGTTGGCTCCTTTTTTTGTTGCTTTTCACCAAACAAATTCATAAATATTCGCCAGTCGGGAACAGGGGGTGTGAATGTGGTCCTTATGAGTGTTATTGCCTGCTCAAATGTACGCACACCGTCCTTTACACCAATCCACCAAGATGCTGCATAATCTTCTAAAAGTAAAGGCATTCCACGCAAAGCGTCAGTGTCAGCAATTTTCTCAATGTCCTTATAGACACTGACTGCCGATAAAAACTCCTCAACCACAGCTGGATCCCTTTGTCCCTTAAAACGAGCGGTACAATGCGTAAATGAACCGCCTCTGTAATTGCTACCCATTGCAGCTAAAATTTGTTGAAATTGTTCGTCAGAAAACGTAGCCATATCTTCAGTGTTGTCTATGCACAAGCTGTTGTTAACGTCTGGCTTCACTTCTTTAGCCGTTGCGTTCCTCTCGTCGGCTTTGTAATGTTGTTGTGTAGTAGCTTCGGTGGCCACTAAGTTGGGCGCCAATGTAATATTCTTATTTCTAAGAAAATAGGTGTTGTCCATTTAAACAACAAACAAACTTATTTATAATTTCTTTACTGGTTCCAAACTTCAAAATTAGTACAACCCGTCCGGTAATCAAATACTAGACAAAGTAGTGTTCACGTTGAAGGCAGAAAGCAAAGTGATTTTATTCATTAAATTCATGCTGCTTATATACTATTTTAAAACATAGTTGTAAATAATAAGTAGTAGACTTTACACAAACATAGTTGTACAAAATTGGTATCGAGACAAAATAAACAGAACTGTATTTCATAGAATCCGTTAAATTCAAAATAAAGACGTTATAAGTATAATTAAATAATACGAATAAAAATTAATAAATAAATGAATACAACTAAATAAAATGGATAAATAAATAATTAACTGCTTCAGTTTTTATTTAATTTATTCGAGGTTTTTGATGTTATTGTTTGCAAATTTTTATTTTATTACTTTATGAATCGGAATAATAGGACTAATAATGATATTATTTAAATAAATATGGTATTATGAGTTTGTACTGATACATGAAACACATACAAATATTTGTTTTAGTATATCGATCGACTTAGAATCCGAATCTGAGTCGTCAGTGCTGCTGGCTGATTGTCTGTCCATGTAGGCTTTCTGCGCAGAGTACATGTTGCAATTTTTAAGATAATTTAATTAAATTTGGTTAATACGTTTTTTGAAAATTTTGAGAATCGGTCCGATCTATAATTTCACATAGCCCCCATACGAACTTTTTTCCTAAGAAAGTCTTTATGCCCATAAACCATCGGATATGTTGGTGTTTGGACAAAATTAGGGCCAAATATATTTTATTTCAACTTAATTTATCTTATGAAATTAATTTTGGAGTCATTCCATGTTTGACCATGGCTCCCATACAAATACCACTTGCGAAAATAGCTTGTAATGGCATAACTCCTATGTATTGAAAAAATAAATAGTAACTATGTCTTAACAAAATTTTGTGCTCGAAGGTAGGTCATATATAAACCCCCTCCCTTAAATCACTTTAAGACGAAAAAAAAATCTCAAATAGATGTAGTAGATGTGGATAATATTCGACGCTAAGAATTCATATGTCTTGAACTAATAACATAATTTTATTTAAATAGGTCCATTATTGCTTATGGGACCTAACAAGGGAACACTCTTAAAAATTTGTCTGTAAGTACAGTGGTTTCAAATGTTCGGAATGGACCAACTATGTACTTTCTAATTTGTTCTTTTTGCAAAAGTTTTTTTTTATAATTAAACGTTAATTTGATATCAGGTGTAAATTCATTTTAATTGAATAATTTTGCGATATCTCAAGTGTAGATTTGAATTTTGCTGGTGGTAACACTGGTGACAACTGCCAAATTTCAGAGTTGCGACTTGCACACAAAAAAGTGACACTTAATTTTAAAAGTGCGCTCTTATTGAGAAACCCTCTACAAAGAACTTTAATACAGAAAATTTATATCTTATTATGAGAATTTTTTTTGAGAATTTTGAGCGATTTTAAAGTCCATTTTGGAATTATAGTCTTAATTGTTTATTCAAAATACATACAGTAAAATGAACACATTCAATATAAAATTTAAAAGAATATTGAAAGAAAAAGAAGAAAATGTATTAGAAATCAATTTTTAAAGATACTGAAAACGATATTAAACAATATCGTTTTCCATCAAATACCTGATTTTTTTGAATTTTTTTTTTAATTGAAATTTTCTAATAAAAATTTATCGCTTCTACAAAAAAAATTAACTACTATGATACAGATAAATTTTCTTAAGGAAATATACAAAAATATTTTAACAAAGTTAACCCTTATTCAAAGTATTTTCTTTTTTTTACATTGATTTCCAACGAAGATTTCGATCGCTTAACTTACATGTAAAACAAACACAATATTTTAAAATTTCTCTACAACACAAAAAAATGTTTTAAACAACTAAATGCTCTCATTTTTTAACTGCAGTAAAATTAAATCTCACCACAAGTTAAATTATGTTGCACCTTCGTTCATGCCACGTTTATCAAATACCGTCTGCAAATCAGAAATTACTTAATAAAAATAAATGATTTAGCATTAGTTAAAACTCATTTATCTTAAGTCTTATACAAAACAAACGTAAATCTGTTAGAATTTTTAACTCTTTTCATATTTGCAAAATAAAAAGCCCAGTTCTCTTTAAATTACCCACAAATATTCATTAAAAAACAATTTGCATAATCATGTTTTTAAATTGAAATTTAGCTAAGAAAAAAACAACGCAAAAATTAAAAGAAGTTGAGTCAAAAATCTTAAGTTTAAAAAGAAATAAATTAAAACCGCAAAAGTAGTTAATCATTATTAAAGTAATTTAAATGAAATTTTAAGGGAAAAGTGTATTTTATCTCCCTAGTTTTTGAAACAGTTTAGAGAGCAAGAATGCTTAAATTAAAGTTGAAGACAAGTGGGAAATTATTTGGAAAAGTTTGCAGAATTTCGTAAAGTATTATTTTTTTATTTTTGTGTTTATACTTATGTATTACAGAGAAAAAATTATCAGTAGTTTTTTATCAATTAAAAAAACTGTTTAAAAATTATTTTAATTTAATTAATGTGATAATTGAATCAATTAATTTTTTAGTTGAAAGAAAATCAAAAATTTTATTTTGTATTAATTAACATCTTAGTTATTTTAAAATAAATTTTTGATTAAAATATTAATTAAATAGAAAAAAATTTTAATTGACTTGTCGTTTAAAAAAAAAAAATAATTTAAACTTTTTAGAATTGTTGTTGGGAATTGTAAAAACCTGTTGTGCGATCCACTAACTTTTTTACGATTATCGTATCGCTAAAAAAATATAACGAAAATTTATCGAGTTTGCTATTCAACATTTTTAACGATATTCGCCGACGATAAAAGTCAGCTGTTACTTTAATCAGTTTATTTTTCGTTATTTTAACGACAATAATTAAAGCTGTGTTTAGTTAATTGATAAGTGTATTTTATGTTTGAAGTGGCTGATGCCCGACTTCTTACATACATACTACATACATATGTACATATATGTATGAACAAAATTCTAAATTCAAAATGTACAAAAAAAGCAAATTATAAACAAAATTCTAAATGTTAAATTCACAAAATAAATTATAAAAACAGTAAATTAAGCACAATTTCATTTGTTTTTTCTTTATTCTCTTTTGTGCTTTTCGTTTATTTAATTTTGTAGACAGAGATGTTACAAAAACTACAACTGTTTACAATCGTTAAAAATAAATTACAGAATCACACTATCGTTGCTGCAAGCGAATATATATGTCGACAAAAATTAAGATTGTCGGATCGTTAAAAGTTAGTGAATCGCACCACTGAGCTATAATTAATGAAATCAATTAACACATTGTTTAAAACGGCAAAGTTTTTTGATTTTTTTTTTTAATTAAAATTAAAAATATAATTTATTGAAAAAAAAAGGAATATTCAAAATATTTAATTTTTACAATTTTTAGTAATCAAAGTGATTAGGTAATAGGTGCAAAATTAACAACTTGTTTGCTTGATTCTATGATGTTGGTATGAAATTTTTATTTGCAGCAAGAATTTATATACTTATCTACAAAGAATATTTTGCTCAAATTTCACCGCGTCTAACGAATTTTGGTTTTTCATTACAGTTACGCAATTCCTCCGATACACAAGTTGCGTTGAGGCGAGTCACGTTACAATCAACAGGTGTTTACAAATGTGAAGTGTCTGGTGAAGCTCCTGCATTTAATACAGTTTCCGAAACGGAAACTATGACAGTCGTAAGTAAGTATTATTTGGAGTTACTATTTATACATATGCATGTGTAGGTATATACACTTTGCAGTTATTGTGCCAGTACTTATAATGAAACAGTTGCTGCAAAACATTTGAGTTTGATGGTGAACGGGCAAGACTAATGGAAAAGTTTTACTTGTTTCATGAACATGCAGTTCTTGCGATTTTTTTTTTGCTAAAAGAAAGAAAAAAATTAGGGGAATGAAGTATTTACACAACTTTAAATGCTACAAAACAAAAGTTTCATTGCATGGAATACAGTTTCAAAAGATAATAAAAGAAAGTTTCTGCATCAAATGTTTCTTAATAAAGAGGTGGACATTCTACTTACTAATAAAAAAGCGAAGTTTTCTATAGAAAATTTAACTCTTGTATGAAAAAACCGAAATTTTTTATTTAAGCTCTTCAGAGAGACAGTTTTTTATATAAAATTTAGACCTCTTAAAAAAAAGAGCGAACCTTTAAATATAAAAAAGAAATTTCTTATAAAAAAGCTTAATTATCTAATAAATTCTCTTATAAATAGAACGGGTTTTTTTTACCGAAAATTTGTAAAAAGAGCGACATTTTATAAAGAAATCAAAAGCACAGTGTAATCTCACTTAGCAGACACCTCCTTAAGCGGGCACCCGTTTCCGACGTATTTATACTGTTACCTGGTCCCAGCAGCACTCTTAAGGGCGATCACCGAAATCTTTCCTTGTACGGACACACTTCAATAGTCCCTTCGGTGTCGGTCATAAGAAATTTTACTATACCCCTTTTAAATATAATGCAATTTTCTACAGCCAATATACTTATCTCTCTTATAAGGAATCAGAAATTTTCTATATAAAATATAAATATCTCTTATTCAGAAAGCGATATTTTTTATAGATAATGTAACTATAAGATAACATAATTTTCTTAAGAAAATATGATTTTCTTACACAGAAAAAAAATTGCGATTCAAATTTTTTTTATTGAATACCATATTCGTCAATACAACAAATTTTTTAATTGAAAATGCACCAAGAGAACTTGTAATTATAGAAATTACTTTTATTAATTATATTCTTATTGCTTCGACCTTTTTCTATTAATATTATATATTCATATATTTTTCTCAAGCTTTTTTAGGTCACTTTTTTTATATAAAAAATCAATTAAAATATTGTTTCTATTTCAATATTCCGATTTCCGTTGGAAATCTTCTTCAGCAAATCTTTTTTCAATAATATAAAATTATAAATTAAATTTGACAATAAATGGAAAATAAAAAATGGAAAAATAAATTAAAAATTTTAATTAACAAACTTAAAATAAAACCTATTTTAATTTCCCTTTCCGTCAATCTATTTATTATTATTTAATAAAGGGTGGTTAAATTTTAAGGGCCGATGTTGATTTTGAACAAAACACAAATTATTTAGGAAATTATTGTCATTTATTTTTATTATGATAACATTGGTATGGAACAATTAGGTATGGAACAAAATATCGGCCAAACCTCCATCCGATGACGCTGAGGCAAATTTGGTGTTCTATGCCGTTAATGTGCCGAATTATCTCAACCTTTAGCTCTTGAATTGTTGCTGGCTTATCGACGTACATCTTTTCTTTCAAATAACCCCAAAGAAAGAAGTCCAACGGTGTCAAATAACATGATCTTGGTGGCCAATTAACATCGCCACCACGTGAGATAACACGGCCATTGAATTTGTCACGCAAAAGAGCCATTGTTTCGTTAGCTGTGTGGCAAGTGGCACTGTCCTGTTGAAACCACATATCATCCACATCCCTATCTTCCAATTGGGGCCATAAAATGTTCGTTATCATCTTACGACAGCGAACACCATTCACAGTAACTACCTAACCGGCCTCATTTTGGAAAAAATGCGGTCTGATGATGCCACCAGCCCATAAACCGCACCAAACAGTCACTCTTTGTGGGTGAATTGGTTTTTCGACAATCACTCTTGGATTTTCATTCGCCCAAATGCGGCAATTCTTGTTAATTACGAATCCACTGAGGTGAAAATGTGCCTCATCACTGAAGATGATTTTCACGATATGCATTTTGATTTGAAGGCCCATTTTCATAAAAGGCGTTGCACGATTGTGTATCTTTCCATGGTTAAAATTGAGTTAGTCTCAAATTGAGAAATGTCAAATGAAATGCAGAAAAACACTTGACGCTTAGGTGTGGTTGACATTCAACATCGGCCCTTAAAATTTCGGAAAGATTAGAAAACTCAAATATATATGGCAAATGAAAATACAGAATGGCACATAAGGTGAATAAAAATGTTGGGAGATTATTCACAAAAACTAAGGATAGATTACAAATGTCGGATATGTCTAATTTAGTTTATTAAATTCATTGTGGTGGCAATGATAATGAACAATGTAGGAAAATATATGTAGGAACAACTGGGACAAAACTGAAAACTAGATTAGCAGGACAGAAACATGACCAAAAATATAGAAATTATAATTCAGCCCATGAAACTGCATTTTCAACACATTATCCTGATTTTGAGAACACATCTTTTTTGAACATAGAAAATTTTAAGAAACGTAGATATATGCTAGAAATGTTACAGATTTATAATGTTCCATTTGAAAAAAAGATTAATTTTAAAAAAGATACTGAGGGCTTAGCTCACATTTATAGACATTTATTGAATAAAACTAAATAGGTTGATGGAAGGAAAATTATAAATAGGTGTTTGTCTTTGATTATTAATAAAATTTAGTTCTGATGGTATAGCACAGATTGAAAATATATATTAAATGAAAATAAATATACTGACGGAAATTTAAATTAAAATAGGTTTTAGGTTTTGAATATGTTTAACAATTTGTTCGGTTTCCTCTTTTTATTTAAAGTTTGTTAATTGAAATTTTAAATTTATTTTTCTATTTATTGTCAAAAACAATTTTGTAATTTTATATTATTTGAAAAAGATTTCGTGAGGAAGATTTTCAACGGAAAACGAAATATTAAAAAATAAACAATATTTTAATTGATTTTTTATATAAAAACAAAAGTTTGAGAAAAATATATGAAAATATAATAGAAATAACTTTTGTTATTTCAAATTGTTCATATTCCACAAATATTTTTAACAATTAGTTTGTAATACTGAATAAATATTTGTTAACCATCAAATATTGTTTTTATGACGAGTTTGTCATATGAGGCAATATTCGTGTAGGGGACACCCTAGAAACAATTTTCGTCGAAACTCCTTTATATTTAGCATAACTATATTTTTTGTAAACATGGATGTGTGTGACAACAATTTTTTTTTTTTTTTTGATTGACAGAAAGTGATTCTGAGTCAATTGGTATACTTAAAGGTCAAGCACCAATATTTAAAGGTGTTACAAACATCAGCACAAATACATAATACCATCTCCACCCGGTGGTATGCCGTAATTGTTATGTACGTGTGTAGTCGCTAGCTCTTTAAGAACTACCTCTAGTCTCTCTGCGGTCTATTTTACAAGCTTTTGATTGGAGAATTTAACACAAGGTGGCGATTATATCCTCTCTGCATAATTTTTACCTACCATATGGGTTAGCTCCTTATTTTTTTGGTATGTCGGCTTCGCGAATAATAAATAAATTTTTTACCTGCTCAAAGACAAAAATACATTTAAAATATTGCTTTATTTAAGAAAATTTTTAAAAGTATCAGAAAATTTTGTAAGATATTTTTTGTCAAAAAAAAACAATTTTGTAATTTTATATTATTTGAAAAATATTTCGTGAGGAAGATTTTCAACGGAAAACGAAATATTGAAAAATAAACAATATTTAATTGATTTTTTATATAAAAACAAAAGTTTCAGAAAAATATATGAAAATATAATAGAAATGACTCTTGTTATTTCAAATTGTTCATATTCCACAAATATTTTTAACAATAAGTTTGTAATACTGAATAAATATTTATTAACCATCAAATATTGTTTTTTATGACGAGTTTGTCATATGAGGCATTATTCGTGTAGGGTACACCCTAGAAAAAAATTTTCGCCGAAACTCCTTTATATTTAGCATAACTATATTTTTTGTAAACATGGATGTGTGTGACAACAATTTTTTTTTTTTTTTTGATTGACAGAAAGTGATTCTGAGTCGATTGGTATACTTAAAGGTCAAGCACCAATATTTAAAGGTGTTACAAACATCAGCACAAATACATAATACCATCTCCACCCGGTGGTATGCCGTAATTGTCATGTACGTGTGTAGTCGCTAGCTCTTTAAGAACTACCTCTAGGCTCTCTGCGGTCTATTTTACAAGCTTTTGATTGGAGAATTTAACACAAGGTGGCGATTATATCCTCTCTGCATAATTTTTACCTACCATATGGGTTAGCTCCTTATTTTTTTGGTATGTCGGCTTCGCGAATAATAAATAAATTTTTTACCTGCTCAAAGACAAAAATACATTTAAAATATTGCTTTATTTAAGAAAATTTTTAAAAGTATTAGAAAATTTTGTAAGATATTTTTTGTCAAAAAAAAACAATTTTGTAATTTTGTATTATTTGAAAAATATTTCGTGAGGAAGATTTTCAACGGAAAACGAAATATTGAAAAATAAACAATATTTAATTGATTTTTTATATAAAAACAAAAGTTTCAGAAAAATATATGAAAATATAATAGAAATGACTCTTGTTATTTCAAATTGTTCATATTCCACAAATATTTTTAACAATAAGTTTGTAATACTGAATAAATATTTATTAACCATCAAATATTGTTTTTTATGACGAGTTTGTCATATGAGGCATTATTCGTGTAGGGGACACCCTAGAAAAAAATTTTCGCCGAAACTCCTTTATATTTAGCATAACTATATTTTTTGTAAACATGGATGTGTGTGACAACAATTTTTTTTTTTTTTTGATTGACAGAAAGTGATTCTGAGTCGATTGGTATACTTAAAGGTCAAGCACCAATATTTAAAGGTGTTACAAACATCAGCACAAATACATAATACCATCTCCACCCGGTGGTATGCCGTAATTGTCATGTACGTGTGTAGTCGCTAGCTCTTTAAGAACTACCTCTAGGCTCTCTGCGGTCTATTTTACAAGCTTTTGATTGGAGAATTTAACACAAGGTGGCGATTATATCCTCTCTGCATAATTTTTACCTATCATATGGGTTAGCTCCTTATTTTTTTTTTTTTTTTTTTGGTATGTCGGCTTCGCGAATAATAAATAAATTTTTTACCTGCTCAAAGACAAAAATACATTTAAAATATTGCTTTATTTAAGAAAATTTTTAAAAGTATTAGAAAATTTTGTAAGATATTTTATTTATATTTCATGTTACGTTTGTTATTTTTTTCTGTTAGTAAAAGAGCAAAATTTTCTACAAAAAATTCTAACAAAAGGACTTACATTTTCCTCTTAAGATCGGATTTCCTTTTAATAAAAAAAATTTCTTTTACCTAAAAGAAAATTATTATTATTGTTTTAAATTGTTAATACGATATGTCTATATCTTTTACTTTTATGGAGTTTCCTTAACGTTAAACAGCTGTACAATTAAACGATTATAATCAAACAGTTCTTTTTGTTGTTCTTCATTCCACTTACACACATCTTTGGTTTTCTTCAGTAAGAAATCGTCCTATTTTTAATGCAAAAGACGTACTGAGGGTCTTTTATGTTCGCACACAATTTATTGCAGAGTGTGTAAATAATTTGGCCTAGATATACACTTTGTTTTCTTTTGCCTTCTCTAAATCGACTCCTTGCAACTCACTCTTTACGGAAAAGCAAAAAAAAAATATTTCGTTAAACTTTCTGTCTGCTGGATCCTCTTTTACCTCACGTTTTTGTGCTTCTCGTTAGCAAAAGAATAAGAAAATTCAAAAATAACTTAAATCAAAGATACTCGTATACATTATTAAAAAGTAAAATAAAAAAAAATTATTTGTGTCCTTGTAAAACAGACTTGGCAAAAAAAGATTACGAACTCAAAAAGCATGTAGGGGATCTACTCAATTAAAGCGTCATAATTTACAACTGAAAATGGTTGTATATGAGTGTGTCTGTGCGGGAGTGCATGTATATTTTGAATACACACAAAACATAAGGATATGCTTGTTAATCCAAAATTGTAATAAACGCCTACACTTCTAAACGCAAATGAGTAGAAATAAACTGATGATAAATGTTCTCTGGAACACATTTTAACTTGAAACTACTAAAAGAAAGTAATATACGAAGAGCTGCAAAAAAGCGCGACATTTGCCAAACCCTTATGTGAGTGACAGGGTTATCGGGTAACTTTGTAAACTTTAATTGCCTTTTGAGAAATCCTATTATTATGTTTAAAATATATTTGGATAAACAATAGCTTGGTTTCTTAACTTAAGAGGGTGCTGTGGCTCTAAACACCCGGGTAACTGAAAGAAAATATTTAAAATAACAATTATTTTTTATTAGTAAAAAGCATAAAAACAATTTAAATTTATCATAAGACATTGCCTCGCGAAACAACGGTAAATGATATTGGTTTTATTATTATGTAAGGCGTTCTGAATTTGAGAATAGTAGCCCCAAGAAAGTAGCTCTATTTCTGAAAAAGGTTCAAATTGTTTTCTCTATGTTGCCGAAACAGACTTCCTTTAAAGGACTGGTACTCCGGATAGGAATAAAGACGCCAACGCGTACCATCCTTTCCATGCAGTTCAGTTGTTTCTTGAAATTCTTAACTTTCATCAGAATCATATGAATCCCCGTTAGCGTCAAGCCAAAGGGAAATCCCCAGATTAGTGTTTATTTTAGACATTGGAAAAACGTATATTTTACTTTTCGTTACATGAATCTTTTATACGTATTGTAATATAATATACAAATTTCGTATATTTTGCATGTGGTACGCGGGTACTGTCACTATTTTAAGGAGCTTTTTTTGTCACTCACATAAGGGTGAATATAATTTTACAAAAAAAAAATAAATAGAATCTGGGAATTATTTCTTTTTCATAAGCTACTTTATTATATTCAAAATTTTTTTTTATTATTCGAATTTATTCTATGAGATAAGTTTCAGATATGTATTTTATAAAGCTTTTTGTAATAGTTCTTTTCCTTAAATTTTTAGGAATGACTTTATACACTACCAGACTATTATTTTGTATCTTTGTGTTACATTTTACCTTAGCTATCCTTTGGATAGCAATGAAATATATTGTATGTAAAAAAAAAATTACAATTATTAGACACCAGCAGAATGTAATGCATTTTCCTGCCCGCTACAATTAATTCGAAAAAAAAACAAAAAAAACCAGAGTGCCATTTTCTATATAAAACTGGTTTCTATATAAAAGAGTCACATTAAGTAATGCCAAGTTAGTCGGTTTTGAAGTACCTGAAACTCGAAAAAAATATATTTATCCGTTTTAGAACTTTTTATGAATTTTGTCATCGATTTGCTGGTGCATATTTTAGCCTCCAGGATTTTTTTTTTTTTTTTTTTTTTGCAAATTTGAGGTAAAAAAACTTTTTTTAGCATTTTTTAACTTTATAGTGCATTTTTCACCTTTTTGAAGCATATATTTTTACATGTTCAGGGAAGAAAGAAAAAATTTGTTTTAAATTGTGGTAAACAGATAGATAGATGGCTTTTCTGTTATAAACAGGGAAACCGTAAATATGCAATTGAATGTTTTGCCTTGTGCGACCAACCAATGAAGGCAAAAACAATATATTTATCTGTTTTAGAGCTCTTTGTGAATTTTGACATCGATTTGTTAGTGAACATTTTTGCATATTTTACCCTTTGCAGCATTTTTTTGCATAGTTAAATTAAAAAAACATTTTTGCAGCATATTATAAGTTTAAAGCGCATATTTCATTTCTTAAAAGAATATTTTGATACATGTACAATTTGTTTTTAGAAAAACTTTTAACAATAAAAAAAAATGGTTTGAAATTCCGGTTAACAGCTGGCTTTTCTGTTTAAAATATGAGACTACATAGAAATCCAGACACATTTTTAGTGTCGACCGATCGACTCAGAATCACTTTTTAAAGTAATCTAACAATGTTCATCCGTTTGTCTAGCTGGTTGGCTGTCCATGTAGGCCTTGTGCGCAAAGTCCAAGTTGCAATTTTGTAGATAATTTGTTAACATTTGGTAAATACGTTTAAATTGTGCTAAGGACGAAGCCTATGTAAATGGTGAGAATCGACCTATAATTTCACAAAGTATTAGGCTCTTCGTGGCCATAAACCATCTAATTTTATTCGTATTGGATTAAAATTCGCCCCAAAAATACTTTACTGCAGATTTAATTCTTTTGGGAATTGCTTCATTTTTGAACATTTCTCCCATCTGTTAAAAGCTTTAACTTCCTCTTAAATAATGGGTATTTCAGTAAGAATGAACATATTCATTTTAAAATAAAAATATGTGTTTTTGAGATAGTTGAGATTTTTTTTATTGAATTATAAAGAAATGATTATGTATTAGATAAAATTGCCATAAAATAGCCCCCAAATCTCTGATGACAGACAGACCCTTTTCACGAAATTTTCCATGACTTTCTTACAGTGATGTGGTTGTATCAAAATTTTCCCCCAAAGAAAAAAAATCGCACGGCGTTAAATCGCCTGATCTTGGTGGCAACTTGACATAATTTGTTCTGGAAATCGTTGCTGCAATAAATCGATGGTTTTATGCACGGTGTGGCATCTGGCGCTGTTTTGCTGAAACAACATGTCGTTGAGATCCATGACGTCTAGTTGAGTCCACAAGAACTGCGTTGTCATGATCCTGTAAAGGATGCCGTTCACAGTCACTGCAGTTTCGGCCTTATCTTCAAAAAAGTAAGTACGAATCACGCCAACTGACCAAAATCTGCACCATACAGTTGCTCATTGTGGGTTCGTTTGTTCCTCATGGATTGCATGAAGATTTTCTTAGAGCCAATTTCATAAATCTTGTGTATATACGAAGCCATTCAAATGGAAATGCGCTTCATCGGAGAAAATGACTTTTTTCGCAAGGTCTCAGCATAACTTTCCAAATATTTGTAATAAGTTTTTACATTTATAACGCGTTGTTCTTTCGTTATGCGCTGCATCGCAATAAAAAAAATTGAGCCCCAAACGAAGCATTTTTGTAAGGGAGCAATGCAAGAGTTTCGCTTACCATATTGCTTACGGAAAACATGAATTTTATATGCTGAGTTCCCACTTTGAAGCAATACATTTTTCACACAGAAAGAGCATTATTCAACGAATATTAAAACTGGTTATTGCAGCTATCAGCTTTACGCACTGGATGTTTTTTACAGTTATTTTTTAGTATTCTCCCTTACAAACACGTAATGAGGGAATGCCGTAGCGCTTGAAATGTTATTTTTTATGAATCTTGTTATGAGTTCGTTCACATACTTTACTGCATTTCTGTATGTCTTATTGCGAAGCGCATAATTATGCGCTTTTTTTTTTTGAATGTACTATCAGTGCTTCGCAAAATGATAAAACAAATTTTATTGGGATATATGACAACTGCCAAATTTCAGGATTGCCACTTGCACAAAAAAATTACACTAGATTTAAAAAAAGCACTTTAACTGAGACACCATTAACTTTTATTAATATAAAATTTACCGACCATCCCTAAAATCGCTCTAGGATGGTGTATCCAGGTATTCCGCCTTATTACGAGAGTCGCTGCCGTGGACGATGTCGTAGACGTTTGAAATGTCTATTGTAAAAATTTAAATTGCAAGACATCGACAATCTCAATAACGAAGAAAGGTTGTCGTATTTATGTCGCTTACGACAATAATAATATTGAAATTTTTTTATTTTTAGAATTTATTTAATGAGCTAAAGTTCAGCTATGTATTTTATAAAGCTTTTTATAAAGTCATTCCTAAAAGTTTTAGGAATCAAACTATTACAAAAAAGCTTTATAAAATACATAACTGAAATTGAGCTCATAGAATAAATTCGAAAAATAAAAAATGTTGAATATAATAAAATAGCTTATGAAAAGAAATAATTCCCAGATTCTATTTGACAATAATAATACAAATTTCAAAAAATTACTGGATTTCGATCACGACACGGCATTTATAAAAGCTCCGTATATTCGGCACAAATAACTCTTATATGAATTTTAACCTCATAACATAACTGGTGAGCCCAGACTGCCCATCGTTTCCAAAAAAGGGTGCAATCTCGAAAATTCATTTGGTTATACTATAAATGGGCTTTACCGATGGTAATTTTTTTAGCTTGATTTTTTTAAGAACACAAATCATTTTGTTCATCACTGATTTAGTGTTACACACCCTATCAACAATTATCTAAATATGTTCTAAAATAAAATCAACTCTTTTCTTACTTGCTTTAAAATAGGAGTATTTTTGGCTAAAAAAATAAAAAATCTGAATCAAGATCGTAATAAGTAAAAATTGTTTAATTATGGCCTTTAGTTTTTCCACAGAAGGTGAAGGATAAAATTGTGGGATATGTTTTTTTAATTATAAAAGTACCTTTGAATGTATAGTATGTATGCACTTATGTATGCCAGTTTAATGTTTACTGTAGATTTAGCATTAAATATGTTTAGCCCTTTGTCTATGAAGGATTTTTCCATATTAATATAATTGTCTGTTTAACTTACACATCCACACCCGTAACTCATACACAGAGCTTTGTAAAACAAATATATTAAATTTTAAAAAAAATACCAAAAATATTCGACTGCATTTCATTAAAAAACAAATAAGAGTACTATATTCGGCTATGTCGAATCTTACATGCCCTTCACCACGGTGCGATAAAAACAAAACTTTATATAAACACCGTTCTTAACATATAAATAAATCTTTTTTGTG
Source organism: Pollenia amentaria (assembly GCA_943735925.1). Lineage (NCBI taxonomy): Eukaryota > Metazoa > Arthropoda > Insecta > Diptera > Polleniidae > Pollenia > Pollenia amentaria. The sequence continues at coordinate 219,021,363 of OX031007.1, read as the reverse complement.
CCACGCCAACTTATCCAATCCCGCCCATTTTCTTAGAGAGGTTGTGTATTCATGAAAAAGATTCTTGTACTTAATTTGGAAACTTTGGCTCTTCCGTTCTCCAGATATATAGAAAAATTAAATAAAAAAAAAACAAGGAATTAATTTGTAAAATTAGAGGCAGTCGTGGTTTTTTTGCTCATATATCAGCAATATATGGACCGATCTAGCTGAACTTCAATAGCAAGTTTTAACGGAGTATATATGTGATAAATAAAAAACAACCTAGTCCCCATCATTTCGATACTTATAAGATCCCAGAATACATATACTTTATATGATCTAAGATCAATATTGGAAAACTTGCAAACGGAATGTCAAACTTATACACACCTTTTTACGTTCGGTGAAGGGTATAAAACAAATACTTGGCGATGCCACATGTATTTCACACAGGGTTGGAAACACAGACAGAGAAAAAAACTTTAATAATAGAAAATTTTCATTGAAATTTGGTGTTTGTTTTTTGAACAAAAGAAAATGTTTTGTATCTACATACAAATATGCACCAGATTATGTTATTTTGTTTGAATTCTACGAAAATTTGGCAAAGAGTTTTTCTTTTTCTGATTTCAGTTTTTTCTGACTACCACCGCCATACAATGAGACAAGGACTTTTTGTAAAAAACAAAAGGCTTTGAATGGGCGTTTGAAAGTATTCTTTTATTAAGTATTGGTTTTTTTCTTCTTCTTTTTTGTGTGTTCAACATAAAATCACTGTAATGTTACTGGCAGCACTTGCAGCAGTATTTATTTTTCTTCGGTTGTTTTCATTTTTTCGGTTATAGTTTTATTTGTTTCTCTTGTTGGTTTCAGAAAGAAAATATAATAAATTCGTTGGATTGTTTTCGTTTTCATTCTTTTCGTTTGCGATTTATTTTGCATACCGCAGTGCGTAAAATTGCAATCATTAAGTATCCTGGCCATACAAAAGACGGCTTAAAAATGGAAAACCAACAAAAAATTAATAATTGTTGGGTTTATTTTGATAAAATTTATGATAAATCAGTTGCTTTGCTAAGAAGTATTATAATTGTCCTAAAAATTTATTTTCTTCGAATTTGGCTGACTTAGGAGCTATAAAAATTATATTTACATTAAACGTATAGGGTGGCGTATAAGTAATGAATAACTTTTTGCTCTTTGATTTCTTTAACGTTGGCATTACTTCAGATTAGATAATAGTTTGGAAATATGTTCACACCATTTTATCATTCACATGGTGCCTATTGTTTGTTTCGACCTGACGTGCTCCTTCCAGGGCATTTCCCATAACTTTTCTTTGAATGTCTACTCCCAGCGCCTTTACTTCTCGGATATTAGCCTTATTGGCATACACTTTTAGGTTACTAATCGGGAGGCGTTAAATCGGACCAACGCCGTAGTTAGCTAAAATCAGAAAAACGCGATATTATTCGACTGCCAAAAATTTCGCGCAGGTAAGCCATAGGTGGACAAGCAGTGGCTCCATTTGTTGGAACCACAATTTTGCATTCTGTATTACTCGTGTCTTCGAAAATGTTCAATCATTGCCAGGTATTCAGTGCCATTCACATACCATTCCCATGCCATTCACCACACTGTGTAGCTTAATTTTTTTTTTTTTTTTCTTTCATTATTTATTTATTGAATCTTCATATATTAAATATGAACTAACAATAATTAATCAAATCTTATCCTAATATTTGCTTTATGTCCTGCCAGTGCCAAACAAAAAAGATTTCGTCATCACGGTATCTGTTCACATATGTAGGTGTTTATCGCTCATCTGATTGGGTGAGTGCTAAAGTGTCTCTTCTTCTTAAGCGAGTGTGGCCGCCATAATTTAAAATATTTCTAGCTAATGGATTTGGGTGCAGTTCCAGCCTTTTTAAATATTTTACTGCATATTTCGTTATCATAGTTTTTACTAATGGCACATTGAGATCCTTGTGGATATTTGAGTTTTTGACGTACCAGGGAGCGGCTGTGATTATTCGAAGAAGTTTATTTTGGCGCCTTTGAATTTTTTCGATGTTAGAAGCCGAGGCAGTGCCCCATAACTGAATACCGTAGCACCAAATTGGCTTTAAGATAGAGTTGTAGAGTAGAAGTTTGCAATCGAGACTAAGAACAGAATTTCTTCCAATGAGCCAATTAATTTGAATTGCTTTTAGTTTCATTTGAGTTAACTTCGCTTCTATATGCCATTTCCACGTTAAACGCCGATCTAGATGTATACCGAGGTATTTTACATGCGAGTGTTGGGGTATTATTTGATTATTTATTTTAATAGGGGGGCATGTTTCCCGACGCAATGTGAATGTTATATGTGCGCATTTTTGCTCATTGATCTTTATCCTCCATTTTTTTAACCACCTTTCTAGTTCAAATATATGATCCTGTAGATAACGAGATGCTTCTTGACAGTTTGCGTGTACGCTTAGAAAAGCTGTGTCGTCCGCAAATGTTGAGGTATGGGTGTAGCTGTTTGTTGGCAAGTCCGAAGTATAAATTAAGTATAATAGAGGGCCCAGGATGCTGCCTTGTGGGACTCCAGCGCTAATTGGCTGTGGAGGACTTAAAAATTCGCCTTCTTTTATAATAAATTGACGACCGACTAAGTAGCTTTGTAACAGCTTGTGTATATTTGCTGGTAAGTTTTGCTGCAATTTCAGTAGTAAACCTTCATGCCAGACTTTATCAAAAGCTTGAGACACATCGATGAAGAGTGCTGAGCAATATTTTTTTTCTTCAAAGGCTTTTCTTATGACATTAACTATTCGATGAGTTTGTTCAATTGTGCTGTGTTTTCTTCTAAAACCGAATTGATGATTGGGAATACATCTGTTACCATTTAAAATCGGCGTTAATTTAGACACTAGAAGTTTCTCAAAAAGCTTTGATAAATTAGACAATAAGCTTATAGGTCTATATGACTCAACTTTTGTGGGATCCTTTCCTGGTTTAGGTATCATGGTAACTAAGGATACTTTCCACTCTTGTGGGTAGTATTCAAGGCGTAAAATAGCATTAAAAATTAGTAGAATAATTTTCTTTGCTATGCTGGGTAGCTCCAAAAGCATTTTGTTACTGATCTTATCAAAACCAGGGGCTTTCTTGGGGTTTAAATCATGAATAGCCTTCTCGATTTCTCTTACTTCAAACCTTAGTGGAACAGCTGATCTAACAGCAACAGGTGGTAACTCGACCGCAGTATCGAAAGATGTATGAGGGGTAAATACGGTTTTCAAATGATTAACGAAAATATTACCTTTTTCTATGTCATTTCGTGCCCAACGTCCATTTAAGTTTCTTAATGGTGGTTTAGTGATAACTGGTCTTTTAAGATTTCTAGCTGCACGCCATAATGAGTAATCAGATTGAGGAGTTGCATCAAGTTCCTTAAGATATTTTTCCAGAGAAGCCGTTTTTTGAGACTGCAGTAAGTTTCTTAGCCTTTTTGTGCACTCTTTTAGTAAATTTTTAAGTTGAGGGGATCTGTGCAATTGCCACTCTCTTCGAACTCTCCTTTTTTCAGTCAAGAGACGCTCGACATCAGTAGAATATATTTTACTATTTTTGATATTTTTGCGGGCTATGCTAGAATGTTGAACAGCTAGTTTGAGATAATTGTCAAAATTTACAATAGAAAGATTCACATTCTCCGGTGTTCTAAGCGGAATATTTTCAGTGCAGTGGGTACTGAGATATTTTTTATATTTTAACCAATTTATTTGTGTGGCTGACGTCACTAAGTAACCAGACGGTGATACAATTCTATAAGGGTTTGATATGGTAAGAATTGTAGGTGTGTGATCAGAAGATAATTCTAAAGAAGCTTCAACGTGAATCGTTTCTGCGGGGATGTTTTTAACCACGCCAAAATCGATGACATCTGGAATTTTTTGCTGATCAGTAGGCCAATAAGTTGGTTGTCCACTCGCGACCACATTTAAATCCATTTTAGACATTGTATTATACAAAACACGACCCTTTGGTGTAATGAGCCGTGAACCCCAGAAGGTATGTTTAGCGTTGTAATCGCCAGCGGCTAGGAAACAGGGTCCTAATGATTTAAAATATTTATAATATTGGCTTTCTGATATTGAAAATCTAGGTGGAGAGTATAAAGATGAAAGTACAACGTTTCGATTTAGCTCTTCAACACAAATATTCGTTGCTTGCAGATAATCTTCACGATTATCACACATTAAGTAGTGTTTGATTCGGGTTTTTATCAAAATAGCAGAACCTCCACAAGCTCTATCTCGAGGGTCCTTGGTATCATATAATATATAACCATTAATTTTAAACGAATTTCTTGAGGTCAAATGAGTTTCAGAAACCATCATTACATCAATTTGTTTACTTTTAATAAAATATTCTAGTTCATTTTTATGTTGGCGAATGCCGTTTGCGTTCCAAAAACAAATTTTTAAACAATTCATGGCTTGTTAAGTACAGCTTGCAATAACATCGATTGCATTCTTAACATTTCCTGCATCATATTACCCATTGTATTCGTAAAGTTTGTTACTGTTTGTACTAGTGTTTCCATGGTTTTTTCTAGACGACTTAAATTAGAAACTGGGGTCTCATCATTATTTGGCAAATCACCTTGCATTGGCATATGGTTTGATTTTAGGACGTTAGCGTAGGATGTTCTGTTATTACTAGGCTGCGGTACATGAATGTCATTAATATTATTTTGATGTGTTTCCTGAATTTGAGGTGGATTAGGTTTCGGTCCAACCGAGCGCTTGACGATAGAGTATACAGGGCATCCTCTATAGTTGGCAGTGTGATTACCACCACAGTTGCTGCATTTTTTTACATTGGGGTCGTTTTTAGACTTATCGCAGAGAGCTGTACCATGCAATTCTCCACATACAACGCAAACAGGTGTTAAATGGCAGTATGCCTTAGTGTGACCAAATTCTTGGCAGTTTAAACATTGCACGGGACCGTTCCTTTTATGCGGCTCCTCTATCGTTATTTTCCTATACAGGATATATCTCAGACTGTAAATGGGATGAGTTTCATTTTTTTTAAGCTTAACGTCGCCGGGTTCTAACTCCACACGAAATAGTGGCTGGGGATTTTTTTCTCTATTTTTAATATTAACTACATTTTTAATTTTAAAGCCCTTCTCTTCTAAAAACGTTTTTATTTCACCTGGGTCTACGCATGAATCAATGCCCTTTATCACTATCTGAAGACCTTTACTGCTCTTCAGTTGGTATGTATAAAAGTTTTTTTTTAGTGCTTCTAATTTAGTTATTACTTTACGAAAATCATCTTCACGATTAACTTGTATTTTAGTTTCATTTATACTACCACGTTTTATTGCAGCTACATAAAAAGAATTTTCACCTATTACCGAGATCAAATTCTTTATTAAATCACTTGAGTTTTGCTCTCTAAGATATATCGGGGGTGGCTTAGAAGATTTTGTAACGTTTTGTGCTTCCGAGGATTCCTCTTCCAAAATTGCAAACCGATTTTGAGAACTTATTCTATCAGCTGTACCCTCTTTTAAAACTTTTGGGACAGAAGCAACTGCAGAAGAAGTTGGGCTGCGACCCCGTTTTAGCACTGTTATGTACCTATCCATTCCAACTTGTACTTGAGGCTTTTGACCGCTTTTCACCTGTGATACTGAGTTTTCCATCATGCCTGATTTGGGGGTAATCTTTTCATCACTTGTTAAAATCGTTTCTGCCACTGAGGCACCGCTTGCAGGTTTTATATTTTTTATTGTATTCGAATCAACCGTGTTATTAGACACCGAAGGTGATACAGAGTTTTCTATTGTGCCTGATTGAGGGTTAATATTTTTATCACTTATTAAAATTGTTTTTGCCGTTGAGGCAATGCTTGAAGGTTTTATATTTGTTAGTGTATCAACCGTATTATTAAAAACAGATGGTGAGAGGGATCGCGTACGAGTAATAGGTTTAGCTGTTAGGTATTTGCTATCATCGACTCTTTTTTTTATTTCTGCATTTGTTTCGTTAACACTCACTGTGATATATGCATTTCTATCATTATGCTTAATTGTTTTTGCACTGTTTGCACTCATAAGAGTTTTTTTTTTTTTTTTACTGTTTACAGTTGTGCTCTACTTATTTGTTATTGTTTATCAACACCGAGAATAAAAAGTGTGTATGTTTATGTATGTATGTACATACATACATGTATTTTTTTCTTTTCTTTTATTTACTTTTTTTTTTATACTTTATTTGTTCACGTAAAAAAATAAACCGTATGCCGAGCTTATAAAACACTTCTATCTTCAACGAGCGCGAGTGTATTTTATGTTCACCAAATATTCTTAGATTTGCGGTGCCGCATATTATGCAATGTTTTTTTATTTATAGGATTGTGAATATAATTCTTGTTTTCTACTTACAATTCTTGAAAATGGCGACTCCCCTGAATGCGTTTTTTTTGTGCATAATTTCGTTTAACCTCATGAACCAATTGAATCTTATAGGGTAAAAGGTTTAAATTATGCAAGACTCTTTATAAAAGCCGCCTGGACTTCAACAACTGCCAGTGTTGCCAATAAAGAATTCGGAAATTTCACATGACTGTGTCCCAAATTAGACATTTGAAGCAAAATTACGCATACAAAACGAAAAAAATTGCTTTGATAGATAGAATGAATTCGCAATGCATCACCTTTTTTGTTATTCCTTGTTTGGAATTAAATTGTTATGTTTACAAAAAAAAAGGCAAGGCATACCGATTCCTGAAGTGGAAAAGAAATGTATGCACATTTTGAACGTTAGCGATAACGTAGGCGGAAGAGCAGTAAAAAAATGTATATGTTTACACTTTAGCAATATCAATGCTTAATATTCGCTGTAAATTGCTATATTTAATGGAAACAAATGTATAACCTTGCTGGTATCCTGTATTGCCCACTCGATAGTCCAAAAATATATTGCATTAATATTTATTTTTTAATGAAACATAAGGAACTTACCTCTGAAATTATAAAATGTTTAGAATGTACACTATTTTATTAACACGCACAAATAATTAATGTCAAGGTCACATTTGACAGTTTACGTTTAACATAATAAGAATATAACTCAAAGTAAAATTACACACAGATTACACATGAAACAAATTACATATGTGCTACACATGCAAGTAGAAAATAGCACGCAATTTGTGTAATTACACACGGATTGGCAGCACTGCCAACAGCTAAAAACGTGTACTAGCGGCAGTTCCGCTGTTATCAACAATACCTGCTTGCACCTAATACCATCCGAACTGCAGAAGACAGCCTTTTGTTGCCAAAACGCTGAAGCAATCGGTAAATTTTTTGAGCGCTAGGTGAATTTCGAACATGTAATAAATTTTGATATGATCCTTGTATCCGAATGATCGAATGTTGACCTTAAAGATAAAATTGAACAACTTTGGTTCTTCGTTCTTTGCTAAGACTTCATAAATTTCCCAAGTGTTTCAAAGGAAATTCTGAAAAAAATCGAAAACATGGTAAACAAAAAATGTATTCCCTTATTAATTCATAACGTAACTTATGCGCCACACTGTCATATATTTCATTAGTCTTAGGTAAACGAGTTCGTTTTATTTTTGACATTGATCAAAAAAAAAATTACCGTTTTACAAAAGAATCTTATTATTTAAACATACTTTATTAAAAAAATATTTTTTCAGGAAGTATTATTTTTAAAAAGCAAAAGGATACTTAAAGCTGCACCCAGAGAAAAAACATGAAACAAGATGTTTCAGTATGGTGGCCTCCAACAAAACAATTTCAAAAAAATGTAAACAAATTATGTTTAATTTAACCATATTATTATCACCGACAGTCATATTATGTTTGGATTAGTCATCCGTCATTAAACTGTTATGGCTAAAAATAACTAAGATATGCTTAACACATATAATAGCATGGTTGTTTTTCAACCATAGCAAGTTGCACTTAGAAAAGAGGAAAATACTATTGTAATTTAAAAACAAATTATTTTCCCATTTAATAATTACATGTTCAGTGGCAACTACTTTTAAAGAACATTTTAATAATGCGGTAGCTGTGTTTAAGCGGGAAGCTATTAATTATGTTTTGCCACACATACAAACTTAATATCATTTCAAAATCTTATATATAGGAGTATATAGAGCAGTGTTGCCAATGAAGGATTCGGAAATTACACATGACTGTATCCCAAATTACATATTTGAAGCCAAATTACACACACAAATCACCTCTTTGTTAATCTTTTGTTAATTTTGCAATTGAATGGTTATGTTTACAAAAAAAACCAAACATTTCTTATTTATGAAGTAAACAAGAAATGCTTTCAAATTTTTCAGTGCACGTCTCAAACATACAGTACGAAAATGTTTATGTTCAAGCTTAAGCAACATAAATTCTTATAATTCTATTTAATGGAAACAAATTTATTGACTTATGGACAGTGAGACCATTTTGGCATTTTTGCAACTAAATTTTGCATTACAAATTTTGATTTGGCTCCAAAATTTTCATTTTGCATTTTATTTAGCATTTTAAGAAAATTATATTAGCTTTCTTTTTGCAGGAATAGTTTCATTGGTTTAACTTAATTTTTTTATAAATTATTATAAACTAAATAAAGTTGGTAATATTTTTTAAAAAAGTAAAAATTAATCACTGAAATTTATTTAGTTTCGAATAAAATTTTATACTGTTAATAAAGTTTTTACAAAAAAAATTAAGTATTATTTTTAGAATTTTTCGAAATCATGTTTAACATTATTTGGCTGTGTCTAATGCCATATTTAGCTGTTTAAAATTTAAAAATCTGGTCACACTGCTTAAGGGTATACTGTATTGCCCACTCGATAGTCTTAAAATAAATTGCACAAATATTTCTGCGGCAATAAGGAAAAAGTGCTTAAGTCTATTTATTTAGTTTTAGTAATTTTAAATGTTAAGGGTTATTTTGAAAACATATTTGAATTTTTTTTAGTTTTTATTCCTAACGTGTCAGATCGGAAGTAAGCTTAAGCTTTTGTTATTAATTACTTTTAAAATTCTAAAAGCTATAGAATGTACATACTTTTATATTAACTCGAGCAAATAACAAATGTCAAATAAATAACAATCACATTTGACAGTTTATGTTCAAAATTATTTCTTCAAAAAGTGTTCGAAAAGAAAAACGTGGCTGTCAAAAATGAATGAAAAAATGAACACGTAGTTAAATTTCATACAGATTACGCATGAAACAAATTACACATGGGCTGCACATGCAAGTAGAAATTACACACAATATCTGTAATTACACACAGATTGGCAACACTGATAAATAGAGAACTTTTTTTTTGGCACATGACAACTTAATATGATAATAGATATATTTTTGGAATGTTTAAATATAATCTGGTAGATTATGTCATGGCATTTATCTTTTAAACACCATTTCCGGCATATATCCGCTGTGGCTCCGAGTTATATGGTCCATTCGATCACTGCAATTGTTGACAACTCTTTTCAATAAATCTGGCCGTATGGCGTCAATTGTGGCTTAAATATTGGCTTCTCATGCTTCAAGAGTTGCTGGTTTGTCAGTATAAACAATTAACTTTAGATAGCCCTATAAAAAGTAATCCAGAGGCGTTAAATCGTATGAATGAGGGGGCCAGTGAACAGGACCACTTCTGAAAATAATGTTGCCACCATATTGACTTAACATGGCAAGTTGCGCCGTCTTTTTGGAACCAAATGTTGTTGATGTTTAGCTTTGGAAACAAAAATTTAGTCAGCATGGGTCAATAGTATTCGCCATTCAGAGTAACGGCAGCTCCTTGCTCATTTCGAAAGAGCGTGTAAGCCGCACCAAATAGTAAGTTTTAACGGATGTAATGATGATTCGTTAACGGCTTTAGAATTATATTCGCTCCAAATACGACAATTTTGCTGATTGGCGTAGCCATTTAACCAGAGATAAGCTTCGTAAAATGGACGAGGAGCTATGAACTTCGCTTAAAAATTTGGTTTTTTTTTAAATTAAATTTTCACAATTTTGAAGCATTGTTCTAGCGTTAAACGATTTATAATGACTGACCAACCTGACTGAACAGAAATGTCAACACAGTTTAATATTCACTGCTGTCAAACCATAGTTATCGATAACGAAATTTCTAATGCATTTAAAAACACACCCGATATAAAATACTACAAAATCAAAACGTAAATCAGACAAACAGAGAAAATATAAAAAACAAGAAAACATAAGTTCTTCTCATAACACAAATCTGTTCACAAAAAGATTATATTACCATTTCATGAAACAATAAAGGAAAACAAGCATATGTAAGAAATGTCTAAAGGAAATCCTTTGAGTATAACAATGATTATGAAATTGTACAGGTAATGTTGTATGGATATGGGTATTACGACGGATATAAGGTATAAGAAAATTTCTTTGTGAAAAAATATGCAAAAATTGTGAAACAAACTGCATAAGGGGAGAGCCAATTTCCTTTTTCAAAATTTATAAATATATGAAATGAAAATAATCTTTATTAAGAATTAAATTGCTCCTTTCTGCATTACCATTCGTTAGATAGTTTAATCAAAGATAACGCAATTCGGATTTAAAATATCGGTTAAGTATATCTACCCTAATATTTCAATAGATACAATATTTTTATACGCTCTACTAACAAAAGTGGTTAATGAGGGTATACTTAGTTTGTCGTTCCGTGTCAAACTTTTTTATTATACATCTAAGACCTCATAAAGTATATATATTATGGCACCTTGAGTAATTCTAAGTCGATTTAGCCATTTCCGTCTGTAACAACTACGCTCACTTTCTTAAAAGAAAATAACAAACTTGGTGTCAAATTGCTTGTATTTAGTTATCCTAAGCAGTTTGGGATTGAAATCCAGCAAACCCGGATCAGTAGGTTCAAAGCTATGAATCTATATGTGGAACCAGCATCCTAAAAAATGGATAATTTTGTTACACAAACTTACATATATGTTGGAATATTGCATGCAATGTTATAAGATTTTGCACAAAATCGTTTTATAAGACTAGAAATCACACTGTCAAATTTAAAAAGCGGTCCATAATTAACTCGAGGCCCCATATAAACCCTATATTCGGAAAACGGTTAAGTACGCCTAAAACCGTAAAAAATAATGGTATCACAATAAAATTTGGTACGTCACAGTTTTAAAAGACGGGAAATCGCACTGAAAATTTCGTGAAAATCTGTCCATAATTTACCATAGACCCCATATAAACCCTACTCCCGGAAAACAGTTTATTACGATTAAAACCGTAAGAAATAATGATATCATTATACAATTTGGTACGCCACAGTTTCATAGGACTAGAAATCACACTAATAAATGTCCTGATTATCGGTCGGTCCATAATATAACATAAGCCCCATATTAACCCCACTCTGGGATATTAGCTAAATACCTCTAAACCAGCACAAGATATACAGCCATGTCACAGAGTACAATTAAAGATTCGCCACAGCCGAATCTTTAATACACTCTAACTTGCTAAAATATATTTTTAAATTGTAAGTAAATTTGTAAAATTGCTCTTTTACAACCCTTGTTGGTCTCATAAAATATAAGGTAATAATTAAAATAAAAACCTTTAGTGTGCTTTTAGTATGTTAATTATCTAGGAAATTAAAAACACATTGAATTTTAACAAATACCAATCCCTGCGAGGATTCTGTAAAAATTTTGTTGCAATAAAACTTGCTTATTGAAGGAAAATCTTTTTTTTGTGGGAAGATGTTGAAAAAGTTTAAGTTACAACTTTTTTTTAAAAATTTGGATATTGAGTTTTATTCAGTATATTGAATGCAATAGCTGATAGTATGGTAATAAACAAGTAGTCGGTCAAGGCCGACAATATGAAACCCTACGCCACAGTATTTACAGATAAATTTTAGAGAGTGTACCATATTTGGAACCAATGGGCATTCATGGACCATCAAGAACAAAATCACGTTTAAAGATTAAAATTCATATAAGAGTGGTATGTGGCAAATAGTATCTAAAGGGTAGTTAAATTTTAAGTGCCGATGTTGATTTTGATTAAAACACAAATTATTTAGGAAATTATTGTCATTTCTTTTTATGATGATAACATTGGTATGGTTTAATTATGTATGGAACAAAATAAATAGCCGCTGCGACCTCGGCGGCACACCGCCACCCGTTGGTCCAAATTTTCGATGACGCTGAGGCATAATTGAGGTTTTTTGCCGTTAATGTGCCGAATTATCTCATATTTTAGCTCTTGAACTAAAATATCGACGTACACCTTTTTTTCAAATAACCGCAAAGAAAGAAGTGCAACGGCGTCAAATCACATGATCTAGGCGGCCAATTGACATCGCCACCACGTGAGATAACACGGCCATTGAATTTGTCGCGCAAAAGAGCCATTGTTTCATTAGCTGTGTAGCAAGTGGCACCGTCCGGTTGAAACCACATACCGTCCACATCCATATCTTCCAATTCGGGCCATAAAAAGTTCGTTATCATCTCACGATTTGTTAATAATATTAAACAAGCGAATTTGGACGCCCAAAATTTAAAGTGAACAATAGAACAAGTAAAAAACAAACAAAAAAAAAAATAATAAGTAAAAAAAATACATGAAAAAAAAATATACGTATGAACGTACATACATACATAATACAAATAATCTGTGCAAAAAATTATTTATTCTTTTGGTGTTACAAAAACATAATACATAATAAGAAGAGCACAGTCAACAAAAAAAAAAAAAATAAAAATAAAAAAAATAAAAACAACGGTGAAAAAAACCAAAAACAACTCTCTATATGAGTAATAACAATGACTCAATAACAAAAATAAATAATATTCATGCTAGCGAAAGCAATGTGGAAATAAACATAACAACAGAAAACAATAACAACAACCTAACGGCAAAACCATCAAGTGTTACCATTTCAAATACATTCCTAGTGGGAAATGATACCATGAACTCAAACACAGACGCAACGGAAAACACACAAGTAAAAAATTTTCAAAAACCACAAGTGCAAGTTGGTATGGACAGGTATATAACAGTTCTCAAACGGGGTCGCAGCCCAGCCTCTTCAGCTGTAGCCTCGGCCTCTAAAGTTCCATCTTTTGATAGAATAAATTCGCAAAATCGTTTTGCAATTCTGGAGGATGAATCTTCTGAAGCACCTAACGTCATTAAATCGTCGAAGCCACCCCCGATATATCTTAGAGAGCAAAACTCAAGTGAGCTTATAAAAAGTTTAATCTCGGTGATAGGTGAAAATTCGTTTTACGTTGCTGCAATCAAGCGTGGAAATATAAACGAGACAAAAATTCAGATTAATCATGAGAATGATTTTCGTAAAATAATTAATAAGTTTGAAGAACTTAAAAAAAGCTTCTATACGTACCAACTGAAAAGCAGTAAAGGTCTTCAAGTTGTGATTAAGGGCATTGACTCATGCGTGGACCCCGACGAAATAAAAACATTTTTAGAAGAAAAAGGCTTCAAAATAAAAAATGTTACAAATATTAAAAATAGGGAAAAAAATCCCCAACCCCTATTTCGAGTGGAGTTAGAGCCCGGCGATGTTAAGCTAAAAAAAAATGAAACGCATCCCATTTACAGTTTAAAATACATCCTGTACAGAAAAATCACGATCGAAGAGCCGCACAAAAGAAATGGACCCGTTCAGTGTTTAAACTGCCAAGAATTTGGTCATACTAGGGCATACTGCCATTTACCCCCTGTTTGCGTCGTATGTGGAGAATTACATGGTACCGTCCGGTGCGACAAGTCCAAAAATGATCCTAATGTAAAAAAATGTAGCAACTGCGGTGGTAATCACACTGCCAACTATAGAGGGTGCCCGGTATATTCGATTGTCAAGCGTTCTGTTGGACAGAAACTTAACCCCCCTCAAACGCAGGCAACTAATCAAGGAAACACGTACGGTGTCCAGATACCACAGCCAAATACAAACAGAACCTCGTACGCTAATGTCTTAAAATCTAATCCTATGCCACTGCAAGGTGATGTACCAAATAATGACGAAATTCCCATTTCTAATTTAACCCGGCTAGAAAAAACCATGGAAACATTAGTGCAAACAGTTAACAATTTCACTAACACAATGGGTAACATGATGCAAGAAATGTTAAGAATGCAATCGATGTTATTGCAAGCTGTACTAAACAAGCCATGAACTGTTTAAAAATTTGCTTTTGGAACGCAAACGGCATCCGCCAACACAAAAATGAACTAGAATACTTCCTTAAAAATAAACAAATTGATGTTATGATGGTTTCTGAAACTCATCTGACCTCAAGAAATACGTTTAAAATCAATGGTTATATATTGTATGATACAAAGGACCCTCGAGACAGAGCTTGTGGAGGTTCTGCCATTTTGATAAAGAACCGAGTAAAACACTACTTAATGAGTGATCATCGTGAAGATTATCTCCAAGCAACAAACATTTGCGTTGAGGAATTAAATCGAAACATAGTAATTTCATCATTATACTCCCCACCTAGATTTTCTATATCAGAAAGCCAATATAATAAATATTTCAAATCATTAGGACCCTGCTTCCTGGCTGCTGGCGATTATAACGCTAAACACACCTTCTGGGGGTCACGACTTATTACACCTAAGGGTCGTGTTTTGTTTAACACAATTTTTAAAATGGATCTAAATGTGGTCGCGAGCGGACAACCAACATATTGGCCTACTGATCAGCAAAAAGTTCCAGATGTCATCGATTTTGGAGTGGTTAAAAACATCCCCGCAGAAACGATTAATGTTGAAGCTTCCTTAGAATTATCTTCTGATCACACACCTACAATTCTTACTATATTAAATCCTAATAGATTTGTATCTCCGTCTGATAACTTAGTGACGTCAGCCACTCAAATTAATTGGTTAAAATATAAAAAATATCTCAGTACCCACTGCACTGAAAATATTCCGCTTAGTACACCGGAGAATGTGGATATTTCTATTGTAAATTTTGACAGTTATCTGAAACTAGCTGTTCGACATTCTAGTATAACCCTCAAAAAAACCAAAAATAGTAAAATATATTCTGCAGATGTCGAGCGTCTATTGACTGAGAAAAGGAGAGCTCGAAGAGAATGGCAATTGCATAGATCCCCTCAACTTAAGAATTTACTAAAAGAGTGCACAAAAAGGCTAAGAAAGTTACTGCAGTCTCAGAAAACGGCTTCCCTGGAAAAATATCTTAAGGAACTTGATGCAACTTCTCAATCAGACTACTCTTTATGGCGTGCAGCTAGAAATCTTAATAGACCAGTTATCACTAAACCACCATTAAGAAATTTAAATGGAAGTTGGGCACGAAATGACGAAGAAAAAGGAAATCTTTTTGTTAATCATTTGAAAAACGTATTTACCCCGCATACATCTCCCGATATTGCAGTCGAGTTGCCACCTGTTGCTGTTAGAGCTGCTGTTCCACTTAGATTTGAGATAAAAGAAATCGAAAAGGCTATTCATGATTTAAACCCCAAGAAAGCCCCTGGGTTTGATAAGATCAGCAACAAAATGCTTTTAGAGCTACCCAGCATAGCAAAGAAAATTATTCTCTTGATTTTTAATGCTATTTTACGCCTTGAATACTACCCACAAGAATGGAAAGTATCCTTAGTTACAATGATACCTAAGCCAGGGAAGGATCCTACAAAAGTTGAGTCATATAGACCTATAAGCTTATTGTCTAATATATCAAAGCTGTTTGAAAAGCTGTTAGTGTCAAAATTAGCCCCAATTTTAAATGTAAATCGATGTATTCCTAACCATCAATTCGGCTTTAGAAGAGAACATAGCACAATTGAACAAACCCATCGTATAGTAAACGCCATAAGAAAATCCTTTGAAGAAAAAAAATATTGTTCCGCCCTCTTTATCGATGTTTCTCAAGCTTTTGATAAAGTTTGGCATGAAGGGTTATTACATAAATTGAAGTTAAACTTACCAGTAAACACACACAAGCTGTTAGAAAACTACTTAATCGGTCGAAGGTTTATAATTAAAGAAGGTGATTTTATAAGTTCTCCTCAGCCAATTGACGCTGGAGTCCCTCAGGGAAGCATCATGGGCCCACTGTTATACTTAATATATACCTCAGACATGCCAACAAATAACCACACCCTAACTTCAACATTTGCTGATGATACAGCTTTTTTAAGCGTACACGAAAACTGTCATGAAGCATCTCGCTACTTGCAGAATCATATATTTGAATTGGAAAAGTGGTTAAAACAATGGAGGATAAAGGTCAATGAGCAAAAATGCGTACATATAACATTCACCTTGCGTCGGGAGTCATGTCCCCCTATTATAATCAATAATCAATTAGTGCCCCAACAATCGCATGTAAAATATCTTGGTATTCATCTTGATCGGCGCTTAACATGGAAATGCCATATAGAAGCAAAACTAACACAAATGAAACTGAAAGCAATTCAAATTAATTGGCTTATTGGAAGAAATTCTGTTCTTAGCCTCGATTGCAAACTCCTACTCTACAACTCTATATTAAAGCCAATCTGGTGCTACGGTATTCAGCTATGGGGCACTGCCTCGGCCTCAAATATCGAAAAAATTCAAAGGCGCCAAAATAAACTCCTTCGAATAATCACAGTCGCTCCCTGGTATGTTAAAAACTCTAATATTCACAAGGATCTCAATGTGCCATTAGTAAAAACTATTATTACGAAGTACGCAGCAAAATATTTAAAAAGGCTTGAGTCGCACCCAAATCCACTAGCTCGAAATATTTTAAATGACAGCGGCCACTCTAGATTAAGGAGAAGAGATACTGCAGGACTCATCCGACGAGAAGACCGCTAAAAATCTACATATGTGAATAGAAACCGTGAAGAGAAAAATTTTCGTCTAGCATTGGCAGGACAAAAATAATGTATTAGTATAAGATTTGATTAATTATTGTTAGTTCATATTTAATATATGAAGATTCAATAAATAAATAATGAAAAAAAAAAAAAATCATCTCACGATAGCGAACACCATTCACATTAACTGCCAGACTGGCCTCATTTTGGAAAAAATGCGGTCTGATGATGCCGCCAGCCTATAAACCGTACCAAACAGTGCCGCACCACAAATGCGGTAATTCTGCTTATTGACGAATCCACTGAGGTGAAAATGTGCCTCATCACTGAAGATGATTTTCACGATATGCATTTTGATTTGAACGCCCATTTTCATAATAAGCCTAAATAACTTCAACGCGATGCTCGATTGTGTATCTTTCAATGGTCAAATTGAATTAGTCTGAAATTGAAAAATGTCAAATGAAATGCAAAAAAAAGCTTGACGTTTAAGTGTGGTTCACATTCAACATCGACCCTTTAAATTTAACCACCCTTTAGATGTCAATATCTTTATGAGATTTGATTGTCTTAAAGCGATTTTAAATAGGGGTTTATGGGACATTTGGTCAATACTTCAATTATCAGCACAAAATTAGAAGCTATTATAAAAGTTGTCTTCACAAAATTGAATATAAATGCCAACATTTCATAAGAAGTTATGGCATTAAAAGCTATTTTTAGGCGTGCTTTTTGTATGGGAGATATGATCAAATATCGACCGGTTCCAATTAAATTTAAAAGGATGATTTAGACCAAATTTTGGACCAAATTTAATCCAAATACTAATATAATGAGATGATTTATGGGCACACAGCCTCTATTCCAGATAGAAGCTTGTATGGTGGCTATGTCCGATTCAACATTTTCAACAGGCTTGGTCCTTGTTACAACTAGATACTACGTACCAATTTTATCAAATTATCTCTCAAATTGCGACCTGTATTTTGTGCACAAGGACAGCCGGCCTTTTATTAAAAAGTACCTTTTATTAAAAAGTACCTTTTATTAAAAAGTACCTTTTATTAAAAAGTACCTTTTATTAAAAAGTACCTTTTATTAAAAAGTACCTTTTATTAAAAAGTACCTTTTATTAAAAAGTACCTTTTATTAAAAAGTACCTTTTAATAAAAAGTACCTTTTATTAAAAAGTACCTTTTATTAAAAATTACCTTTTATTAAAAAGTACCTTTTATTAAAAAGTTCCTTTTATTAAAAAGTTCCTTTTATTAAAAAGTACCTTTTATTAAAAAGTACCTTTTATTAGAAAGTACCTTTTATTAAAAAGTACATTTTATTAAAAAGTACCTTTTATTAAAAAGTACCAATTATTAAAAAGTATCTTTTATTAAAATGTATCTTTTATTAAAAAAGTACCTTTTATTAAAAAAGGAACTTTTATTAAAAAATGACCTTTTAAAAAAAGTACCATTAATTACAAAATTACGTTTTATTAAAAAAGATACCTTTTCTTAAAACAGTACCTTTTTTAAAAAAAATTACCTTGTATTAAAAGAGTGTTTTTTATTAAAAAACAAAGTACCTTTTCGTAATAAATATCTTTGTAAAAAATAACTTTTCCGATATTTCAAAAAAAATCAATCTCCTTAGCTTTCCCAAATAAGTTGAAAATCCAACAAAAAATTAAATTTCTTTAATAAAATTTTACCATTTACTCACAAATAGACATTTTAATTTTCTCGATTTTAAAACAGTTAATATATTATAAAAGTTAATGTTGCAAAATTATTTAAAATAATATATTAGAAATGAAATGTTATTTGTTTTTAAAGGTATCTAGTTCTTTAAGAAATAAATTTAATTTAAGAGTTTTATATTATTTAATTAAGGTAATTAATTAAGCTATAAAATAAATTTTTAAAAATATATAAATGTATTAATAAATATAAGTTTAGAAGTAGCTATTATTAATAAAAGTGTTATAATTTATTTTATAGTTATAATTATTTATTAAATTTAAAGGAATTTGGCAAAAATAATATTCGTCTGTTTAAAAAAAACATATATTTTTGGATTTTTAAAAATTCTAACCGGCCCACTGATTTTTTTAATGGCCGCAGTGTACTAACTGTGCAAAGGTAGCATAATAATAAGTATTTTAATTGAAGGCTGATATGAATGGTTGGATGAGATATTAACTGTTTCAATAAAATTTATAATAAAATTTTATTTATTAGCTAAAAAGCTAAAATAAATTTAAAAGACGAGAAGACCCTATAAAACTTTATATTAAAACTATTATAATTTTATAGAAAAATTTTATTATAATAAATATTCATTGCCTTTCATTTATTTTCTCCTCCCTTAAGAAAATGTTTCTTAAGTATTTTTTTAAGTATTTACTTTTGATTCAAAATTTTTTGCAAAAAAAAACTGAGTTAGTAAGAAACTTTAAACCTCTGGGGGAATGTAAGAGAGAATACAAAAGAAGTAGCTGTGGCAGCGGCAATACCAAGAAATAAAAATAATACTGATAATCCTTAATGCATGATTTTGCCTTTGGCAAAACATATGCATACATGGGAGTTCCAGTATCTATGAGTTAAAATATCAATTGTATGTAAATTTTCCTTGCTTTATAAACTTAGAAATATTATAAAATCAATTTTCTTTTCACAATTCTTTTTTATTTTCTTCTTGAGTAGTTATCAATTTTGCATAAGTTTTAAGCAATTTTGATTGTATACAAAGGGGAATTTTAACAAATGTGAAAGAGTAAATACAAAAAAGTGGTAGGGAATAATCAAATATAGGAACATATGAAGTTTAAATTGTTAGGAAAATATTTAAAATATATTTATATATAGAAAATTACTTTAGTTTGACTATTTTATATATGAATGTCGTTGTGCTTCCTTATCCCAACTATTTCCTTTTTATACCAATTTTATATATGAATAGAAGATTGAATTTACATATTACTAAATAATTCTGACCTTAAAAACTTTGCAAATTAAAAGAAAATTACCTTCATAAACAACCTTGAACATTTTGTCATTAAAATGGTTTATATTTTTAACTTAACTATTCCATATTTTTAAAAACAAAAAGCCGTAGGCATTCTTTTTTATTACCTTTTTGACACATTTTACTTATTTTTATTCTTTATTATAATAAATGGTAAAATTATAATTTTGGTTATTTTTGTCACCCCCAAAAAACGAAGAAGAGTAAAAAATTAAATAGTAAAATTAAGTCGCTTATCATATAAACGCCATATATGACTTAATTTAACAAACATATTTCACGGTTATACAACCTCCTATAGTTTTTAAATTACCCTTATTAAAGTCAATGTATCTTTTTTGTATCACTTTATGAAGCTAAGTGTAAGGTGCTAAAATTTGTAAGCCTGTGTAAGTGACTGCAAACACCCAAGAACATGTAGAGAACAGTGGGCTTATTTGTAAAATATTTCATATATTTATGTACATATCGCTCATTAATTAGTTTAAGAGAGTGTACCCTATTTGGGACCCATGTGCAATATGGACCCGCCAAAAGAAAATTATGTGATGGGGTTAAGATTCATAAAAAAGTTCTTTGCACCTCTTTTTCGGAAAGAATGGTCTGTATGGTGCCATGTAAAATTATGGACCGATTCTCACAATTTTCAAAGGGCTTGGTCCTTGTGACAATTATAATCTATTTCATGACCAGTCCGCCAACCAGACAGCGCTAGATCGATTAAAAAATGATTCTGAGTCAATCGGTATATGTATAAAAAGTGAGTCTAAGATCACTATTGTAGTCTGGTATAAAAATAAAAAATAACAAAATATCGTGCTAACATAAAATATATCCTTAATTCTGAAAAAATTGTAATAACCACCTTATGATTACCCTCGCAAAACAGAGATATGTTTATCTTTGTTATAATTAATTATTATCCGCGAATTTCTATCACAAGCGCTAAAATTCTAACGATTCAGAAAGAAGTTTTTTACAAAATATTAGTCATGATACTGCGTACATTTCTGCATAGTTTGCTAAAAAAAATCTCAATATTTGAGTATTGACATTATTGCTGTAAACAACACTATTGAAGTATAGAAATTGATTTTGTAAGGTTGTTTGTTAAACTTCGAACTAGACGCAGAGAAAATAATATGGTTGAATAATATGTAAAAAAGCATATGATCAACAAACAAGCTATTGTTAGTTTTTACATTACCTTCTGCACGATTAATACAATTTTATTTTCTCCCTTGAAACTTTAAATATGGTTGAATTTAACAATATAATGTTTTAATATACTAAGCTGCAGCCATATACTTAAACAGATAATGGTAACTTTAACCATATTGTTGTCACCGGCAACTATATTATGGTTAAATTGATCCATGCAAAAACCACAACAATATTATGGTTGTCTCCAAACATGTTATGGTTAGTAATAATAATAATAATTTTGAAATTATAATATTTTAAAACATAAGTTCGTAGGGCAAGAAAGCAAGAGCATATAAGATGAAAATTATTTTCATACTAACAGATCGCTTTTGTGTTAATCAGGTCAAAATTTAAGTTATTAGGCGAGAGGGAACTAAGTTTTTTTTTAAGATACATTAAAAATAATTTTTATTCATGGCAATAAATCTCTGATGGCTCTTTACAGATTATATAACTCTGCCGCTTTTGGTAATAATTAACTACGGAAATCAGAGACTCAAATTTAATTTGGTAGATGTTAAAACTGCGATTATTTTGGTGAATTTTGAGTGGTTATTGTAAAACATTTATACGTTGTGCGTTATGGCATCTGTTCTGAAATACTTCGCTAAAATATGATAAGTTATTTTAAAACTTTCCAGTGAGAGTTCTGCATCGATCGCAGCAAAGCTTCCAAAAACTTTTTTCGTATGGAAAATTACCGCTTAAAATCGCGTCAAAGGAGTCATTTTTTAAACCCTCCACAACTAATTGTGAAGAGGGTATACCAAGTTTGTCATTCCGTTTGAAACTATTTTAATATTCATCTAAGACCTCATAGAGTATATATCCGTGGTTTTCATGGGTAACAGCGTGTGTTTTAAAATCAGATTTAATATGAGAGCGGAAAAAACATTCTAGATCAAACTATGAGCATGGTATTAATTTTTTTGAAATTAGTCATTACGTAAAAAAAAATCTGAAATTTTAAGAACCATGTAAAGAGCGTTTAAAATTAATCAATATGGCATCAACATCTCAAAATCGCAAAAAAATGGACATACGCGGTTACCCATGAAAACCTCAGATATATTCTAGGTCTTTGAATTATTATAAGTCGATTTATCCATGTCCATCTATCTGTCGGTCTGTTGAAATAACATTGACTTTCGAACGACTCCGAAGAAATGGTTTCGAATTGTTTCTTGTGCTCCTCAAATAGTTATATTCAAATTGTGGAACAACCACCCTAAAAATTTTATAATTTTGTTACAAATCCAAGCATAAATAGTGCCGGAATGCACATATTGATATGATAGTTCAAACAAAGTGGTTCTATGTGACTAGAAACCATAAAAAAATTTCGTGAAGATCGATCCAAAATTTACCATAGGCCCCATATTAAGCCCGCGAATAATGCCATTGCGATAAATGCTGGTCTGTCACCGTATTATATGCCTCGAAATCACATTGTCAACTTTCGTGAAGATCGTTCCATAATTTACAATAGGCCCAATATAAAATACCCTCCGGAAATATTCTAGCTATAGGAGTAGGGTATTAAAGGTTCGGTACCCGACTTGTGTTTTTTTTTCTTTTTTTTTTTTTGGTAAAGGTCTGCTTTAAACGTCTGGCTCGTTTGCAGTAAATCATAGTATTTTTAAATCAACTTTTACTGTAATAAGCTTAAGGAATATAATATGATTTGAATTACTATTATCATATTTTTTATCTGAAGATTCAATAAGTATAGTGGTAAAAAAAAAACATTTTTTATATCGTTCAATATTATCTTTAAGCTGTTGAGAATTTACTTTGAAATTTTCAAATTTTAAATAGATTGATCTACGATTAAACACTTATAATTTTGATAACCTACTAACTGTGCAATATTCAAGGTGTATATGTGCGTTTACCAACAAAAAAACTTATGAATTCGAAAAAAAACTCACTTATACATATACATAAAATTTGCATAATCTACTTTGATGACTTCACCGTTTTGTTATAATACCACTAACACAATCAACATGACACTACTACTACTACCAACTCAACCTCAACACTAAGAAGACACGAATAATACGTAAAATTTGGTAAAAAAAAAAAGAAATCAAGCTGAGGAATAAAAAGTATAGAAAAATGTCTACATTTACGAACATATGAAAGCAGTATGTTAGGATAATTTTAAAAAAATTTACATCATCTAAACTTAAAACACACACACACACATAGATACCTTAACACTTCCATTTGCTAAGAAAAACACCAATACAAGACCAAGTGCAAATAAGTAGAAACTTCTTTGAGTCTATGTAAATTTTACTATAAAGATACAAAAATGTTAAAAAAAATTGTGAATAAAAGTATTTGTTTAGATTTGTCTGTTTTTTTTTTTTTTTTTTTTTTTTGTGAGACATTTTTATTTATGTCTCCATTGCCACAAAAGACAAAATACTTTATTTGAGGTGTTAAAAATCGTAAAAAACACACAAAGATATACATCTTTATGGAAATTTTAGTTATCTTTTGTTGTATCGTTTTTGTCTGAAAAATTTTCAAATTTTAACTGAAACAGGAATTTGTGGTTTAACATGTGTCAGTTAGTAGTGAGTGGTTTTAAGGAAATTGAGGTTCTTGTTTCAATTATATCTTCTTGAGATCACAATGGTGTGAATGATGAGCGAAATTTATTTATTATTGAATTATAGATGTTCAAAATATGTATCTATTACCTGTTAAAAAAAAAACTGTTTAAAATAAGACTCTGATTTTGGAAAATGGATGGGGTTAACTTAAAAAGAATTTTAAATAAAATATGGAAAATCAAAGGAAATCCATCAACAAAAGCCGCAAATTTAAAATGAAGCTTATGGAAATTAGATCGTAATTTTTGTATCAACCTAAAAATATGCTGAAAATTTTTCCAAAAAAAAATATATGGGTATATTAAAAAAGATGTGTAGTCTATAAATTTAATAAAGTTTTTAAATATTTTATAAACCTTCTTTGTAATTTTTTTTCTCCAAATTTCTAAAAGTAACTGCGTTGTCTCTAATATCGAAAAATTTTTGATTCACCAGTAAAAATATGCTAAAATATGCAATTAATCCAAATTAAAAGATTTTGTTTGTTGTGCTTAATTCCATTTTTTTAATAATTGATAAAAAATACTGAAATTAATTGTTGGAGAATAAGCTGTTCCTATGCGCATTTCACTGGTTGATTAGACCAGATCATCAGGAAGCGTTCTCCCAAATAATTTTAGAAAAGCCAAAGCTATCAGCAAACAAGACTACAGAGGGAATGAGAATTACCAACAAACATTCAAAACTGAACTGGCAAAGTTTTTTTATTTTGATTTCTTGCGAAAACAATAAAAGCAATTTGTTTTTGTTTTTAATTTGTTTTTTTCTTTACCCACTTACAACTACAATTAATGTTGGGAGAACTCCAACTAATTATAGTGGGGAATGCAAGAAAAGATAAACTCACTGTTTTATTGTTGGTATTTTGTTTAAGCTTTGATATCGTTGCAAATAAGATTTTTTGAGTATATGTAGGTAATTCTCATTCCCTCTGTAGTCTTGTTTGCTGATAGCTTTGGCTTTTCTAAAATTATTTAGGAGAACGTTTACTGATGATCTGGCCTAAGCAACCAGTGAAATGTGCATAGGGAACAGCTTATCATTCAACAATTAATTTCAGTATTTTTATCAATTATTAAAAAAAGGGAATTAAGCACAACAAACAAAATCTTTTAATAAATTATTGTATTCCCAAAAACAACGTTGATAATTAATCGAAATTTTTATATTTTAATCAGGCTAAAGTTCGTCGAATTTATTTTTCGTTAAAAAATTTTAATGAAGATAGAAATTTTACAACTTGAAATTAATTAAAATTTATTAATAATTTTACATTCTTGCACGGAGGATCGAACCCACGGACAGGTTGATTTGACATGTTTCGATAGAAACCACACTATCTCTTCAGAAATCTTTGCCGTTTAACCGTCACCGCCATTGACGACGGCTGGCAGTCAATAGTCAAAAATCAATCTTTAAACCAAATGGTATTCACATGGTGGATCGAAAATTGTTGTTGTGAATGATTATCCACTACACTTGGTTTACATTTTTTCCCATACTTTTTGCCTAGAATTCTTTTTGAAGTCCGAAGTACATTTTTTGTTTTCTTTGTGTTTTTCTTTTTTTCCTTTCTTTTTTAGTTATTGTTTAAATATAAAATATTGAACAGAAAGTCTGTCAACTTTAGAAAAAAGTACTCCTTAATAAAAATCCATAGATTATTTTAAAAGAACCATAAATATACACATACCCAGTCAGCATGCGGAAGATCGATACACCAAACTGAGTCTTTTGTGACTTGCTTAAAAACAAAATGTACAGAATATGCGCAATCATTAAATAATCATGCAGATGATCGAAATATGACTGATTTACGCATTATTATTCAGTCGTTTTTTTTTTTTTTTTTTTGTTGTTTCTGCTTATGATGGGGCAATTTTTCTTATAGATTTTGAAGCAAGTGTGTTTTGTAAATTTATAATTATTTATGTCAGTAAGCTGATGCTGTAAGGAATAAAAATAATATTAACTGAATTTGATATGTGCGTGATTTTATATAAAAATTTAAAATAAAAAAGTACTGGTACAAACTGTCTTGAAACTGAGTTGTAATTGAACAGAAACGCGAGTCATAAATCAGTCTTTCAGATGAGTCGCGGGTGGGTGAAAAATGACCCGAAAAAGTTTCACATTTGATTGATAGTACTAGCAAAAACTGTCTCGAAAAAGAGTCGTAATTGATCACAAACCCGAGTCATAAAATACTCTTTCAGAAGAGTCGCGGGTGGGGTACCATTTTCTCCCGAATGAACAGTAATTTTTGACTCAAAAGCGAGCGCATAAAATTATTATTTTAATCGCACAGAAGAGTCAAAAAGACTTGAATATGATCAATAATTTCAAAAAAATGCTGACTAGGTAGTTATATTTACAATTTTGATAAAGATAGGTTTGTTCTTAAACTGCCACCTAATGTCAAGAACAAATATTTTTCATCAGAAATATTGTAAAGATATTGAATTTTAAATAACCCAATTTTAAGGACTTATAATTATTAAAATTTGGGCCTAATTGTATAAAACGCAACACAACACCAAAAATTTCATTGAAAGCAAAAACAAAGTGAAAAATATTTTATAATTTTGTTGTTGGTTTCTACAGAAATTCAAATTGAATTTTAAACGTTGCATATCTTGTGGCGTTGACAATTTTAATGCCCAATATGAATTTATGTAGGAAGCAACAACAAAATTACAAAATATTTTTGACTTTGTTTTTGCTTTCAATGAAATTTTTGGTGTTGTGTTGCGTTTTATACAATTAGGCCCAAATTTTTGCTTCTAATGTAATTTATGGCGTTGCAAATGGGGGATTTTTTTCAGTCAAATTTTAAATGTCGTGTGGCACTAAATATTAAATTGGATATTCGTATTCGACGAAGATATTCGTATTCGTATGCGCGAGTATTAAAAATTGATATTAGTAACATCACTAATACAAACGCTTTTTCATTTTTATACAGGGATGCCAACTCTTCGGAAACTAAAAGCGGGATGACATATGAAAAACGGGCTAAAAATGGCTAAATTGAAAAAAGGACGGTGTTGTACATATTTATACAATTTTTTTCAAACAATCGAAAAAAGAGCTATATTTTGAATTTTTAAGAATTTTCAACAAAACAGTTTATTAAAAAATGGTATTCAGAATGGGATCACTTTACATTGAATTCAAATAAGGAACTCGTACAACTAGAACTTTAAGTAGCATGTACGCTCTATTTGTCATTTTTCCATTAATTACTATATGTATAATATTTCGACATTTTATTTGTTATGTTAGAACTTATTATTAAGCAAAACTCACGTTTTAGGGAATTGTCAAAACCTGAGCTATATTTAATTAAATAAATTAACTAACACATTGTTTGAAACGGCAAAGTTTATTGATAATTTTTTTAATTAAAATTAAAAATATCATTTATTGAAAAAAAAATATTCAAAATTCAAAACTTTTACACTTTTTGGTAATCAATATAATCATTTTGGTAATAGGTGCAAAATCAACAAATTGTTTGCTTAATTCTATGAATTTGGTATGAATTTGGTGATCGGATACAATTTTTAATTTTTTTTTTTTTGTTTAACTTGTTTGATTTATAAGTTCCCTTTTTAATCACCAAAAAATATATTACCAATTTAAATAGTTTAATCCTTAAATTTCATAAAACTCCAATTAATACTGTTTTAGAAAAAATTTTAAAAAAGAAAAAGTAAATTTGTCGAACTAGAGAAAAAACGAAAATGTTTATCAGAAGTTATTTTCGGAAATACAAAATTTATTATTAATATATTTATTAATGACGTGCTAAATTCCCTATTTAAATTTTTGATAAAAACACTGAAATTTGTTGTTGTGGGAAAGCTAGTATCTATGCTCTTTTCATTGGTTGCTTCGGCCAGCTCGTCAGGAAACTTTTTACAAAGACTTTAGAAAAGCTAAAAATATTATACAAATAATACCATAAAGTGAATAAGAATTGTAAACACTTAATTTTTACCGTTAATAAATTAAACTAATGCTCTTTTTCCAAAAAAATAAATAAATGCAAAATTAATGCTTCGCTGCGGCTGACTTAAAGTAAAAATAAGTGTTGAAAAGTTTTTTTTCTTTTTTTTTGCTTTACTGAATTTTTGTAACAAACATTTCCATTTATACTCTACAAGACTCTTCTCCATCTTAGGCACACATAGAAATAATTACCAAACAGATATTAACTAAAAGAACCAAATTCTTAAAAAAAGCACCATGTCCTGAAAGAAATGCCGGAAATGAAAATAGATTTCAACAAAAAAATAATAAAAAAATCAACAATTTTAAATAATTTACTTTAACTTAAATATTGCATTGCATATTTAAAAGATTTTTTTTATAAAGCCAACATTTATATAGCATACATTAAATGTAGAAGTATTCCCATTAAAAAAAACTATTGCATATTTCCAGGATCTTAATAGAAAACTAAATAAAAACAAAAAAAAACTAAAAACAAATAGTTCTTTAAATGAGCAAAACACAAACAACCAGCATAAAACATTTGCAACCGAAGAAAAGCAAAATAAAAAAATTAAACTGGTCAGTCCGTTTTGCAACTTCTACTCTCTTCATTTTACAAATTTATTTTTCTGTTTGCAACTCAAGCTCTTATTTTACAATTTTTTTCTTTTTGTTCTACTTTTTTCTACTCGTATTTTGCTAACGAGTTTCGGGCCTGTAAAAGGGAAAATGGGAAAAAAAAAATCAATTTCTTTTATAAACTCATTAAAATTAAATGGCTCTAGAATGGAAAATAAAATGTGTTATATGCAGCAGAAAAATGTTCATAGAACCAGAAAAAAAAAATTAAGTCAGACTTTTCTGCATAAATATTTTATGTGCAGCCCACTTTCTATGAAAAATAGCTACAAAGGCAAAAATACCAGAATGTGAATAGTATCGCAGTTTTAAAAATGTATGTAATATTTTAACAAAAATTAAATACAATTATTTTCCTGCATTAAACAAAATTTATATCGGGAAGTCATAGTCTGACATAATTGAAATTTGCATTAAATCTTATATTAAAACAAGTTAGAGTGCTATATTTAGCTGGGCCCAATCTTGAATTCCCTCCAACGAGAGCTCGTATATTTCAGGAGCGGGCTTTATATGGAGACTATTAATTATAAGAAGGGATGTAAAGAATACCAATACCGTTACCGATATATCGGCGATACTTCAGTTTTTATGATATATAGGTATCGCCGATATTTTGCTGTCGATACGACGATACCTTTTATATTTTTTGTGGAGTATTTTTGAACAAATAACTTATTTTTCTATGCATATTTTTTGCACAGCAACTAAGAGCAATAACACATTAAAAAGCCGAGCATAAAATTAAAACAGAAAAATAAAATTGTTTCACATAATAAATAAATCAACGAAGATGGAAAATAGTTCAGAGTCTCAAAATTTAGTGGCTGGCTGCTAAGCTCTAACTAAAGATTTGAGGCTTTAGAAAATAATGAAACCTATTGTTTATTTCCTACGTTTGACTCTCGATACAATGCTCGAATATTTCAAAGACTCCAATCGTACCGACAAAACGTCCCATTGAGCTAATTAACAAGTCTCTGCAGTCCGAAAGTGTTGAAAATACGGTCATACCTACAGGTAGTACAAGTTCTGATAAGGTTTGTGAAAAAACTATAAGATGATCCGAGGACGATAAGCCTCTTTCCATCCTACGCTATGATTCTGGTAAAGAAAAAGTCCAGAGATACATTTTATCTCCTAATATTTCAAGTAACGCAGATCCTCCTGTTAACTGGCGCAAGGACATGTTATGCCCAAACATGAACAAAATATAGCAGGAATTCTTTAGCTTTCAAATGAGTTCGGACGCATCTGAGAGATTATTTTTCACTGCAGGTCTGGTTAAACGGACTTGCGAAATCGTCTATCTCCGCAAAAGTTGAAACCACTTTGCTTATTGAACAAAAATCGTTTTACTTTTTGTTAATTTTATCATAATTCCAATTAAGTAAATTTTTCGTTCTTTAAATCTTATTAATATCAATTTTAAATATTAATAATCTTTTACACGGCTATTTTGTGTAATAAACAATTTACTCTACTTGAGTTTTGTTAATTTTAACTTGAATTCAAATTCAATATGCTTGTCGGTATCGATATCGGTGATATTTTTGTTTGAATATCGGTATGTCGTATCGGCAAATAGTCGTATCGTTACATTCCTTGTTATAAGCCAACATTTATAAAACCTGACCTCAGAGTATTATTATTCGTTGCCTAATTTAAATAAAATATCATGATTTGTTTCAAATAGGCCTCTCGTAAATTATCGATCGTTCATTACAAAATTAGGTAACCTGATTTCTAATATTAGTAAACCTAAAATAGACCAAATTTCAATACTTTAATACTTCTTAAATTTAAAGCTTCTTAAATTGCATTTCAGAAGGCCGCTTTATATGAGAAATATAGTGAATTATGGACCGATTATCACAAAACGACATGGTGTCATTTCTAGCCATATAAGGCTAAATTGGACCCCATTTTACCACAATATATTTGTTACGGTTAATCGTGTTTCAACATACGGGCATGGCTAAGTCGAATTAGAATTGCTCAAGGACCAAGAACATATATACTTTAAGGGGTCTTAGATGAATATTAAAAAAGTGTCACACGGAATGGCAAACTAAGTATACCCTCATTCACTAATAGTAGTGGTGGAGGGTATAAAAAGTCATAAGCAGATGAAAAAAAACTTTTAATAATACCAGGATAATTTTGTGCTCTAATTTTAAACTTTGACAATTCTACGACAGAATCAGTTTCTCAAGAACCGGTTCAGGTAGAATCAGTTGCTTTTGGATAAAAAACCAAATAACTGGAAGTTTTTCTAATTTTTTTTTCTTTTTGTTTTTTATAATAATGAGAACAAAAAATTTATATTTTATCTAAAATCAGGAAGTTTTTTTAATTCTTATTTAATTTGTTACTTAAGGTACGTTCAGACTGATGCAATATTTAGTAGCAAACATCAAATATTTCATTGACGTAGTCTGAACACAAAATATTTTTGAGTGTCAAATTAAATAACAGCAGATTTTGAGCAAATAATAGTATTTGCCGGCAAACAAATATTTGTCCAATGTGAACATAGTGTGAACACAAATAATCAAATATTTTAGTAATTTTTAAGCGAAGATTTTAGAAAGTAATTGTAAGAGCAAACAACGACAACAAATTTTAGCCATGTTCCCTATAGAAGTAATTTTTCCTGTAAGTTTTCGGATTCTTTACAATTTTAAAGATTTTTTATAATTATTAGACTTTGCTATCATGCCGCTATTAGCACATTTTTGGGAATTTCCGCTAATATAGCAATTTTTATAGAATATTTGCCTTTCCTTAGAGTTTTAGGCACTTTACCTAAATTTTATGGCTTGTTTGAAACATTAAAATTATTAAAAATTTTCCCGAAGTTTCGCTATTTTTGCAACATTTTATTTGTTTTTTCTTGACATTTTGTTTTTTAACTGATCTTTAAGCGACTTCAAATATATTTTACGGGTTGTTTCCAAGTTGTTTCCCTTTACCCATTGTCTTCCAGTTTTTTTTTTTTTTTTTTTTTTACCATCTCCTGTTCTTACACTATAAGAGACGCTGCTTCATGGAATAAAACAAATAAATTAGCTTTTGCGCTCATTTTTTACTATTTGTGAAATATATTTTTATTTTTTGAACACTTTCATTAAATAATTATTTGATGCAAATATTTCTTTTATTTTATTTAACACTGTTTGCAAACTGTTTCATCAAACAAAAATTTTCAAATATTTGAGCTTAGTTTCAAACATTAAACAAAATATTTTTTTGTTTCACACAGTTTGAAGCAAATATCAGAACAAATATTTTCGTCAAATATTTCTTTAGTCTGAACGTACCTTTATACGACAACAGCAAATCATAATTATTATTAATTCGGTTGGAAAATTGCCTGCAATTATTACTTCCATCCTCTAGAAGCCATCATCTGGCGAGACACAGTGGGAGCTTTTGGAAAACGTGCTATAAACGGTTAGTACGATTTGATCAACATTTCAGGTGCCAATAAAGAACTTGTGATCGAGCTTAAATTTTGAATTTGAGGTCTACAGGCGCCCTAGGAGGGCTGCCATAGGATCGTTTTTTGTAATTACCGAAATGCCCTATTTTGGGAACCTATGGCGACCCTCTTAATGCGTCGCTAGACCCCAAATCCATCAGCAACTGAAATTGTATTCCAATCGGACTCGCCGTTTACGAAATCAAGAATTATTTCCATTTTTTTCCAATAAAATATTAAGTAAATCTTAATTTGCCAAGTTTCGTGATATTTTTCTTGTATTGTGGTCTTTTTAAAATCTGTTATCTCTAAAAATGTATAGTCGGTTCAGCCCGGGCTTTTATTATCTACACCGCAGACGATTTCGAAAATTCGGGACCCATGGACAATCATGGACCCAGAAGAATTAAATTATGTTCCATATAAGAGTTCTTTGTGCCAAATATTATTTAGGTATCAGCAACTATGTGAGATTTAGTCATCTATAAGCGATTATGAGAGTTGGTTCATAAAGGAACTATGGTCAATTTTGGACTTACCAATATAACATTTCTCCAGAACATAGTAGTTATAATAAAAGTTATCGTTACCAATTTTTATATCAATGCCAATATTTATAAGGAAGTTATGGCACTTTAAGCTGTTTTTGGGAGTGGTATGTGTACAAGACCAAAATTAATCTAAATACCAACATAATAAAATAGTTTATGAGCACAAGGACTCTTTTTCGGAAAGAAGATTGTGTGTGTGGCCATGTAAAATAATGTACCAATTTTTAGCATTTTCAAAGGCTTGGCATCCTTATAACAACTGAAAAGTATGTAACAAATTTTATCAAATTATCTTCAAAATTGCTACCTGTCGCTTGCGCACAAAGTTACATGGACAGACAACCAGCCGGACGGAAGGACATTGTTATATAAATAATTTGAATCGGAAATTTTTTTAATATTTGATATTTTTAACGGTATCTTTTTAACGTTTAAAATTTTTATTGAAAATTTGCGAACATAAGAAATTTTCATGGGAAACTTTTGGGTAATCATTTATAATTTTGATTGATAAATTTTCGGTATTCGAAAAACTTCGATATTTTAAGTCTATCTTATGAAATTTTTTAAATATTTGAAGTTTTTATCGCCAAGTTGGTATTGGTTATTTTTCGGATACTCAAAATAATCATTATAAAATTTTAGTTATTTGAAATCATTATAGTCTTAAAGGGAAATTGTCGTTATTCCCTAGGTGAAAGGGAACTAACACCAAACTTGTCACATGATAGTTCTTAAAGGGGTAGGGAGCGGTTCTAGTTCTAACACTTTATGTGAAGGGGACTTGTCACTTTAAGATGGCGATGTCTTATGAGTAAGCCCCTCATTGGCACCTTTTTGACACTTTGTAACAGGTCACAGATATAACATAAGTGGACACATTAAATTTCGGTTAATATAATTATACTTATATCTTTGTCCCATAGACAAAAATCAAAAAACAATTATAGTCGCAAAATGTAATAAAAGATGTATGGATCGATAGATAACAACAGAACTCGTATAAATTTTTTGGAATTGATTTCGTGTGACTCTCCTAGACTCCACCAAAGGTCGCTAAAGTCAGTCAAATTTCAGAAAGAATTAATGAATAAAAAAATGAATTGAATTGATTCAAGAAAATAATTCTCAAAAATAAATTTTTTTTTAAAAGTTTTGTTTTTTGAGTTCCTTGGTATGTTTAAAATTTATCAATAATAACATTTTTATTAAAAATATTAACAAAAGTTAGTTTTTATCGCTCAAAAAATCTACATTTTCCAAAAAAATCCAAAAATTACAAAAGTTTGTTTGATCTCTAAAAAAAATCATATAAAATCAGACAAAATTTTTATTTCGATTTTTCTAAGCAAATAGTGTTTTTTATCGCTCAAAAAATATAAATTTTCCAAAAAAAAATCCAAATATTACAAAAGTTTGTTTGATCCTTAAAAAAATTCATATAAAATCAGACAATTTTTTATTTCGATTTTTC
Organism: Pollenia amentaria; assembly: GCA_943735925.1. NCBI lineage: Eukaryota > Metazoa > Arthropoda > Insecta > Diptera > Polleniidae > Pollenia > Pollenia amentaria. The sequence continues at coordinate 218,987,414 of OX031007.1, read as the reverse complement.
TTAGCAAATAGTGTTCTAAAAGTCTTGTTTGCAACGATATCAAAGCTTAAACAAAATACCAAACAATAAATCAGTGATGAGTTTTTCTTTTCTTACATTTCCCGCTACAATTATTTGGAATTCTCCCAACATTAATTGTAGTTGTAAGTGGGTCATGAAAAAACATATTAAAAACAAAAACAAAGTGCTTTTATTGTTTTCGCAAGAAATCAAAATAAAAACAATTTGCCCGTTCAGTTTTTTATGCACGTGCACTTGCAAAAATTTATTATCAAAGTTGTTTGTGGGAATACTATTATTTATTAAAAGATTTTTTTTGTTGTGCTTAATTCCCTTTTTTTAATAATTGACAACAAATACTGAAATTTATTGTTGGAGGATAAGCTGTTCCTATGCGCATTTCACTGGTTGCTTAGGCCAGATCATCAGGAAACGTTATCCTAAATAATTTTAGAAAAACCAAAGCTATCAGCAATCAAAACTACAGAGGAAATGAGAGTTACTTAAAATACTCAAAAAGTCTTTTTTGCAACGATATTAAAGCTTAAACAAAATACCAAACAATAAATCAGTGATGAGTTTTTCTTTTCTTTGTTTGCTGATAATTTTGTTTGGCGATTAATTATTAGATAGTTATATGTGTTAAAATCCAACTCCGGGATGACATTTGTACGGAGGCTAGGTGAAATCATGTACCGGTTATAACCAAAGTTAGAAGGGTTTGGCCTTGGGCCCAAAGAGTACTGTGCACCAAATATCATGTTAAAAGTTGCGACCTGTACTTTGATTAAAAAATTTTCATGGACAGACGGATGGACAAATAGATGGAGACGGAAAGACTGAGGGGCGGACAAAGGTTATTCAACTCAAAAAAAAATTAGTAAATACAAATAAATATACCAAGTTATAGAGGTTTTACTATTAAGGATTTATGGCAGGACCTAGAGTCCTTGGAGTAATCACTACTAAAATTAACAGAAAGATTGTGAGCTAAGTACGTATAACAATTACGGATTTTCATGATTTTTAGATCGATTATGCATATATGGGAGGAAGGCGAGTCCTTGGTCCGAATTTTTCTTAACTAAGATATTTTATACCGGCATACCAAATCTCAAAAGTCTACGACAACTCCTTCTATTTTTGTCCCATCGTTATATGGGGACAAAGCACTGTGGCTCGTCAGGAAACTTTTTCCAAAGACTTTAGAAAAGCTAAACATATTATACAAATAAGACTGTAAAGCGAATAAGAGTTTTAATGGTCTTACTTGTAACAATATCAAAGCTACAGCAAAACAAAAACAGTAAGCAGTAAGCTTATCTTTTCTTAATTTTTAGTGACCATTTGTATATCATCCAAGACAGAGAGGTCAGGTTCGTTTGCCTTCACTATGTGACCCATCACAAAGAGCCAAAAGTATAGCAGTTTACCACCTCCTAGGCCAACATCATGTTAACACCTTCACATAAAGTAATAAAATCAGAAAGATTTTCTTTTTACCTATCACAATTCATTCCTTTAAATTATAATATTGTGTACACTAGTCACGGGATAAGTGCTTTAAGACAAATTGACACAAATTTCCCGCAGGGTTCTGTATTTTAATGCAACTCCTTCCAGAAGTTAAAGTGGTTTTTGGTCTTAATTTAAAATTTTAAAATAAAATTAAGACATTTTATTATTTTTTTGTTAAAGTTTGCCATCTTTCTTTTCTTTTTATATTACTTTTATGTTTTCCTCTGCATATCATTATTGCCTAATTTTTCATAACTTTTCAATCCTTGCCCCTGGCTTAAACAAAAATGTTGTCGTTATTTCAATAATATTTTTGTTGTCCCATTAAATACTAAAAAAGAAAAAAAATTTCTTTATTTTTATTTAAAATTTATGCTAATTTTCATACTTTTTTACTTACCTTAAAGTCTTTTTCAACAAAAATGTTCCATATTAAAATGTAAATCAGCTTTTGGTGTAATAATGTGTGTAGGTATTTTGGAATGTTTGTATGTATGGGGGAAAACTTACCAAAAAGTACCAATAAAAAATAAAACAAAGAATGTGGTAAAAATATCAAGTGGTTTCGAATCGCATTAAATTCATATAAATCCCAACAGTTCGGGGGATTGGTGAATTTACTAGCTACTTGAGATAACTAAGTGTAACTCAGTATCGTTTTAACATTTGGGTTATCTAATTTCAATGGGATCTTTAATGAAATCAACAAACGTACAAGTCTTATGGTATTAATATACATATAACTCAGTATCGTTTTAACATTTGGGTTATCTAATTTCAATGGGATCTTTAATGAAATCAACAAACGTACAAGTCTTATGGTATTAATATACATTTAATGATATTAATATACATTTTGAATATATTCTGCGTGTTCAAGACGAATTCACTACAGGTGGCCTGCTTTGCATGCAAAAACTCCTTGTTGTTACTGTTGTAATATTGCCGTCAGTTATAGTGAATTCGCCTTATACGTATTCTGAGATCAAATCAATTAAATATGCTTAGAAAAATTTAGGTATTCTAAAAACATCTAAACTAATTCTGTGGCAATCCGTGTGGGTCTTTCCAGACCCAGACTCAGACTAGTAATCAGCCATTAGAAAAAAGTTGGGGATTTATTTTTCGAGATTTGTTGGGTTCTGGGTGCTTACATAAGACATACTTAAGGTACCATGAATTTAATATTTTAATATATAGTTGTATGTGTGTGGGTGGATGGGTATTTTGTGTAAATTATAAAATTGTAAATTGCTTTTTTATTCATATTATTTTTAAAGGGACTACACATTTCTTATAACTTTTTTATATACATACATATTTATGCCTTAAAGGTTGTTGAATATTTGATTTTGGTGTAGACAGAAAAGCTATAAACTCTTCAGTTTGTTTAAAAGTCAATAAAATATGCATAAAGTTTTCTGCAGAAGTAAATTGATTGCTAAAGGATAAATTAATTTTTATAAATAAAACTTAAAAAAGGGCTTAAAATGTATGTAAATTTACTTATTTCTTTCCAGTGACTCCTTCACGCGGCCCTCGCATAACTGGAGGTCAACAACGTTATCAAATTGGTGACTATGTCCGCGTTAACTGTTCTTCCTATCCCTCCAAGCCAGTATGTCATTTAAGTTGGAGTATAAATGGTGAACCAGCCAATAGATCGTATTTAAAGCTTTACGATAATATAATTTACGGCAGAGAAGGTCTTGAAGTAGCTGTACTGGGCTTAGAATTTAAAGTGAGAAATTTTCACTTTAAGAATGGAGATATGAAATTAAAGGTAAAGATAATTTAATTTTGCAGAAGTATAGAAATCAAAAAAATAACCGTATTTTTTTCAAAGTGTGTAGCCAAAATCTCCTCATTATATTTTCAAAGTAGAGAAGAAAGTGTAGAATCAGATCGTCCTCAAAAAGCACCGGTATTGGAGTCACGAGAAACGGTGGCGGCAAAATCAAGAGCACATGGTATTTCTAATAAATTTATGTAACTTACTTTTGCCTATTAATTTCATATTTATTTTCCTTACACCAGGTACATCAAACTACGGAAGTATACATCATTACAATAGTGTTTCTTTTAATTATCTACTAATATTATTGTGCTGCCTTTGCCTCTCATCACTGTCAATATCATCAACAACAGCAACATTTGTACTAACAACAACAAAAACGGCAATGGTAACATCATCATCATTGCCAACATTAAAGAAAGTATCTACTACTACAACAGCTATTAGAGCTAGCAGTAGCAGCAATAGTAGTTTTAGTACGTTTAGATTAATACATCATTTAGTTTTCAGATAACTGGGTTAATTATTTTCTAGGTCATTTAAGTCAGACAGAAAAAACAAAACCAATTTGTAAAAAATGTATGATATTTTTTTGCTTATTAAGGTTAAATTTAAGTGTGTAACAAAAAATATTTTATACCAAATTATTTAACTTTAACTCGTTCAAAGTATAATGATAGAATTAAACAGGAATTAAAATATTTAAATAAATTGCTACTCAAATAAATGTCAGGTGCATTGAATAGAATATTTAAAATTTTAAGTAAATAAGTATAAAAAAAAATTCTTCTATCGTAAAAAATATTTTCAATTAAAAAGGTTGACTGCAACACCACAAAACCACAAACATTTTTAAAGACAATTTTAACTATAAATAGCAAATCCTTTTAATGAAAATATCAGTTGTCAGTAGAAAATGTTTAATATTTCATAGTTTTATCAAGAGTTGCTAACAATTTCAGTAAAAATATAAGCTACCGGCGTCAAATATTTTCAACTTAAATATAAGATACCGATAGCAAAAAATGTTAATAAATAAAAGCAGCCGACATCATAAATTTTTAAAGAAAATTGTAGTTATCTAAAGCGAATTCTTTCAATAAAAAAATATCAGCTGTCGGTAGAAAATGTTTTCCGTAGAAATATAAGTCTTTATAATCTAATAATTTTATTAGAAATATCAAAAAATTTCAAAGAATATAAGAGCTACCGACATTAAATATTTTTAATTTAATTAGCAGCAACAGGTAGCAAAAATTTCAAAGAAAATAATAGCCATCGGCTCTATCGGCATTTAATATTTTCAATTAAAAATGTTGGATACTAAAAGCAAATATCTTAAATTAAAATAGTAGCAAACGACTGATAATATTTTTAAAGAAAATAGTAGCTATCGACATCAAATTCTTTTAATTTAAATATAAGCGGTCAGTAGTAGCAAATGTTTTTCGTAAAAATATAAGTCGTTATTATTTTATATTTGTATTATAAATATCATATATTTTCCATAAAAACATTAGCTACCAGAACTAAATACTTTCAATTGAAATATTACATACCGACAGAAAATAATTTTAATAAATAGTAGCAAACGACATCCAAATTTGTTTAAGAAAATAGAAGCAGAAATAGCAAAATCTTTGAGTGAAAATACCAGCTGTCGGTAGCAAATGTTTTCCGCAAAAATATCATTTTTTTTAGCTCGGCTTTCAATATTTTCATATGCAAAAGTAGCTACGGACAGCAAATAGTTTTAATGAAATAAATAGCAACCGACAGCAAATATTTTTGAAGGAAAGATTAGCTATACCACATATTTTCAACGAAACTGTCGGCGATAAGTAGAAAAATATTTTTAGTGAAAATATTATTATTGACAGCCAATATTTTACTTGAAAAAAATAGTTAATACTATTTATTAACAGTAAATGCTATCGATACTGCTCTAAGTTTGCGACGCCTATCAACTAAGACTGCAAATATACTTAAAGTCTACAGAAATTTAGTTTAATTTGAATATAATAAAGATTTCTTAGTTTGAGGAAAATGAAGAATTTGAAAATTTTTCTTTTTTTAGGTAAATCTCCTTTCAATATCCATAATGAATTTCAAATTTTTTTTAAATATCACAAAAACCAGAAATTTGCGTTAACATTTTTTCATAATTATATTGTTCAGGCAAGAAAAAAATCGCTACTATGATGGCTTTCCAATTTAACTTTAATTAAGTTGACATTTGTGTTACAGAAAACAAAGAAAACCTTTCGGATACATTTGTAAAATGTACAATACCAAGGCGAATTCACTAGAAGGTGGGGCTAAGTCAACATATGGTTATTTTTTCAGTGGTCGATTTGTCAAAGTTTGTATACAAACTAGTTTTTTATGTAAACAAACATATTTTTGCTAGCAATATTTTTGACAATCGGACCACAAAAGAAGTGTTTTTGTAGAGTTGAACTCATCTTCAAGTGAATTCGCCTTGGTATAATACTTTTATTATTTGAATGATGCCAGTTTCATGGGAAAATATTCATTTTCAATTTTACTTGCATTATTAAAATCAAATAAGCTTCAAATTTTTTTTTATTTCATGAAATCCTATATTTTTTTTTTGCAATACAGATTCAAGTTATGCTTAATTTTGTCAGATATTTCTATATATAAAGTATCAAATATTAAGCCATTTACGGCCACTTTGCCGTTTTGGGAACACTTACCTTCTGAGGGCATATATGAAAGTTGTTGACTTTTTTAAAAATTTTTTTGCATAATTCATAAGCTGAAAGTTCAGACACTATATATAGTTAAAAAATAATAATTATTGCAAAACGCGGTTTCGTGGTAAAAATCACATAATTTTCACTATTGAGCCATGCGTAATGGAAAATTCGATGTGTAAAGGTGCCCGTAGACGACATGTTTTTTACATCTGACTTGTCAAGTTTTCAAGTCACATGTAATTGTGAATGTCTGTCAAAATTGCTGTTTTACATAAGCTTTATAATATTTGGTCACACACATACATGTAATTTGCTTCTGACATTGTTTATGTTTTTTCTCTGTAGTTATGGAGTAAACCAAAGTAGTTCTTGGTTTCAAAATAGCGTGCTACCGCCACAAAAATTTTTATTTGCGCCGTAAAAAAGTTCAGCCATCTAAACATTTTTTTTCTTTAAATTCCAATAAACCAATTTAGGATATTATAATGATACGTTTTTATTTATATATGTACATAATTTCTATTCAATGGCGAAATGATCATACATATATCAGTATTGCAAAATATTAACTTAAGCCGACTAATGATTCCGTCAACAATGCACCGCCGCTGCGGTTTTCTTCCCGGCATATATTTCTGACACAGCTGATGTCAGATGGTTTGTCAGAAGAAAATAGAGCACGCTCTAATTGAAATTTTGTCAGATGACTTTGCGTCTGACTTGTACAGATGCAATGTTTTAAAGGTAACACACGACATGTATGTATTTTGCAGTGGGAAATTTGACAAGTCAGATGTAAAAAACATGTCGTGTACATGCAACTTAATGAAATATATAAAAGCATTATTAATCTAATAAATTAATTTTGTATTATTGTATAGTAGTTGAAATATTGCTGTGCCAATTTGGGTACAACGGCCACAAGTTTACTATATATTAGAATTCTTCATACAGGCAACAATAATAAAACAACGCATAAAATCTTTTAGAAATACATGTAAATAGCAACTTTTCTACAAGTTGTGACCTTTTTCGGGACGCAGACGATTTGGACTCTCGTATTACGGAAATTATCCGTGAAAATCGCAAAGAAGTGCCAACTGCTACGTATAAAGTGTCAGGTTACCCCAGCCTCCGTTGATTCCATTTCCACTAATATATGCTAGATTTTAGATATGCGATCCCTTTATCGGGGTCCTTGAATTAATTACTCGATACCTTGTGTTGTTACATCATCCCGTAATTTGCATAGGGTTTGTCCTAGCCAGGAACATTTAAGACATTTTATTTCTGTCCAAGTCGGTGTCTGCCGTGTCTGTTCCAAAACCTCATTATATGTGAGGATGTAAGGCAAGAATATTCAAACAATAATATATTCAATATTTCCAATTTACGGTAGGATGGCTTCCACGTTTTTTATGCGTAGACGAGGACTGGCTTCATGTTGGCATTAGAGATGGTTATTTTAGTGTCTATCGATATGTTTGTGGATTGCCAAACCGAAGGCTGCTTTAACATTACACAAATGTGACTTCATATCTTCACTGAAACCGCAATTACTGGAGATAATACCCCCAAGATATGTGAAGGATTCAATTTCTGCATCGCCAAAGTATTGACGCCTAGAGTGTTTGTTTTACCGACATTAATATTAAACCTGCACTCGGCTGTTATATTGCACAATAATAGCAGTTAAGATGGCATATGGGAACTTTTATGAGCAAAAAGACATAACTTTAGTTATCTAACTTTTTATGTTTATTGGGACCGCGTTGCCCAGTATGTTGTCCAATTCTATGTTGAATAATAGCGACGAGAGAACACATCCTTGCCTAACAACATTTCAAGGCATGTGCATTGTGTCAACTGCCACAACAGAACCCTTGGAGTGGCAGGAAAATGCAAGAAAACTCACAGCGATGATAAATGTCGCTTTTTAAAATTTCACATACATTTGGCCACTGTACCAATTTGGGTACAGCCCTTTTATATCCTGAAATATTTTTTTTGTATATTTTTTTTTTTTTTTTTTGTTTTTCTGGTTTCTTGTAGTCCTCTTTTAATATAAAAAAGAGTTTTTTAAAGTTTTCATTGTTGTTTGGGGTTGGCTTTAAATCGGTTAATTATTTGATTTAAATTTCTTTTAAAAATATTAAAAATACATCACATACATATAAAATGCAAAATATATGCACTTAAAAGCAAAATATACAATTATATGTATTAATAACCAAATATGCAGAAATATGTAAAAACAAATCGATGCCAATTTCCCGCAAATCCTTTGGTATGGAAAAATAACTGGTCGAAATTGATTTTGGATTACCGACTTCAAATGTGCATTTGCATGAAAACCCAAGCCCTGGTCATGAGTAAAACGAACACAAAAACATTTAAGTGACCAAAAGTGCTAGGAAAACATCTGGCATTTCACTCATCTGCAGGCTTTACGTAGTGGTCTGAAACTATCGATAGTCGAGAAGGGAAAAGAAAATTACATTTATTTTCCTCTCTCCCCTAAAATTTCAAGAATTGACGGCTAAGACTTGAACAGTGTGAACCAGCACTATGTTCACATCGTCATATTGCCTTGTTTTCAAACCTAATCTTAATTGGCTAGTAGGTTCTTGAATCATATGCCAAAAAATTTTTTGTGGCATTTTAGCATATATGCATTTCCTGGGGTCACGAATGTACGTTCGTACGCTTTTGATGTACAAGTAATATAGAAATAAAAACTTTTCCTAGCATTTTTTTTTGAGAATCGATAACATTTTGGTAGCCTTATATTTAGTGCAAAAGAGAGATTTCATGGAGTTTAAGTTTTCATAATGATAGTTATAAACATGTGGTCACGAACGTACGCAAAATAGAAGTCAACTTTGACTGTCAATAGTGAAATGTAAAAATCTGCGAAATGAACCGGAATATTCAAACGTGATTAATTTATTTTAAAAGTGTATTAATGTAGGTCTCTATCCATTATTTATACAATTAAATATCTCTATTGGTTTTTGTTTAATTGGCTTAAGTACCTGTCGCGAACGTACGATTTTTCCATATGTTTTAACCGTTAATCGACCTTTTTTGTTCTTCTTACACTTTTCTCTTCTTAATTGATTGTAATAGAGAGATTTTAAAGAAAGATAATAATTTTTTTTGCATGTAAAATAATTAAATATAAAAATGTCTTTAGAGTAGCTTAAAAGGATAATATTAAATTTTCTAGCCTCCAGCCCAATTTCCTCAAGTAAAACAGCTAAGATATCATAGCATATCATATATACCATTCTATTATAAAAACATAGACTTTTTGAATAACTATAATCAATAAAACATTTTATTTTTCCATCCTGGTTGACCATTCGGAGGAAATGCCCATATTTGTTCTAAAGATGACAGACACTGTAAATGTTATTACCAGGGCAAAGAAGTTCATGCACTTAAAATAGCAAAATATGCGCATAAAACTAGGGATGTAACGATACGCCTTGTTGCCGACTCGTTACCGATACAATATTCAAATAGAAATATCGGCGATACCGATACGAATATTATATTTAAATTCAAGGTTAAATTAACAGAACTCAAGTGGAATAATTTCTTTATTATACACAATTACAGTGTAAGAGTTTATTAATATTTGAAATTGATTTTAATAAGATATAAAAAACAGCGAACTGAATTCGAATTCATGGCAAAATTAGCCAAAATTAATTTATTTTTGAAACAAAATAAACAGTGTAAGATTAGTAATAATAAAATTTTTCTTTAAAAACAAAGTGCAGTGGAAAATGGTCTCTCAGATGTGACTGAACTCATTTGAAAACTTAAGTGTTTCTGCGCATTGTTTTTAAATTTGGGTATAACATTTAATTGCGGCAGTAAACAAGCCGATCTGCGTCTCTACGAAAATTAGAAGATCTGAGGTATATCTATACTTTTTCTTTGGCTGAAACACAGCGTAGGATCGACAGAGGATCATCCTTCTCCAAATGTTCTTTTAAGATTTTAACAAACGCTTCAAAGGTCAGTTCTTGTAAACTTATCGGAACTTTTACTTGATTTGGGGGTGACTGTGTCTTCAACACTTTCGGAATGCAGAGACTTGCTAAGTGGCTCAATAAGACGTTTTTTTCAATCTATTGTCTTCGAAATTTTCTAGCTTTGTATCGAAGGTCAAGAATTGTAGGTAAGCAATATATTTATTTATTCTCTAAACCCTAAAATCTTAAATTTAGAGCTAATGCCACGCTAGTCGCCAATTTTTGGGACTCTGAACTATTCTGCATCTCAGTTTATTCATTTATTGTATTTTCTAATAATGTTTGAAAACTGTTAATTAGCGAAATAGCGCCAGAAAATGTGGCAGTGGCTTTGCTTATGGATTTAGTGGTCTCTTGGAAGTAACTTTACATTTAAGGCAAATTGATTTTTATTTTCACAAAAATTATTAAAAATTAGCAGAAAATCTTAAAACGTACAAATACATACAAGATTTATCAACTGAAGAATATTTTACTATTACGGTGCAAAGCAAAAGGGCTAAAGCTGCAGGTGCGCACCAAGCGTTCAATGCGTTTTTGCATCAGTTCTAAAAGTATTAGAAATTTAATTTGTATTGACAAGTTACATAGCAAACGCGTAGAAGGCATGAAGTAAAATTACTTTCTACTTTAGCATGCGTATTGAAAAAAGGTAAAAAAAAGTAACATACGTTTGTAACGCGCAGTGAGGACATTTTCAGTTTAAGAATTAAAAGAAACAATTTAGTATTCTGTTTGATTGTATGCTCTGCTTTGAATGTGTTATTGTTCTTAGTTGTTATGCAAAAAATAAGCATTGAAAATTAAATTGTTAAAAAAAATATATATATAAAGAAGTCGTATCGTCGATAACGATATATCGGCAAACCTGAAGTATCGTAGATATATCGATATCGGTATTCGTTACATCCCTACATAAAACCTGCACTAAAAATCGCAAAATATGCAAAAAATAAAATAAAAGCTATGCTTTTAAATTTGATTTGTTTAAAAATAATATATTCAATTCGGTCTTAAAAATTAAAAAATATTTGAAAAAGTGTAACATTATTGGGTAAAATATCTCTTAAAGTGTCCATAATAATTCATGTATGGCGCTGTATCAGTCAAGTAGAGTACATATATTTTTTCATTTCGTAACGATATAATATTGAAATTTTTCATTCTGGTTTGCAAAAATTTTAGGAAATAATTAATAGAATTATAACTTGTAGTACATATTTTGGTTATTGAAGTGTCTAATGTACACTGTACAGGTCAATTTAAAAGGGTTTAATTTTATTTTTGAGGAATGACTGAACAAAGTGTTAGCTAAAGCGATAAATGTCATGATATCTCAAGAAAAATCCGAACGAAAACGGAATTATTTTTGAATGAAAATATCAAACTTTTTTAATAAAAGGTATCGACTTTGCTAGATAGTTAAAATTATCATTAACAATTTTGTATTCTAAGGCCGGTTTTCACAACTAACCGATAGCTTAAGGTAGGATTTTATGGGCCTTATAAAAAGTGTTGCATTATTGCAACATTAGGTTAACCTTAAGTGAGCGATAAGTTAAAGTAAAGTTTATCCTAGAGGTGTGTCGTTCCGGAACAACATAGTTCCATTGAACGGTTCCCTAAAAGGAACGTTGCGGACTTTTTCAATAGTTCTTTTTCTATCGCTCCTCGTTCGTTGATATTTTGTGATGGGATCAGTACTACCGACTTTCGTTTATTTATACGATATAAATACACGAAAGTCGGCAACACATACATATATAAAAAAAATTTTAATTGATTGATTCAATTGCAAATGTGATCCAAAGCAATATATTTTATTGAATTAGTTACTATTTTTTACAAACATTTTAAAAAACACATAATAATTCTTCTTTAGTTGTTACGCCACAAAATGAAAACAAACAACAAATATTTGTTTATTGCCATTTTTACGAACGACAGAGAAGTTTTCTGGTTCCTCTCGTTAATTTATTGTTTAAAGTAAAACACAGGAACGATCTAGTTCCTTTGGTCTTTCGGATCGGTCGGAACGATTCCATAATATGAACTATTTTGTCCAACTCTAGTTTATCTTTCCTGGTGGATTGTAATAATGCAACACTTTTTACACGGCCAATAAAATCCTACATATAAAAGATAAATCAATCCATCCGTACTCAAATCAATTCGAAGCGGTATCAATAGTACGGTGAGTGCGGATATTTTTGAATCAAGTACAGAAAGATTGATTCAAATACGGATTACGAAATACTCAACTTATCCATATTCAATTCCGAATTCTTACTTGAAACAATCTGAAAATGAGATTAATTAAAGTAAAACTGAGATTGAATCAATCTCAAAATGCACTTGATTCAAGAATTATAAAGTTGATTGAATCCCGAATTCGTAATTGAAATAAACCAAAAGCGTTTCACACCTTACACAGTTCCAATTATAACACAATAGCATCATGCCCGATATGTTTTTACTTTAAAAACTTAATGTACATATTTAATTAAACATATCAACTAAATGAGGACTATTGCTTTCAATTTTACCTTTTAAACATGAAAATAATGTGCTTTTTTCTTGTTCAGTTGTTTTTGTTGTTTCTACATACAACAAGCAAGTCGTTTTTTAACTACTTGTGTGGTGTTGTTGTAGTGGCTACAACAAGTTGTGATAAGTTATATGAGATTAAAACGCTCACTTTGTAATTTTACTCTCAGAGTGGCACTACCAATGAAAAGTTCAATCTTTTTTGTTCTTGATTTTAGAATTTAATACTTATTTCAAGAAATTCCTGGATTGATTTTCGAAAGTCATCGTATTTAGGATTGTTTTGAGTTCTTATTATTGTTATTCGTACTTAAATTTTTGAGTACGACCGACTCGTACTTAAAGTAAGTATAAAAAGTTTAATTTATCCCGAGTGTTTTTTTCTGTGTACCTTTTGCTCTCGGTAAGTTGTGAAAACGGGCCTAAATGTCTTAAAATTTTTAATAATGTTTGTATGTGTATATGAAATAAATAAATACTTGTGTGTATATAAATAGTATACAAAAAATGTGTTAATATTAAAATAAGGAGATAAGCCGTAGTAAAACAATAAAAGAAGATGTTCTTAATATTAAAGTCGTTATTAGAATCTCTGATTCCTAAACTATACTATTTAAGTAAACATTTTATTACAAAACAAAACTCATACATATCCCATGCCAAAAAGCAAATATCATTAAACAACATTATCATCTTTTATAAAAATTGTAAATAAAAATCTTTTTCCTTAAATCATTCAAAAAGTTTTCAATGAAAAAAACTTGTAATACCAAGTTAGTATTTAAGATCCTAGGCGAATATAATAAGATAAGATTTAAGTAATCCTATTAATAAATAACCAGAGTTTATAGTTATTAGTTAATTAATTTAAGTTTACTATTACTATTAGGAAAACCAAATTTAAAAAAAGAAAATGTTAGATAATGAAAAATGTTGTATATAAAATAAGTTTAAACTTTTGCAAAAAAAAATTTTACGATAAGTATAGAAATTTTTTGGAGTTTTAAGTTACGTTTATCTAAATGTGTGACTTTTCGAGAACAAGTATTTGACTTAAAGAAATTCTAAAGAGACAAATTAACTACGAAAGCGGTTTGACAATAACAACAATAAATTTGTGTACTTAAAAAATTTTGATTTTCGAACTAACGTTTGAACTATTCATGTCAGGGATCTTAAAGTTGGTACAATTATACTTTTTTTGGTCCATTTTCACCTTCTTAAGTACCGTGGTACTACCGTGACTCATTTGGTACAATTTTAAAATTTGTCATAGTTCCCCCTTTTCTAATTTTTAGTATAGCAAACAAATTATTGGGTCCTTTTCATTCCATTTATTTTTTTAATTATTTCTTTTATCAGGATTTAAAAATCCTTCTTTTAAATTGCATTTTTTATTTAAAGAGTTTTTCTTTTCAAAATATAATAAAAACTAGGGAAAGAAACAGACTACATGCGCCAACATTATCAAGTCTCACACCAACAATGGATTGGTTAAGATCGACAACATCGTGCTGCTATGATGTAAAAATTTCAAATAGTTTATTAACTAAACAAATAAGTGCAAGATTTTGATCCCATATATTTATAAGACTTTTATGTACCTTATTTTATTCATACATTTAATGTATGTTAATGTTAAGTTTTGTTTTTTTTTTTGTGTACAATTGAATTTTTATTTACTTTTTTGTTGTTTTAATAAATTAAAAAAAAAATGGTACCGTGAAGGTCCAAAAAGTACATTTTTTTTTTTAAAGTTGGTACAAAATTTAAGACCCCATTTAACATCCCTGATTCATGTCTATTATCAAACAGCTTGTGTGGATTATTAGCACTTTGCGAAGAGGAATAGAGCCATACAACTGTCACGTAAAATATGTCTGAAATTAGTGGTTTTATTGATATTTCGGAATAAACTTCTTAGCATTTTTTAAGACTAGAGTATTTAAGCAAGGTCATTAAACATACTCCTATGTCAAATTTAATTTCAGATCTTTAAGTAAAATTTATTGTTGATAAGATTAAGCCACCAATATACATCTGTGGAAATAAGGAAAAAGTGCATAAGTCTAGTTTTGTAGAAGAGCCATTTTAAACTTGTAAGGTTATTTTTGAAAATATATTTTTATTTTAATAAAATCAACACTTCTCTTCAGAAATAGTTTTTTTAAAGTTGTTATTCCTAAATACTCCTTACTTCACAGATCGAAAGTAATATTAAGATTTTATTCCAAATGTTGTTGCACATTGAAAGTTAATAAGCAAGAAGTAACTAAAAAATCGTGCAAAATAATTGGAACGTTGTCTATGGCTGCTGTTAAACATAGAGCTTACTGTAGTGCCATAAACTCAAATTTTGTTTAAGTTGACTTAAGCACTTTTTTCTTTTAGCCACAGATATATCGATACAGTTCTATTTACAAATTTGGGTGTTACCGGCAGTGAGATTCCAAAATCATTTCAGATATACATATTCAAACTTTGAGTCTTTTCCTTTTCCAAATATGTAATATTTAGATTTAACAAAGCATCACATCCATATATAAATAAATGTTAAAAAAATATATCTAGTCTCATGATACTTTTATCTACATGTCCTAAAAATGCCATGCATTCCTGTAGATACAAATATACGTAGGATACTATAAAATAAATGTTCTTAACTCTTGTGAAGTACTTTGGTTACTTGAAGACGATACAGTAACTCCAACTGCCAACACATTAATATGAAAATTATTGTTAAATGTTTAGTGCGAAAATGGATTGATTGTGATTTTCAAAAATCCATTAAATAGTAACGAAAAAGGACAATAAAGTGTAGAGGAACCTAAAATAAACTAGTACGGATATAACCCTCGAAGTTACCAAAGAAGTTACATACCAAAACTATAATATTCCTCATTTCAAGTTTTTTTGGAATTAACATTACTAACCGGCCACAAGCGCAATATGTTTGGCAATTATTGCCGCAAACTCTATATAAAAAATCCAAAAATATTTTTGCTAGCGATTTTTATATATGAAGTTTGACAGTTGCCACGGCAATAATTGCCAAACATATGGCGCGTGTGGTCGGGTAGTTGGGTCAGCAAAGGCATGGTGAAATAATACAGGTTGAATCGCTAGGGCAGCATATACAATATTACAATAAAAATGGAAATTTACCTCCGCATACGTGAAATATTATTCTAAACAAAAATCAAAGCCGCTAAACGTGATAAAATAAATAAATTTTTCGCAAATTTTTACTTGATTATGGTTAATATCTTCTTTCATTTAAATTAAAATAATCATCACAACAAAAAACGTAGGCTTTTTGAAAAACAAAAAACGTTGACTTAAGACTAGAGAAACAATACTAGAGTAAAAGCAAGGAGAATTCATACAATTCATGTTTTGAAAACGGATGCAACACTGTAAAATATTTTAACGTTGTGTCAAACTACAACACTGCAGTAAACAGTTCAAACAAACCTTTCATTTTGTTTTTAATTTTAAATTGTGCGTTTTGAAATGTAATAATTTAAAAACGTTTTAAGTTTAATAATTCTAATTGAAAATAATAGAATTTATGGAAGATTTTTCAGAATAATCAGAACGGTATACCATTTTGACATATGGTCAGTTATCAGCTGTTGCTTACGTAGCAAACTAAGGTCATCTGGCGTGAATTCGCCTTAAGTAAAACATTGTAATCTGGCGGAGTAAAGCCACCTGTTTATTAAATTATAAGCAAAAGTAAGTGCTGGTTCACACTCTTCTATTTTAGCCTCCAAGTCTTGGGTTTTTGAAGAGATAGGAAAAGAAATGACATTCACTTTTCCCATCTTTCGTAAAAGCACAAGACTTGTCCGCTAAAACTTGAAGAGTGTGAACTTGCGCTAATCAATTTATTCATTGGCGTAAAGAAATTAAAAACATGGTTACGTTTTTTTTTCCTTTTAAAAATAAGACTTTATTTCCTTCAAATAAACCTTGAGTTAAATATTTTTGTTGCAAAATAAAAATAAGCACACACACACATACTTTTCCACTTAAGGGACGTTTTACTCTATCACACAAGTCTTAAGAATATTGACAACAATGTTTCACTGTTCTAATTATTATTCGAAAATATTTAAAAACACAATAACAAACTATCATGCCAGTGTTGTATGTTCCTCAAAAAACGTAAGACTTGTAAGACAGTGTAAAGTACCCTTAAAGTTGTAGTGTAAAACGGCCTTTAATAACATCTATTGTACCATTTTAATAAAACAGTTAACAGTTTTATCTGTGGTACGATCTTCACTTGACAATAAAATTTTTCACTCTTTGTGTTAAGTTTTCAGATCTGCAATATTAAGTACGATTTTATTCGCACAAAGCGTGATTGTCTTTTCGTATGCATATTGTAAACTAATGAATAAGCTGATTTTTGCTTTGGTTTTTGTCAGTTTGAATGCAAAAATTTATTTTGATAAACTTAACACCCATGTTTTTTGTGTGATGTTTTAACCACAGAGTACGAAATTATAGTATAATACATTTTGTTGTTTCGGCGTCGTTAATGTTATTACTTAAACTTCATTAACAAGTACTAAAATGGGACTTTACTACCTACTTTTTAAAGATTTTCTTATGCATATGCTTTATTAGACCAAAATATTTATAATTGCATAAATTTGCAATCTCATATGCACAAGATCGTCAATTGGACTAATTTCTTTTTTTTTTTCTCACGTCAAAAAAAAATGCATTGATAAATCGTCCATGCAATTCTTCAAACAATTTTCAAAGAAAACCATTTCTTTATATTTCGTTAAAAAAAAATTTGGGATTACGTCATTTTGCATATATCAAATAAACACAATTCTAGTTACGTCCCTTTGTTAATTGCTAATAAAAGCTTCATATTTGATCGCAGAAGAATAAAATGTTGCCAAGACATGTAGTTTAATGCCATTCATAATATTTCAATCAAAAACTCGATTTTGAATTTTTTGTTAGTTACGCCTTTTTGCATTTTAGCTAACTATATTATTTTAGTTTCGGAACAAAATTTTCACAAAAGGTGTTTTAAAAATTTCCGTTTTAACATGTTTTAAATATCGGATAACAAAGTATTCGAACAAAGTTTGTTTACTTTTTATTAATTAACTCACTTTTATTATGATTTGTTTATTTTATATTTTTAAATTCGTTGTTTAAAGAGGAAAGATAAACTTATGCAATTGCTTAATTAATAAGCATTTGCTTATCAAACTCTGATCTCCAAGTATAAATTCTTTATTCATGCCATCAGTCTCTGGAACGGAATTCCCTATAGATTACAGACCATCAGTAACGCACGACAATTCAGGAAATATATTTTTTGCTATTTTTTACGTTGAATTTATATTTTTGCATGCTTTATATTGATTTTTGCTAAGATTGTCATATAAAACTAAATTATAATTAATCCTATTTTAATTTTTTTAAATACTTAATAATATATAATACAGTTTTGTTATCTGATTCATTGTATTTATGTAAGATCAGTTCCATACTGCAATATAAGACTTAAGTCTTGTGTATGGGACATCGAAAAGAAATAAGAAATAAAAAATAAGAATTTTCTGGATTTGCCCCTGAACATATTCATTAAAATCATAATAACATTTAAATTAAAAATATTTACCAATATTCTTCATACATATGTATGTATACATATGTACATATATTAAACATTAAAGGGCTGCATGAATAACTTCATTCTCTCTTATATTTTCCGCAAATAGCCAATGTCTAATTTAACCGAGAACAGCTTCAAAATGGTTTTGCTAGCCAATTTCACTTCGAACTCGTCTATAAAAAACTAAAATTTAAATTTTCTCAAAAATTAATTATTTGACATTGGCTTTTGAGCTACAGATATAAGGACAACAATGTTAAAACAAATAAAACACGAAGCTGTTATATATTTATCTTCAAAATTATTTAAATAAATTATTTAAAAGTGATTTACAACTAATTTTTATTAATAATTGTAATTATTGCAAAAGGCACAATCGTTTTTCAGACGATTTCTTCAGACGAACTATAGATTTGTATAAATAATATGGACATAAATATTTGCAATGTTACAAGTTAAAAATACTTATAGCCTTTTTCTACATTGTCCACAACTGCTTTCCAGTCTTCAGTCTTCAAGAAATTGTAAAACTCATTACAACTTTAACCAAAGTTTGCCTTTATTTGCAATTCACTTTCTAGGTTTTTTATTAGGAGCCTGTTTCTCTCTTTTCTCCACTTTGAAAACTAAAGACTCGTCCTGTAAATGCGTTTAAATGTGGAATGGAAGAAATAAAATTACACATTCCCTCAAATTCGTAAACGCACCACCATTTAGAAACACTTTAAATTTTTCTTCTACTGTGTTCTTTTTTCTAACTAATTCGGCAAATATCTTTAATGTTAATAACTCATCGAGAGCAACATCTATACTATCAAACAATTTGCCAATATGGCAAACTACATATACATATACTGAACAAAATAAATACAAAATACAGTACAAAAACAGTAATTTAATGAAAAAATCAGTACATTTGCGTACTGATTGGCTTGTAGTGCATAAATCAGTACTTTAAACTAAAAACAGGAGATGTACTGATAAAAACAGTACGAATGGCAACCCTAATGTATGGGCACATTAAAACTATGTCTCTTCGGACATGTCTGTTTTAATCTTTCTCTTTTGAACATGCGACCAAAAACGTCTTGCGTTTACACAATGTCTTTCCAAATATGTCTGTTTTCATATATACATAATTGTCTAATCTTCTTTTTATACATATTGAACAACATGAAAAATCATATTAACCAACATGAAAACTCATTTCTGCCTGTTTGGCAGCCCCTCTTTCTTCGATTACCCGATTGCCAACAAACAAAACAAAAGTGTTTGTTAAGCCTATAGTACACGGCATGTTAAAAGACACATGCGCATGTGGTTCTGACGTAATTTTGACGTCATCACACAACACGCAATGTTTATTGTGGCTTTGCATTGACGTCAAAATTACGTCAGAACCACATGCACATGTGTATTTTTACATGCTGTGTACTATAGGCTTTAGACATGCCTGAAAAGACATCGTGTAAATGTCCTCTAGTAACTTTGAATTTGTTGTCTAGAATAAAAAAAGATTTAGTTCTCCATATCTCCATATTAATAAGTTAAGCATTTTTCCCATTATTTTTACATATCGCACAGGTGCCTCTAAAAAGGGGCTTTACTCTTAAATCACAAAGGGCGATACAATTGTATTTTTTTTTTTTTTTAAATACTAGAAAAAATGAATTAAGATTTTTAAAGAGGGTAGATATGACCACTATACATAGATTTCTTGCATAAAGTGAAAATTGAAAATATTTTGAGTTGAGTCTCTTTAAAGGAACCAGGGCGATATTAATCAAAATGGCATTCTATTCTTTTAAAAATTTAATATTTTTGATTTTATAAATTGTTTATCAACGGTTTAAAAGCCTATTATTCGTTTATGAATACAACTTTATGAAATTGCCCTTAAAAAGGATTTATAAGCCTGGCAGGTTTTTATAATATAACGGCCATCCGTTATATTATAGCATACAGCGAATAACAGTAAAATATAGACATACATATATTTATTTAAGTTGAAAATAAAACGTTGAAATGGTATTTTAATTTAACATACATACGTCAGATAAATGTTAGCGGCGTTTTTACTAACAGAAAGCATTTTTGCTAATTATATTCGCTACGCACCGCTTGGTGGCGCCTGAATATAAAAATATAAACTTATGTTAAAATAAACTTGTAATGTTAAAGTATTTATAGCACCCTGTACTATAAAGTGTTATTATGCCAGTTTAACATTTAAAGCTCTCACTATCTGCATATCGATGCCTTACCCGGCGTTTACACATGCAAGTGCAAGTTCGAAAAACTCAATACACTCACACATTTTTACTAACACCATCACATTTTTCGTACTTGCAGCCCAACTTGCAAGAGAATTTGCTAGCAAGTAAATTTTTGACACTTGCAGCAAGTAAAATGACAAATAAAGAAACAGTGTTGCCGTGGATGCCTTTGGTATCAATTTACTAGTACTTAGTAATATAAAAATTATGTTTATATGTAGTTGATTTTCTGTGTGTTGTTAAAAATAAAAACAAAATAAAAAAAACACTACTACAAAGCAAGACATCTTCATGGTATTTTAAAACATAAATTGCAAGTATTTAAAAAGAATTGTTAATCAATATATTTTCTCAGAAATTTTATGATATCGGTAACTACGGCAATACTGGATTCACATATTTTAAAAATAACCATAATTTTTTCATCAAGATGGACCAAAAATAAAATAAAGAAATAATTAAATTATTTATATTTAATATTATTAAATAAATTTCGTGATAACATTTACATGATAAGGTTTTTTTTTTAACCCAAAAATTAAGCTTTTTTCATAAGATGTTTTCGCTTCGAGAACATTTGAAAAATTAACTTACAACTGACTGTGTAAACACTCAAGCTACTTGCAAGAGTTTCGGCTATTTCTTCGACATTTTCGTTAATAATACATAAGCACTACTTGCAAGTAATTACTTGCATGTGTAAAGGCAGGGTTACTTTCTCAACCTCGTAACTTAAAACAATACGGGTTTGACTTTTTCATATAAAACTATTGCAGTTTTTGTGTTCTATTACAGCAACAACTTATTATTTCAATAATTTATTAATACATATTTGCAGAATGGAGACAAAGTATTGAAATAATAAGTTGTTGCAGTAATAGAACACAAAAATAGCAATCTTTTTTATGAAAAAGTCAAAACCGTATTTTTCTAAGTTACGAGGTTGAGAAAGTAAGGCATCGATATGTAACAATTTAAGTATAACAACACATATCGTAAACTTCCAAATTAATAATAACAAGCAACAAAGCTAAACAACAAAGTCATCTTCCAACATTGCAATATTTATTGCCGCAATTTTTTTAATTCTGCTTTGAAATTGCACTAGTGTCCAGATTATGAAATTCTATGGTTGCAAAACTCAAGTTGAAAAATGTGAGATTAACGAAACAAAACAGAATTGCAGAATATGAAACTGAGTACCCCTCCACAATCTTCTCAACCCCAATGCGAACAGGTCTGTCAGATGTGGCGATTTCTCTCCAAATGTGGCGATTTTCAAACTCGTTTTGCGATTTTGTTGGCTAATTTTTATGAGCCATGAATTTGTTTTGAAATTTGTTAAGAAATTTAAAGCATTCATGAAAATTTTTTCCACATTTAAATGTGCTCTTGAAAGAAGTAATAAGTAGAATTCTTTAAAAAATTAATATAATTAAAGTTTGTGAAAATTTTTCCATTATAAAATGCGACAAATTATTACAGATAAAATTCATTGTTGTTAAAGATATTTTAAAGATTTTTATGAATCCTACCGAACATTTGGATGTTAATGAAACAGAATGGAAACAATATGATATGATCTAATTTAAATCAGTTTAGGCCAACAATTTATAACTGCAAGGATACGGCAGGTACGTACCATTTTAAGGAACTGGTTATTACACCCAGTAATGCCTGTGTGGAAATAATGAACTCCACTAAAATTCGCCTTCGAAGTAGTAATACTTACCGCAAAAATTCTTTTTTGTTGCTTTAAGTAGACTACTCTATAAACAAAATATATCATTTGAATTTTTTGCAGATTTTAGCGATACGGAACAAATTTTTCTTTGGGATTTATAAAAAATATTTTTTATTATTCAAAAAATACATATATTATTGTCAAAAACTAACAAATAAATGCTTTGGCGATTTTAGCGATTTTTGACATTGAATTTTGCGAAAAAGTTCAAAATCAATCTGACAACCCTGCTCAACAATAAATTCAAGAATTGCTGCAACAAAAATTGGAAGTTTGGACGATGATAAACTAATTTGCATACAATGTGCCATGGATAAAGGCGAGATTTTTATGCAAATATTATAAAGATTATTAAAAAATATACAATATATGTACATGTATAATTTTAAACGTTTTAATATCTAGTTGTTTTGTTTTTATCCGAATCAAACTTTTTGCCAGTAATGGCATCAATTTGTTTATTTTTGCATTTTTTATATTTAATTATTTTATTATATTTTATATATTTTGTTATAAAATAGAATATTTATTTGTATAAAGAAATGCTTAAAAGCTTATATTTTAGGGTTACAAATATCTTCTTTTTTTTTAACTCATTTCACCTACATGCATAAAAAAAAATTAAAAACTAAGGACAATGAATGACTTAACTAAATTAATAAAAATCAAATATTTTTTAGAGATGAAGCAGCATTTTCGCGCTTAATGTAAATCTGCTTTTGTTTTGTTTTTGTGGCGATCTCTCATTTTTAATGATTGTTAAAGATGTTTTTTTTTTTTTTTTTTTTTTTTTTGTTCGATTCAGTTTTTTTTCGAGAAATGTCTCTATTTCTTTATTAAAGCGATTAACGCGTAAATCACTTCTAATTGTGATTACTTTGAATATTTTTCACGCTTGAAAGATGGATCGTGATTGCAAAATAAAATGTACGTGCGTGATGGTCCTTGATAAAAATTTTTGAATAAATAAATTTTACATCAGAAAAAGTTTTTATATTTTGACTGTTAATTAATTAAATTTAGGATAAGGATTTTATTACAAATGTCCATTTTTTTTATAAGATATTTCGTAAGTAATGAAACAGAATAAGTCTTCAACCTCAGGCAAAATCGCTGTTTAATTAAGTGCTGGTTCAAACTCTTCAAGTTTTAGCCGTCAAGTCTTGAGTTTTTAGGAGAAAGTGAGAAAAAATGGCATTCTCCCTTCTCTCCTAAGACTTCAAGACTTTACGGCTAAGAATTGAAAAGTGTGAACCAGCGCTAACTAAGCCCATAATTAAATCGACGGCGGTAACTTTAAATTCCCTCTCTTTTTATTGTGTGCATTTTTGATTTGCTTTTGTTCGTAATTTTGTGTCACTAGATTCAGACCGTGATTTAAAAATCATGCCTTATTTTTAATTTATTTTACGAGTTGCTTACAAAAACAGAACAGATTCAAACGATGATTTTCCTCATGATTTTAGGGTTTATTTTTTCCCCGTTATCGGTAATTCTTTTTTACTTGCTTATTTGTAAAAAACAAACAATAAATGCGCTCCGTGTTTTGTATTTTAAAAAGATGTTGCCACATTGAAATAAAAAATAAAAAAGCAGCATAACAAAAATACGAATATAAAGTTTTTTCTCTACCCCGCCTGCTCCATTACACTGTACGCCCACAAACATAAAAAATCATGTCTTAAGAACATGGAAAAAATCGCCGACTGAATCTGGTGTATTTGCAAAATGTATGCAATTAATTTAAAGTATGGTAGCATTTTTGAAAGACTAAGCGCATGAAGACATATGTAAAACGGGTTAAAATATTTACACTTTATCATATAATTTTTGTATTCAAATTGCGCCCTTTAATTCAACAATGTCAGTTGATGACGAAAGCCTTAAAAATATAATAAATTTTAAGGTGGCATATCAAAACGTCCAGTGACACAGTGTCTATGGACAATATGGCACTTTTTTTAGCATCATAATGTCCAACATAGCAGTGTCGTAATGCCCGCGCACTTTGCAAAATGTCATAATGTCCACAACTTACGAAATTAACAAATTCGATAGCATAGCCGGGCTTTGGCCGGGCGCAAGGATTTTCTCCTCTATGGTATAACAAATACCGGCTTTGCTAACTAAAGTTTATCTAAACAGGCTGTCCATGGACACTGTGTCACTGGAGGTTACAACTACCACAAGTTTTAAAACACAAAAATTAGTTGAAATTCTTATACAATTTTGAGAGAGAAGAAACACTTTTATTTTTTATGTTTTTTTTTTTAATAAAATGCTTAACTAAAAAATTTTCTGTTGATTTTTTACTTTAAAAATCGTTCCGCTAGAATTTTTTTTTCAAAAAGCTCGTCGATTCGACGAAGAGTTACATTAATATACTAAAATGAAAAGTAGCCCTTCAGGGTTAATTAGGAATATGTTAATATATTAATAGCAAACTATTAAGTTAAAGAAATGGATTGTTGAAAGTTGCAAACTTATAAAAAACCACTGTTCCAGTATCGATGTTTTTCTATTCGACAGTTTCTACAATTCGATATAGCCAAAAAAACAAAAACTTTAAACATACCGTAGCAAAATCTAAATCGGGCTAAAAATCGTCTTGAAAATAGGTAAAGATAGTATAAAATGCATTAAACGGGTGGTGTGGACCTCCAGCTAAATCATTAAGTGTTCGTGATTGTAAGAATTTGAATAGTTATGATTCGTGCATAAGTGTGCGGCATAACAAAAATTTTGTTAGTTACCGTGAGAGTTAAAAAGTTCCTCGTGCTAACGCGTGTGTGATCACATTTCCTTACCTTGTGGGCGAACGTGATCGTGCGTCATAAGCCACTAACACGCACAGCTCGACACTGTATAAAGATTTTTTTCTTAAGTTTTTTCTACAATGCATATGTTATTAATTTTATAATTTGGAGTTTTTGACGAATGTTTTATGTGCATATTTTTCAATAACAAATGCACTTAATTTCAGCCCCTATCCATGACTATAAAACAAACTGTCCAATTTATCACAAAAACATGTTGTTTAACCCCAAAAACAGCATTTATTACATTATTTTACAAATGAGTCATAAATTCTTTAAAAAAGTCATATGCAAGGAAAAATTTTACTTTTCATTGTAACGCAGTATTAAGTTTAACTTTCACATGTTATATACCGTCCAAATTTAAGCATTAACGTTTTTATTTATTAAATATAGTTAAAAGAAAGAAATTATATAGCAAAAGTTTTTCTTATTTTACATAAATTTTTCTTAGTCTATAAATGAAGCCCCAATTTAATGAATAATATGCCAAAAGTATTAAATTTGTAAAAATTGTAATTAAAATTAATATTTTAAAAAAAGCTAAAAAGCAAAACCTTCAATAGAACTTTTTTAAATATAACTGTTAATTAATTAAGCTTTAATATTTAAGCAACTCATGAGTGTTGTATAATTGTCCTCTTTAGCCATAATTAATATTATAACTCGAAATATTAACTATAATAAAATAAATTAATAAAATTGAAGTAAAACTTTTAAAAAGCTCTCTCTCTCTCTAAATATACACGAAAAAACAAATCCTTAAATCTAATGGTTTTAGAATAATTACCTATTACGAAACGAAATTGATATTGATTAAGTTAAAAAAAAGAGTTAATCTTTTAAATGAACTAAAAACAAGAAAACGAACTAATTTTTATTATTTTATAATACATTATACAAAACTGATCTTTTTGTAAAATAATGTTAGAATTTTATAAAAAAAAAAATTAATTCATAAAAAAATAAAAATTTTAATTTAAAAAAAAAAACATTAAACGGAGAAAATTATTTTTATTTTGTGAAAGGTGTTGGTATTTAGAATAGTGTTTTTATTTAGAATGTCAAGTATTTGCCGCGGAAAACATTCTTGGCATTAGTTCTGTTACAAATATTCGTATTCAAGGAAAATACTTAAAAAATACAAAATTGTAAAAGACATATTAGGTGCGTTTGAGTACTTTTACAGTAAAATGCAGTAAATGAGTAAACTTAAAAATTTGCTCTCACAAAAAGCTGTTGTCCAAAAAAGTACGCGAATGCAAAATTTGGAAAAATTTGTAAAATAAAGGCAACAGCTGATGGCAAATAATTGAATTGTTGAACAATGTTTATACTTTTGACTACTTAACTCGTTTTCTTATCGGTACTCGATTAAATACTTTTTATAACACGAATATTTTTGGAATATACAAACATATAATTTGATGTAATCTTTCATATTTGTTTGTTTTTTTATTTTATTTGAATTTGCTAATTTGTGCCCGGCTAAATTTGATCAATAGTACATGAATACTTTTTTACTACTGATTACTTTAAAAACTAGTGCTGTTTTAAGTACCCGAATACTTGACACTTTTATAACTCTAAAAAATTAACATAACAAAACAAAGTTTAAAAAGTTGGCATTTAGTCTTATAACTGCTTCACAAACAAGTTTAATTAATTAATATTTATTCAGTTTTTGTTTTTATTTTAGTTTTATTTAAAATTTTCTTTTTTTACACAATTTTTCCACAATTTGTATGATTTTTGTTTGTTTGCCTTTTGAAACATACTTATGTTGTTTGGTTTTACTGAATTTTACAGCAAAAATTTCTGCAGTAAAAATTTGTAAGTACTCAATCAAGAACTGTCACTTTACGCTCTCAATTTGTGTTCTCAGTTACAGTATTTTGTGTACTCGAACGCAATTTCGTAAAATGCAGTAAAGTTCAGTAAAAAATAGTAAAAACTTGTGTACTTCGAGAACACAAAATCCATAACCAAAGTCACTGCTACATTTTCTGACGCTATTTTACTAGTTTACAGTCTTCGAACATTATTAGAAAATACGATAAATAAATAAACGGAATAATTTAGATTCCCAAAAATTGGGGACTTACGAGCATTAGCTCTGAATGAAAGATTTGAGTGTTAAGAGATTAGTGAAATCAATTCTTTATCTACAATTCTTTACCTTCGACACAAAACAAGAAAATTTTAACATGACTGCATTCCCAAGGTGTGTTGAGGAGACGGTCACCCCTACACATACACAGACAAAATTAAAAGTTGTCTCTATTGATTACTAAAAATTTTAAAAATGTGAATATTTTTTTTTTTATTTTTTTAATAATTGTTATTTTTATTTTATTCAACATTTTTATTTTTCGAAATTTCAGTTATGGAATGGAACTATTACAGAAAGCTTTATGAAATAAATAACTGAAATTTAACTCATTGAATAAATTCGAAAAATAAAAAATTTTGAATATAGAGCAATTCCATATGAAAGCGATCACCTTTTGGACGACCCCTCTCCGATTTTAAAATAAATAGTCTCAATCGATTGCCCAGCAAAAAATAATGTACGTACATATTTTTTTTTTTTTTTTATAGTGACTGGTTTAGTGGTGGTGTACACCACTGTCATGTGACAAAATTTAAGAATTCTTCATAAGGGACCTCATTGAAAGTTGTACTAAAGCGATCGCAACGAGTGATAGCTCGTTGGAAAGGTATTGAATCAGGCTTTAATTGAAAAATAAAATTTTCCTAATTTTTCTTAGAAATTTACCTTTAAATTTTGCCAAGAAAATAAAATTTTCCGATTTTCCACAGAAGCTCCTAAATTTTCCGGCTTTTTTTTTTGGATTCCTCATAATTTTTGCTTTAAGAATCAGCAATAAAAAAATGGGCCCCGACTACTTGTTTGGACAGGAGAAGAGCATTTAAGAGACCACCTTGTTAAAAATACATTTTAAAAATCATTTTACAGTTAAAAATACATTTATGAAGAAAAAATCAATTTTTTTTAAGAGCCCCAAGTTGAGTGTGTAGTGAATATGGTCTGCCTGCCTTCACAAGATCGGCCATAAATCCATGGATAATAGCAGCAGTGGCACACCAAACCCGAATGAGGCTACAGGTCATAAAATGTTTTGTAAATTTTTTAAATTACCAGGTAATAAATATTTCGCCATATTTCGCGGAAAATCCGTGTTTTATGACTTGTTTCTGCACGTGTCATTTTAGGCTTATTGGCAGTAACCAATTAAGTCCCTTTTAAAAAACATTTTATGACCAGTAGTTCACGCAAATTTTCCTATTAAAGAAAAGCAAATATCGCTTATTTTTTTTACCTATTTTTTACCAAAAAATAAATATAAATACTTCACACACTCTGAGTCAAATTTCAGTTGAATACTAAACGTGAAAGTGTTAAAGTGTTTTTTTTTTGTAAAGTAAAGAGTGAAGCTGTAAAGACAATTTAAAGTAAAATGAATAAATTTTGCTGCAATCCGTTTAACAAGAGTGGACATCGTTCGAAAAAGATAAAAGTATTAAAATTAACTGGTGTTTCGAAGCGATACATGAATGAATTAAATATACAATACGGTGAAGAAGCAGAATTCATTTGCCCAAAGTGTAAAATCGATTTGTCTCAACAAGCAAATGCATTGAAACAAATGCAGCCACAATCCGAGAGTGAAATGACAAGTGAACAAAATGTTTCATCTGATAGTGAGGCAGACCTTCCGATGGTCAATATGTCTTTGAGTCCTTTTAATGAGGCTATTACCACTTTAGGTGAAACGCCTATTAGAAAAAGAAAGTTGCGAAGTGAAACATACAGGAAAGAGAAAAAAGGTAAGGTTATGAGTGCAATCGCGACAATATTTGATGAAGGCTCTGATAACGAATGCAGTCAAGCAGATGACGTTGATGACGGCAAACAAATGATTAAGCAGTTGAAAAGAAAATTCAATTTAGCGACCACTTTTCCGGAGAAATATCTCATTTTATCTGTGCTGCCTCCCTCAATCATGGTCTATACGCAAGATTTCTGAACAGTTTCAAACATCTTTTTACATCGCGAGAAGAAGCAAAGAATTAGTTCGACAGAAGGGCATATTGGCGACTCCCACCAAGAAATTTGGCTCAAGGACCCTCAGCGAAGCAACGGTGAAATTGATTCAAGATTTTTACTGCAATGATGACAACAGCCGCACCTGCCCAGGTACACGTGACTATGTTATCACACGTGAAGATGGAGAAAAAGTACACAAGCAGCGCAGATTATTATTATGTAATCTATCCGAAGCATACCATCAGTTCAATGAGAAATACCCAGCTGTTAATTCAGGAGGTGCATTTCAAACAGTGGATAATTAGCAGCGGCAGATGTTCCCTTGAGACCGTGGTAAAGCAGATTCCGGAATTCATCGAGGAATTCGGATTCAAGTTGAATGAACTGAAGGCGCACCATTTCATATCCGAGATGCAATCGAAATTTCTAAAGGAAAGTAAGGAGAAATTAGCCCAAAATGAATTCATTGTGATAAGCGACTTTGCCGAGAATTACACTTTTCTCGTTCAGGATGAAATTCAGGCTTATCACTGGGCAAACGACCAGTGCACGGTGCATCCTTTTTGCATTTATTTCAAAAATGAAGATAACGAACTACAGACCGTAAGCCTTGTTGTTGTCGCGGAGAGTTTAGCTCATAATTATGTGTCCGTTTATTTATTTCAAATGAAACTGTTTGAATTCTTAAGATCAAAATTCGATGCAATCGACAAAGTAACGTTTTTCTCAGACGGCGCGGCTTCTCAGTACAAGAATAAAAAAAATTTTTACAATCTTTGCATAATTGAAGAAGAACAAAACTGCAAGATCGAGTGGCACTTTTTCGCGACGTCCCACGGTAAGGGCCCATGCGATGCGTTAGGGGGAACCCTAAAACGCATGGCGACTAAGGCAAGTTTGCAAAGGCCATATACTGACCAGATCTTAAATGTACAACATTTGTTTTCGTGGATTCAAAGCAAGGAAATTGCCATTAACACAGTTTTATGCACTCAAAAAGAACACGATGCCATGGAGCGACGAATTCAAAACAGATATAATAATGTCAAAACTATAACCGGAACGCAAAAGTTTCATTGCTTCATACCAAATATTTCTGATATGTCAATTAATGTAAAGCGGTACTCTTCGTCTGCCGACGTGCTAAATTTAAAGTTACTTTAATTTTATAATGATGCCAAGACAATTGAAATTTTTAATAAATGTTGTAATTAAGTATAAGCAGCAAAATAAGAAAGATTTTTTCTTCATAAATGTATTTTTAACTGTAAAATAATTTTTAAAATGTATTTTTAACAAGGTGGTCTCTTAAATGCTCTTCTCCTGTCTAAACAAGGAGTCGGGGCCCATTTTTTTATTGCTGATTCTTAAAGCAAAAATTATGAGGAATCCAAAAAAAAAAAATTAGCCGGAAAATTTAGGAGCTTCTGTGGAAAATCGGAAAATTTAATTTTCTTGGGAAAATTTAAAGGTAAATTTCTAAGAAAAATTAGGAAAATTTTATTTTTCAATTAAAGCCTGATTCAATACCTTTCCAACGAGCTATCACTCGTTGCGATCGCTTTAGTAGTTTTTTAAAACAACTTTCAATGAGGTCCCTTATGAAGAATTCTTCAATTTTGTCACATGACAGTGGTGTACACCACCACTAAACCAGTCACTATAAAAAAAAAAAAATATGTAGGTACATTATTTTTTGCTGGGCAATCGATTGAGACTATTTATTTTAAAATCGGAGAGCGGTCGTCCAAAAATTTGCCAATTTTGATCGTTTTCATATGGAATTGCTCTATAATAAAGTAACTTATGAAAAAGAAATAATTGCCAGATTCTATTTTTATTTTAATTAAAAAAATTATCAAAAAACTTCACCATTTCACAACATGAGTTTATTTATTTAATAAAATATTGTCAATTCCCAACAACTATTCTACAAGTTTAAATTATTTGATTTTAAACAAAAAAGTCAATTAATATTTTTTGATATTTAATAACGGCCTAAGTTATAAAAAAATAAAGCATGTCAATAAAGGGTTTATGAAACGGATTTTGTATGAAAATAAGTTTCATAAACCCTTTATTGACATGCTTTATTTTTTATAACTTAGGCCGTTAATATTTTACTCAAAAAGTTATTTCAAAACTACTTATATTAATTAAATCAAAATTATATTTTTAATTTTCTTTCAATTAAAAAAATAATTGATTTAATTATCACATTAATTAAATTTAAATACTTTTTAGACCATATTTTTAATTGATAAAAAAACTTTTTTCTGTGTAGTAAAAGTTTTTATAAGTCTATACAGGAACTGACCTTTGAAGCGTTTGTACAAATCTTAAAAGAAAATTCGGAGAAGGATGATCCTCTATCGATCCTACGCTGTGGATCAGCTACAGAAGAAGGTAAATATACCTTAGATTTTCTAATTTTTCTAGAGACGCAGATCCGCTTGTTACTGGCGCTATTAAATATTATACACAAAATTTAAGACCATGGCGCAGAAATACTTAAGTTTTCAAATGAGATTAGTCACAGCTGGTCTGCTTCAAACGGAGTTGCGAAATTATGTCCGCAAAAGTTGAGAATACTTTGTTTTTTTAAACAAAAATTTTATTAATATTAATTTTGAATACTTATAATCTCTTATACTGTTTTTTTTTTGTTTAAAATATTAATTTTTTTAACCATGAATTTAAATTAATTTTGTTGGTTTTTAAAGCTTATTTAAATCCATTTTAAATATTAATAATCTCATACACTGTAATTTCGCATAATAAATCAATTACTCTACTAGAGTTTTCTTAATTTGACCTTGAAATTAAATTTTATATTCGTATCGGTATCGGCGATGTTTCTTCTTCCGTATCGGAATCGGAATCGTATCGGCAAAAAGGCGTATCGTTACATCCTTAGAAAAAACTTTCGGCCTATTTCCGATGTGCGAAAGAATTCTTTCTTTCGAATAAATACATTTAAAACAAAAACAATTCTAAAAACTTTGTTTTTATTTTAAATGTATTTGTTCGAAAGAAAGAATTCTTTCGCACATCGGAAATAGGCTATTTAAATTTTTAATTATTTTTATCAAAAAACGTTTGTTTTCAACAAATTGGAAATGCGTTCGGCAATAAATGGGAAAATGTTACTGAAAACCATAAGACATTTAAAGAAACTCAGAGAGATCTTTTCGCTCTGCTTATTATCAGAGTGTCCAGATTAGGGGGTTTCGCCCCTGATTTAGGGGGGTTTAGTTCATTTAGGTGCAAATTTAGAGGGTACAAGTTCTTAGGGGGAAAATTTGGGGGGGGGGAATATATTTATATATAGTAGGTTTCAGTTTTTGCTTGCCTGTACATAACAATAACTAAGTAATACAAGATATTTTTTACAGCTTGTTTTTTGTTCAGCAAAAATAGTTTTTGAAAAGATTAAAAAAAGAAAAGGTGGCAAAGACTAATATCATATCAATTATTTGGAAACAGGTGGAGCTTCATAGTACACTGCACAACACAGGTT
This sequence comes from Pollenia amentaria, assembly GCA_943735925.1. NCBI lineage: Eukaryota > Metazoa > Arthropoda > Insecta > Diptera > Polleniidae > Pollenia > Pollenia amentaria. The sequence goes on along the minus strand of OX031007.1, from coordinate 218,954,704 downwards.
TTCACCCATGATCGAATTGACCAGATTCTGAAAATATGGCTTACAAAATACACGTATGTCCCAGTTTTTCTAAATCGGCTCATTTCGGTTTTTACGAGCAATACAGATTTTAATGTCTTTTACTTGGGAAAGTAACGATAACATCCATGCCAGTTGATCTAAACTGGGGATTATTTGCCAAAATACTTGGTAAGAAATGAGCAATATCGGTCGACGAGTTAGAAGATTAGGAGGAATTTTCTTAAATTTTAATAAAATTCCAATATACTTTTCCTCCATTTTGCCTTAAATTCATACCAACAGTAAAATAGATACATTTATAACTGTAAGGGACTGCTAAAAGACAATGATGTAACCCTTGTAAGTTTATGCGGCAACCTTTTCCTTTGTGGAATTGCCAAATATATTGAGTTGTTTTCATGAAAAAATTGTCCAATATAAAAACAATTGTCAGAAAAATATTAACATAAATTTGTGCCATACAATCATATCAATACATATACAACAGGATATTACATACATATATTCAAGGCGAATTCATACTGGTGACATTTTATTGTTTATTTATTTGTGTGTATACTGAATGTCAAGCTTTGTTAACATTTTGTGAAAAAATTAGTTAAACTTTAAAATTCAATACAAATCTAAATACTTGAAAAAAAACATATTTAAATTTTATAAAACAAAAAAAAAAAAAAAGAAATTGTGACGTACCAAATTGTATTGCAATTGTATTATTTACAACGATTTTAGGCGTACTAAACTGTTTTCCGAGAGAAAGGTTTATATGGGGCCTAGGGTAGACTATGGACAGATCTTCAAGATATATTGGAGTGTGAATTCTACTCCAACTAAACTGTGAAGTATTATGTTTTATTACGATACCATTATTTATTACGGTTTTAAGAGAAATAAACGGTTTTCCGAGAGTAGTCTTTATATGGGGCCCATAGTAATTTATGAACCGATCTTCACGAAATTAACTAGAGTGATTTCTAGTCATATAACACTCTTACATAAAAAATTGTCACTAAGTTTGTTCTTTTCTTGAAAATGAACGTGTATTCAACAAATGGACAAACAGACGGACATGGCTAAATCGACGTTGAATTACTCAAGGTGCCAAAATACATATACTTTTTGGTGTGTTAGATGTACGAGTATAATAAAAAAGTTTTACATGGAATGACAAGCTTACTATACCCTCTTTCAGCACTAGTGGTAGTGGCGGTTTAACGCGAATATATTAAAAACAGAAACAAAAAACGTTTACTACGGCCAATATTGCGATTGATTTTGAAATTATTGATGATTGTAGTAAAGAACGGAAAACCAAAATATACGAGGAAATATTAAATCCTATTGAACTGCATGATGATAAGTTTTTTTCAAGGTGCATACGTGTAAGTGAAGTAAGTCATCGCCGAGACTTGCAATTTTTGTTGCTGCAATTTTAAAAAATTCTTCTTTGAAATTGCATTAGTGTCCAGATTACGAAGTTATAGTTTTGCGATTTTTGTATTTTTATCATGTCTTTCCTCTTCTCCCTTTTATTTTTTTAATATAAATATAAATACACCTATAGCCAACTTAAAGTTAAAAAGTGTGAGAATAGCAAAACGGAATCGCAGAGCACATGAAACTGAGTATCCCTCCCCAATCTTCGCACGCCTCTTACCGATAAACTCGAGAATTACTGCAACAAAAATTGCAAGTCTGGACGATGACCAAATAATTCTATTCATTATTGTATTCAATATTGTAACTTTTTAGTTTTGGGTGCGCGTCCCGTTGTTGTATCAGATTTATCAGGATTTACGTTTGATATAGTTAACAGCATAACAACAGAACGAATTCTAAATATGCTTACAGTACAGCTTTCATGAATGCATATTTCCAAGGCTTTATTATTAAAATAGTCTGTATATTGACATTTCCGACCAATGTCTTACTACCGTATTCATAAAAAATGTTTTTAATATAATAAACTAGCGGGCCCGCTGCCTGCTTCGCACGGCAAAACAAAATAAGAAAAGAAACACACTTGTTTTTAATAAAGTTGGTTTTGTTCCCTATTATTCAACTTTTAATTCTAGTTTGTTACAATCTTAGACTATGTATCACTTAAACTATCTTAGAGCTCTTTCGTAGACAACATTTTTGGTTTTGCCATGAGTTGTTGTGTAGATAAAGAGAACTGAAGGCTTGCCAACACGTGAGCACGAAACATATAACTGGCCGTGTGAAAAGCAAGGATATTCTAAATCAATTCCGCACAATTCCAACGATTGCCCTTGCGCTTTATTTATTGTAATAGCAAATGTATTGGAAACTGTAGTCTTTTGAGTTCAAAAGGTAAATCTGATGGAATCATTGGAATTCGTGGAATCAATACATCTTCACCTTTAAACTTCCCCTTTAAAATTGTTGCTTCGATCAAATTGTTCATGACCTTTTAAGCCAGCAATAGTCAATGATTGGCCTTGTGCTTTGTTGATGGTAATAGCAAAGGCAAGACGCAAAGGGAATTGGAGCCGCTTGAATTCAAATGGTAAATCGTTGGAATCGGTCATGCCGTTCTCCAGTTATGCGCTTAATAGAAAAAGTGGGCGTAAAGTAGGCGTGGTAAATTTTTCTTTCGATGAAAACTTAAAGTTGATTAATACGAACATTTGAAAGAAAAATTAGTCAACTCGATGGAGCCGTTTTCTGATTTTAGGTAAATCGAAAAAAGTGGGCGGGGCAAAATTTTCTTTCCGTAAAAACCTAAGTTGGACCATGGCGATCATTTTAAAGAAAAAATCGTTCAAATCGGTCAAGCCGTTCTCAAGTTATGGATTTTGCCACGCCCCTCCGCCCCCAGACCGAAAATTTCAGCCAAACTTCATATAAAACATATGTATATGGGGACTGCCTACGTAGTGTATAAGTTTGGTTGAAATCGCACGACGCGTTTATGATTAGTTCGGCGACGTACATATACGGACTTATTTTTATATACATATATAGATTTACAAAATAAATTGTCTACGAAAATGTTACATAATAAACGTTTTCTAAATATAATGATCGTTTTTGAATAATAAAGGGATAAAAGTCATAATTAATTAAGTATGTGATCAAAATTTTAATGATTTTTTTTCTAATAAATAAATAACTTAAGTTTTCACATAATCACATTTGTATTAATGAATTTAATTTTTTTCAATATTTGCGTTTGTAATATTATTATAATTTTTAATTACATTTTTAAAAACTAATAAAATGAATTGATAAAATATGTTGAAAATTCTTCAAAACAAACCAATAAACTGAACAAAACTTTTTTAAAATCTTTAACTCAAAATAATTTATTAATCGTAAGTAGTTCTTAAGCATATATAGTTGGGATTGCTGTTCGGTTTAAACCGAAACCGAAACCGGGGTTTTTAATGCCTAAAATTTGAAACCGAAAATCGACAAAAAAAGTCTCGGGCTTCAGCTTTTACTTTAAAAATATATTTATTCTTTAAGAAATTGCAAATTATATATAGCACTCGTACTTCTTATAAAAAAAAGTTTATACATTACAGCCGGCAATAATGTAAATTATTTTAATAATGCTTAAAACTAAAAAAAGTAATGAGAAGGTTCTACATCGTCTAAAAATTCTTGCAATTGTTGAAAATTTGAAAAATCATGTATTTTAAGCAGAGCTCCAAAATTTTTTTTTTTTTTTTGGGAGAATTTTAATTTCAAAATATACAAAAGAATTGAAACCCAAAATATGCAAAAAGAAATATATGCTATGTTAAGGCAAATTTAATGATTCGGAAAGATAATTGGTCGACAAAAAACATGCATTTGCATGAAAATCGCAAAATTTAAAAATTTTTAGTAAACAATATAATCATTTTGCTAATAGGTGCAAAATCAACAAATTGTTTGCTTGATATTATGAATTTGGAATAAATATGGTGATTGGAAAAATTTAATAATTGTTTCTGTGTACATTAGGGCGGGTCGATTTATTTTTCGACAATTTCCCTATGATTTCCGTATTCTATGGGTTATTCCATGAAAATTTGCCAAAGGAACCATACCTCTATCGTTAAAATCGAGTCCCCTACTTTTTGTTGGTAGATTTTTTCCCAAATTGACGTTCGTATGAAATATTACCTACACGTTCACATCCATAACTCAAAAACTATCGGGCGTTGGAAAGGTGAGCTCATTTTGATCAATTTACAAAAAAAAATCTCCAACATTGGTCCAACGGTTCAAAAGTTACGGGCATTTTTATCCAAATTTTGGAGCATTTTTCCATTTTTTTCATGATTTTGTCCAATAGTATTACTTTCATGGCCATTTTTTTTCTCAATTTTTTTGACTTACGAAGCTTACGTTACGACTGGACTGATTTCCGCTTTACATTATTGGCATATTTTTTCACAGGGTGCACACCCTGTGTTATGTTTGTTTATTTCTTTTTGTTTTTAGTTTCTTTATAGACTTCTTTATTTTTGTTTGTTTATAATATTCCAGTGTATGCTAGTTTTGTTTGAGCGTCATTTCAGTGAAGTGTTACTTGAAATAACTAACAAATAATCAAACTATTTTGAAATTTAGAAAAGATTTAAATGTAAGTGTAAAAACATTGCTAACTATTTTAGTTAATAGTTATATTATTATTCTATGAAAAACATATTTAATTCTTTTAGTGACGGTTTAAAAAATGGATTCAGAGCCTGGTTCATCGCAAAATCCAACAGATACCCAACGCAGTTGTTTGCAACATTTGGTCTCTCATGATGTTTTTTCTTTTGGCGTTGCCTGTGAATTACCTGATATTAATCTGTCAACTAAACGAGATATATTGAAGTACATACTATTTTTTCTTGGCCGAACGTTCAAAAGCCCAAAGCAAAATGTTTTCGTATAAAAGATTTACTCCCCAAGTAGCAGACAGATTGTTAGAAATTTGGAATCAACTTAATATTGAAGTTATACTCAAAGGTAGCATCATTAGAAAATTGAATAATTTGCTTGACGCATATAGTAATGCAGATAAACAACGAGTAAAACGCGCAACAGAATTCAAAAAATTCGTAGAATCAACAAACCAATTATTCAACATTGGAAAATGTAAATGCAACTTGAAAGAAAACGACTGCTCATGTGGATCTATCCCAGAAAACTTAAAAGATTTCATGCGCGATCAATATAATGACAGAATACAAACGATACCGGAACACGATAGTGGAAGTGAAGAGACGATACCAACGACTATACCAACAATCCCAGTGAGTAACGATCCTACATACGAACCACATTATGACGAAATGGAAGTTGATGTGAGAGGAGGTTCAGAATTAGTTCTACCACCACAAACATACACTCCCAGATACAATACTAAAAACTATGCAATGATGTGTGACAGATTTGGTGTGCATGATAGAATGGGATCAGCATTGGCAACAGCTCTGATGGAACCCCTGGGCGTAAAAGATGCTCATGACAATCTTGTCATCATGGATAAAAGTAAACTTCGTAGAGAAAGAGAAAAATGGAGACAAGACGCACTTCGTAAGCGGTATGATGGCTCGAATTTGATATCATTTTCATTCGACGGCAGGAAAAATGATGCTCTAACTGTAGAAAAAATTGATGAGAAGTTACATCCAAGGATGATTAAAGAACCTCATCTAGTTGTTTTGAGGGAACCAAAATCTCAATTGATAGGCTACACAAAACTAGAAAGTGTAACTGCGGCAAGCAAAGTCAACAAATTGATCGAATTCTTCCAAGAAAAACAATTGTCTCTCGATTCATTAATTGCCATATGCGCTGACGGTGAACCAACAAATACTGGCGTACACGGTGGAATTTTGCGACTATTCGAAAAACAGCTAAAGAGACCACTGCACTGGTTTGTGTGTCTTCTGCACTTTAACGAGCTTCCGTTTAGACATTTGTTTGACACTTTAGACAAATCAACCACCACTGGACCACAATCAACTACCGGAAACTTGAGCTCAAAAATTGCTGATTGTGAAAATTTTCCGGTATGTAATTTTTATAGCTGATTCTTTACCATTTTTCATTCTATTTTTTAGCTTTTATGTTTTCTTTTCAGGTGGTAACCGATTTTGAGGAAATCGCTTTGGAAAATATGCCTCCTGGTGATTTAAGTCCAGAAGAATTATCTACTGATTCGAGGTACTTGATGTTAATGGCCAATGCAATTTCTAATGGTGTGGTTCCTGCGGACTTGTCTCACATAAAACCAGGGCCAATTGCACATTCTCGTTGGCTGACCAAAGCCAATAGATTATTACGGTTTTATGTGACAACTAATAATCCAACTGAAAATTTAAAAATTCTGGCTAACTATATAATAAAAGTATACACGCCAATGTATTTCAATGTTAAGTATTATAGCTCTGCCGCATACGGTAGTACATTACTTTTTAAATTTTTTACTTGGACACGATTTTTACCACCGAATTTACTTGGAGTTGTAAATACAGTAATTCAAGATAATCCATATTTTGCACACTCAGAAAATATATTGCTATCTATGTTGTTTGATGATAGAATGGAAAAACGAAACATTGCTATAAAGAAGATTTTACATTACCGAAGAGATATTGTCGACCCAACGGAACTTAGAGTTTATAAAAAATCTCTTATAAACTTTAATTGTACGGAATATACAAATATGATTGATTTAAATGACGATACCATTTTATTCGAACCACCGTTTACGCAAAGTTATTCGTATGAACATTTGGAGGGATATTTAAATTACGAAGTGCCACCGTTCGATGATCCACAAATTGCTTTACACATTCAAGGAACGGAAAGACATGTCCAATTGCTGGCTGCCACTGCTAAACGAGTTGCAGGAAAGAATGTAGAAGGCACTATGGCGACGACATTAGAGAGCCGTACGAAAACACCAAGACTTGAAAGCAAACAAGACTTTCAGAAAAAATAATGTTTTTTTTTCACATTTTGTCTTTTACTACACTCAAATTGAATATTTTTTTTTGATAATAGGTTGATATATACTTTATTATCTCTTAATTTGAATTTTTGTAGAAAAAAAATAAAAAGGGAAAAAAAATCAAAAAGTTGGTTTTATGTGTTATTTTGTTTTAGCAATATCGCATGAATTAATCAACCGAATTCGATAAATTTGGGCTTAAACTCTTCGTTTTGAATTGTAAATTGAATTAAATAATGGATTGAGCTAAAAAAAATGGCCATGAAAGTAATATTATTGGACAAAATCATGAAAAAAATGGAAAATGCTCCAAAATTTGGACAAAAATGCCCGTAACTTTTGAACCGTTGGACCAATGTTGGAGATTTTTTTTGTAAATTGATCAAAATGAGCTCACCTTTCCCTACCACCAACGTATCCAAATATGGAATTGAATAATTCAATTCCCTTTCAATAGTGAATTTAATATTCTGATCAAATGAATTAAATGTTGATAGCAAGGTATCTATCTCATTCTCATCAATGAATGAACGTTGGTGATAGGGAAATTTATAAAATTTATAAAACATTTACTTATGTACCTGGGTTTTCGGAAAGATTAGAAAACTCAAATATATATGACAGAGGGAAATACAGAATGGCACATAAGGTGAATAATAATGTTGGAAGATTATTCACGAAAACTAAGGATAGATTACAAAAGTCAGATATGTCTAATTTAGTTTATAAAATTCATTGTGGTGGGAATGATAATGAACAATGTAGGAAAATATATGTAGGAACAACTGGGACAAAATTGAAAACTAGATTAGCAGGACATAAACATGACCAAAAATATAGAAATTATAATTCAGCCCATGGAACGGCACTGTCAAAACAGTGCAGAGATTTTAATCATTATCCTGATTTTGAAAACACATCTATTTTAAACATAGAAACTTTTAAGAAACGTAGATAAATGCTAGAAATGTTACAGATTAATTATGTTCCATTTGAGAAAAGGATTAATTTTAAAAAATATACTGAGGGATTAGCTCAGATTTATAGACATTTATTGAATTAAAATAAATAGGTTGATGGAAGGGGAAATTATAAATAGGTATTTGTCTTTGATTATTTATAAAATTTAGTTCAGATGGCACAGCACAGACTAAAAATATATATTAGATAAAAATAAATATATTGACAGAAAGGAAATTAAAAAAGGTTTTAGGTATTAAATATTTTAAAAAAAAAATTTTTGTTTGGTTTCCTCTTTTTATTTTAAATTTGTAATTGAAATTTTAAATTTATTTTTCCATTTGTTATTTTTCCATTTATTGTCAAAAATAATTTTTTAATTTTTTATTATTTTAAACATTTCCTGAAGAAGATTTCCAATGGAAATCGAAATATCGAAAAATAAATAATATTTAAATTGTTTTTTTTTATAAAAGAGTGACCTGAAGCTTAATAAAAATATATTGAAATATAATATTTACTAAAATACTCTATAATTTTAAATGCCCAAATTTTAAACTACCTAAATGTCTAACCTTAAAAAACAATAATTGTTTTCTTAATAGCTTCATAAGCTTTTTAATGAATTACAGTATATATCGTTCAGAATATTATCGACATATTGTTTTCTCTGTATGCAGGGATGTATTTCCTCTATCAGCTGAAAGCAGTTGCTACGCTAGTTATTAATTGTGAATAAGATCTATGTATATGTAACTATTTATGAACTATTTTTTCGTTTATGTTTTATTAGTTCCGATTTCTGAATATGCACCAATGTTTTTTTTTACCAAAAACATCTTATGTTGCATTTACATTGTACCGGAATCTTACAGATTTAATTTGAAATATTCCTTAAAATCCGAGTATATATCGACTACACCATTGTTTTCTGACACTTAGCAAGATTTTATTAAAAAAAAGTAATAAAGAGAGAATTAGGAGAACTTCTTTATTCGCACTCCATTGCTTTGTTTTTTTTTGTAGTTGTTTTGCTGTAAATTATTATGATATCGATATTTGTTATTAATATTTTGCTTCCACTTTTATTTTTAATTTTTTTCCACAGAGTCAAATTTTATGTACACAGTGCTGTTTTGTTAGTCCATTATTACGAAATTTACAGTTGCATCTTTTGGCAGTAAGTAGATTTGAGCAGATTTCACCAAAATCTAGTCACGAAGTAGATTTAATTTTCTATGGCAATTCTTGTCAACCCAACTTTGGCTTAAAATCTCGTATGTGCTAGATTTCACTTCGGTGTAAATTTACTATTAGCAACATGTGTAAAATTTCCTTAAGTGTAATTCTACGTGTAATTTCGCATTCATTTCCAGCAACTTAATTTAAAGCCATTATATATTTTTCCTTTCCCAACAAAATGAAGCCTTTTTGTAAATTCTCACAATTAAACAGTTTATGCACACAAATAAAAAAGACGCAAAACACGGTTAGTAGGGAACCTAATATTTGTGCAAATATTTAGTTTGTTTGTTGAAAGTAATTAGAAATTTCCTTTGCCAAAGATTCATTCAGTATAAACAGCTAATATAATTTGATGTATTTTCCGGTCTTGGAACGAACAAACATTAAGACGTACGTAAGTAACTGCGAGTACACGTACAACAAATTCTGATTCATTCATCATAAATGATATTAAGAATTTTGCAAAGAAAATTTAATATTAAACAAGGTACGCATGTATGAATATGGCATGTGTGGTGTAAAAATATCCCAGAAAACATTTCAGAGAAAAGATGAAATGTTTTGAAATTTATTTATTAATTACATAAAATTTTCTTAAGTCATCAATAATAAAAATCAATCTAAACGTAGGGGTATGTGTGAAAAGATAAACTCACTGTTTATTGTTGGTGTTTTGTCTAAGCTTTGATATCGTTGCAAGTAAGACTTGAGTGCTTGTAATTCTCATTCGTTTTACGGTTTTATTTGTTTAATATATTTAGTTTTTTCCAAGCCTTTGAAAAAAGGTTTCATGATGATCTGACCTAAGAAACCAGTGAAATGCGCATAGAAACCACAGATTACACACAGATATGTCACGAGACGGAAGATTTTTTGTCGCTTTCCTAGAAAGCTGCGGTTTTTTATTTCTCTTTGAACCATCTTTTATGCCGCAATACAATGAACAAAAATTCATTTAGTTGATATTTATTTCCAAAACTGTTGTTAAAATGAACTTTTAAGTTTACCACAACACTGGTAAATAATATTTAAGTAAGAAAATAACATTATAAAACAAAAGATATTACTAAATACATTTTTTTGCACAAAATAAGACGTTTATTGAACTCAAGTTTCTGTTAAACGTGGCTTGTGTTTTGTTATTTTTGTTTTGATCACGCAATTTGTGTTGATTGTAGCGGCCTGTTTTTACACATTACCACTTCACTACCAAAAAACGCTTTTTGTCTCTTTCTTCGAAAGCTGCCCTCGCAACTGATTTGAGCCTTTTTCACTCGTCACTTTTTACATAGCTGTGTGTAATCTTTAAAAAAATTTCAGTATTTTATTAAAAATTGAAATTGGGAATTAAGCAATTCACCAGGGCTGCCAGATTTGACGATTTATCGTCATTTTGACGATCTTCGGTTCCGAAATTAGCAAAGTGCCGATATGCTGATTTTTTTCTAAAATGTGACGATATTATTCAGTCTTCAAAATAAGACAATTTTAAATATTTTGATGTTTGTTATTAGGCAGCACAGAAAAAAAACATGTTTGTTAACAAGAAAGCTTAAATTTTCATATTCATCCTTATTGTAAAAAAAATTGAACTAGAAATTTTTGCTATTCTCCATACAAAATTGTATGGGCAAAGGCAAAATTTTAAGTCAAGTTAATTTAAGTAAAAATTCGTATCACTGGTGTGGGGATATATATGAACAATTTATAAACCAAATTTTATCCTCCTAGCTTATATGGGAGCCATGGTGCCAAAACCCTAATTTCGTAAAGAAAGATTATTTCAGGTAAAAAATCAAAAATAATAATCAATTATCAGAAGATTTAAAGAAGTTAAGGTTTGCAGGTCAATATTAGAGATTTATGGGTAAAAATTACAGGCGGTCTTGGTTTTTTGTTCACATCTTAGGCATTTGTAAACCGACTTGGCTGAAGTATAATAGCACACTATTCCGTACTATATCTATATATATGAAATTGTAACGTTACTAACTGACTGATTAATCATCGCACAGCCTAAACGCCTGAAGCTAAAAACTTGAAATTCGGACCAGGGGTTGGTCTCTCCCCAAATCGATCCACTAATACGGGATTTCTAGAAATTCGAATGTTTAGGGGTTAAAAACGGGTAAATTCGGTAATCTAATATAAATGTATAGTAATGTTTATATACGAGTCTTCGGAAATCCCATTTCAACAAACACATGGTTAGATTGGTATCGTTAAACCAAATTTGCATATATACATATATACTTTATAGGGCAATTACAAAAGGAATGACAAACTTATATACAAACGAACTTGTATATATATCCTCTGTGGTGAACGGTATACAAATTTGAAATTTTTTAGAAAATGGCCCGATTAAAAGTACCTTTTATTCTTAAGACTTTGAAAAAGATTATTATAGTATAGTAATTAAAGGTTTACAAAACAAATTAGTTATGAAAATTTTTCTTAACAAACGTTTATTAAAATTAACAAACAAATTCATAGGCATACGGGGGTATATGTATGCATATAATATGTTTTGTTTGCTTGTTTTTAAATAAAAATCGAAAAAACTTTGTTTAAAATCTAAATATAAAGTGTCCGATTTTTTATACAGAAAAAGACGATTTTGTTATTTTTTTCCGTAAATTTACGATTTTTTCATTATTTTATCTCGCAGCCCTGCACGTCATAGAGAAATCTTAATAACAATAAACGTCCTTTCTTGTACGACAGTGGAGTAAATTTAAGAAAAGTGAAAAAACTTTGTAACAACTAAGCAGATTTGTGTTTAAAAAGTGCTTGGGACTTACAAGCTGGTAATATATATTTTACATCGGAAAGCTTGGACGTCTGTCAGCTTTAAATGGAATTGTTTTTAAAATGTTCTCCATTCCAATTTATTATATGACCACAACCGAATTTGATTTTATTATTTTAGGTTTGAACACAGAAAAAATTTTCAGTAGATTTTTATGAATTAAAGGATTTTTTTAAAAAATTTAATTAATGTGATATTTGAATTAATTATTTCATTAGTAGAAAAAAAAAATAAGAAAATATAGTTATAACATTTCGAAATTTTTTAAATAAATTTTTAATGAAAACTTTAATTAATTAACGAAAAATCTTAATGGATTTTTTCGCTTAAAATAAAATAATTTAAACTTGTAGAATTGTTGTTGGGAATTGTCAAAACCTGAGCTATATTTAATTAAATCAATTAACACATTTCTTGAAATGGCAAAGTTTTTTGATAATTTTTTTAATTGCTAATAAAAATATAACTTATTGAAAATAAAAAAATTTACAATTTAAAATTTTTACAATTTTTAGTAATCAATATAATCATTTTGGTAATGGGTGCGAAATCAACAAATTGTTTGCTTGATTCTATGAATTTGGTGTTTAGGAACAATTCTTAATTTTTCTGTGTAATTTAAGAGCATAAATATGTAGCGGCAAAATTTTAATTGGTCCAATACCCAATCACAATCTAAATCTATTTAAAAATAAATCTGAATAAAGTTTAAAAAATTTGTAGAATTTGATTTTAAGCCGCATATAATTAACATACTATACGTATGTAATAAGAAAAAGATCTTTTATATTTTTAAATTGAAATATATAATTTAAAATTGGATAGAAGGCCTTAAAAGCAAGAACTAAACATCTTACATAGTTCCTATTTAAGCCTAATTTTTGAAAATAACTGCGAATAGTATAAATTTCCAAGCAAGGTTAAAATATATGTAATTGAACCTAATTTTTATCAAACACTCATCTTCAGTGATGAGTCTTATAGTTATGATACGCCCTAATAAAATACTTATATAAAATAATACAAACACATTTTAAACACATTTTACATATACATATATTTTCTTTAACATACTTTAACACACTTACAATTCTTTTTAATCCATAAAATGCATAAGTACTTATGAATATTTGTCCACAACAAAGTATACAAACATACATACGTACTTAGCATACATTTAATTTATTGAACTATTAAACTTCTCGGAATCTTTTGTTCTTGCATTTCGTGAGTGGTCACATTAAAAGTAGACCAATAAACTACAAAATGCAATTGAATCAGTTCCACTTATAGCCCGGCAGAATTAGTAAATTCCAAGAATAAAACTAGGAAATAAATAAAATAAGCACTTTAGTTTTAATATTCATTTTGCTATTTAATATTAAGATTTTGAAAATAAAGAGACATTCGTATACATCGAGTCAAAGAATAAACTAGTCGAGTTCTTTTATTAAAAGTGTAATAGAACGGATTTAGTTAAAAGTGAACATCAAACTGGCGACGAGGATGGGATTGGCGGAATAATCCCCAACAAAAAAATTATAAATAATTTTTCTAAAATTAAGGAATAATCCTTAACAACAGATGAGATTGGCGGAATAATCCCCAACAAAAAAATTATAAATAATTTTTCTAAAATTAAGGAATAATCCTTAACAACAGATGAGATTGGCGGAATAATCCCCAACAAAAAATTATAAATAATTTTTCTAAAATTAAGGAATAATCCTTAACAACAGATGAAATTGGCGGAATAATCCCCAACGAAAAATTATAAATAATTCTTTTAAAATTAAGGAATAATCCTTAACAATAGATGAGATTCGAGGAATAATCCTACAACAAAAAAAAATCCCAACAGAATTTTTTTTGGTGGAATAATCCCCAATAAAAAGTGGAAATTTTTTTTTTTATACGGATACAAAATCCCAACAACATTTGGTGGAATAATCCCCTATTAAAAACATTACCAGGAACAGTTACATTATCAGAAAAATCAACAAGGAATATTTCTAAATACAGCGATTACCAGTAACAGTTACATCATCAGAAAAATCAACAAGGAATATTTCTAAATACAGCGCTTACCAGGAACAGTTACATCATCGGAAAAATCAACAAGAAATACTTCTAAGCAACAACAGTTATTACCAGAAACAATTTCTAAAGTAAGTGATCAAAAATAAAATTAGTTTATCATAAATAGTTTTATATTTAAATATGTGCAAATAATTTTAATAAGTGACAGATGTGATTCCATGTTATATAAAACAAAAAGGAGATTTCTCTTTCTATAAATCTTGACTAACATTTTTTTTATTGTCCGTGAAAAATATATTTTTTAAAGAAGTTTATAAATGAGTGACAACGATTCCTTGTCAGACTATCCATCAGACTTAGAATACGCAATAAGAAACGTTGACCACAGACTTACAGTACACCCAATAGATTCAGGAATAGAATCGAATGACGGCTATTTAACAGACGAGATTGAACACAACAAACGCCACAACAAAAACAGTAGAAATTCACGTATATTCAAAAAGAAATTCAGACGATATCTAAGACAAAACTAGAAAACATTTTTTTTTCCCCCAAAAATGGCAAATCAACAGATACAATTAAATCCAATTAAATATTTAAATAACTTACCTCTATACAGCGGTAGTAAGAAAGATCTTAATACATTCACTAAATTAATAGACAGAATACATCCCTTGCTCATTACATATGATGAAATTTCGCAGTTAATATTTTCAGACATAATAAAAAGTCGTTTAATAGGAAAAGCTCAAGAAATTATCGAAATAAATACACAGGCTCGATCCTGGCAAGAAATTAAGACAGTTTTAGAAAACAATTTTGGCGAAAGAAAGAGTTGTGAAGAATTATTCGACGACCTTAGATCAGTAACTTTTAGCAACACTACGCTCGATTTCTTTAACGAAATTAAATTTCGTCTTAGACTCTTGAACAATAAAGCAGCAATGATTATGGGAGAGGGTGAAGGATTGAATCAAGTTGCTCTAAACAATCAGAAATCGGCTCTCCATATATTTAAAAACAAAATGCCAGAACCAATGCGCACTGTATTAGCATGTAGAAATCCTAACACATTAGAGTCCGCAATGGATATCTTATTCGAAAGCGGATATGACAAAGTAGGTAAGGATGGTTTTCAAACCAAATACCATAAATTAAACAGAGACAAAGAGCAAAATTATAGGCAACAAAATAGACAAAACTCTAACGAAAGACGCAACAATAATCATAGGGAATACCAGCAACAAACTAACCAAAGACATCAAGACAATGATAATAGCAACAACTATCAAAGACGCTGGAATGACCATCCAAATAACTATCAAAGACATTGGAATAATAATAATCAACAAAACCAAAATAGAAGATTTTATAGTAACCAGCTAAATTATAATTCTACTTCAAATAATCAACCACAACAAAGATACCCCGAACCAATGGAGATGAACACAGTTGAAAATTTTCAACACACAGCCTCACGGGAAAATTACCCTATATAGTAATAAAGACAAAATTAAGACCACTAAAATTTATTATCGATACCGGAGCTACTCATTCAATTATAAACCCCGGAATCTGTCACCCAAAATGGCGTGTACCCTGTAATGAAATAAAATTGAAGACTCTCCAACATAACATAAAACTAAAAGAAAAAGTTCGCATCCCAATTTTTAAAGAATTCAGCGAAAACTCTAAAGACAAGATAGAATTCTTAATTTGTTATTTCCATGACCAGTACGATGGTTTAATTGGGAATGACATATTAAAAGGGTTAAAAACAATTATTAATTTAAAAGATAATATTCTAGAGATCGACGATAAACATGTCCCTCTAAAATATACCAATGATGGTATTGAATATTACCTCGAGAAATCAGGTATACATGAACTAGTGTTACCTACCCAACATAAAAATGGTCTAATATACAACCCCAAAAAAATTTTTAAAGATGAAAATATAGAAATTTTAGAAGGAATATATGAGGCAGACGATTCTAAAATATGTGCGCTCGTTAAAGTATTAGGAAACGTTCCAAAAAGAGTAGTTCTGAACACAGAAAATACGTCTGAAGTAAATACAGAAAATTTTTATATTAATACCTTAAAGGAAAACGAAGAAAATAGAATCAAACCGATAGAAGATCAAATCCGCATAGAACACCTCAATATAGAAGAAAGAGAAAAACTTATTCCCATTATAAAAAAATACAGAAAAATTTTCTATACAGAGGATAACGACCTCTCGTTTACTAACGCAATTAAACATGAAATACGTACAAGAAACAATATCCCAATCACTACAAAAACGTACAGATATCCCTATATTCACAAGGAAGAAGTCACCGAACAAATTAAAGAAATGCTAGATAAGAAAATCATAAGACACAGCTATTCTCCGTATTCCGCTCCTGTTTGGATAGTTCCTAAGAAAATGGACGCCAGCGGCAAAAAGAAATGGAGGTTGGTCATAGATTATAGGAAACTGAATGAGGAAACAGTGGACGATAGATACCCTATACCAAATATTGATGAAATTCTAGAAAAACTAGGAAGATGTCAATACTTCACTACCTTAGATTTGGCTAAAGGTTTTCATCAAATTGAAATCCATAGTGAAGATATTCCTAAAACAGCATTCAGTGTGGAAGGTGGGCACTACGAATTTCTACGTATGCCTTTTGGTCTGAAAACAGCGCCAGCCACTTTCCAAAGGTTAATGAACAATGTTCTAGGCGACCTTATTAATAAAATATGTCTTGTCTATCTAGATGACATAATAATATTCTCAACTTCTTTACAAGAACATGCGGAATCTTTAGTAAAAGTGTTCCAACGCTTAAAAGAGGTGAACTTAAAAATACAGCTCGACAAGAGTGAATTTATGAAAAGATCAACGAATTTTCTAGGACATGTCGTTACTAATGAAGGTATTAAACCAAACCCGGAAAATATTATTTGTGTACAAAAATTTCCACTACCAAAAAACCAAAAAGAAATTAAACAATTTCTAGGCCTATCTGGATACTATAGGAAATTTGTTAGGGATTACTCTAAAATAGCTAGACCAATGACGAAATACTTAAAAAAGAACGTAATAATGAATATAAATGATACAGAGTATATAGAAAGCTTTGAAACACTTAAAAAACTTCTAATTAATCCTCCTATTTTAACATATCCCGACTTCAATAAAAAATTCGTCTTGCAAACAGATGCAAGTAAATTTGCTATAGGAGCCGTTCTTTCTCAGGATAATCACCCTGTTAGTTACGCAAGCCGGACCTTAAACGGTTCAGAACAGAATTATAGTACCATAGAGAAGGAACTCCTTGCAATAGTATGGGCGACAAAACATTTCAGACCATACTTGTTCGGAAGGAAATTTCTGATAGAAACTGACCATAGACCATTAACATGGCTATTCTCTATCAAAGAACCGAATTCTAAATTAGTGCGTTGGCGATTGCGATTGCAAGAATATGATTACGAAATTAAATACAAGAAGGGAGTTCTGAATGGCAATGCAGATGCATTATCTCGAATTAAGATAGAAGACAATGAAGTAAACTTAGTACAAGAAAACGAGGTCATAAAAGAAGTAAATACCCCACTAAACTTTTTCAAACAACAATATATCATTAAGCAAATAGCTTCTGGCTCGCTAAAAATAAAAACCGAAATCATATTCCAGAACAAAAGGAAAATTATATCTGCCAAAGAATTTGACGAACAAACATTAATAACTCTTATAAAAAACCACTTTGACCCAAATAAAATCAATGCAGTAGTAATAGAAAATGAAATGTTATACGAAAAATTTAAAGAAACCATAATCAAATACTTTAATAAACTTAAAATTTATAGAAGTAGGATAATTCTACAGGATATTGTTGACGAAAATGAACTTGTCGAAAAAATAAAAAAAGAACATAGAAATAACAATCATAGAGGTATAAATGAAAACTTCGCGGAACTTAAATCAGAAATTTACCACCCAAAATTAAAAATACGTATAACACAATTTATAAACAATTGCGATACATGCAATAAGGAAAAGTACGAACGAAAGCCCATAAAACAGAAATTCAAAATAACAGAAACCCCGGAAAGCCCTGGAGAAATTGTACACGCTGATGTATACTACAGCTTAGAAAAGAAATTATTCTTAACATTTATCGACAAATTTTCAAAGCATGCACAAGCTATTAAAATAAATAATAGATCTTGGATTGAATTTAAGACTGCCTTAGCTCAATATTTATCATCTGCAGGAAGCATAAAAAAACTCGTAATGGATAACGAACTAGGTTTTAAAGCATTACCGCTCCTAGAATATTTACGTGAACAAGAAATAGAAATACATTTCACGTCAAATAATAATCACACTTCCAATGCGGATATTGAAAGATTTCATAATACTCTAAACGAACATGTAAGAATCCTTAAACATGATTCTCAAAATGACATAGACACAGTAGAAGAAAAGATATTTAGATGCGTTAAGTATTATAATAATACAATCCATTCCACTACCGGTAGGAAACCAATAGACTTTAAGAATGGAACGATAAGTAGAGAAGAATATCCCAATATAAGAGAGAAAATGATTAAAATAAAAGAAAAAGCCATAGAAAACCAAAACAAGAACCGGGAAGAGATAGAAATTCAAACAGGACCAATATATTTAAAAGATGAACGTGGAGGTAAAAACCACTCAAAATTCAGGAAAATAATTGTAAAAGAATTAGATAACGACCACGTCATAACAGATCGAGGTCATAAATATTACAAGTCCCACATAAAGAGGAAAAGAAAATATCAAAACGATAACACTTCGGAAATTACATAAACCTTGCCATTAATTTTTTTTTCAGATGATCTTCTTCATATTATTACTTATACCAACTCTACATGACGTAGTAGCACAAAATCTAGAAGTAAAAGACCTAACGGATAATCATGGATACTTACCAATTAAATTAAAAGATGTAAAGATTATTAATAACCACTTAAAAATAATTCACATTATTAACACGACACAGTATTTGGAAACAGTTAATGTTATACAAGAAAATATTCATAGATTAACAGACACATATACAAACATTACCCCACTATTGGACAGTGTTAACAAAAGTTTGGCAATATGCAAAGCAAAAATTGAAAACTTAATACCCAAATTCAGATACAAACGAGGACTTATAAACGCAATAGGTAAAGGAATGAAATACATTGCAGGAACAATGGATAACGACGACGAAAAAGAAATTTTTGACAAAATTCAAAAGTTAGAAAAAAGTAACAGAGAAACGGTTACCGCCATAGACGAAATAACCTATCTCAGCACTTCCGTGTCAGACAGAATAACAAATATTACAGAACACATAAACAACCAACAAAAAATTGTTCAAAAATACATAAATACATTCAAGGGAGAAATACAAAACAAGATTCTTGACTTAGAAGATGAAACCTTATTTCTGAAAAACATCTTTCAAATTAATAATGATTTAAATTTACTGATGGACCACGTAAACGAAATCGGACATGTTATCTTTAATTCCAAACTAGGAATAATCCCATCTGACATACTAACTACAGACGAATATAAATTTATAGACGAAATAGAATCTTACCTTCATACTAAAGTATACGTTACATACAGAGAAAGTTTAGCAATTTTAACTTTGAATATTCCTAAGTTTTCGAACGAAACATTTACAGAAGTCACATTTGAACCAATTCCTGACAAACAGAATAGAGCTTTAGTCTTCAATGAAAAGACAGTTCTTATTAACAAAGGCGAAATATACAAATCAAATACTATAGAATACAAAAAACTAGAAATAGTAAACGACCATTGTTTAACAAACATTGTGAACAACTTGCAACCCAATTGTAAAATGACTATTACAAAAGATCAGGAAGAAAAAGAAATTTATCCAGGTTTACTCATATTTAAAAATTACCAAGAAAATATAACAACAAACTGTAAAAATTTATATAATTTAAAAAACTTAAAAACGTATTTAATAAAATTTGAAAATTGTATTATTAAAACTAGATTAAGAAACTATGAAAATTACAAAGTAAATATTAATGAAATGTTTATTTTAGAAGAATTTATTTTAAAAACAAAAGATTATAATATTTCTATTCCTGACTTAGCTATTAAAGAAATACACTTCAATGAAACAATGAAAACTGTAAAACATAAAATACTTAAAACCTCTATAATAAGTACTGGCAGCAATATTGGAATCACTGTCATATTGATTTCTATCATTATTATATTTTATGTTAAAAATAATAAAAGAATTTATATTACTAGTTCACCGGAGCTTCACTCTAACGATGGGGGAGTTATGATACGCCCTAATAAAATACTTATATAAAATAATACAAACACATTTTAAACACATTTTACATATACATATATTTTCTTTAACATACTTTAACACACTTACAATTCTTTTTAATCCATAAAATGCATAAGTACTTATGAATATTTGTCCACAACAAAGTATACAAACATACATACGTACTTAGCATACATTTAATTTATTGAACTATTAAACTTCTCGGAATCTTTTGTTCTTGCATTTCGTGAGTGGTCACATTAAAAGTAGACCAATAAACTACAAAATGCAATTGAATCAGTTCCACTTATAGCCCGGCAGAATTAGTAAATTCCAAGAATAAAACTAGGAAATAAATAAAATAAGCACTTTAGTTTTAATATTCATTTTGCTATTTAATATTAAGATTTTGAAAATAAAGAGACATTCGTATACATCGAGTCAAAGAATAAACTAGTCGAGTTCTTTTATTAAAAGTGTAATAGAACGGATTTAGTTAAAAGTGAACATCAAACTTCTTATTTCTGGATCAATGACTTAGTGCTGGCAAGGTTCTGAGTGCACCGACTACCCAGTATTTGCACTTATTTTTTGATACTCGATGCTTAAAAGTAGTTACTCAAGTTGTATTTTTTGGACAAAGTTAAAAAAAAAATAAATATTAACAAAACGAATTTTTTCTTGATTCGTAACGAGTACTGAAAATGCTTGTAAATCAAGAAAAATCAAGAACGTCTGGCAAGCCTAAGTGCAGCTCGAAAAAGTCACTATTTGGTGAACATTTTGGACGGTGACCATGGACGTTGACGAGCCAGGCCATCTCCGTTAAGGTTAATCACTATAACTCGATGATTACCAACTTTTTTTTTAACCTTGCATATTATGGACACCAGCTACATACATGTGGCTCCAACAGGACGCACAGTGCTTCGTCTTATACCCAAAAATTTCTCATAATGGTTTTGGATAACGTATATATTTTTTAAATTTAATTATCTGCCGAATATCACAGATGGGGAAAGTGCACTAATTCTGCAGTTTCAACTCAAAGTTAGTGATAGTGCAAAATTATTGCAATCATTTTGTTGATGTTGAGTGATGAATTTAAGATTAGCAGCCTCACTAATCATGAGTGATAGTGATGTTAACAAATTTTGCAATCCAAAAAAAAAAAATTGTTTGATATAAGAAAAAGCAATCATCAGTTTATTGCAACTTTTGCACTAAATTTACAAACAAAAACTTGTTTTTCATGATTAAAGCCAGGGATGTTAAATGTGGTCTTAAATTTTGTACCAACTTCCAAAAATATGTACTTTTTGGATCTTCACTGTACCATTTTTTTAAATATATTAAAACTAAAAAAGGGAATAAAAATTCCATTATACACAAAAAAACAAAACTGAACATTAACATACAATTAATGTATGAATAAAATAAGGTACATAAAAGTCTTATAAATATATGAGATCAAAATCAGGCACTTATTTGTTTAGTTAATAAGCGATTTGGAATTTTTACATCATAGCAGCATGAATTTGTCGACCTTAACCAATCCTTTGTTTGTATGAGACTTGATAATGTTGGCACATGAAGTCTGTTTCTTTCCTTAGTTTTTATTATATTTTAAAAAGAAAAAACTCTTTCCACATTTGCAGAGGAATGTGGAATGTATAAAATCCCAGCAGCGACTCTAGAAATGTCAGGAAACATGTCCATTCAGCTGATTTTGTAAATTAGCTACTGCCGACCAAAAAACACAAATGTTTTTATTTTTTAACGACTGCAGTTACTCGACATCAGCTAAAGCTCGAAATTGATTATTGATTAAATCAAAATTTGAAAGTTTATTCGGGAACATTTTTACTAGAAGAGGAACAATACTACTTGTTTTACCTGAAATAACATTTTCATGAGTAAATTTATGGAAGCACAGTAAAACTTCGTTATTAAAGTTGACTTTGGTTCTCAAAACTTCGCAAATATAAATCCACTTCATTCACATTCATCCAAAACATTTTTATTCATGAAATTACGTGAAATTTTTATTGATGATATTACGTGCTATTTGGCCTTAGTAAAAATACGAGCATCTTCTGATTGCATTTCTAAATTAACCATGTTAATAATTTTAAGTGCATATTGAATAAATGAAAATTGCAATTTAAAAGAATAATTTTTAAATCCTCCTTAAAAAAAGGAGCTATGACAAATGAGAGTCTATGCAGCTTTTTTGATTGCAAGTACAAAAAGGAGAGAAGGGAAAAAGAGAATGCCATTGTTTTTCCTCTCTCTCCTGAAAACTCATGAGTTGACGTCTAAAACTTGAAGAGTGTGAAACAACACTAGCAAGCGGGGCACGCGGCAGGTAAACCTAATTCGAGAACGCTGAATCTAGTGGTGCAAACCTTTTTTTTATATTAGCTATTATAAAAAAATATTGAGATTGAAAACTATTTATTTTTATATCGATTTACATATATTGATTTCAAAAACATATTTTTGATGAAAATGGATTCAGGGTACTCGAATTAGGTTTACTCGCCAGGTACCCCCACTTGGAACATTTTTGAACTAGCACAGCGTAATTAAAAATGATAAATCGATGACTCAAAGCAAAAGCGTACATAAATTCTTCGTGCAAAAAGTACCATCTTTTTTGATTAATATTTTTAACTTCTTATTTTATTTTTGTTTACTGGGGTATCTTAACAATAGGCTTTACATATTAATGCATTACTTCGAAATGCAAAAAACGAAGAAGGCAAACGTATTTGCCTGCTGACATGGTAACTATTTCGTAACTCACCAACAAATACACACACTATTATAAATATTTATATATAACATTTTGTTTGATAAGCACCATGTATGATGTGTCTTCATTTTTTTTAAATATTTGTACTTGTATAATATACAATAGGTATGTATGTGTCCTTTTCCTTATAAGCCCAGCAGTTAAAATAAACATTAAAGAGGCCTAATAGTAGGCCTTAATTTTAAATTTAAAGGGATTTTTTTATTCTTAAACTTTTTTGCATTAACATGGCGTGTTAGAGAATCAAGAACCAGCCCAGTGCTAAACTTTGTCGCCTTGTGCACAATTTAAATATTTTTTTAATTAAAATTTTTTAAACAGAAGTATTTTCTGGGTTCTTGTAGAATTTATAAACTATTTAAATTTTAAGAGGCCGAAAAAGGGTTTTGTCTTAAGCCTCGTCGAGCGATATAATTTTACAACGTTAACAGGCGGTATGGGTACAATTGTATCTGTACTTACCTTTGTATATACAAAATTTCTTTTAAAGCTAATTTAACGTTCAACCAGAAAATTTTTTGTAGCTTTATTTGGTTGCACCACTCACATTAGACGCTTTTTCACATTTTTGCTACTATAAGTCCGTTATTATGATGAAATTTTGCACTAGTAATGTAAGCCCAATCCTTTCGATAAATTCGTATGCCTGTGAACCCATACTTTACTTCCTATAACTGCAACTGCGGAAATTTGAACTTAGGCCAGATCCTATTTTTTTTGTTGGCAATTTGTATAACAAAATCTTCATTTAAAAAGGATTAACAGCCTCCCCTGCAAAGAGGTAAAATTTTATGGAAACAAGAAAACTCTTTTATAAACTGCAAAGCAGCATTTATTTCATAGCTGTTTGCAATTTAGCTAATAATTGAATTTCTCGATTGCAATCGATTGTTGGACACAAACTGCAGCTCTTAATATTCAAGGAATAAAGGATAGTGTTAAGGTTTTTCCTCTTCGGCATTTGTGTAAGTGCATAGGAAAATAGTAGTGACCACAGTTAGTTATATATTGAATTCAATAGTTTAGTGGTTGCACCTTAAATTGACAATTTTAGTAACATATCCTGCGCACAATATTGAATGTCATGATAAGACTAAGAAATTTATATGCTCTTAACTGAAAACTTTAAAGTAAATTGGTAATTGTATTTACCAGAGCTGTAAATGAATCATTCTTTTATGACTTTAATTCGTTACGAATTGGCTAAATTTTGAACTAATTAATCACAACAAAAAGGAATTGAATGAAATTTGAATCAATTCAAACGAATTAGGCAGAAATGAATTTCACTTCGTTTCCAATTCAAATGAATTAGTAGAATGAGCTGCAATTCGTTTTCAAATCAAATGAATTGCCATTCGTTTCCAATTCAAATGAACTTGTTAAAGTGAGTTGCAATTACATTTCTAATTTTTTTGAATTAAATTTATTTTGAATTCATTCAAATGAAATAGAACAGTGAATTGCAATTCAAATGAATGAATTCAAAAATGAGTTGCAAACAAACAAAATCAAGAGCAGATCTAGGGGGAATGAAAAATGAAAATTTCTTCTACCAAAATGAAAAAATTGAGTAGAAAAATTTAAGAGCCTTGTGCTGGATCCGCGCCTGAAAGAAAACATTGTGTTTGGAGTTTGTTACTTCAAGAGGAACTGATTATTATATTGAAATACGCTGAACGACAAAACTTATTTAATATTCAAGAAGCAATTAGTAACTTTGAAAGCTTGTGACCCACGACCACACAACGACATACTTTTTAGTAATATTAATGTTATATTTATTTCAAAAAAATAAAACCTAATACCTAATAATTCAATTCCTATTCTGCCGCTACTTGTCATGGGAATTTCAAATCTAAGAATTTTTGGCCTACACTAGGTGATATACAAAACGAGAGTGATGCTTGCTGTCGTTTACAAAAAAATTAGTTGAAAAACAAACCGACAGTGAGGCTTACAGTAGATTAACTAACCAAATCAATTCAAATTTCAATTAATTCAATTTAAATGAGTTGCAAGTGAATTGCTAATTTGTTTTTCTAATTCATTTAAATTAATAAAAAATCAATGCAATTCAAATGAATTGGAAATGAATTGTAATTCACTTTGAAAAATTCATTTGAATTAGAAATGAATTGCAATTCATTTTTACCAAATTCATTTGAATTTATTCAAATTTCATTCATTTAAGTTTTTGTGTGAAAAGTATTATTAAAAATTTGCTAATACAGTACATGAATGATTCACGAATTAATTAAAAAAAGATTGATTCATTACAGCAGGAGGTGTATGTTTATTTTGCATACACACCTGTAACCGCGTATTAGTTAGGCAAATATGATGATTTTGTTAATTAAACTGTTCAAGTTGATAAAAATATTAACTGTTTCTAATTAGGATCAGTGAGTAGAGCTAAGAATTTGATTATATTCTTGAATACAATTTTAATAACTTTAACAATTTTGGTGAGTGAATAGGAAATTTTATTTTTGTAAATTAATTTATGTGTCTTTTTGCTATGGCTATGAATAGAAAATTCATCATAATTGATGTCAATATTTAAACATCAATAACCAATGAATGTACACGCAGAGAAAAATATGGGTAAGGTTGTTTATATTTATAATCTAAGATCAACATGCGATTTATAGATTATATTGTTGTTGTTAATTATGTACTTTTTTCTGGATAATCATAATATTATATCTCATAAGCATATTTTCCATATTACATTAAAAAAGATTTAAAATTAAAAAAGATTTAAAATTTTATTGATGTATGGAAACTTACCCAAAACTTATATTGCAAAGTAATGAGTTAAAAAGCTAATATAACTACTCTTCACTACTTTTATATTGTCATTTTAACTCATTATTTTAGCACGGTGATGTCATTGGAGGCAAGTACTTTCCACCCTTGCTTACAAAGAGGGAGTTAAATAAGTCATTACCATTAAATAATTCATTACTACGTTCGCTTACAAATATATCCTTCACATTGGTATCAACAAAACTGAATTTGTCAAACAAATTGTGTTTTAAGTTTAATTTATATTCTTCTGCAAAATTTGACTACCTTGCATTTAGGACATATTCATACCCAATAAACTAGCATTTATGATACAGGATTGATATCATACATTATAATTCACCTAGACGATATCCTTACAATATCATTTGGTTGATTGGGTGGTGTAATTTTTATTCGAATTTTCAATTTTAAAAAACATCGAAATCAATTAATGGCCAATTTCACTAATTTATTTAAATATCAATTCATATTCAAATATAGTTTTCCACATAATTTTATTTTTATTTGACATAAAAACGAATTTTAAACACAAATTTATATTTAAATAGAATTGGTGATATATGGCATAAGTATTGAAAGTTTTCATATTTAACCCTTATGTGAATGACAAGGTACCCGGGTACCTTTGGCCTTTTCAACGTATTTTTTTTTTTAAATAAACTGATGGTCTACATATTTAAAACTTCTTGAGAACTCCTAACTATTAATGAATTTTAAATTATTATTATTTTTTACCTGGAAAATTATTTTGAAAATGAGTGGTGAATCAATTTGCATCTATACCCTTAACGGTATGGCAAGGTACCCGGGTACCATCATACATTAAATGTTACCTTCACTCGTTCAAAATCTAAGATAGACTAAAGCAATACGCATAAAAATAGTTCAACCTGTGTATCTTTGCAATAAGGGAAATCACTGGTGTATTTACAGGATTTCTGTTTCATATTTGCTAACTTTGATATGCATTAAGAAAAATTTTCGTTAAATTTCCAACTGGCATATCTTAGCATTAATACCTTGCATAGCCCAGTGCGTTAACAAAAAATTTTAATTTTACTGAAAATTAACATCTTTTTTTAGTCTCTGAGTTATTTTTCGTGTTTAGGCACATATTTTCGAAACAAAATTCTAGTTTCCAAAACTATTTCCATATAGGTACCCGAGTACCTTGCAACGCTGTTAAAGTTGTTTTTTTTTTTTTTGCCATTCACATAAGGGTTAAATCTATCACAAATTGTTATTCATTTATAACATATATAAAAAATACAAAAACAAACTGTAAGAACAAATTTTTATTTAAAATCAATCTGTATTAGATTTAAATAAGTAAAACCTTAAATGCATTTAATTATGAATTAATTATAAATGTTGTTAATCAACTCATAAACAAGTGCTTATGTATCAGATTATATGTCAGCCATTACTTAACTTCTTCTATGTAATGAAGACAATATAACGTAGCCATTGAAATGTAAGTTGTTGCGTAGTTGCAAGTCATTTCCAAGATTTTGCTGGGTAGTTTTAAAGTACATTTGAAATCTAAATTATATGACGGTTAAAAATATTCTTGCTCAAGTTAAACTTATCATATTGTTATTCCTCGCGACCGTAATTTAATTTCACATAACAATATCGCACACTAAATCATAATCAGTTAAAACTAAAAATTCACATATGTTCAGGACTGGCAAAATCCTGTTTTTAACCCTTCTGCACGCCTTGGGGCGATATGACCCCATATTAATTTTAAACTCACTATCGACCTAAGATTTTATTTAATTCTTAACATGAATGGAAAGAACTATTAAGTAGCAAAATAATGTAACAAAGTTTCTTTTGTTTCTCGTTCACATAAAAAATAAGTTTTATATACATTTGTAGTCTTGTTGGGTCATTGTGAATATTTGGCCTTAATTCTTGGACCACAATAAATGTAACTATAATTTATTTTTAATTTTATAGTTCATCTATTCAACACCTATTTAAGCACTTTTAATTCAAATGCAGAAAGTTAATGTAACTATTACCTAATGAATATGTAACAAAGAATAAAAATGTAATACTCCTGTTAAATACAATTTTTTTTATTGATATACACTTAAATATGCATAGCGGAGTATCCTCAAAAAGTCATAAAAGAGGTGGTTTGGGAAGACGCATCTTGTAGCAGCAGAACCACAAAATGAACCGAAAACACCAAATGACAGTCGCGAGGCCTCAGCTGTCGATTGAAGGTGTCATATTTGCCAATGTTACCACGAATACAACGCAAAACCAAAAAGTCATGTTTGGTCAGTACTAATCCAGTTTGTGGTGAACACTCACTAAAAATACAAAATGTGTTTCATGCAAAGAATCTCTGTAAACAAATTTTTAATTATTTTTGTTCATATTTGCACAAAGTTTATTTAATCGTTTTATTT
The DNA here is from genome assembly GCA_943735925.1 of Pollenia amentaria. Lineage (NCBI taxonomy): Eukaryota > Metazoa > Arthropoda > Insecta > Diptera > Polleniidae > Pollenia > Pollenia amentaria. The sequence goes on along the minus strand of OX031007.1, from coordinate 218,926,239 downwards.
TGTTATCTTGCTTCTTTTCACAAAAAATGTGAGAAGGTACAATTGTACCCGTATAGCCTCTTAAGGGTTTAAATTAACCAGGCCCTATTATAAGGGGAAATCCCTAACCTATTTTTTTTTAAATTTCAAGAAATTTACTCTGTTTTATAAGTGTGGAGATGTTCCAGAATTTCAGCCAGTGTTTAAAAAACTTAAGTCAAAAGTCGAAAAGTCGCAAAATTTTAACTTTTCAATGCTTTTACTTTTCTCTGCTTTTTAAAATCAAACATCGATTCTGTTAAAACTTATGAAAACAATCGGCAGTCGTGTGCTAAGTTTTCTTCTGCTTTTGATAAGTTAAAAAAATCAAAATCGCAAGCAGTGTCTTTGCTTTTGAAAGTTGTCAGAAGTCGCAGTCTTAAAAGCAGGCAGACTTTAAGTTTTGTACATTTTTAACAGAAAAATATTCTCTTTTCTCTTCTGTTTTTTTTTACATTTAAGGTAGAGTTAGCCGAACGTCCACGTCCCCTAACGAAACGTCTGGTCCGTTTTGTTATTTGCTTACAATGTAAATGCTTACCGAATTTAAATGTCACGTAACGGAACGTTTCAATCTGTATAAATTAGAATTTCTTGCCGTCGTTACGTGACAGTTGTAAAGCAGTGATGGCCTGCTTGTATATTAAATTGAATGCGGGTATTTTCGCTCTTTTTTTTTGGTACTTTTTTCCAGTATATCTATGGACTTTCGACAAAACGACTTACAATACAACATATTTCCATATATTTAAATATACATATGCTTAGATGTACAAAATAAACAAATGCATATGCACATACAATAGAAATGAGAAATATATAAAAGGCTTTAAATGGTAACAAAATATTGTTTTGTCTATGCACATTTACAAAATAATATATGTAAATGTGTATGTATATGCTAAAATACATATTTGTTTATTGTAAATCTATAATATAAATATCAGATATTAAATTATTAATGTTTTTTTACTTGCACTAAATACTGTTTTAATACCATTTCAATCACTTGGTACTTTTTCTGCACAACGGTCAACATTTAAACCTTTTGATTTCCCATCACTGTGTGTGTTGTTTTATGTATACTATTGCTTTTTTGTTTATGTATGTGAAAAACATATGACACGTTTTTAGATGTTCTATAAGTGCACCAACGTGCAAGCAGTCCGTTACAGTAAGTTACGGGTACAGCAACGTTCGCCTAACTCAGCCTTTATACTTACTAAAGTACTGCACAATTCAACATTTTATGTAAAAATGTCGTTCTCCATATTTTCATGCATTGACATGTTATGTTAACTCAGACAAGGTGTTATGCCATGTTATGTCTACATTAACATACTTAGTCAATTCGCAAGGTATCCTAACATGTCATATTGTCAAAATGTCCTAATATTTCACAATGGTTTAAAAATATTGTTGTACGGCTCAGCCGCTCAGCGCTGGACTTTTCTGATTAATTACGACAGCACAATAAACACAGCATGCAACTTTCTATTTATTTAAGACACTTTTTGTTAACAAACCAACAACAATATTTTTAAACCATTGTGAAATATTAGGACATTTTGACAATATGACATGTTAGGATACCTTGTGAATTGACTAACTGTCTTTGCATGCCTATGATATTAAGTTAAACTGTTGTAGGCTGTTATTTCAATAACATGTATTTTTAAATGTTTAACCTGCAGCATGTTTTTAATACTGTTTGAACCTGCCTGCCTTGTATTAAAAATATTAATTATTTCTTAAAGATTCTAAATTAAATAACAATTGTTGGAATAGAAAAAAACTTTTATTTTAAATTTTATATTAAATTTTGTTTTTAGAATACATTTTTTATTTCAAATAAGCTCAAAAACAATTTAACGATGATTTAACGTTTTCAGTATCTTTAAAAATTGATTTCTAATAATTTTCCTCTGTCTTCCTGTTCCTATATATTCTTTTAAATTCTTATTATATATGTAAAGTGAACTGTATTTTGAACAAAAAGTTAAGACTCTACTGTAGAAATGGATTTTAAAATCGGTTGAAATTCATCACACCTGTTAAAAACGATAATTTTTAAAACGATCGTTTTTCGTCACACACCTGAATATTTTTTTTTCTAAAATCTTCAAGCAAAATCCTTGAAATTAATAACAATCACAATTAATAAGTTTTCCTATTTTATTTTTAGTTATATTGTTTATGATAAGCCATTCAAATGATGAATTGTAATTATTAACAACGTATACTGCATATCGATGCCTTACTTTCTCAACCTCGTATCTTAAAAAAATACGGTTTGGAGTTTTTCATATAAAACAATTGTTTTTTTTTTTTTGTGTTCTATTACTGCAACAACTTATTATTTTAATACTTTGTCTCAATTCTGTAAATATTAATAAATTATTGAAATAATAAGTAATAAAACACAAAAAAAACAATCGTTTTATATGAAAAAGTCCAAACCGTATATATTTTAGATACGAGGTTGAGAAAGTAAGGCATCGATATGTCGCATGTGTCGCAAGTTAATGTTAATGTTGACATGTTAATTTTCCATGTTGATGTCTGTAAAGTCACTGTTAAAACTATGCATTGTTTTGTTTTCATTTAATTCGACAGTGTCTTATTATGTTATTGCAAACATGTTTGAGTGGCATAACATGAATTGACAATAACATTATGTGGCGATGTTAACATGATTTATAGTTCAACATTTGCAGGTCTTTAATACTTACTCACACACAGGGGTGCCAGATGGTGTTGGTAAAAAATCGGCATATTTTCAAAAAAAAAAAAAAAAAAAAAATAAACACAAAAAACATGTTTTTAATGACAAAATCTAAAAATTCAGCATTACATATAAAAAGTAAAAAAGTAAACGTTTTACAACGGCTTATGTAAATTTCTATATTAGCGGAGTTCAGTGTTTTGTGCAAATGGTCTTGCGAAAGAGCAAGTGCAAAATTTCATAGCTTTTTTATGAAATCTAACGGGAACTCTGTGTATTTTGGTGTTGGATTCAACAAAAAAGCTATGATATTTTGCATTTGCTCTTTCGCAAGACCATTTGCACTTCACACTGAACTCCGCTATTGTAAAGTTCAGCCCTATTTAATTACATTCAATGAAAAATTCAATGAAGCGGATTTTAGCGATACGGAACAAATTTTTTTTTTGGGATTTATAAAAAAATATTTTTAATTATTCTAAAAATACAAATATTTTTGTCAAAAACTAAAAAATAAATGCTATGGCGATTTTTGACATTGAATTTGGCGAAAAATTTCAAGATCAATCTGACAACCCTGATTGGGACTTATAATTTGCAAATAAAAAGAACTTTTTTCTTCTGCGACTGTTTGCGACTTACAAAAGCAAAGAGATTGATTTTACTTTTACTTGCGAAACTGTTCAGAAGAAAAGAAAATCAAAATCACAATTTGTAAAACAACTGCTGGCAAAAGTTTCGTTCAACTGTTTGTTTTTCGTTTTGTGATTTTGCTTTGACTGAAACTGTTGTTGATTTCAGAAGCACAAGCAGAAGTCAAATCAAAAGAAATGAAAGTTATTGCAGTTTTTTAAACACTGATTTCAGCCATCTGATAACATAACACAGTACAACACATGATTTGCCAACTCAATTCTGTGAACTGTATGTGAAATTAGACCCAAAAAGAAGAATTTCTGCATCATTCGTTTTGTCTTCTTACCTGCGATTTGAAGTTAGTACTATCGTATAGGGGAATTTATCACGTTTTAGGCCCTGTTGTTTGACATAGCTCGACAACCACTAGCCCAATTTAGTTGAAATAAATTTTAAAAAATTAAGAATTACAATTCCCTTAATCTGTTTATATATTGTTTTCCTATACAAGTAACACTTTCGAAGTTAAAAATGAATGTATGAAGGGAAAAAATTATTTTTTGCCTAAAAATTTAAATTTTTTTTTTAAAATACATAAAAAATCCAAAATGGAAAAAAGTTTCAAGTCTAGTTATTTTTTCGCAAAGTCACATAACCTATGAGCAAAATGAGACAAAGATCATAAAAATCGATGCACGCCTTTCGCTTTTATTCGCAATTGAGTAAATGTATGAATTTCAAAAATTTGCTCGAGATATGCACAACATTATTTGGAGAAAACATTGACACCTTTTTCATGATTCTGAGAATTAAAAAAAAAGGAATAAACAAAAGGTTATTTGATTTTTATGATTGCGGTAATAAATGTACGTGGACAATTAAACGGAAAGTGGACCTTTTTATTATTTGGGTTTTTCCGGTGGCTACCTATATGATTTTTTTACAGAAATTGCACCCACATTTAAGGGTTGTCATTATTTGGAAAGTTGTGCACAGTTTGAAACGTACAAGTGCTGAATCCAGCCGCCCTTAAAATATGCGCCCATTTATAAGTACCTGGCAGTAAAATATTCAAAAATACGTAGTATTTATACGCGAACAGTAAAAGTGATTTTTCTCCAGTTTTTTAAAAGTGAATAACAACAAAACATAAAATATATCAATATGGAAAACAACAAGTGCCCATATTTGGATGAATATTGTTACGTTTGTGGTCATATCGTCCGAAAAATACAGAAAAAAGATCGAAAAAATTTGTTTACTGAGCAATTCAAAACCGCGTATTGTAATTATTTCGATGAAGCAGATTTAAGTGGTGCAAATTTTACGCCGAACACAGTGTGCAACAGTTGTTATACTACCCTTCTAAAATGGATTCACGGAAAAAGTAGAAAGTTATCTTTTATGAAGCCAGTAATTTGGGTGGAAGACACAACTGGACATGATGAATCCAGGTGCTATGCATGCATAAATTTTCGTCCTGGATTAAACAGACAACAATTGAAAACAAAAGTATACACTGCTGCATTTACTGCCGCCCTGCTGATACTGATGCACCTAAACCTCCGAGTGCGGATACTGTGTCCCTGCTAGCCGAAACCGTTTTCACCAATCCGACCGATTTGGATGATGCTGATTGGATACCCGATATTGAAAATAGTGCACCACAACCGCTACCACAAATCGAAATGGATTACATTGTGGCCAAGCTGGGACTATCACAACACGACTCCGAATGGCTGACATCATTTTTGAAGAGAAGAAAACTCACACAGCAAAATGTCAGCGCAACATCATACCGACAACGCCAAGACGATACAGACTCAGACCATGAATATGAACAACCTACGAAGAAAACAAGATCATCAGAACCACAAGCGTCAACTTCTACAAGGATGGATATTGCCAATAATTGAAAAAATGTTCTAAATTTTGTTTTTATGCATATTATAATTGCGTATTAATTGCATATTATTTTATTTTCATTAAGTTTTTATAAATAAAGTTTTTTTTTGCATGATAATTTTTTAATTTATATTTTTATTTTTATTTTAAGGGTGGTGGCTATAACTGATTTTTGAAATTCATACCTTTACTCAATTGCGAATAAAAGCGAAACGCGTGCATCGATTTTTATGATCTTTGTCTCATTTTGCTCATAGGTTATGTGACTTTACGAAAAAATAACTAGACTTGAAACTTTTTTCCATTTTGGATTTTTTATGTATTTTAAAAAAAAAAAATTAAATTTTTAGGCAAAAAATAATTTTTTCCCTTCATACATTCATTTTTAACTTCGAAAGTGTTACTTGTATAGGAAAACAATATATGAACAGATTAAGGGAATTGTAATTCTTAATTTTTTAAAATTTATTTCAACTAAATTGGGCTAGTGGTTGTCGAGCTATGTCAAACAACAGGGCCTAAAACGTGATAAATTCCCCTATACGATAGTACTAACTTCAAATCGATACTAACTTCAAATCGCAGGTAAGAAGACAAAACGAATGATGCAGAAATTCTTCTTTTTGGGTCTAATTTCACATACAGTTCACAGAATTGAGTTGGCAATCAATTAACTGAAAAATGTTGTACTGTGTAAGGGAACAAGGTTTTTGTTGATTAAGAATTGAATGTTGTTTAAAGGTTATTTGGGAAGCTGAATTCAAATCTGCACTCAGTTTTCTATCAGCTCGACTTTTCGAGATGTACCGTTATTTCCAAAATTAAAACACTTCCACTACTTATATTGCAATAACTTGAAAACGTTTCAAAATATTCACTTAAAAAAACGCTAACAATATTATCTTTAAACCGTGCTTACATTGTTTTTAAATTTGCCCAGTAGTTTCAGAGATATCGTTGAAGTTTCAAAAAAGAACAATTAAAAAAATTTTTTTTATTTAAAAATTCATAAAAACTTAAATTTCGCTAAAATTCACAGTTTTGGTATAAAAACTTAGCTTAAAATAGTTCGAATGAAATGAGCTTTATTTCATTAAAATCGGTGCACAACTTTTGATTTTATTCACAATTTACTGAGAAAACTGAATTCCATACAAAAATAAAATTTGTTAATGTGTGTGTGTTTGCTGCTGTTCTATTTATGGACAGGGTTTCCTTCACTTAAAACTGAGGCACCTTTTTTACGTAAACAGCCATTACTCCGCTATTTTTTTTTTTTGTGATTTGCAGAAATGAAGAGTGAAGTTATGATTTTTTGAACCTTTAATTTTGGGTGAAAAATCAAAAATTGGATTAGTACCTGTAAATTACAAATGCGAGCTGATACAGAAAAACGGAGATTAAATTGGAAATCAGCGACCTCAAATTAGTAAAAAATTGCATCAAATTTTGAATCAACACACAAAAAGTTCAATTTTGTTCCGCTGTGTACTTATGGAAAAAAAGTTATAGCATATCAAAAACAAGTAAGAAAGTAGAGTCGGTATCATACAGTATATAGTTTTGAAAAATGCATAGCTAATGTGGCTATATGAATAGGAATCTATCTATGTTTAAAATATCATTAAAATCGGCTTGATAGTTTCTGAGAGGCAGAAATTGTACCCCATCTCCCTTCGTGGTCCTATTTTTTTTAAAAAAAAGGAATAGCTTATATGTCCGTATCAATATGGATCTATCTATGTTTTAAATTTAATTAAAATGATTTGATAGTTGGCACAAATATCCTATTCCGGAAAGCAGCTTGTATGGGGGCTATATAAAATTATGGACCGATTCACCCGATTTTCTTTGTGCCAATTATATATGTACTATATGTACCAAATTTTATAAAATTATCTTCAAAATTGCGACCTGTACTTTGCGCACAAGGTAACATGGACCGCCAGCCATCCAGCCAGCTGGACGGTCATCGTTAGATCGACTCAGAAAGTGATTCTGAGTCGATTGGAAAACTTTAAGATATGTAGGTCCAGGACCAACCTTAAAATGGTTACACAAAACATATAGGAAGATGTGGTAGTAAGTTTTACACAATTTTTTATTTTAATTATTATTAAGTGTATCCCTGCTGGAAATTTGTATCAGTTGTTCCAACAGAACGGGTCCTGGGATTTGAGAAAGTAGAATTAGGACAAAATTAAATAACCTAGAGTATTTTAATATTTATACTTATATATCGCACTTGTCCAACAATACTGTATTAACTCAAAATTAAAACATTTTCAGTAGCAGCAAAACTATTCTTATTTTAACATTAAAGGCATAGGAAAAATAATTTTTTAACCAACCTTCGTTACATTAGTAAAAAGTAGACGAAATAGCACAATATTTTAACAGGGGGTAAATATTAATATCACGTTCTATTTTTTAAAAAATTAAAAAAATACGTTAAACCACTATTGTGGAGCAAGTGCGATATGTCAACGTTTTTTAAATCAAATTTTTTAATTTACATTAACCATTTTATTTTTCGATTTTGTTCAATGAATCAAATTTAAATTATTAAAATAAAAATGCTTAACATGAATAAAATAACTTATAAAAATAAATAATTCTCACATTCTATTTATTTTTTAATTTACTATATTTTTTATTTATTTTGTTGTAATAATTTTGTTAGACAAAGAAATGTTCTATTTATTTATAAAAACTGTTTTTCGAATCAAAAAATATCATTTTTTTGTATGTTTTTTTTTAAACAAAGTTTGGTAAAGTTGCATGTTCACGGCGTGTTTTTTACATCTGACTTGTTAAATTTTCCACTGAAAAATACATACATGTCGTGTGTAACCTTTAAAACATTGCTTCTGTAAAAGTCAGACGCATAGTTGTCTGACAAAATTTCAATTAGAGCATGCTCTATTTTATTCTGACAAACCATCTGACATCAGCTGTGTCAGAAATCTATGCCGGGAAGTAACCGGCAGCGGCGGTGTACTATTTTGACAGACATTCATAATTACATATGACTTGAAAACTTGACAAGTCAAATGTTAAAAAACGCCTTAAATTATAACTTTTTATTGAAACAAGAACGTTTTTAAAGTAGTAAAAAAAAAAGAAACGATGAAATATATAAATTTTTTTTTAAATTTTATTTATAATATTGTAAAGTAATTAAAACACTAACTTCATAAAATTTCTTAAGCACATAGAGTTTTTATAGCTATTTTTCTGATTACGTATGAAGAAACGCATTGTGCGACGCGCGGCAATTTTTACACTTTCAAACTAATATCTCCGCCTCAATGTTATCTGGGACAAAACAAGCAGTACTGATAATAAGAGCACAATAGAGTAAAGTTTTTGAAGAAATCAAAATAACGGTGTAAAACTTACCATCACGTCGTTAGTTAAAGTTAATTTCACACCCCGAAAAACAGTAACGTAATAACGTTAGGCGACGCTAAGCCTTTAAACAATGCGGACGGTACGTAAAACGCGTGAAGGCTGACGAGCAAAGATGGCCTAATTGCCCACACGGTTCTAGTCATAAGCTAAGATTCCACTATCACAATCTGCGACGATTGTTATCGTGCTTTATCGGCGCACATTTAAAAACATTGCAAAATTTATTCTTGGGTGGTCCCAGTATCGTCGCACCTTATAACAATTTGGTTTTTTTTTTAAGTTTATATCGGCTAAAACCCAATTGCGACCATTATCGGTACAACGAGGTCACACTACCGTGTTATTTGGGCATATTATATCATATGTTATTGTTTATATGCTTTTTGACAAACAGAGTTTTAATTTCAAAATGTATTACTCTCAAAAAAAGAAAACTGCTGTTGGCCCTATAAAAATTTTAAATAATATATTAATATATAATAATAAAAAATTCATTCACTTTTATTAAAACTTATCGCACGCGTATTCTTCTTTATAATTGTTGTTTTGCAAATAGATGTTTACAAACCAGGGATGGCAACATCGGTACAACTGCAACGTTTTGGTAAAATCGACTTGATTTCTTTGTTCAAAATGTTTAAATATATGTGAATAATAGATAAAACAAATGTATATTTGCTACAATTAAGCCCAAAGAAGAAACATTTTAGTAGCTTGTTGGTGCAATTTCAAAATTTCGTTTTTCCTCCCTTGTATCGGCTCTGATTGTCGACTGTGATCGGCGCACAAGTGACCGATACAAATCAATGCATATTTAACAGTGTGCAAAAGAGTGTTCATATTTTTGGCGCAACAAGGTTAAGTTTGATTGTCCACAGTCGGCACAGATTGTCGCATTTTAAAAAATTGTGACCGTTCAAACTATCAGCACATGAAATACGACAAAAAAATTTCGTTGCAACAGAGGGATGTTGGCTTTAGAGCTTTGGTAATTTTTCTCAAAATATCTGAAAAATTGAAAAGAACTTAATACATCTTGCAAGATTTTGCGGAGAAACCTACGGGAAGATATTAGAAACAAATTTAAGTCCAAATTTTCTATAAATCCGGATTGGGATTAGAATTAAGGCCGCAGTCATGTAAAACGCAACGCCAAAGAATTACATTGAAAGCACAAACAATGTCATAAATATTTTGTGATTTTGTTGTTGCTTTCTACAGAAATTCACATTGCGTTTGCGTCATTTTAAAGGCGCTTTAACACAGATTTAAAAATTTAAGGGCCTTTCAGTTATTCCCGCTAAAAGATAATAATAATAACTTACAAACTATATTTTCATGAATGTCTTAAAATCTTATTTCCTGCTTGGTTACCTATTTATTCCTAGAGTTTACTGCAACTTTAGCTAAGATTTAAATTTAAGATACATACAAACATAAAGAATGTGTTCAACAGCAACAGGAATCATATGTTACTCCTACATATTTGAGGAAATGTTCATGTTTATTTAATGTCTTTATACAACAAATTATAATAATTTATGATTTGATTTGAAGTTCAAGTTGTTGAAATGAGATTTTAGCAAATATTGCCAAAAAGAAAAGCAAAAAACGTAAATCAAAATGAAATTGTCTTTTAGGAAATTTTGTGGAGAACTTTTAAACTTCAATATAAATTTTTATTTATGACATTCTTTGTGGTATCAATTTAAAAAATTGTAATGAAAAAAATTAAATGGGATCGTTTAACAAAAAATAAATGAATTTGGTTGAAATTATGACAATGATATTATAATTAAATGGAAAAAATGGCAAATTTCCATTAAAAATAATGAACAATAATGAGGGTGATGATACTGGTGGCTTTTGTTGCAGCAGCGTTGTTAGTTATCAAGACTCGGTAGTTCTTGTTGTTTTTGTTCTATTTAAGTCAGTCTTCTTTTTTAAATATTTATTATATGTTCTGTTTTAACCTTTTTTTCTCCAACCATTTTAAGTTTCGTCCTTGTTTTCATAAACGATAATAAGCACGAAAGGGTGTCAATTAACAAACCTCAAGAAAATGACCGAGCTAAGTTGTGTAAAAGTAAAATTAATGGCACTTAAGTAAAGAAAGAAAAGAATGAACAGAAAAACAAAAACTACGTTTAAAAAGCAGAAAAAAAGAACGAGATTATTTTTTTTTTATTTGAACTTTTCTTGCTTTAGAGACTAACACTACCACTGTTGTTGCTACTTGCTATTCTATCTGTTTCTCCTACTATCTATGTGTAGCTTCATGTCCATAAACTTCACTTGCACTTACGAACATTCAAATAAAAAAATAAGGTTAAAAAATTACTCGCGAAAAATTTTAAAGTACCTACGCACAGTGTCTCGACTAGTATAAGCTAACGGGACAAAATTTTTTCTACACTTATTTCAATTGTTTATGTATATTCCAGGCAGCTTAAGCTATTTTAAGAGAAAAAAAATTGAAAAATGTGAACTATAATCGTTTATAATTTTTAATCCATTTTTCAATAAATGATGTTTTAGTATTTTTCACATTAATAATCCGATTCTATCTAAATTTAGCATAAATACATTTCTTACAAATATCAATTTACATACCGTTTTTAAAAAAAGGATATATGGCAGGACCTTGAGTCCTCAGTCCGATTTATATGACAATTTAGACACACGTTGCTGGTTGTATGTATACCAAATTTGATTATGATCGAACAATTTTTCTAGGTGTTATAGCGTTAAAAAAAGGATATATGGCAGGACCTTGAGTCCTCAGTCCGATTTAAAATTTACACACACGTTGCTAGATGCATGTATATAACATGCCCACTTTTTGTAACTTTCTAGGTATTATTGAAGCTAAAATTACATATTTCATTGTCAGGACACATGGGAGCTAGGCGTGTCCTTGGTTCGATTTCTCCGAAAATTCCTATTTTTCTTTTCAAATTTCAAAAATATCTGACAACGCCTTCTATTTTTGTTCCTTCGTTATATGGGGACAAAGCAGTGTGCGACTCGTTCTGGAAAAAATAAAATAATTTTACTTTCGGGCCTTTTCAGGGTCTAAAATATATGTGAATCTATGCTTAAACGTTGTAAGTATTATATATAGAAAAATCTTGGTTGATATATGTGGATAAAAAAAGTTGGTAATCTTTAAAGTTTACAATTAATGTAAAATTTGCTGGACTTATCTATACATTTACAAATTGATGTTACACCCAAGTAAACATATTTTTTATAAAAAAAATATCAGCTATAATAGGGTACATACCTTCAACAGAATAGTCCATAACAAAAAACTCGTTTCACTTTGCTACCAATTTTAAAATATGTTATCACAAGGGTGCATAGAATGCAACAGATTTGCAAATGAAAATTACCTTGCTTATAAGGGTAACTTTGACCCCCCAATAAGATACCTTTATGTGGTGATAAATAGATTAATTTTTGGATTTCGTTACCTGGCGGGGGTTCCTTACAAGTGGTTATCAGTGGCTCCTGGAAATAACGTCATGAGTTTTGTCCCGCTAGCATGTTCTAGCCGAATCACTGTGCTACGTTCAGAAGCAAAGCGTGGTGGAAAAATGAAAGCAAAAACCTAAACAATGGCAACTTTTGTAAAATGCACGGAGCATACATTAGTAGAGACTACCACACAAAGTGCCGGTTTATATTGAGTGATTTTCGGCTCTGCAACTTTTTTTGTTTCTTCTTTAAAATTGAATTTGCATATACATAAAGCAATTTTTATCGCAGCATATTTTTATATGTGTATTAAAACCCAATTTGTGGCCGAACTTAAATAAATTTTTCGTCGAAATAGAAAACAATAAGAGAACGAATGAGGGACCAAGGCGAATTAATGCAGCGAAATCGATTATTCGACTTTTTCAAAACCCGGTTTTCGAATATTACGAATAGTTGCTATTTAAAAAAACCCCGGGTTTCTGTTAAATATTTTTAAAATAACCGGTTAACCGGTTTTAATTCGAATACAGAAAAACACAAAAATAAAAACAAAACATTTCACAAAGGTAAGAAACCAACAAAATACATAGATATGACTTAAGGTATGTTCAGACCCAACAAATATTTGACGATAAAATCCAGGAAAAGTGTGACTGGTAAATTGATCAAACTTTAGCTTTATTTTTTACAATTTCTATTTATTTACTAAACTTTATTTGTAAGAAGACAATTGTTTAATGTAATTTAGAAACTGTTAAATGTTGTTTGATCTAGACCATCGTGTTGCAAAAGAAAATAAAAAATTATAGCAATTTAATCCAAATTTCGATATTTTAATTAGGCTTAAGTTCATTGAATTTAATTTTCATTACATTGTTTTTATGAAGAAACGATTTTTACAATATGAAGTTAACTAAAATTTATTGATAATTTTTTATTTTTGACTGAGCTGGGAGTTGAACCCAGGTTTTCACGGACAGGTTACCCTAACTAGTTTCGATTGTAACCACACAATCTCTTCAGAGGGGTTTGCCGTTTAGCACTCACCGCCATTGATGACGGATGGCGTCATTAGTCATGTTATGTATTTTATAAAGCTTTTTGTAATAGTTCTATTCTTTAACTTTTTAGAAATGACTTTATACACTACCAGACTATTACATTATATATAACTTCCTGCTACATTTTACCTTAGCTTTCCGTTGGATAGCAATGAAGTATGTTGTATGTACAGAAAAATTTACAATTATTAGACACCAGCAGAATGCAATGCATTTTCTGGCCCGCTACGGCCTTCGTCAGCATTCTTTGTGTCACACTGGATAGTGATACTTTATAAATTGAATGTATTTAACTCAACTATTTTAAATATAATAGTCTGGTAGTGTATAAAGTCATTTCTAAAAATTTAAAGGAATAGAACTATTACAAAAAGCTTTATAAAATACATAACTGAAAATTAACTCATAGAATTAATTCGAAAAAATTAAAAATGCTGAATATAATAAAGTTGCTTATTAAAAGAAATAATTACCAATATCTATTCAATTAGAAAAATATTTAAATTACGGGTACATCTACAACAAGAGTAAGGAAAATGTATATAAATTACACCTTATTGAAGTAACCGGTTTATTATACCAAAATAACCGGTTTATTCTTTATAAAAATGGATATTTTAAAATAACCGACTTGGGCAAAGCTTAAAATCCGGTCAAAACTGGTCGAATAATAACCGTTCGGTCTGCCAAAATTAATGTTTCTTGGTCGCAGCAATAGTTCAACAATTTGAAAACAACAGAGATTTTTTGCATTGTTTTATAATCCCCATAATACGAGGCCTATATTTATAAATGATTATTAAATTTAACAAGCATTTATTAAGGAAAATTTTCATAGTTTCATAAATTTATTAAATTTAAAATATTTTACAGTCATAAGGGTTTACTGCTCGTAATGTCAACTATTTGTTAACAAAAAATTGTTAACGAAAGCCAACGGCTCGAATTCTAATTGTTACTATTGTAGTGAATGCACATTAAAGATGCCTAATGAATAGAAGTGCACACGATTCTTTTGCACAACTTTTTATTACGTGTAGCGCTAAAAATCGTTCAATGTAAACGGGCACTTACATAGAGTGATACGAGTAACTTATTAAAATGTTAACTATACATACATATTTATGTACATAAACTTAAACAATCATTTAGGGGAGGTAGGGTTCGCTTGGTTTAGTTCTAAATCTGTGAAAATCAAAGTTGTGTAAAAGAATTCTGGGAAAAACATTCAAATTGCAGAAAATAGGGCCATCTATACAATAGAATTGTTTATTAATTAGGGTTAAAATGTCATCTATTCTTCTTCTTTTAGTCAGTACTGAACGAATCGAATTAATTTTTTAAATGTTGTAAAGCATTTATTTGAGCTTTCACAACACTGCAAAATAGTTTCGAATCGTTAAGTATCGGCTAATCTGTGAAAATCAAAGTTGTGTAAAAGAATTCTGGGAAAAACATTAAAATTGCAGAAAATAGGGCCATCTATACAATAGAATTGTTTATTAATTAGGGTTAAAATGTCATCTATTCTTCTTCTTTTAGTCAGTACTGAACGAATCGAATTAATTTTTTAAGTGTTGTAAAGCATTTATTTGAGCTTTCACAACACTGCAAAATAGTTTCGAATCGTTAAGTATCGGCTAAAAATATTATAAATGCAGTTTTGTTTTTTCGTCGACTTTTTTTTTCACATGCAAGACATGGAAAACAAAAACTTATGGATCTTTGTTTAACACAGATTTTTTTAAACTTAGTCTTACGTGGTGGGACCCATGTTTACCATTAGATGCAGTATTTATTGGGAGGCAATAACGCTGGCAAGTCGGAAGCACAAGAAAAGTACTTCTCAAGCGGCTGGGATGCTATTATATTTTCTGCCTACTGAGCAGTATATGATTGGAATGCCATCCAGAAGTTTTCCCAGATGGAGGGTCGCGAAAGGTCCCTCGCGGACCATGGATAAGATTGGCATTGGTGGTTATTGCTAGGGTCCGTCCACGCATACGGATTACATGGGCACTAGGGTAAACTTTGGGCCTTTACCGATGGTGGAATTACCGTATAGGAAGAGCTGATCAGGTCAGATTTTCTATTTTTATTGATGGCTCGAGGGCAAGGGGCATGGGTACAGTGTTCTACCTTCAGAATATAGATGTTAGAAGGTCTTAAAGGGTTCCGGAACACCGTGTATTTCTGGCGGAGATTCTAGGGATTTTGAAGGCCGTAGAATCAATAAGGCATAACATTGCTGGGAGTTCGAAGGTCAATTTATATGTGGATAGGTTAGGGCCTTAATGGGCTAGTGGATGAAGGAAGAAGAGTGGTTTTCACTCTTGGCAGTAAAGTACTCTTGTAGTCATTGTTAAGCTTATTAATGTAGTTAAAGCACAAACATTTACATGTAATTAACTATAATTTAGTGCGCTGTGGTTAAAAAAACTAACAAAAAGCTGTAGTAAATTCTTGTGCTTAGTTTACCAGAATAATACAGTAAATGAAAACCAAAACAAAAAGCAGCTGACTCATTTATTGGCAATACGTACGAAAAATACACTTACGCCTTTTCGTGAAAAATCGTAGTTAATATAACAAAGATGTAAACTTAACACAAAGAGCGAAAATCTCTAATGATTTCCTTAAACGAACAAACAACGAATAAACTGTGTTCGGTTCAGGTCCCATGTAAGCGTACAGTCAGATTTCGGCAGTTCCTCATAGATAGGACCTTTCTCGTTCGTCAAGACGCCATGGGTATTAAGCTTTGGCTTTGATTCGCCTTGTTGGTCATGCTTTAAATATGATTTCGTAACTGGTCCATCTGCTATCAAAGGTAATGCTTTATAGCCAGTATTACTTCATTTTTTGACGTTCAGTTCAAGTTACGATTTGAGCATGTATATTTGTCATTCAGCGTCTCTCGGCTTCAGCTCGGATTGTGTCCAGTTTTCTTGCTTTTGTAACAATCCTGCTGCTTGCAAATGTTTGGAAGCCAACGCGATTGCAAGTTCTCTAAAGTTTAGCAAGGACTTTAATGGAGTATTAAACTCTCCAATTCATCTTTTTCGAACTTATTACCTTCTCTTACTTAAGGCCAAACTCTAATATGCATAAACTTGCTCAAGCTTCGGTCAAAAATTAACAAGAAACCTCTCAAATGCATTTAAAAAACGAAAACCAAATCAATAAACATTTAATTCCGTACGGAAAGTACGGTCAGTTTTGCACTTTGCTTAAGCCAGATACATATATTCATAAAAAAAAATAAAAACTTCGTAAAGTTCAATATGGTTCGACACATA
Organism: Pollenia amentaria; assembly: GCA_943735925.1. Classification (NCBI taxonomy): domain Eukaryota; kingdom Metazoa; phylum Arthropoda; class Insecta; order Diptera; family Polleniidae; genus Pollenia; species Pollenia amentaria. The sequence continues at coordinate 218,909,698 of OX031007.1, read as the reverse complement.
TAATTTACATGTATTCGCACAGTTGCTGAAGCCAACTTAAGCATATTATTGTTGGAACTTTCCCATCTCTCACATATTGATATCGAAGGAACATATTCCAGATAAGCTTCAGTAAGCAATCGATTTGCTTCAACTTTAAATTTTAAAAAGTAAAGCAAACCTTGCACAAACGATAATTTGTTAATATTGTTGATTAAAAAAAATCGCTTTGCTAATTACACTATTTTGCTCAATGACTAAGCAACAATAAAATACCATATAAGTTGTTAAAGACACAAACCACGTGTTAATGATACGTTATCCGATGTAAATCGCAAATTTTTTAAAATTTTACACTTATTATGTTAATCATAAAGAAATTATCTGCAGATCTGCAAACCCTTTTCTTTGTTTACTCTTTCCCCAAAATGTCCAAATGTAACTGGTATTTTTTTGATATATATACCCTGCGTTTTGTTATTCACTTCAGTTCACTTCACTCCAGCGCTAATGCAAGAAAAAGTAAATGAATAAAGTTCAGGTTTTTTTTCATTACAATGCTCTTCTTTTTTTGTTTTTTGATGTTGCATTCAACGTGGCGAGAAGAGTCACAAAAAAGGACATGAACATTTAGAAATGTTGCATATAAATGTCATTAGCGTATACTGGAGGGCATATACAAAATACGTGGGAATAAAAATGGAAAAAAGTAAAAAAAAACAACTGAATAAAATGAATGAATGAACGAGAGTTTCTTTTAAAACAAATGGTTCCACTACTTACAGACAAGTCCATTAAAAGTTAAATATGCACATGGTAGAGCTATTGAGAAGGAGTACGGGCAATGTGAAAGTGAAATGGTAAAGCATAAAGTTTGAGACAACAAGTTTAAAAAAAGTATACTTATAAAACAAAAAGAAGAAAAGTAAATACACATAAATAAATGTAAAACTTGTCAAAATTACTGCTTCTTACACAAACTATTGGCCATAAGAGAGTGAGAGTGTGTGCTAATATTTAAACTATCCTTTAAGGAATACATTTCTTTTACAAGTATCGATTTACATTTATTATTATCCAAGTTCTGAGATGGAACAAAGAACCACAATAAAAGTTTTCTAATCACTTCTTCCTAATGCTAACCGTTTTATTTTAGTCCTCGTTATAAGTTCGTCTTGAACTTTCCTTCTCCATGTTTGAGCGGGTCTCTCTCCGCTTCGGCTACCCTGTGGACTCCATTCAAGGCCTTTTTTGAAAATATTTCACTCAGTTTTCTTCAATGTATAATCTATATACCGCTACTGCTTGCTTTTGATTTCATTATTAGTATAGTAGAGATGTTGGTTCGAGATTATTTTAGGACAATGGATTGGCAATATGCTCTTAAGACATCTGTTGACGAATGCCTGTATTTTTCAAGTGTCTCTTGCAGATGTATTCCATGTTTTGCGCTCATAAAGCAAAACAAATTTTACATTAAGCTTGCATTTCCGTAGTTTGGTGTTGCGTTTAGTCTGTAGCGATTTCCAAGCATTGTTTAAGGCTCCAAATGCCTGTGTTTTCATGCGGTTGCTTATATCTATTGCTGATTTACCGTTAGATTCCCGGGTCGCAACTATCAAAATTGTATCCAACACAATATTGATCACCGTACAAATTTTTATATTTTGGCTAATCAGACCATCGTGTAAAATGCGAAATGAAATATTTGTGTAGGCATCCCTTTACATTGTAGTATAAAGCCCATATTCCTTTGTTGGAAGGAGTGAAGAAGGCTTTTTAACGGTCTATAAATGTGAGATACAAAGGCGTTCTTATATCTAATGATTGCTCAATAATGATCCTGAGGGCGTACCTAATTAAGGACAAACATACAATTTTCAAGTCATAAAAAATGAGTTAGAACGAATTAGGTTCAAATACTGATCTTGAAATAGGGACGTATTGAGGTCTTTTAAAAAGCCATACGTCTTCTGAAGGACGCCATTTTTCAGCTTTTTTCATTTCAATACTTTATTGTTCCCTCCACCACTAGTGGTGAATTACTGTGTACAATAGTTTTAATATTCATCTAAGGCCTCACAAAGAAAAGTACAATATTGATGTCACATTGTTTCTAGTTATCCTAAGCAGTACAACAACCCTAAAAAATGTTCTAATTTTGTTACAAAAACTAACATAAACAGTGACGGGATGCACATACTGATATCACATTTTGCACAATTTGGTTCTATATGATCAAACAGGATACCACAAAATTTCGTGCAGAACAGCGCATAATTTACCATTGGCTCCATTTAAAGCCCACTCTCGGAAAATACTTTAGTACTCATAAAACCGTAACGAATAATGTTGTAATAAAATTCGGTCTGGCATAAGAGTACAAATAACACTGTCAACTTTCGTAAAGATTGGTCAATAACTTATTGTCGTTAGAGGGTGTTTAAGCTTCGGACATCCGCATATATCACTCTTACTTGCTCCTTAAAGTGTATTTTGTATAAAGATTTTTTTTCAACCACAAAGGTAATATTACCCTTTTTAATTGTCTTTATTCCTTGCATTATAAATACTCAAATTTCAACTCTTGTAATAATTTTCCAACAATTCGTAAATGCTAATTTATGGTTGTAACTGGTAGTATTATAACACTCTGAAAGTATTTTACTTAAGCATTGTGGTTTTGCAAATTTCCTATTCGGATTCTAATCCTTTTCTTTCATATTTCTAATCCAGCATCAGTTTTACAACATAAGATAAAAAGGTTAACATAAATTTCAGTAATTACAAACACATTAAGGCTTAAAGCAACTAAAGCCTAAGCAGAAAAAAATTATAATAAATATTTTTTTTGTAGATGCCTTAACTTTGTGGTCAATTTGTAAGCCTTTTATTTATTGTTATTTAAAAAAAATTAAAAGTTTGGTAACAAAATAGGTTAACAAAAATTTTGTACTGTAGTATCACTTGTTTACATGAAGTGTGCCATTTTACACCCAAAATACTGAAATTTTTTCAAACATTCAGTTTTCAGTGGGACGTAGTTAGTGGATAGTGAGTGTTATTTTACGCTGTGGTAGTCAGTATTCGTAGTAGTCTCATCAAGTGAAGGAGTATCACAACTAAGTGGAGGGAATACAACACTCTAGACCAATTTAACATTACGCAGAGTTGAAGTACATTTGTGTTACTGTTTACTATTATTCGCTATGAATACTTATGCACTCTACATGAATGCAAGAAGGAAATATTACGTGTAAAAAGTGGTTGTTGTTACCGGGATTAATTTCTACATTTTGCAAATCTCTCTTAGAATGTATATATAACTTTATTGACTATTTTTGCTTAAACAAATTTGTTGCTATAGAATCGAAACTACAATGTACGAATCTCGAGAGATTATTCAATTATAATTTTTATAATAATTAAAGACCTTTAAAGTATTTTCGTCAAAATAATGTCTAGGGCGGCTTAAAAGAAACAAAGGGGTTAAGAACTGTTTGCAGGTATACAAATGATATTTTATCTTTAACGTAAATGTAGCTCTGTTGAAAATCAATAGCACACAATTGGCCATGCAGGGCGAACTTCCTCATTAAGGCTATGGTTAAATTAAGCTCCCAACAAAAATTATTAAATTCTCTACGTTCCCTTGTGGATAGGGAGCGTTAACAATAATAAGTACAGAATCTGAAGACCTGGAAAAACGGAAGAGAGTTATTTATATCGTCATGGTTACGGAACTTTAGAAATTAGGGAAGTGTTATAAATTCTGTAGGGTGGAAGCGTTGATGATCACTTGGGTCTACGAAGGCGCTGTTCACTATGTTGAACTGGTTGCCAGTTGACCTTATGGCTGAATTGTTGGCTCTGAATTCCGCAGTTAAGCTGGGGCTCTGGGCTTTTCATCTGCGCGGTAATGCCAGAATAACAATGCACACTCTGCGCGACCTGGCAGGACTATTGCGCTCCCGAACCCTTTTTCGGTGCTTCATTCACGGCTCATTATTGCAGTGGTTATAGGCTGTTCAGTAATACGCGAATTCTTAAACCAACTCTAAGGCTCTACACAGATTTTCCCAAGAAGGGCAGTAAGGTTGGTGAAGGTTTCTTTATCAAGGAACTGACCGTAAAGGTTCTTTTTTAAAGAAAACAAAATTCAAATTGGATTCCGAGATATAGCCGACAGAAAAATTATAATAAGCCAAAATATACATCAGACCATAAAATTCGAACGGCAGCTAGACTAGCAAAACCACAAAAGGTTTCTTTAGTTTCGATAAATACTTTGGCGATGTCTCTTTTCTGCAAGGAATCCCTGTGATCACTGGCCCAGGGTATCAAAAAGGGACCGCTATAAGGACCCAATTAAGCCATTCTCGTGTTGGCTGCCCACTAAACTTTATCAAAGATCTGGGGAATTATGGGTTGTCCTGGTAAAAGATTGGACACGGGGTTATTTATGACAACAGAAAAAGTTGAGCTACTGACTGTAACGCCTCGAGATCGGTGCTACCACGGAATGCATACGTGCTCCTACGGTGATGTAGATTTTGTAATTTACCTGATATTGTTAAGTCGGACTCACATATTAATTTCAAAATCTACACAATATATTGTTTACATTTTTAACGTATTACTCACTAAGAACATATTACATATAAAATAATTTATCCGAAGTAAAATTTAGTTTGACGAATGCGTGAAACCGCCGTAAGATGCATGGATCAAATTAGACATTTCTTAGTTTCGTTGTATTAGTAATTTGCAATTTTATTGTTTAGAGAAACTTTAGCTATTGGCGCCAGTTCCAAGACAACTGTGCTCATAAAAATGCATTCGTACTCCTCCTAATGATATTTAAATGTTTAGTAGAGTTAAAATTTATCGGCCTAAGTTATACAAAATAAAACAAGTAAATAAAGGGTTTATGAAACGGATTTTCATATAAAATGTTTTTTTTAACTTAGGGCGTATATATTTAAATAATTTTAAAAAGGGCTCGAAGATGTTTTTTAATTCCTAGTTTTCCTTGGTTGGTCGTTTGCCTATTGAATTCGTTAGATCAATGAATAAGATTAGAATATCACTTCATGTCGAATTTTTGTTGCCCAGTTTGGGAGCCCCGGTAGGCTAGCTGGTAATGAGCTAGACTATCATTACCGGGGTTGCGGGTTCGATTCCCGCCAGAGACTCTGGCTTCCTGCAGACAAGCGAAAAGCTTCGCTTCGCGGGATTAAGTGCAGGAAAAAAAAGTTGATTTTTAATTAATGAGCAAAAATTAATGAGCCCAAAGAACGTTTGTAATTTGTAAGAATTAAAAAAGCCAAGATTGTGACCGTCAGTCAAACAGTCAAATTTTAAAGCTTATTAAAGAACCAAACGCCCGACGCATCACTGTGCCTCATCTGTATATATGCATGGTATTATTTTTGGAGAATAAGAATTTGTTGATGGTCTGGGCATGAAAATACAATGTGATGTTTGATGGACAAAACATATATTCGAGATGTCGAAAGGAGTATTCAAGTACCTCCACTCCAACTGATCTCCTTACTATCCTACCGAGAATGGAATATAACTCTCACATGCAGGCCGGTTCGGTCAAACTTTATTTTAGAGCTTCTCGATCACGCGCAGTAAAAGGCTCATACTCATACGCTTGTTCGCTACATGCGTTTTTTCTTAAGACCCCATCCTTCCTGATCGATTGTCCAGTGAACCATAGAAGCATTAAAGGAAAATTTCGTTCTTTGAAAGGACTGTTCGTATTTGGAATGACCTTCCTGCTGAAGTCTTCCCTCTCATTTTCAATGTGAATAAGTACAAAACGAAAATCCACAAGCACTTATCCCTCTGTCCTCCTTCTCATAACCTGTTTTACTAGTTCGAGCACAATTCAGTACAGGTGACATCCCCTGAGTGCTGGTCCTAACAAAAAAAACTGTAACCACACTTAATAAAAATCCCCTTATCCAAATCTTGCTGAAAGGAATCCAATACAAGTCATTTATAAAAGGCCGATAATATATGGGAAATTGCAATAAAAATTTTAGTTTCTATAGCTGAGAAAATTCTAGATGTCATGGCTTTAGAGGACTTAATTTTATATTTTCATCATTGCTTAGATATATTTATGTATATTTTGAAGAATGGTGTTGTGCACACTATGCACATGAATTTTGTCGCTAATCGGTTTTGTTAATTGGACAGAACTAATCGAAAATTTAAATTTATTCGTTATTTTTCAACTCACAATTCTTTTGTTCTTCTTTTTTTCCTATGCTAATCCCGCGAAGCTCTACGTTTGTCTGCAGGCGGGAATCGAACACGCAAGCCCGGCACTGATTGACTAGTTCACTATCAACTAGCATACCGGGGCACCCTTGTCCCTTGAAATCCATATATTTCAAGGGACCTGCTAAAGATCCAAATTCCTTGAGTTAGAACAAAGTGCAAAAGCTTTTAGATTATTGACTCAGCGATGTTACTTTGTAATTACCGGTTCTTTATTTTTATTTCCAAAATGACTGATTTTCCATTTTATATATCTAAACAAATGTTTTAAGGAGATCTCAAAAACTAACCGAAAATTCTGGCCATAGAACAGGCTTGTATTACAAGCTTTACTTTTCTGATGAGAAGGGTACTTTACGGTCAGTGTCGTCTATACAAGTTTTATTTTAGACTACAACTTTTTTAAATTTTGCCTTAAAAAAATATTACAAAAAATGTTATATAAAAAGCGCAAATGTTGTTTTTATTAACAATAACTTTTGGACTTAAAGTGTGTTTAAAAGAGAGTATTAAGTGGTTAAAAAAATGTTTACATTTCAACCCAACGTACACAATTTTCCAAATCTGGCGCAAAACTCAAATGTTTTTTTTTCAAGGATACAAAAAATTATATGTGTAACAAACAACAGAAATTGTTAAAGCATATTAAATGCTATCATTTTAGGTATTATGGACATCAAATATTATGTGGTTAAATTGAGAGGAAAATTGTAAAATCCCTTTAAATGAGTTTTGTATTAAATCCTTTAGCTTTGGTTTTAGAAATAATTTTTATATTTTAATAAATTGCTTGCAGTATCTTGTTAAATACAGGGTTGCCCATATTCGACGGACCCATCTGGCAACGCCATAACTTTTGACAGAGATGTCAGATCGCTTAATGACATACCGCGTTTGAAGCGTCAGTCCAAGCAGATTTTTACCATGCAACAATACACGCGACGCGAGCGCTCTGAAATAGTTGAAATTTACATTCAACAGAACAAGTCAATTGTGAAAGCTCAACGTGCTTTTAAAATATTAAAAAATGTGAGAAGTGCGCCTTCTAAGAACACCATTAAGCGTTTATACGAAAAATTTTCGACTGGTGAGGCTCTTTCTAATCCGAAGAGGCCAAATAAAAGTCGACCAAGGCGATCGGCCGAGAATATCGCTGCCGTACGAGCCATGGGTCCGTCGAACATGGGCAACCCGTTATATATTAAGGATTTAGTTCGAGGGGAAAAGCTTTATTTAAAGTAGAAAAAGTGCTATCTTCGTCTTTACTTAATCTTTGCTACCCTCGACCGAGATTGGAAATATATAAAAAGTAGGCTTTTTATTGAATCCACAAATCGTGAACGAATCTTAATCTAAACTGACCTTACAGTAACATTATTCCTTGCGGTGTTTGTCTTATTACAGTATATTACAAAAGAAAGGTTTCTTCTTCTGTCTGTCTTCTACATAGAGCGAAAAAAGACTTGTCAACCAATGGTATTAAAACGATAAGTAATTGTTGTAAATAACTCGACAACATCTGTTGCCAACTTTTAAGCAAAACGTTGTCAAATTGCAACCAGAGTTATAACAAATAACATTGCTGTCAAATTGACAACTTCCTGTTGTCAAATAGATAAGGCCCTGTCGTCATTATTAATGGCGTCAAGCTAACAACTTTTGTATTCGCAGCTTAACAAATAAAAAAGTGCAAATTTTTATAAGTGGAAACTAACAAGTAAAATATGGACATGGACAATAGCAATGAAGACGAAGACGATAAGGAATTGAAAAATTAGTTGTATGCATCTACCCTAGAGTGAAGCGAACTGACACCAAAGTAGACCCGTGATAAATCTTTAGTGGTTCACTTTATATGAATGTGACCTATCACTTTTACATGGGGTTGTCATTGGAGGGGGTCAATTGACACCTAACGGCCACCATATGACAAGTCACACGTCTATTCTCAATGAACGTGTTTAGTGTTAGTAACTACAATTTAGTATTATTTCAATACAATGTAGTATTTTTTAAATAAAACAAGTGCTAGAACTAAATTTAGGAAGCAAATTTAAGAAAGTCGCAAAAAATGTGTTACTACCTTTTGGTTCTTCATAAACTAGTTAAAGGTTTAGTTCTCCTTTCACTAGTCATGAGTTTTTTCTTTTTGTACTTGTTCTATTTTCACAAGTCCCAGGACCAGTTTGCAGGAACAATTGACACAAATTTCCAGCAGGGTATAAACATGAAAGGTATTTATGATAATTTTAAAGGTAAGTTAAAATATGCAATTATATGGTATATAACAATTGTGAGTTTTTAATTGAACTGTTGGTCTTTAATTGAATTTTTTGATATTTTAATTAGGCTTAAGTTCATCTAATTTAATTTTGATTAAATTATTTTTATTGAAGGAAGGAATTTACAACAAGAAATTATCTTTAAATTTTTTTGATAATTCTTGATTGAACACGGGTCGAATTTACATGTTTCGAGAATAACCACATTCTCTTCATCAGAATTCTTTGCGTTCTACCGTTTGCGCCACTGCGGCGCCTGCCAGTCTATAGTCAAACATCAATCTTTAACCAATGGTATTGGTATATCGAAATTTGCTGTAATTGATTATCAATTTTTAAATTTTTATTTACATGTTTTTTCCTTACTTCTAGTTTTTCCGTACTTTTTGTCAAGACTTTGTCTTGAAAACTGAAGTACATTTGTTTTTTATGTTTTTCTTTTTGTCCTTTTCTAGTTGACCTTTCTCTGTACAACTTGAAGGACAAATGTAAACATATAGAAGCTTGTGCCATAGCTATTTTAAAACAATTGCCATTTTTTAATTCAACTATTGGTTTTTAATTGAAGTTTTTGATATTTTAATTAGGGATTAAGTTCATCAAATTTAATTTTCATTATATTATTTGTATTGAAGGAAGGAATTTACTACATGAAATGATTTTTAAAATTTTTGATAACAAAATAATTTAATGAAAATTAAATTTGATGAACGTAAGCCTAATAAAAATATCAAAAACTTCAATTATATGGTGTATGTAATTAATTTTACAATTGTTTTATTTAAGATACGAATGTGACATTTCGCACTGAAAAAGCTTAAGATAAAGTAAGGCTACGGTTTATTATGAAACAAGTTCTAAGTACCCTGCCTTAATAAATGCTTAATCTAAAGGCCAAATTTTTTACAAATTCCAGATATCAAAAAAAAAAAAAAAAACAATCAGAATTAAAACTCTAATTTAAACTTAAAACTCTAATTTAATTCTCAAAAAATCAAAAATTTATTTGTGAACGAAGAGATGAAATTATAAGTATGTGGAGGACGTCATTGGAAACACCATAGTTCTGAATTCTTTCGACATTAGACATATAACAGCAGATATTATTTAACAATAACTTTTTGAAAGTTATTTAAAGGTAACTTAAGCCCTAAAGTTTTTATTTTTTCATTAAATATGCACGTATGTGCAAAAAAATATATACGCATAATTTTTTTTTATTGGTTGGATTCAGAATGGGTTCTTTCTTAAAGGACTAATAATTCAAAAACTATCGTTAAGAGCCTAGACTACGATATCCAACGGTATCGCCCGCTGACTCTTTCAATGACAATCAACTTTTTGCTCCCCACTTTCAGCATGAAAATTCGGTCAACAATGCAAGCGAGCGATATCGTAATAGTTTTCATATGCACAAATTTGCGCCCCACTGTGAAATACTATGCGACCATAAAGGTCAAAATCAGACACTTGTGATGTGGTTGTCGAGAGAGTAATTTTGTTGGAATATTATTATTTTTTCATATTTATTTATTGAATCTTCATAATTCATATTACGAACATATTCATCTTATTCATATTATTCATATTATCCATATTATTCATATTATTCATATTATTCATATTATTCATATTATTCATATTATTCATATTATTCATATTATTCATATTATTCATATTATTCATATTATTCATATTATTCATATTATTCATATTATTCATATTATTCATATTATTCATATTATTCATATTATTCATATTATTCATATTATTCATATTATTCATATTATTCATATTATTCATATTATTCATATTATTCATATTATTCATATTATTCATATTATTCATATTATTCATAATATTCATATTATTCATATTATTCATATTATTCATATTATTCATATTATTCATATTATTCATATTATTCATATTATTCATATTATTCATATTATTCATATTATTCATATTATTCATATTATTCATATTATTCATATTATTCATATTATTCATATTATTCATATTATTCATATTATTCATATTATTCATATTATTCATATTATTCATATTATTCATATTATTCATATTATTCATATTATTCATATTATTCATATTATTCAAATTATTCATTTTATTCATATTATTCATATTATTCATATTATTCATATTATTCATATTATTCATATTATTCATATTATTCATATTATTCATACTATTCATATTATTCATATTATTCATATTATTCACATTATTCATATTATTCATATTATTCATATAATTCATATTATTCAATTTATTCATATTATTCAATATTATCCATATTATTCATATTTAAGAACTACCCATAATTAATCCAATCTTAATCTAGTTCTTAAATTAGCATTACTGGTAATGCCAGACGAAAGTTCTCCTAATTATGGTTCCCATTTATATCAGGTTTAGCGCTATTCGGATCGGATAAGTATTGCAGTATCTCTTCTCATTAAGTGAATATGGCCGTCATCATTTGAAATATTTCGAGCTAGTGGATTTGGTTCCGATTTAAGCCTTCTTAATTTATTTATTGAATACTTTGCGATCATAGTTTTTACTGATGTTACATTGATGGTGATCTTTGTGAATGTAATAGTTTTTTAAATACCAGGGAGCAGATGTGATCACTCACAATATTATTACATTAACGAACTGTAGGTTATTTAAGAAGTATTCCGTTCAGTAATTTTTAAATAAATAAACATTTAAAATTCCAAGTAAATTTATTTTTAACTGATTCTATCATTTATTTAAAAAACTAAGTGCACATTAATATGGGTTTTCGGTTGAATTTAATATTGTCAGTTGACTAAGTAAGAGTATTCTGTATGTAAAATTAAATGAAAACGAAATTTAAAACAACTGTTAATTTACTAAAAAACCGATTTACTTATTTTGCATTTTATTTTAACGAAAAGTTAATTTAATTTTTACTGTCAAAAATTCAACCGCGAATTCCATAAAAAATCAACGACAAATTCCTTAAAAACAAATCAATTTTCAGTAATTTTATATAATTTAACTATCAAAAAAATAACCTACAAATTCCGTAAAAACTAATGAATTTTCAGTTATTTTATATAATTTAACTACCAAAAAATTAATTTTTAGTTATCTCTTTATAGATCTATGGCAAAAAGTTAAAGTAAAAAACGATTTGCTTGTTTTGTGTAGAAAATTCCCATATTCTATTTGTTAAAATTATTTAGTTAAATACATCAAATTTTTAGGGTAAAATAATTGCGAATACCATATCGAGCATGCTGCTGGTGTCTTATAATTGAAAGTTCTTCTGTTAACAAAGTGGACAGTACAACAAAAGCAAAAGAAACATAATATAATGGGGTAAGTAAATAAAAATAAATATTCTCTCTCTCTGTCATTAGAATTACAAGCGGACAGGTGTCTGGTATTTTTTAGAAATTCGAGTAAAACCTGTGTTATATAATATGACTAAATTACATAAAATAACTGAAAATTCAATTGTTTTTACGGAATTTGTCAGTTATTTTTTGCTAGTTAATTTTAATAAATTAACTGAAAATGCATTTGTCTCTATGGAATTCGCAGTTGAATTTTTGACAGTAAAAATTAAATGAACTTTTCGTTAAAAATAAATGAAAAATAAGTAGACCGGTTTTTAACTGAATATTCATTTATTTTACGTACAGAATATTGTGAGTGATGATTCGAAGAATTTGGTGTTGGCCCCTTTAGATTTTCTCTATGTTGAAGACCGATGCAGTGCCCCATAACTGGATACCATAATACCATATTGGCTTTATGATGGAGTTGTAAAGTAGGAGTTTACAATCGATACTTTTCCAATTTCAATTTCTTCCAATTAACAAATTTATTTTAGTTTCATTTGATTTGACATTGCCAATATTTTTAATGCAGATTTTGAGCTATTATTTGGTTAATGATATTGATAGGGGGGCATGAATCTCTACCCGAAGTAAATTTTATATAAACCCATTTTTGTTCATTGTCTGTTATTTTCCATTTTTTTTTAAACATTTTATAAAATTAAAATATTTGGTCCTGTAAGTATCTAGAAGCTTCATCTAGAAGCTTCGTGGATGCTTAGAATCATCAGCAAAAGTTAACGTGTGCTTGTAGTTGTTGGTTGGCATGTCTGAAATATATATCAAATACAAAAGAGGCCCCAAGTTACTTACCTGTATTAGCTTAAATTTATGTATTAGGACTTAATGCCAGAATTTGTCGAAAGCTTGATAAACATCAAAGAAGAGTGCTGCATAATATTTATTGTCTTCAAAAATTTCTCTAATGACGTTTACTAGTCTGTGTGATTGTTCGATTGTGCTATGTTTTCTTCTAAACCCAAATTGATGATTTGGTATTCATTTTCGTCCAATAAAATTTTTTTGTATAATAATATTTCTTTAAAATAACACTACTTATGAACATGTATTTGTTTATAAAATATTTTTCACAAAATTCATTTGTTTAAAACAAATGTTTTTTTGTTTAGGGCTTTGTTGTCATTTGAAGCAAATCAAGTAGCAGATAGTTGTATTTGTATAGCTTAATTAACATGTTTTGATGTGGCAACATAGACATTTGACAATAAAGACTTGGGTTACTTAAGAAACGTAAAAGCTGATAACGCACAACGCGATATGTTGTGGGGCGCTTATGATTTATGTTTCTAAGATGTTCAAAATTTGGCTGTTGATGGTATAAAAATTTTATAGTTGACTCGGACCGCTTCTTACATGCTTTTATAAATTTATGTACAAATTTTAGAATGGCAAGTAATTTTTGTATAATCAAATTATATTCCGGTCCCTTAAGTTATACCTTCTATTTAATAAATCTTTTCAAAAAACATTTGCATTTATAGAAGTATGAATGCTTTTTACCAATTTAGAAACCTTCAACAAAACCATAAAATATTAAAGTAAATAAATAGTTTTAATGGACTGTTAGGAAAATAATAATGCATTTTTTTAATTCCATTTAACATTAATAACATTCATTCCATTTAAAAACTCAACTTACTTCAAAGTAAGAAGAAGGACTTTATGTTCTAAAACCCACTCATCCAGCAAACACACAAGCAATTCTTTTAATTTGTGTTTTTTGTTTGAAGTTCGGTATTATTTTGGCTGCAAATTTTAATTAAAAAACAAACAGAACTTTGTAATTCATTTTCTTTTTTTCCTTTTATAAAACAAACAAAAATTACTCATACACACTCAAAGGGAAGTAAGTCTCTGGAAAAATGGTTACAGAGGTCAAAGTAATAAATTCTTTAAAAAAAATATATATATATATATAAAAAAAATAAGAGTTAAAAAAAATTTTGGTGAAATATTAAATTTAAAAAATTCAGCCTTATGACTCTCGAACATTGTCCTGATCGAAGTCGTAGTCGTTTAAAATTTTTGACGATATTACATCAAATTCAGAAGAAAGAAAATGTAAAATACATAGGAAGCTTGTCGTATTTATGTCGTTTACGACAATCATAATACCAGTGTTTAAAAACGACTGGCTTTCGACTACGATAATGACGCCCATAATAAGGCCGTTTATGGTAAATCCAAATTGTACAGTAGTCCGTTCCTAAATAAAACTGTTGAAAGTTTTCTCAAAATTAAAAGATGGCAACAATTCATAATTCTTATTCGCTATACAGTTTTATTCGTGTAATATCTTTTACTTTTCTAAAGTCATTGGAAAAAGGTTTCCTGAGAATCTGGCCTTAGCAACCAGTGAAATGATTTCCCTTAACAATAATATTTATAGAAAATAAAAATTGGGAATTTAGCAAGTCATAGAGAAATCTAATTAATAAAAAATCAATTAAATGAGGACAAATGCACTGCTAGGCAGTGATGATAACTTGTATTTTTTCATTACCTTACGACCCTCTAGAAATTACCCTTTTTAAGAAGAAATTACCTTACGCAAGACAGTATTCACAAATTTAAATTTTAAATATGTTTAAAGAAAATCTTGAATGAATTTTTTTTAGATAAATTCTAAATCAAAATTATTGTATTTTTTATGAATATGGCAGTAAAATCATCATATACATATGTACATATGTAAATAAAGTTAAAACGTTACTGACTGACTGATTCAACATCGAACAGCCTAATTGACAGTTATATCTGATATTTAATTATAACTGAACTTTGTAAAATTGACAGTTAGCTTAAAATGAAAATTAAAAATAAGTAGAAATCATGTAGATATTTTTTTTTTTTGCTTAAAACTAAAGAGTTTTTGGCTAACTATTAAAGTTATATTGCAGGGTATCATACGATTAAAATTTGAGTTATAATGCCAGGATATCAAACAATTTTTGGAGCCTCAAGCACGAGCTTCCAGAATGCGCTACAGAGCATTTTGGTATCCACGAGTAAACGCCTGAGTTTTATATGATTCTCCAACAGACAAACACGTTTAAACATTGAGGTAACGAACGATTACATTAGGTCAATGATGACAACCGCAAAACTGTAACTCGTTACACCACACCAAGCCATTAATCAATACGCGGTGACAACGAAAAACACACGAAAAGTAGACAAGCAAGAACGACCTGATTGTCCTTAAAAAAAAGTGCAACGAGCGCGAGCTGATTCTTCACTTAGAGCAGTTTTACGAGTGTACATATGAAGTGGATAACATAAAAAGTGTATAATCATTTTTGTATTGTTACACTCAAAAGAATAATCAAAATCCATCCGAAACTTAATCAAGCCAACATGGTGTCAATAGTACGGTAAATACGGATTTTCTTAAATTTAGTACAGAATGCTTGATTCAAGTACGGATTATTAAAAACCTAAAACCTTAGCTTTAGCTATATTCAATCTCATATATAATGCGAAAAACTATTGTTAAATTCATCATATTACAGCTATTTTATATGTTTAAAAAGCATATGCTTGTATACCAAAAATCCAAATATCTTTAAATTAACGTATTCTAAATGAAATTACCTTGATACTTTTTAGTGCTCAAAATTACCGTAAAAAAGGGTCATTACCGTACGGTTACTGCTGCTGGGGCATGCTGGCACTTCTTATCTTAAGTATTCCGAGTTTCCGAATTTCAATTACGAAACTTGTCTTTTAAATCACTGTCTAAGTGCATATACCAAACCCAAAATGTGCCAATGCAGACATATTCAGGGAATTTCTATAGATTGTTGGTTGCAAGCGCAAAAAAACGAATTGAGGGGACACATATGGATGTGTGGCAAAGTTTTTACAACTAAGGATCGTAGTTATGTTTATATTAAAAATGCACGCCCATATAAAAGTACCAGTATGAGTAAATATGGCGGTAAATACTGGGTAACAATTGTTTGAACAAAAAAAATAAAAAAATAAAAAATCTAACCATGAAATGAACTTTACAAAAATTTTTAGTCATCCTTTATTTAAGTACCCAGTGTCTGTCTGTAGTGAGGTACAGATTTGGTAATAAAAATAGAAGAGTTTAAACATTTTGGTGTGGTAATTGAAGTTTGCAAAGCACTTAATTTTATTTATTCTAAAATATTGGTACAATTTAAATTAATTTTAGGTATTGACGATCAACAACACTATCCCGTCATGTTAAGATCCATATATTTAACTCCAACGTAAAGTCAATCATTCCTTATGGTTGTGAGACTTGGAATGCAACACCTTCTGACCTGAGTGCAATGTAGGATTTTACGTAAAGTTCTCAAAATTTTTTGGCCGAGTACAATATCAAACTCAGGATATTGCAAGCAACCCAACAAAAAAAAAATAAAAAAGTTAAAATGGAAATCCGACGGCGAAAATGTAGTTGGATTGCTTAAACTCTAAGGAAAAACTCAGAGGATATGGCACGGACTGCAATCGAGTGTAACCTCCAAGAAAGCCGTAGAAATTAACGCCCTGCACATAACTAGAAGAGACAGGTTATGAAGGAGGAGCCACGAGAACATATGTGTTGGCGATCGTTTGCTTTTTTTATTTTTCGAATTTATTCTATGAGTTAAATTTCATTTATGTATTCTATAAAGCTTTTTGTAATACATAGTTATATTCCTTAAATTTTTTTTTTTTAGAAATGACTTTATACACTACCAGACTATTATATTGTATCTTCTTGTTACATTTTACCTTAGCTTTCCGTTGGATAGCAATGAAAAAAAAATAAGTAAGAAAAAAAAATTAAGGAATAGAACTATTACAAAAAGCTTTATAAAATACATAACTGAAATGTAACTCATAGAATAAATTCGAAAAATAAAAAATTTTGAATTTAATTTAATACATATTATGCATTAAATAGAAAATAGACTGTGTGATCATTTGATTAGTTTCTAGTTTAAGGAGATATTATAAAAAATCGTTTAGAAAAATAATTTAGTTTAAATGTTTAGGGTTTTAATTTTTCTTTTTTCTAGTTTTGATAGAACTTTACTTGTAAACCATACTTTCATTTATTGTAGATGTTGGAGAAATCGAGAGCAATCCACAATACAGAATATCAATTTTCTCAGTTATTTTCCTGTGTTTCTCTTAATTTTCAACACTTCTAATTGTTTCGGTTAATTCTTTTATAAAAATTGATATGAGAAGAAATAAATAACTAAACACAAACATATAAGGAGTAGGTGAAACAAAAAGTTGTTGTTATTTTAAATGAAGATCGCTGAACACCTTCTGTGTTTGTATGAAAAAATATTTTCAACACATTTCATTTGAATGTGCGACGAAACAAAAAATTAAAAACACAAAAAATATGTTATAGTACTACAAAAAATTAAAAATTTTGTTACATCGGTTAATCGACTGAAGTTAACCGATTTAATCGAAAAAGCCAATTTAAAATAAACCGATCAGTTAATCGGGTGGTAATTAATATGTTAACCGATTAACGGTTCCGTAAACAGTCGTTGAATGTACTCTTTACAAATTATCTTCTTCTCTGAAATCTCAAAAGCAGCTTAATTGTTATTGTTGTAAAGAACTGATGAATTTGTTCTACGATATGTACCGGCGGTTTCCTTAATTTTTGTGCGGACTAAAATCATCGTGTACGCTCTGTTATCTTTAGATTTACTGACATTGACTATTACGTGCTTAATTTTGCAGCGCTAGCTTGTACTTGAATTTGCCGATTAAGCTCCCAGTATAATTCGTAACTCGAGTTTTTATATTTGCGAGATTTTTTTTAAAGCGGTTGTATTTCCGGTATCATACAGTCTTTGCTATGTGGTCCTGTGCAACTTCCTAGGCTATTTTGTGCAATGGACTAAAAAGTATTTCTGATCTCCTTCCATATTTTGTCCGCATCCTCGCTATTAATGTTGTTCAGTTCTGTGTTGATATGATCATTTATATTTGTTTTAGTAGCTGGGCCATCAAGTTTTCCAAAGCCAAGCTTTGGTTTTTGTTTTTGCCTCCATTTAGCCATGATTTTAATGCACATATTTGCCATAAGGAGATTGTGGTCAGATGCTCTGCTTCTGGGTATGTGGAAGTCTTTGCTATTGAAGTGCAAAAACGTCTGTTGATAAGAATGAAATCAATTGAATTTCTTATAATAGTTCCAATTCCATCCTGGGGATTTCCAGGTGTAGAGTCTTCTTGTTGGCTAACAAAATAGAGTGTTTGGTATTTTCATTTTATATTCTTGGCAAAATTAATTAAGTCTGTCACCTCTCTCATTTCTTTCTAGGAGACCATATTGTGAATTGATTCCAGATACTGCCTCTCTACAATACAAAGTGTTTGGTATTTTCATTTTATATACTTGACAAAATGTAATTAGTCTATAACCTCTCTCGTTTCTTTCTTCCAGACCATATAGCCCAGTGATTCTACTCTACTTAATTTTGCGTTAAAGTCGGCTTAGATAATAGTTATTTCATGCTGCTTTGTAAGTTCCAGTAATTCCCCAATCTCGTCGAAGAACGGCTCGATCCTTTTCGTCATTACTTTTGTCTGACGGGGAAGCACAGATTTGGATAACATTAATGATAAGTGGCTTGTCCTCAATTTTTATCATCATGTCTTTGTCAGATTTTGGTATAAACCCAGTTATGCTTTTGGCTATTCGGTTTGTAACAACTTTTCCGATGCCACTTCTATGGTTTATATTCAGATTGTCTGAGTAGAAAATTTTCGGGTCATGTGATACAAATTCACCGCAGTCTGCGTGGTAGCACGTTTCACATATCTCAAGTATATAAATTTAGTGTCTAGTCATTTCAGTTAGGGTAAAGACTGCATACATTCCATGCACCGATGGGCATTCTTAGCGCCCTTGTGTTGACGGAGACTAGGGACCGTATGTTTTGATCCGTATTCATAATTGTAGGGTTTTCCGGGGATAATATTTCAGTGGTTTCGCGTTGCCTTCTAAAGATTTTGGAAATTTTCTTTTTTATGTTCAGCCACTCCTACTTGAGTTCAGAGGCCGTTGCAGCCTGTCACTGTGTGGTGTGATCAGTTCATTCCCCGGAGTTGTAATGTAGCTATTAGATATTCACCGTTCACTCTTCCCACGTTGCGTATTATTCTTAGCTTCGGCGTTCACCATCGACCTTACCGGCAAGGGTGGCCCTATCAGTGTGAAGATCGCTCTCAGGATATTCACGCTTAATGGCCGTACCCATCTCTTGAGGTGATAATCTATGAAGGAGGTATATATACATGCATACATATATACATTTATTTTTATAATTTTTTAATTCTTATTGCTTATACATCCAAGTCGGGTTCTATTGTTTAAAATATTTTTGAAATATACAGCACCGACGCTCCACTATATACCAATTATAAAAAATTTCAAATTTATTTCATGCCCAAGTAACAGTTTTCTTTACTGAATTTTAACTTTAATGCTGCGCAACGTAACTATTACTATTAACACTACTGTGGAACTAAAAAAAGAATAATGTTTGGTTAGCACCACTTGAATAGATGCTCTTCGCATACAATTGCATACAAATATGAGTTTATGTAAATAAATATAAAAATATATTTGTGAACGTATCCTTTGTTTAAGTGTGATAGTGTGCAAATGGTTTAAATGCATTGTGTAGTTTTATTTTTCTATTTCTTTCTTATTTTTTTACTGTTTACTTTAATTTTATTATAATCTTGCTGTTGTAAAAACGAAAAATACTTATATAAATAAACTAAGTTTCTGTGTGAGAGGGAGAGGCAGAGAAAAGAAAATGTCTAGCTTTATATCAGTGTGTATGGATGCATTTAGTAGTCTGAGTATACAATATAGATGTTGACTTTCTACTTACACCAGCATGATGTTGGTGCTAATGTGAAATAATTTCCTTTAGCATATCCGTCGTCGCATTTTCCAGAAATAAGCTTCCGTTTTTGTGTGTTTGTTGTTTCACGTTAAGTATGAATGAAAGCCAGAGTCAACAAAACAAAATATAGAAAAGAATAAAATGGCAATCAGTTAAAGGATGTTATAAGCTGTGTATAGAGAATTTTAAGATACCTTAAAGTGTACTTGAAACGATTTGGCAGTGATAAGGATTGTTCATTAAGTAGATTTTCAAGAATCATATTTAAAAGTTATTAGCACAGAATTGTCGCAGGCATGGCATAAACATTTTGAAATGCCAACAAAGCAAAAGGCAATGACCCAATATCATGAGCAACGGGGAAGAGTTTGTATAAATTTTTCTGGTTCGTACAAGGAAGATGAGGTCGCAACAAGTTTGTTCCGTTGTTATTCAGTATAAGCTCGTTCCATGATTTGCTTGCTTCGGTTATCTTTCTGTCCACTTATCGTTTGCACGTGTGACTGGGACGTCCGCTTCTTCAGCGACCATGCGGGCTCTATTCAACTACATTTCTGGCTATGTAATTGTTGGATCTGTGTTATGCATTACCAACCTAACTGCTGGTAACTTATTTTGATATGTTTGGGAGTATGACATGTAATTGCCCGCAGCTGTTGGTTACCAATTATGTTGGCCGGAATAAAAAAAATTAGGTCTCCGGGCAAAAAAGTTTTTGGATAATTGTCAGAGCATGTTTAAATGAATCTATCTTACCATTAATTCAAGACTATATACAATTTTTTAAGTACATATTTCAAAATCCTGGTAACACAATCTTAAAACTGTTGCAAATGAAACATTGTATCAATTCTGCCCTAAGATTTTTGTAAATCCTTTTTTAATGCTAAAATGGTCACCACTTTGTTTATCAGTGTAATTAAGTAGGTCCTCTTTTCCTTCACTTATTGTATTTGTATATATTTTAATTTTTATTTTCAGTTTGAAAATGCTTTCGAATAAATCCATAAAAATATTTTTTTTACATGGATTTTAACTTACTTTTAATTACAGTTATAGTTTATTTTAATTTTCTCCTTTTATTTTTGTTTTCTTATTTTTATTTCTTTTGTTTTGATAACTTTTACCAAAAATAAGAATAATTTCATAGTATATGTGCTAGTTTAAAATCAGTTTACCATTATGGCCATTTACACATTTTGCTCTTTTCAGAAAAATAATATAAATATTTAAAAGTTTTTTAATTTCAATTTCAAAGTTTGGAAGCAGTATACAACGTGTTGTATTTAATGTTTTTTTAAAAAAAAGCCATAACAGTTTTTGTTATTTTAGACGATTGAAAAATAAAAGCCATTTTTTAAATTGAAAACAGTTTATGTTGCAATAAAAGTTATTAATATAAAATGTAATAATGAAGGGATATTATTGTTACAGATTCTTATTATGGTATAAAATCCTGATTAAGCCATAATAAGCCATTTCTTTACACCAACGTTTTTTTAAATGGGTTCCGTATCACTATTTTACTAAAATGTCGGAAAAATAATAATTTCACCAAAAATCCTTGACTAGTGATCTTCGAAATAATTAAGTGCCTTGCGATTATGGATTTAATATGGACCAAGTCCATTGGAACTACATTTCGGGCTTAGGCTAAAGTAAGCACAACACATTTTGGGCTTACACCCAGAGAAAAACTATGTTTAAATATGGTCACCTCCAACAAAACTATTTTTAAAGAAAATTGTAAACATATTATGGTTAAATTTAACCATACTATTATCACCGACAACCATATTATGGTTAAATGTGTCCTCCATCAAGAAGGCACAACCATATTATGGTTGCCTCCGAACATGTTTTGGTCAATAATAACTAAAATATGTTTAACACTTATAATAGCATGGTTGGTTTTCAACCATATCTTGTTGCTCTTGGAGAAGAGGAAAATAATATTGTTAATTTAAAAACAAATTATTGTCATATTTAACCATAACATGTTTAGAGACAACCATAATATGGTTGTGGCTTCTTGATGGAGGACACATATAACCATAATATGGTTGTCAGTGATAATAATATGGTTAAATTTAAACATAATATGTTAAAAATTTTCTTTAAAAATAGTTTTGTTGGAGGTGACCATATTTAAACAAGTTTTTTCTTTGCGTGTAGGCTAAAGTAAACACAACACTGTTATACATTTTATCTTATAGTTTCTACTAATAATTATGGTCCATTAGAACCTCTCTCGATTTTGCGTTTAAGATTAAGTTTTTATAATGGTATTTCAAATTGAATTTCAGTTTTAGAGTTGGATCCTATGCATTTTTTCTGCCTCCGAAACTTTACAAGACAATTTAGATACATCACTCACGATATTATTACAGTAACGGACTGTAGGTTATTTAAGAAGTTCAGTCCTTTTTAAATAAATAAACATTTAATAATCTAATTTATTGTTAACTGCTTTTCACATTTAAGTGCACACTAATACGGATTTTCGGTTGCATTTAATATTGTCTGTTGATTAAGTAAAAGTATTCCGTATGTAAAATGATATAAAAATGATATTTTACACAACTGTAAGTTTACTTAAAAGCCGATCTACTTATTTTGCATTTAAGTTTAACGAAAAGTTGATTTATTTTTTACTGTCAAAAATTTAACGGCGAATTCCGTAAAAAATGAACCAAAAATTCCGTAAAAACAAATGAATTTTGAGTTATTTTATATAATCCCTACCGCAAATTTGTTTCAATTGTTCCAGCAGACTGGTCCTGGGATTTGTGAAAATACAACAAGTACAAAAAGAAAGAACTCACGACTAGTGAAAGGAGAACCAAACCTTTAACTGGTTTATGAAGAACCAAAAGTAAGAAAAAGTAATTAATTACAGTACAGTATTCACCGGCGGTATAACACATTTTTTTTGCGACTTTCTTAAATTTGCTTACTAAATTTAGTTCTAGCTCTTGTTTTATTTAAAAACTACTACATTGTATTGAAATAATACTAAATTGTAGTAACTAACAATAAACACGTTCATTGAGAATAGACGTATGACTTGTCATATGGTGGCCGTTAGGTGTCAATTGACCCCCTCCAATGACAACGACATGTAAAAGTGACAGGTCACATTCATATAAAGTGAACCGGTCCCTGCCACCAAATACCTATCACGGGACTACTTTGGTGTCAGTTCGCTTCCCTCTAGGGATTTAACTATCAAAAAATTACGCAAAAATAAATGAATTTCCAGTTATTTTATATAATTTAACTACCAAAAAATTAATTTTTAGTTATCTATTTATAGCTCTGTGGAAAACAGTAAGTGTAAAAACCAATTTGGTTGCTTTGTGTAGAAAATTCCCATATTCTATTTGTTTAAATTATTTAGTTAAATACATAAACTTAAAAGTAAATTAAAATGATTGCGAATAGCATATCGGTTATGCTACTGGTTTCCTATAATTGAGAGTTCTTCGGTAAACAAAGTGGTCAGTACAAAAAAACTAAAATAAAAATGAACAACGGGGCAAGAAAATAATAATATTCTCATTAGAAAACCGAGCAGACAGGTGTCTGGTATTTTTTAGAAATTCGGGTAAAACCTGTATTATGTATTTAAAATAACCGATATTACGGAATTCGTCTGAAAAGTCATTTGTTTTTACGAAATTCGCTGTTGAATTGTTGACAGTAAAAATTAAATGAACTGTTAAAAATAAATGAAAAATATGTAGGCCGGGTTTTAACTGAATATTCATTTATTTTAAAGATAGATATGAAGTAGGCCATACGCACCGCGACCCAGAGGTTCTTTTGTGCATCCTGTGTATATCTCAGGTTCAGGCTGCGTATAAAGCCCTGCCCGGTGAAAGATCGTAGATTTCAACTGGGCACATTATTTGCCCCCGGAAAAATTTCCGCCTGGCAGTCCCCAAAGCGAGACAGCAGCAGATGAGATGTTCCGACGTTTCGTCATCCACCTCATAAAATCTGCATATATTGGTACCAATAACGACGAAGGGCTCAGGGCCTACAAATGGGCGAAGAGCGCCCCTGTTTGCTAAGCATTCAGTCCTTTCGTTGCACGCATGGCCGTCATGGCCGGGTACCTAAGACAAATTCAATACGTTGTGCTTCCCCAGATCGTTCAGAGATACAAAACAGTCCATGACCAACCTGGACTTCACCTCTAAAGACGATAGTGATCTAAGAGCGGCCTGGCTATCCGACATTATAAATATCCTTATGATACAAAACAAGTAAAAAATTTGTTTTTAAAAGTTTATTAAAAACGATATGTTTATATTATATTAAAAAAAAAATCAACAATAAGGTAAAATAAAATATAAGATCAGTTCCATATAAATTAAAATAAAAATCTTTTTAAATAACGTTTTGGTTATAAAAATAATTTTATTTATTTTTAATGTTTTTTTTATTTGAAACAATTTATTTCACTACATCCCACTACATTTCGACCAAAAAAAAACATATGCAATTGTTAACAAAATTTTGGAAGAAGGAATATGCTTCACTAATTTTAAAATAAAGTTATGAATTTTAGTCGAACTGTTTGGGTTTTAATCTAAAGATACATATACATATAATTATTCTGGTTTAAGTTGATTACAGCTAATTTTTTTATTTAAATTATTTTTATTTAGAAAGGAATTTTAAAGCTTATAACAATGGAAAGACAAAAATATTTTTGGCTGCACATACATACATACATATGTACCTTCAGTCGTAAATGCGATAATGCCACAATTTTTGAAATTAAGTTTTTGATGCAGTTCATTAGAGTAAACAAAAATACATCGTTTGCGGAAAAAATACAAATATTTTTTTCTAGTTCTTGTTTTGCAACGATATTTAAAAGTTCTAAGTCCAAAAATGCTAAAGAAAAAGCGCTAGGGCCCATTAAAATTTGAAAATTTCAAAAAAATTTTATTAATATTTGTTAATAGTCAACATTGAAATAAATAAAATAATTTTATAGTATATTTTATTTTTTGCAAATTGACATACTAAAATGTACATTAAAAGTATAAAATATATAATAGAAAAGGTGATAAATCATAAAAATCTACGTAAAACATAAATGTTTCCAAGCCAATAAAGAGTCGGCAATGAAGCAAAACTGGATTTACAGACTTAAAATATATTCAGAACTAAAGACCTTAGAAAGTTTTTCTCTCTCCTATAAAATTTATACATTGGACTACATCCTTTTCGACTGAAGGCAATGATATATACTTATATAGGTACATTATATTAAAAAAAAATTACGGACTCACCATTGTTTCACTCATTTTTATGTATTTTTGTATATCAAAGAACTTTTCTTATTAATGCACTTAAAATTTGACAGTATATAATTCTTCTTTGGTGAACTTTTACTAGACCAATACATATTTTCATATGTATATATGGGAAGGTAGAATGCATATACTAAGGCTTATTAATAATTCAACCGCTCGCATTTTCAACCCAAACGTTTATTTTTCGGATAAAGATGTCACTAGAGATTCTATAACAAACAAAAAAAAAAAAAACTTGATGGGATTTCCAAAAATTTTGTGTATTATCGAAATAATATTGTTATAATTTAGGAGGGGGAAAGGAAATACCACCCTAAGGTTTAATGCTGGCAAATTCTAATAATTTTTACTACTCAATAAAAGCCAATGCCAATAAAATGGCAAAAGATGCGTTTTTTAAATCAAAAAAAGTATTAACCAGCCACGACATTAATCTTCAAACTAAATTACAATTTATCAACCCCTATGTATGGTCCGTTCTAATATATGCAATGAAGGTATGGACCATAAAAGAAATAGATATAAAGAGGCTAAAGACTAAAAATGCCATGGACGAACTTAATATCAAATAGCGAAGAACTAAGAAAAATACACCGCGATTAAGAGCTCCTAGTCACTATAAAGAAAAGGCCACCCCTAGAGGTAAGCTAAGTGACACCAAAGTAGTCCCGCGACAGGTCTTTGGTGGAAGAGACCGGTTCTAGTTCTAACAATTTATACGAATGGGACCTATCACTTTTACATGGGGATGTCATTGGAGGGGCTCAATTGACACCGAACAGCCACCATTTGATAGGTCACATATCTATTCTCAATGAACGTTTTTTGTTTTAGTTACTACAATGGAGTATTATTTCAATAAAACAAGTCCTAGAACCAAAATTTTTGAAAGTCCTACTACTGTAATTTATTACTTTTTCTACCTTTTAGTTCTTCATATACCAAGTAAATGATTAGTTCTCATTTTACTGGCCGTGAGCTCTTTCTTTTTGTACTGGTTCTATTTTCACAAATCCCAGGACCAGTCTGTTTGAACAATTGGCACAAATTTCCCGCAGGCATAAGATGAGACCCCCAAAATATAAACTAATACAAACCATTTCACTAGCAAAAATTGAAGGAAGGCCTACAGGAGGAAGGAGGGAAACTACATGGCTTAATAACATTATGGTGTGGACCGGTATTCGAGAGGTATTCGAGGCGAGGAATATAAATTCTTTTGCAGATATATTGAGAAATTTATCAATTTTTTTTAAATATAAGCTAATCTAATGCAATTATAATTATATGGCCAAAAAGAATAATGGGCAAATAAAGAAGAAGATTAATAGTAATTACAGTTCTTGTGGGCACCCAATACTTTTCGCGGATCAGATCTAGTGTTTCCATTGATCTCTGTGAAAAACTCAAGTACTCTAAAAATAGTATAAATACTCGATACTCAGTACCCACTACCGAATAATTTGCCAGCACTACTTTAAAAGATTTATTCGACAAATTTGCAGTGACATTATGTATACAGTAAGTTTATGTTTTGTATAAAAAAAATCTTTATGGGTTCACTATTTCTAGGCAACGACAAATGGCAGCCCCATTATCCTAGGACGTGCTACAGCAGACAAATCATCTATTTAGGTGGAATAGCAACCGATTAAAGAAACTGATACAAAATAAAATAGACTGACCGATACTCCAAGAACCAGGACAGTGCAATCTTACAATCTTATACTTATCAACGAAACTGTTAGAAGGCAAAATAACAATTGGTGCGTTCGAGAACACAAAAGTTTTTACTATTTTTTTACTAAACGTTACTGCATTTAACTAAGGCCCTAATCATGTACAACACAACGCAACGCCAAAGAATAACATTGAAAGCACAAACAATTTCATAAATATTTTGTAATTTTGTTGTTGCTTCCTACAGCAAAACTGTTACGAATCATGATATTTATTATTGTCTGTCCATAATTTAATATATATAGGTGTTGCTGTTTGAATAACCCAGTTAGCATTTTCAATCGTGAAAGGGTCCACTGGGAATCTTAAGACGAGCGATTCTGATCGCCGGCGAGCGTATTTTTAAATCATAGAAGATTCTTCACATAGGAGAAACTGTTACACGAGCTGATTCCTCTGTGAGATTATTCCAAAACACAGCGAAAGACGTTTCATTTGATTGTGGAGGGAACCGTTTGCGATGTGTGTTAAAATTATGTTAAGAATTTTCAACAATCGTATAAGGCTCATTTAGTCATTATCTTACAACTCGGGAAATGCTAAATCTTAAAATTGTTGTGTGATTCGTACAGAGAGTCTCAAAAGTTTCAATCGATGATGGTTTGACGAAGGATAAACAAAGTGTAACGTTGTTGTTTTGTACTCTTGAAAACAGGCATTAAAGGATTTTAATTAAGAACGTGAATCTTAAACATTAGATGATTACAAGACGGAAAAAGTAGATGTTTAACTATTGTTACTCGTGAGATTCTATTATGAGTTGT
The DNA here is from genome assembly GCA_943735925.1 of Pollenia amentaria. Lineage (NCBI taxonomy): Eukaryota > Metazoa > Arthropoda > Insecta > Diptera > Polleniidae > Pollenia > Pollenia amentaria. The sequence continues at coordinate 218,881,971 of OX031007.1, read as the reverse complement.
TTATTAAACGCAATCGTCCAACAAACAGCATAGCTGGGAACATTCGACATGAAGAACTCTTATATGTTTTTCGGGTCCATAATTGGTTGGTGTTGATGTTGGAGCTATGAGGCAGAACATGAATAAACTCTTGGCCGGTACAATTTGCCGAGACCTTGACATAATCTCGGAATGGAGGTCGACTTAAATGCCCAAAAGACCTAATGTAACATGTATAAATGGGTGGTATAACTATTAGGGTATTCATTCGGTTAATCGTTATTCGGTTAACCGATTAATTACTACCCGATTAACTAATCGGTTAATTTAAAATTTAGTATTATTACATAATTCTTTGTGTTTTTAATTAATTGTTTCGTCTCATATGCAAAAGGTATGTGTTTAGAAAATATTTTTCCATACAAATAAAGAAGGTATTAAGTGATCTTCATTTTAAATAAGTGTTTGCTGTCAACAGCTTTTTGTTTCACGTACTTTTTATATGTATGCGTTTAGTTATTTGTTTCTTCTCATATCAATCTTTTAACAGAATTAACCGAAACAACTAGAAGTGTTAAAAATTTAAAAAAATTAAAATAGGACTCTAGTGACAAAATGGAAGATTTTATATGTTTAGAAAAATCCAGGAAGAGGACTGAGAAATCTGATATTCCGTATTATGGGTTGCTTTCGATTTCTTCAACATCTACGATAAATGAAATAATTTTTCAAAGTCAAGTTTTAACAAAACTTAAGAAAATAAACGCCTTAATAACCAAATTATTTGTGTAAAAGATTATTATATAAGATTTTCTAATAAAATGGTCTTATAGCTTTATGATATGTATTTATTAAATTAATAAATTAATTGATTAATACATAATATGTATTAATTAAAAAATATGTATTACATATTCATTAATTAATCTTTTGTTTGCTCGTTTTAGTTCAAGAATTGTTATGTTTTGCACAGAAAACATTATTAAATTTCTCCAATCAACAAATTTTTTCTGAATTCATAATATCAAGCAAAGAAGTTGTTGATTTTGCACCTATTACCAAAATGATTATATTAATTATTAAAAATTTTAAAATTTTGAAAAAATATTTTCAATAAATGATAATTTTAATTAAAAAAGTGATCAAAAAACTTTGCCATTTCAAACAATGTGTTAATTTATTTAAATAAATATTGACAATTCCCAACAACAATTCTATGTATTTAAATTATTTTATTTTAAACGAAAAAAGTCAATTAAGGTTTTTTGTTATTTAATTAAAATTTTAATTGAAAATTTATTTCAAAACAACTAAAATGTTAATTAAATCAAAATGAAATTTTTAATTTTCTTTCAACTAAAAAAATAATTGATTCAATTATCACATTTATTAAATTTTAATACTTTTTATACCATTTTTTTAATTGATTATAAATACAATTTTTTCTGTGTGGTTTGTTTTACTAATAAACTCCAAATAACAAATAATTTATGCATTTTATATTGAAATTATTTAATTTATAAAAAAAACTTTGTTAATCGGTTAACCGATCAAAAACAAAATTAACCGATTAAACCAAAACCTCGGTTAATTAATCGAGCGATTAACCGATTAAAGCAAAAGCCCGATTAAATGAATACCCTAATAACTATTGAAAAATTCGAATCTGTTGATGTTATTGGCATGAAAATACAATGCGATGTCCGATGGACAAAACGCATTCATATTCCTTGGATTTAATAAAACAGTGTATGAGATTTGTGTGGCCGTTAACTGTATGTAACGTATTTTTTTCTATTTTCCCGTTCTCTCACCCGCCAATTCGTAGGGTATTGATATCGGCGATACTTCACGTTTGCCGATATATCGGCATAGGCGATATTTTACTGTCGATACGCCGATACTTTTGTATAGTTTTTTGAACAAACAATTTAATTTTCAATTTAAATTTCAAATAGTATTTACACCACTTCTATCCGACCGCGAATGGAATACAACTCTTTTGTGTGAGCCGGTGCTTCAAAGTCTTTTTCGGAGCTTCTTGACCGCGTGCAGGACAGGTCGAAGGTTCTTATTGGTGACAGTAGGTTATCCAATCCTACTGACTCGCTTGAGCACCATCGTAATCTATTAGCCTGTTGAATCATTACTACAATGGAATGCGTTCTGATGAAATTAGGGATCTGGTTCTCGGAACCCTTACATTTGTTCGTCATATACGTTTTTCGCCAAGAGCCAATCCTATTGTGATCGATTGGCCGTTGCATCGTAAAACGCATTACAGAAAGATTATTTTTTTGGCCGATCTGTTCGTATGTGGATTAACCTTCCTGCTGTAGTCTTCACTCTCACTTTTACCACGAATAAGTTCAAATAGAATGTTCACAAGTACTAGTCCCTCTATCCTCCTTCCCATAACCTAATTTCCTATTTCCAACATACTACAATGCATAAATAGGGGTCATCCCCTGAGTGCTGGTCCTAACAAAGGAAAAAACACGCTTAAATAACCCAAAATTCCGTCTTAAACGTTTTTTTTTTTGTTTTCTATTGAAAATATTTTTGTTAACTCTTTTTCCTTTTATTTTCTTATTCAATTTGAAAACTCAAAAATAAATTAATTTTACATGCGTATCGCACTGGTACCTCTAAAGGGAGTAAGCTCAAAATTTATAAATTTTCAGCAGAGCAAAAAACTGTTTTATTTTATATGTACTCTTATATCATAAAGGGGGATACAATTGCATTTTGATTTTTTTTTTTTTTAACCCGAGAAAATGATGTACGATTTTTTACAGTGGGTAGATACACTGTTCACTGTGAGTACTTTACATCGATTTCTTACATAAAGTGAAAATTGAAAAATGTATATTTTTAAAATTCTTTTTGTATGTCAATACGGTCGCAACTGTGACAATACGGTCTTAATTAACGTACGACGTAGATACGCTTAAAATGTTTTAATTTTATTACCGTTCTTATCGAACAGCTTAAGGGCCTTCTAGAAGGCATTCGTATTCCTTTCTTTACCCGCTGGGCTACGGGTAATTGGGTTTCTACGGTAAACTAGAAACTTCTTAACAAAATCTTATTACTTTCACTTCATAATTCAACAATAAATGAAACGATTTCAAATAACTTTCAACTTCTCAATATTTATCTGCTACTCAATATCTACCAATATCATTAAAATTAATCTCTAGTATGTTTTTAAAAAAATTGTGTATGGTTGTCTGTATGTGTTTATACTTTACCCAGAACAGTTTATTGATACTTCACAAACATCTTGTGCAGCGTGATCAATTTGGCAAGAAATTAAATAATTTTAAACCAATCAAGGAATCCAATAAGATTATCTCAATAACACGAGAGTAGCAAGTTCATGCTTTCGAGCTTGTTTAAATATTCGTGTTAAAACAAGTTGTAATGGTTATTGGATAGATACTAAATATGATAAAATAATTGAAATAATATGGCAAGTGGAGCAAAACTTTATCTTCTACCACTCGAAAGATTGTGATTTTTCTTTTTGTTGTTGTTATTTTAATAATTTTTTTTTTCCTTCTACCTTATCATTCGAATGTCAATACCAGTTATAAATGCTGCTACGACCAATAGCAATAATACTAATAATAATAATAACAACAAATTCCATCATACAAAATATACGCTGCTTCTGCAGATTCCATAGTTTTTTTTTATTAAACTGTTTTATGTAGCTGAAGAATTTATATTTAGTTTGGAATATAAGTAAAATATTTCTTTCCACTTATATTGATTTAACAGTTTATTACAGGTAACATCTTGTTATGTTTCCCCATTCGTTCAAATGTTGAAAAAAGGATATTGAGTGAAGTTCAAAGAAATAGAGCAAAAATGCAATTGCTACACCTACTTTAGGATAAGCAAGATATAAAAAGCACATTTTTGCAACAGAATTTCTATAAAATTTGCACAATAAGACGCAGTCGAACTTAAAGTAAAAAAAAGATATTAAACACTGCAGGATACAAGCACAACAAACGAAAAAAATGAACAATTTTGTTAGAAATGTTGTGTATTTGTTAAGAAGGTAGAAACAAATCTATATACTTACAAGAATTTTTCTTCACATTTTTTTTTATCTTCGTTGAAAATATTCTCCATATTTCAAATAAATATAAACAATTTCATATTTTTTCCTATAAAAGGAATAAGAAAGGATACCAAGCTGAAGAGCTAAAAGGAAGTCGTGGAGACTGGGGTCAAAATTGGAAAAAATCGAATAAAAACTAAAATACACAGAAATAATACAAACAGCAACAACAACAAAATTGTATTACAATATAAAGAAATAAAATCTCATCAAATTTATCGAAGCGTTCGAGTGCAGACAACAAAATCTGTAAATAGCATTTACACAAAATATCTATGTATGTATGTAAACAGTACATGTGTACCAGTGCAGGCAGAAGTAACAGGCACTAAAAAATATTGGCTAGGAACAAAAGATGAAATGCTATTAATAAAACTGTGAATGTAAAACAAAAAGAAAACAATGTCGATTTTACCACAATCGCTCAAAATCCTTTACTCTGGCTGAAACGTGGTTGGTCATTTAGTGAAGTTTTTAGGTCCATAGATGGGAGTAGTACACTAATTATGCAGTTTCAACTCACAGTTAGTGATAGTGCAAAATTATTGCCATAATTTTGTTGATGTTGAGTGATGAATTGAAAATAAGCAGCCTCATTAAACACAAGTGATAGTGATGTTAAAAAATTCTGCACTCACAAATAAATAGAGTGATTTAAGAAAAAGCAATCATCAGTTTATTGCAACTTTTTTGTTCTTCACTTATTTGAGTGCAACTTAAAATGTTGCACTAAATTTACAAACAAAAAACTTGGTGTTTAATGATTAAAGCCATGAGATATTCCTTAATTGACAAAATTCCATGTTATTTAATTGCCTTTGCTTATTCATATCATAACTATGCGCATCAACAACTATGCGCATTCAAAATTTTTAAATTTTAGTGAGAGTCTGTTTATATATATGCAGCATTGTTGATTGCAAGTACAAATTTTGCACTATTTGAATTGATTGCAGATTTTATGCATTCAATCACTCTTAGTCATAGTGAAAATATTTGCCACTCGATTTTTTTTAGTGCTAGTGAAAAAATACCAATCATCACGAAAGCTAGCAAAAAATAGTACAAAGTAATTTTGTTGCTGTTTTATTAAGTGATAGTGCAATGATGAGTTCAATCAATATTTAGTGCACTACCCCCAACTATGGTTTGGTACAGTAATCGATAGTTTTAGCACATATAAGTTTTCGACCTTGCTTCTACCATTTAACTACTTTTATGCTAAAGTCCTTGTTCCCACATAAGTATTGAGACTTAACTCTTTTGCATTCTTGGGTCAATATGACTTTACTTTGAGCACACTTTTTCCATATTATATTTTATCCCAGTCGGGAATATAGAGCTTCTACAAGAATATTCCAACATAATCTATCATCTTACAAAAGCAGCCCACATGATATATCAAACAGACTTTGAGAAGAAATTCAAGGTCATATTTCCATCAAGGCGGGAATGAAGAAGGGGACTCCTGGTTAATGAATATTGCACTAGAGCTTACACGGATGGGCCAAAGATGGCCTGGCTGTTGGCTCTGAGGTTATCTCGGAAGATTTGCAAATAATTCTCTCTTTCCGTCTTCGGGATGAAGCAAGCGTATTTCAGGTTTAAATACTGGCGATAAGAGAAGCATGTACAGGGTGGGGCACAAGTCACGAAGGGGCCTAAAAAATATTACGAAGGGGTTTAAATTGTTGCACTAACTAAAACCTTGTATGGAAAAAGATGAAAATTTCTCTTTAATATTCTGCGTAAAGACCTCAGAGACTTATGCAGCAGAGCACCTTCGAGTTTATGTTTTAGAATTATTTTCAACACTATCCTGAACGCGTTGAATATTTGCTTAGCTTATTATAGTATCTGTTCTTCCGGTTCGAAGGTGAATTCCGCACAGTAAAATAACTACGACAGGCTCCTTGAGTTTGAATTGTTGATCGATGATGTTCAAAATAAAGTTTAATGATTTTGGTTCGCTGGATAACGTTGTCCTAAAAAGGAAAAAAATATATATTAAAAAAGTTATTCATTTTTCAAATACCTTTACGACTTTTGTCGCACCCTGTATAACACTACATCACAGGAACATTAAGGGCAGAATTGGTATTTTTGTTGATAGCCAGATCGCTCTGATGTCCAATGTAAGGAAGAAATATCTAGGCTGGGCAGCCTATGTGACCTTACTTTAATTAGGGTCCCTGAGCAAGACTGGAGCCGCGTTCGATATTAAGCAGGGTGTGCCAGTCGCAGCATCTCCTGGAAATGTAAGAAGCGAAATCTTCAGACACTATTTGGATATTGGTAATAATAGATGGAGAAAACTGGGCTACCAAGGTAAGGTGGCACACATACGACAAGATTCGCTCTGAGCGACTTCTTTTCTTCAACTGTAAGGCTATTTCGAGATTAATTTACGTAGTCACTGGTCACTGGACGATCGATAAGCACGCCATGAGACTCCCCTCTAATCAATGCTGCCACAGCTTGAGAGAAACCGAAACTATGGAGACAGTATTTCATCTCCTATGTGATTGCCCAGTGTTCAAGTCAACACGACATTTGAAATTTTATTTGGCCATAATATTCTTCATACTGTCTTAAGCATTTGTTTATAAATACTTCTCACCAGTATATGTTCTATATTATTGTTCATTAGCCAAATTTCTCTCCCATACAATAGCATAAATTTCACGCAAATATGCGAATTTTCGTGTTTAGCGATATTTGTGTTGAGCGCAAGGTTTCATTTGGACGGTCAAATGCAAATCTGGCTTTTCTTACCCTGTTGCGCACACCGGCATCCACTCAATTTTCCACTAACTCTATGCAACTCAAATATCAAAAATTTTTCACATAGTTGATGGGCATTTTCGACTATTAAGTGGCCATCGCCGTTATTATTCGTGCGGATTTCTTACGTTTTTTCCACATTTATTACGAGGATAACGTTTTCTGACAGTACAATCAAATCGTTGAGTTTGCCTTGCACTTCAAGAAAGTTGTGTGCCAAAAAGCAAATATAATCGGAAGCTACAAGTCTTCTAGCCTTTTATTGAAGCTCCGAACAATGCACCTATTTTTTACGCAATTCAATTTCTCAACAACTGCTAAGCCGATTTTAATAAAATTAAGCCGTTGGAAAGTTCAAGAAGTGAAGCGAAACTTGCAGAAGTATATTTATCGACCCAAAAGTTACAGATTTTTGGAAAAACGATTTTCAGCCACTGTGCGGTTTTCTTATATTTTTTTGCTGGTAAGGCGGAACGCTCTAGTGAACATGTGTGTTTGCAAGAAAAAAAATGAAATAGAAAGTAGATTAATTTTTAAGTTGCTTTTCAGGCAAACTTGAAATGCATTTTTACCACTTTTGGGCTAAGAATTAAGAAAACAATATATATGTATTGTGCATATCTGCACAAACAAACTTTTTGAACCACATGAATTTCAATAATATATTATATCTGGCAGAGTACGACATAAATGTATGCCGTATTTATATATTAGATAAAAGTGTTCCTCTTGGCTTCTAGTTTTAATACTAATATTTTTTAGAAGAATTTTCTTTGCTTAAACATTATTCGAAGATGGTTAAATTATGAGAATTTTGGTTTGTTATAAATTTGTTGCTGGAGTTATTAACATCAACGTTACAGGTTTATTTATCAGTTATATTATAGCAATCGATTCAAGACCGACAATTTTTCTTTGAACATTTATTTCTTATATATTTTATCTTTAATTATCTATCTCTATTTTTTTAAATTTTATATAATACTAGCGAACCCCTTGCACACTTCGTAGTGCAAAAAAGAAAATAAAAAAATCAATTAGAATTCATTTAAATCAGTGATAAATTGCTATATATATCAAGGCTATTTTTGTTGAATACATATCTTGCAATATTATTGTAGGTAACATTTAATTTTTGAAAGTCGACACTGTCACAATTTGCAAAAATTTCACATCCGTATAGCAGAACAGGAATCAAATACGTTTTGGCTAACAGCATTCGTATTCTAAAAGGTGTTGAACTTTTTACAGCCCATAAATTTCTCAGCATTCCGTATACTTTTCCAACGACCGAGTTTATATGATTCGACCCAGTTAGTTGACTGTTAAAGGTAACGCCGAGATTTTTTGATGTGCTAACTAGGGCTATAGCATTGTTATTAATTTTTATTTCAATATTATCGTGAAGATCTCTCGAATTTTTTGAAGATTTAGATAGAAAAATACATTTCGACTTAAGGGAGTTAAGGAATAATCCATTTTCCAAGGCCCGATTATAAATTCTATTTAAATCATCATTTATATTGCAAACACATGATTGCACATCAGCTAAACTAGCACTACTATATAGCTGAACATCATCAGCATACATATGTACCTCGCTACTTTTCAAAACGTCTGGTAGATCATTAATGTGCAAACAAAACAGAAGAGGTCCAAGGATTGATCCCTGTGTAACACCTCTGACGACTGTGAGAGGATTCGAAAATTTACCATTATAGTGTACAATTTGGGATCTGTTATCGAGATATGATGATATAAGCTTGCAAGCGGAACTAGAAAAGTTGAAAAGTTTTTCAAATTTTTTTGCAAGAATACCGTGATCGACAGTGTCAAAAGCTTTACTGTGATCCAATAAAATTAAAAATGATACATAATTGCGATCAAGTTTCATCCGGAGAGATTCAACTACATCTGCCAATGCTGTTATACAAATTTTTCCTTTCCTAAAGCCAGATTGTTTTTCCGACAAAAGGCTTTTGATGTCCAAGTAATCATTCATTTGCTTGGACATTAGTTTCTAGGGTTAGGGTTATCTAGAATTTTGCAAAACGTTTTTTGTTTCTTTTCCGTTTAGAAAAAAAAATAAGTTTTATACACATTTGGTTGGATCAATGAAACCCAACTGAATTTTTGGCCTACAATAAAGAAATTTGACGTTTATTAATCTTTGGCTTTTTGCCTCTATTACTTACGGCTTACAACTTAAATAAAGTTTAGTTGATATTTTGCAATTTTTATTATGGCTTACAATATAAGAGTCGGGCTATTTCTAAAATATATTTCACCTTTTTTAGTTATACCTGGTATCCGGCAAAAATTCGATCTTGATAGACCTTCTGAAGTCTTCGAGATTTCTTGAAGCCGAAGGCTGACTAGAGTTCCCGGTGAGTAGTCACCGAACTTACTATAGGTTGAGGCCTCCGTATGCGCTTGCGGGAAATGCTTCCTATCTTTCAAGCGATTGCCTATGCGGAAGTTTAACTTTTCTACGAAAGCTGTTTTTCATAGAAGATGTTCTCCGGCACATGGGTCGTGCTTTTTCTAAAAATTAACTTGGAGAGATACTTTCGGGGATCATGAAAATCCCACTAAAGGGCTAATTTTTCACCACTTGTGGGAGAGTTTGGCCTGTGGGAGCACTATCCCTAGGTTCTGCCGCTATTCAACAGCAGCTGCGGCTTTAAACAAGGAACGCGTATACAAATTTGTCCGATTATATACTCAAATTTACTACGTGGGTGTAATGGTGTGTCCCACACTTGGGGGCTGTTAGTTAACGCATTGTTTGTCCCCTAGTGCTCATGTTAATCTTTTCCACATCGGTATATTGTAAACTGGTATAACCGGCTAGCATATGCTGCTTGTTACACTGATCGAAAGGGCGTCATAACGATGGTGTATTTTAACATCAGTGCGATGAAAAATATCTTCGTTTTTGACCTCGTTTGTGATGTTAGCCTTAACATCACTTGGCCAAATGGTCATCATGTTCATACATTTAAATTATGTCATCAATGTGATGACACATTGGCATGACAGAAATGACGAATAGGAGTCGGTTTTATAAAGCATGTCATACGTGCGATCACATACTGTAATCAAATTTAATCATTGTAATTTACCTTAAGTCAAATTGAGATAAAATCATTATTTACTTACCCGTTACACATGTTTGTTTCACTTTTGTTGTTTTCCGCTCTATGTTAACTGAATAACTCTCAATCATATTAAGTAGCATGCCCGATATGGTTTTCGTAATAATTCTTCTTTAAAAATTTTATGTATTCAAATAAATAATTAAAAAAATTGAATATGGGAATTTTTGTTTCTAATTTAATATTTTAAACATGAAAATAATGTTTATAATATATTATGGCATGATGTAGTATGTCATTGCACTGCGACAGCTTGTCATCGCGGGACGCCATGATATATTATGTCGTTGCACTGATGACAGTTTGTCATCGCACTAAACAGCATGATCTATTATGTCATTGCACTGATGATAATTTGTCATCAGCGATTGGTGTCACATTTCTGATGTTAGGGCATCATCAATATGAAGACGCATTTTTCTATGAGTGTAGACAATTATGTTACAACTTCTAAAAGAATCTTCTGATGCTTATCTGACGAGTAACAATAATAAAAACATCAACATTTTTTATTATTTTTTTATACATTTTCTGACACGTTTGTCTCTTTAATCTTGGAATGAACCTTATCTGACTCTCTCAGTTACTGAGCTACCTTAATAACAGCGTTTTTACAATATGCTTGTGTAACAGTTTCCTGTGCGATTATCAACTGCGCTCGTCGACGATCACCAACGCTCTTCATGAGATTCCCAGTAGACTCTTACACGATTGAAAATGCAAGCTGGGAAGTATGATAAAAATTTAATTGTAGTAAATAAGTAAGATATTGGTTAAGCAGGCGAATGTCTACCTTGAGCATTAACGTCTTAATATTCTGATTTTATTTTTTCAAAAACGAAATTACTTTTTCACTTAATTGTGCAACTCTGGATTATACAATACAACAAATACGAGTATTTCCTTATTTGAAAATACAGACAGGATATAAAAGCATACGTTGACATACAAATAATACTCGTACATATCTGTATATGTAAACATACTTTGTAGTAATGCTTGAATTTGGCAAAAGTTTACCTCACAAAGAAAAAAAAGAACTAGTGTCAATTATTAACATTTACCCAAAAAAAATTTTTTTTACATGTTCCTATCTATTTAGACTTTTCTCCAGCAGTTGTAGTTCAATATTTATGTCCTTACAGTGCTGTCTCTCTCTCTCTCTCTCTCTCTCTCTCCACCTGTTTCCATGTTTGTGTACGATTTTCCATTTTACTCTATATAATCAATTTCATGTCACGTATTTAGCCAAAGAATGAATTCATTTTTAGTTTTCGAGATTGGTATGTAGTCAACGCTAAAAAAATATATTTCGTTTAAATATATTCATTCAAACTATCTATATTTTTATCCCTCCATCTATTTATCCATATATTGTAGGTTTTGAAGAAAAAATCTGTACGATTATTTTTTGTTGTGTCTTGTTACTACAATCTATTTTGCCATCTTTTACTGACAATAACTGCATATTATCGTTTGTAAAAAAAAATAACCCAGCAAAAGTTTTTTAGAAAATTTTAAAAATAAATGTCTTAAAAATTGTCAATGCATTTTCCTTACCAACTGTTTAGAAACGACTTAAACGATTGCTGGGTTTTAAATGTTCAATGTACAAGTTCCTTTCCTATATGTAATGACGAAGCTTTTTATTTATACATATGTATGTATATATAAAGAAGGAAAGGAAAATAATAGTAACACCATTATCAAATAGTCTAGTTACGTTAAATGTTTATTAGGTTATAATATCTATATATAAGGATGAAAAAGGATTTAAGGTAATCGAGTGTGATTGATGTGGATATATTAATAAAACATAAATTCGGGTGTCTAAGAGTTTCAAAATTTTTACTCTGGTACATTGTGTTTTGCAAGAATAAAGATAAAAGAAAATTAAAGAGCTAACAAAATGCATATTTATATATTTAGCATAGAAATAGCAAATAGACAAAAATTTATATAAAAAGAGTTAAAATATGAATTTGTATAAATCATCTAAATTTATATAAAAACAAGTAAGAAAGTAAAGTCGGTCTAGCCCAACTTAATGATACCCTACACCACGGTATATGATAACAAATTTATGAAAGTGTACCTATTTGGGACCTATCTTTGAAAAATGCAAAGCTAATGTGGCTATATGAATAGGGATTTATCTATGTTTTAAACTTTATTAAAATTTAATTGATAGTTTCTGAGAGGAAAAAATTATCACCTATCTCGCTCGTTATCCTATTGCATATCTTATGTGTCCGTATAAATATGGAAATATCTAAGTTTTAAATTTCATAAAAATTGATTTGATATTCCGGAAAGCAGCGTGTATGGGTCTATATAAAATTATGGACCGGTTCGTCCCGTTTTCAATGGGCTTGTTCCTTGTGTCAATTTGAACCTATGTACTCTTCGTTAAATTATCTTCCAAATCGCACAAGGATGCATGGTCAGCCAGCCAGGCAGCCAGCCGCACGCAGAGAAAAATATCGTTGGGCATGGTTACGGCCCTACACTATGTTTATTGTAACAATATATTGCTGTCGTACAAAAAATATTGTTATTTTTATTTAATATCAAATATTATATTTACTGTAAACATTTCAATGTATATCGCAATTATAAATTTGAGTATGGTTCACTGAAAACTAATCATTTTTATGACAACTAAATAATGATAACTTCGAAAACATATTATATTCCTCACAACCATTTAATGATATTTAATTGCCATAACATGATAAATTTCTATACATGTACTCATAATATGTTTATGATGCAAACAAAATATCTTTACTCTAATAATATTTTGTTATCGCCATTTGTAAAATAATTTTGCATCAGTTGTGTCGTTTGTTTTACATATGTCTGTCGAATTATTTGTTATTCAGTAGTTAAACAATTTAAAAAAAAAAATCCCCTTAAAAACCAAGTTTAAAGAAATTAAAAAATAAATTGTCGGTACATTAAAAAAAATGGTAAAGTGTTACAAAATAAATTATCAATGCTAAATAAATTTTAATAGTGTTTGAAAGTGGTGCAAAAATACTGACCATTGTTTTGTGTTATTTTAGAGAAACTTAAGGAAAATTCTATAAAATAATTTATAAATAATTGCGACCTTCGACGAAAATCGGTTAAAAATATTATGTTTAAAGTTGCTCCATATTATGATGTGAAACATTTGTAACAGTTGCCAGTAAGTAAATAAGCATAAATATTTATTAAAAATATTTTTCGGTTTTAGATCACTTCATAACTTATTATGATAACCATGATAATTATATGATCACTTGTTATCTTATTATGATTAACATGATAATAATATGATTACAATTAATTATAATAGGGTGCAATAAAAACAAATTTGGGTTAAGGGAAAAATATTATGATGTAATATTACGAATATATTTGGTCATAATATGATTCAATAATAATCGAAATATGTTGACTACAATCATGAATCTTATCGTGATATGTTGCCATTAGAATATGTTTACCACAACCATGTTTTGCTTTGCGTGCGGATGGACATAGTTATATCGAATCAGAAAGTGATTCTTTAAGGTTGGTCCAGGACCAACATTATAAGGTGTTACACACATCACCACTAATGCATAATACCCTCTTCACTATTGTGGTGTGCGTATTATTAAAGGAATATAAATACGAATAGTTTAGAAAGAAGACCGGATATTTGTGTAAAAAAGCTTGATTACCGACATTTGGCGTAAATTATATATACACGCGAAAAAAAAACTTAGTTGAAGTATTGTTTAAAATACCATATTATGATCCCCGCAATGGACATACGCAAATTATTGTTGCTTTTAAAATCACTATCATCACTATTAATAAACATTTTGTTGTGTTTAACAGTACAATGTTCACCTTCCTTGAAACTTCAAAGATGGAAAGATTTAACAATATACACTAAGAGAAAAAACCCTGCGTAAAAAATACAAAAACAATTTTACAATTTTATTACTGAAATATAATGTATCATTAGAGCAATAAATTTATTTAGTTCATATGATGTAACTTGTCATTAATAAAATTGACTATTTTCATTTATTTAAGAACATTGCTTTATTAATACCATGATATTTTTAAATGTTATATAGATGACGAGATCATTGTATTAACGACACAAATGGTTATATTTAGTTTAAATTATATAAGTTTTAAAATTGTTGCGTGCATATATTCAACTAAGTCTCGTTAACCCTAGGATTACCGTCTTGGTCTGGCCAGACCAAATTTGTGTTTTGCTTGCAATATTTTTCGAATATGACTCCATAAATGATGTGTGCTGAATCGAATGAAACTTATTTGGATTCGATTGGAGCAAATTATTGGGGTGAAATTCCATATTTATGTAAAAGTCTATGAAATTACCCTCTTGGTCAGACCAGACCCATTTTTTTTTTGGTTTGAAATATCTTTCCAATAGAAAAAAAAATATCAAAAAAACAGAAATGTGAATTCTATAAATGACTAAACGACTGAAGCAAGTTTGAATGAAATCAGAAAACTGCGGCCCATTATGCGCTTAGTTCAATTGAACATTTATATTTGAAGGTTTCTTTAATAAAAATAACTTCCATAATAGAAACGTTAATTTGTAATATATTACTGTACGGATTTATACATCAAAGCTTTACGTAGCCCGAATGAAACGTGTTTCGCATCAATAATGATACAACGAAATGTTATATGCAAAATTTTATCACTGTCAAATTAAGGATTGCTTATAAAAGTGCAACATAACATGAATAGCAAGAAAAAAAAAACACGAAATAAAATAACAACTTGACTCAAAAAACCATTAAAAAACAAGAAGAAGGTATAGTCGGTCCAGCCTTACCAGAGTGTGACGCGTAAAATTATGTTATGAGGTTAAGATTCATGTAATAGTTTTTGGTGCCGAATATTATCTTCGATATCTTCGTCCATGTAAGATTTTAAGATAGGGGCTTATGTTGGACCTATGGTTAACTTTGGGCCTACCCGTACAACATTTTGTCATGACATAGTAGCTGCCGTAAAAGTTATAGCCGCTTATTTTTATGTCAACTCCAACACTTATATGGAAGTTTTGGCATAAAAATAAATTTTTGGGAGTAGTATTTGTATGGGAGCTATGGTAAAATTTGGACCGAATCCAATAAAATTTGGTTAGATGATATTGATAGCAATAAAATAAGTTTGGACCAAATTTCATCTAAATACCAACATACGATGGGATATGGGCACAAAACCCAATTCCGGAAAGAAGCTTGTATGGGGGCTACGTGTGTAATTATATTCCAAATTTCATTAAATTATCTCCAAAAATGGAAACTTGCGGGAAATTTGTATCAATTGTTCCAACAGAATTGGTCCTGGGATTTTGGAAAAATAATAAGATCAAAAAGAAATAACTAACGACATGTGGAAGGAGAACTAATCACTTAACTGATATATTAAGTAAGAACAAAATAGTAGATTTTTAATTTTGTTTTAATAATTCTTTTATATAAATGATTTTTTATTTATTTATTAGGACCCTTTTTTGTAACAGGTTTAGTATTCACCGGTGGTGTAAGACATTTCTTTGGGACTATTTAAAAATGTGTTCTTGAAATTAATTCTAGGACTCTTTTATTAGAAGAATACCGAGGACTAGCATTGTAGTAACTAACACTCAACACGTTTATTGAGAATAGATGTGTGATTTGTCAAATGGTGGCTAAAAGATGTCAATTAACCCTCTCCAATGACAGCCCCATGTAAAAGTTATAGGTCCTATTCATATAAAGTGTTAGAACCAGGATCGGTCTATTCCACTAAAGAACCTATCACGGGAACACTTTAGTGTCAGTTCGCTTCCCTCTAGGTATATGTCCCATATAAACCACTATCCTAAAATCTCATATAGATGATATCTAAATATTAGTCGGCACAAAGAAGTTTTACAGGAATGTTAACCCCATAACATAATTTTATTTAAGCGGGCCCATGATTGCCTATGGGTCGCATATAGGGTACTATAGAAAAAATTGTTTTAATATACTATGGTGTAGGTCATCATAAGGTCGGGCTTGACCGACTATACTTTCTTACTTGTTTTTTTTTATGTGTGGCAAAGTAAATAAGAGCTAATTGCTTTTTCATTAATTACACTTTTCTAGCATTAATCGAAAATGAAGGCGGTTGCACAATATATATTACTCGTTTCTCAAAAACGGTTTAGTTAATTGAATAAACTAATTCCGCAATAAAATAATTTGGTCCAATTTTTTTATTATTTCCTTTGTAATTTTTGAACGGTAAAATATACAGAATCAGTATTTTAGCTCATGTGGTCTTTTTATAAAACAATGTTATATACAAAAATTCAATGTTCTAACTTAAAACAGGACTAAGAAAAATTAAACATTTCTTAGGTTAAGGGACCATTTGGTCCATAGTATATTTTGTTTGGTTTTCTTTTATTTTTTTACATTAATTAAAAAAAATATAAGTATTTATTAGTTTGTTTAACAATAATTGGCATTGCTTGATGAGCAAATTGTTTTTCGACTAGTCTTGCCAATAAACTTGCTACAAATATTTGCATTTTATTTCTTCTAGCCCTTGAATAAGAAGTATTATTATTTAAAGGCCACTGGAACTATGCATGTGATCGTATTTCAGTCAATAATTGTGCTGAGCACTCTTGTTGAGGTAATCTAGTAGGTTTCATCATAGCCAGAGAAAGTACTAGTTGCCGCAAAAACTCTGGTCTCCTGCGATTCCGATCAGCTAGAGCCCATGAAACTTCAATTTCAGAAAATAGTACGTACGCTTTCAAATATATCAAGTATGTTAGCAAATACAATGTTTGGCCATTAATTTTTTTTGCGTTTTGTGCTGTAGGCACCAACCATTTGATCAGCAGTTTCTACAAACTTAACCCTGACGTACTTATTAGTATTTTCGACGATAATTCTTTCTATTGGAGGCGTAAAATACAACAAAAAAACCGATAGCATGTCGGTGCATCTGTACACTGCAAATCGAGTTGGTCCTGGTTGTGTTGAGATAATATTCTCAGCCGTAGCTCCAATGGGATTAGGTAATGGAGTGCCACTCCAATCCATTTTGTTTTGAGAAATGACAATAATTTCCTAAAAAATTTGTGTTTTATTCAAAATCAACATCGGCCGTTAAAATTTAACCACCCGTTATATATATATATATAATCAATTTCCGAATCTGATATATCTCATCTGCGCTCTTTTGCCATGGCGTAAGTAAAACACGTCTAAACTTATGAAAACAACACACAAATTGAACCAAGCAGTGCAAATATGTGTGCTTCTTTACAATAAAAATCAAAAAAAGGAGAATCCCACAAGAGTCTTTTACATATTTAATCTGTGCTGATTTAAAAAAAACAAGTAAGGGGGGGGAATCCCACACTTGTTTTTTACATAAGCTGTTTATATGGACCAAATGGTCTATAAACCTAACAGCAGGGTTAAGTAAAGCATAATTCTTTTCGAATCTTCGCAGTCGTTTTAGAAACATAATTTTTTTTTGCAAAAATTTTTTTTTTAGCAAAATTTCGAAATTTTCGTTTTTTTTAAAACGGCATAAAAAATTGGAAAATGAGGGGGATATGCCTCTAATTTTTCTACATATATAGAAAAAAAGCCATAAATGATTAAGATCTGTTCAGAAGTTTTGATTTAATTCAGAAAAAAATGTATCCATAATATTTAAAATATCGGCTGTTTTTCTAGTTAGGGGACGGACCATAACACATCAATAAAATATAATGTTCATCAAAGGTCATGACAAAAGTTTTAATTTGTTGCATAGCCCCCTTTCAGACTCGACAAGTTAGTTGCGCAAGTAACTTGCCGAGTACAACAAAGCCTGTACCCAATATTTTTCCCCTACCACGACCTTAGCCCTGGCATCTACAAATCAAGAGTTGCGCAAGAGACTTATGCAAGTAACTTGCCTAGTCTGAAAGGGAGCATAGTGTTATGAGTGTGATGGTGGAAGAACCGTTTTTAGACCTTAAAGCAGTGATGCCAATAGTAGGGAATTTTCTATTTTTGTAGGGATTTTTCGGAAAATTTAAGGCGTGGGGAAAAAGGGAGAGATTTTTATTTTAAGGCAAATGTTGGGAATTTTCTAAATATTATATCATTTTCAATATATTGTGTAAAAATACGTATATACTCGTATTGTTTTTATTTAAAAATTTAAATTTTTCATATACAATAGCATTTAAGTACAAATGTAGTATTTTACTATGAGCCCTAACTGCCTGTCAAACTTCAACAAGTGCCAAAACAATGTACGTATATATTAGGGGGTGCTGAATATTCGGGTTCACATTTGCGAACTATTAGCTTATATCTGCTATTTGCATTCGCACTCATATTCGCTAAAATGAATGCGAATATTAAAAGAGAATATTATTTAAATGAAATTTCTACATATCCGAGAAAAAACAATCACACCTTCTAAACTTTGAAGGATGTGGAAGGGTATGTTTTAAAAGGACGTTTTTTATATTTTTGTTTAGGGAAACTGAAGTAAATATTTTTTTTAAATTCTACAGAGCCTTCCCTTTTATTTGGTACCGAGTTTGCTAAAGAAAACATTAGATACTTATATTAAAAAAATTATTTAAAATAAATGAATCGTCAGAAACCTCTTGAAAAATGTTTAGTCCTTTAAAAAGGGCAAACGATGAGGAAATGAAAATCAAATACACAGTTTGACTTAGTTTTCACTCTATATTTAAGGATATATAGTGGTGTTTCTGCCAAAAAAAAAAAAAATATTTAATATTTCACACATTTTTTTTTTATTGAATTTCTATATATAGCATTGTACATATTAATTTTGTTTTTTCTTGTTGTTAATAAATACTGTTATATATAATACTGTTATAAATAAATGTTATAAATGCTTTAATTGTAATATTTAAAAAAATGTTAACAGATAATGTATTTGTTTGCCTGAAGGTAAAAACAATACTTTTTTAACGTAGGGATTAGTGTAAGGGTAATTTTTTTGGTTGTAGGGGAAAAAATCGATTTTTTTTTAGACACGAAGGGATTTTTTTGAAATATCTATTGGCATCCCTTCCTTTAAGTAACAACAACTTAACTTCCAGTTTTTTAAGTTAGAGATTTCGTCCATTGTTGTCTAAAATAAACGTGATTTTCTTCGCTTTATTACAAAGCGACTAATATAAAGTTAGAAATGTGTACTGCCCTCCTAAGAAAGAAAGTTACAAGCGCCAAAATTGAGATTAGGGCAGAGTTGGAACCGTGAATGTGTTTCTGATTTTTCTGTTAACCTTAAAAGGCCCATTAACACCTGTAAAAGACTTTAAAACGTTAAGCAAAATGGTCACAAAATGGTGTGTGTAATAATATTACGCACAAATTCTTGCAAACAATGACAAGTACGAATAACTTTAAGAAACCAGATAATTATGTTCTTGGATCTGCGAATATCATCTCAGAGTAACACAGAGTGAGCCAAAACAAGTATCGACAGCTCAATTCCAAAACATGCTAAGTCTAAAAGTGCGTTTTTCAAAAGAAGCTCTTAAAGTTTTCAGGCGATATAAAATGTAATCATAGGCAAAGTCACTTTTTGTGCATAACTTTGGCTTGGATAAGCCAATCAACACCAAAATTGTACAGAATTTTAATTAAAAAATACATACGTGAACAGAAACCGTGAGGAGAAAAATTTTCGTCTGACATTGGGAGGACAAAAATAAAGTATTAGTATAAAATTTTAATAATTATTGTTAGTTCATATTTAATATATAGATAAGTGCAATACCGGAAGATTAGCTACTATTTTAAGACCTTTATTCTGCAAACGTTGAAGTGATTTCAGTTCACTAGACTTTTTATAAAATAGCTAAATAATTTAAATGACTTTGTATTAATGCATTATAAATGATAAATTTTGTGTTTTTGCTAAATTTATTTTGAAATTTGTATAAAAATCCGATAGATTGAGATATTTTTGATTTTAAGTGTTGAATGTGCTGAATCCAATTCAGGTTACTCTGAAGAGTGACTCCTAGACACGTTATTGAATTTTGCTCTGCTACAACACTCCCATCCACAAATACACTAAAGTCATAATTCAGCTGAATAACAGGTCTAAATTTTAATAATCTCGTTTTGTTAGCATTTAAAACAAGCTTATTTATTCTAGCAAACTCCAATATCAAAGCTGCATCCCGTTCTATACACTTTCACAGTAGTTTCATGTCTATATGGATAAAACAAGCATATATCGTCGGCGTACATAAAAAGTTTACCAGATAGACACAGGTTCTTCAGATCGTTGAGATAAATTTTAAATAAAAGTGGCCCCAGCACGCCGCCCTCTGGCACTCCATGTTCAACGGCGCGAAAAGAACTAGTTCGTTTGTAAATTTGTACGAATTGTTCCCGATTTGTCAAATAGCTTCTTAGCAGCGACAACTGTCTGCCACATATACCGTAGTGCATCAGCTTTTTCAAAAGTAAATTATGATCTATAAGATCAAAAGCTTTCGTTAAATCATAGAAAAAGCCAGCGACACCTTTATACCCCTCATCTAAACTTCTACAAATAAAGTTCACAACATTTACTGCTGCTTCTTCAGTTCCACATCCTTTTCGAAAACCATACTGAAACTCATTAAGTAAGTTTTGACTTTGCATATAATTACAAATCTGTGTGTGTAAAACTCCCTCAAACACGTTATCAATAATTGATAATATAGCTATAGGTCTATACATATTCATAACATTGGCATTCCTTTCTTTGGGGATTGGTACTACCTTGTGTACTTTTAATATTTCAGGATAAGTACCAGCATGTTGTTAAAAATATCTACCAAAAATGGCGTTATTTCATTATTGCAATTTAATAATACTTTTGGGGACACATTATCATGGCCAGGACTTTTTCCAGGTTTTAAATTCAAAATAATATTATTTATTTCCTCCGAAGTAACCAAATCAAACTGAAATCTGTCATTGTGCTGAAGCAGAGTTCCTAATAGGTTACACGTATCCGCGGGAAAGTGTTCAATTTGAGATCTTAAATCCTTAACGGATTCTATAAAATATTCATTTAAAACTTTCGTTTTTTTTTAGAATTTTCTACAATAGCTTCACTATTTCCATTCTTTAGATTTATTCATAGTTCTTCCAAGATTATCGTTAAGAAATTTCCAACTTTTTTTAGGATTATGCTAAATTTGACTTAAATTATCCGCATAATTATTCATTGATGCCCTACACGCTACTTTTATCACTCTGCTAATTGCTTTAAGTCTCTTTTGTAAATCAAAATCGTTTGGGGTTTTTCTTCTCATGTTTAAAAGTTTTTTCTTATACAAAATCAATTTCTCCAAATTTCCACTTAACCACGGCGTAATTTCATTTCTAAGGTTTTTTGCAGTTTTTTTACCACAGAAGAGTGCTCTATAGTGCTCTTCCAACACACAAGACTAGAGAAGTTGTATCGGTTGATGGATCACCTGTTAGATCTATTCTTGGTAAATGTACTTGAACGTAAGTTTTAACACTATCATAGTTACAATGCAAACGAAACTCGTCTTCCTCAAGTTGGGTACGAGACTCAATTCCAATTCTCACCGATACAAGGTTATGATCCGATAACTTACATACAGCACTGTCGATATATAAAGCACTACTCATATTGCTCATATTATTGGTTTTGTATGTTTCTGTACTTTTTTAATTTTTATTAAAAATTTATTAATTTTGATTTGTGTAACTTTCGGTCATACGTTAGTCATGTTATAAGACAATAAAATAGAAAGTGGATCGAGAAAATAACTTTGCACTTTTAGCAATTAAAAACTGCGACCTCGCTATCATCTGCTGATCAAATCATGCAAGGCAATTTTAATACGCGAAAGATAAAAACATAAAAGCTTAATGTAATCTAACGTAAATGATCTAAATACTGATCTTAATAGTATTTTTCTCTGGGCGTCAGCAAATGGATTGCGTCGAAACCCATAAAAGTCTAAATGCCTAATTATCTGTAAAAAAAAATCAGTTAAAATTTAATCTCAAATTGAAATTTTCCTTGGAGGTACAAAAATTTATATAGTTAGCTCCGTCAGAAATCTTGGCGTAATTTTCAATAGTACCTTAACTTGGTCTGACCATATTAATCGCTCATGCGGTAGAGTATATAGTATGCTAAGGACCTTATGGACAACAGAGTATTTTACACCTCTAAAAATAAGATAGTTGCAAAAACGTATATATTACCTAGTCTATTATATTCATCGGAGGTTTTTTATGATTGTAATTCAAAGGACACGTTGAAACTCAATACGACTTTTAATAACATTGTACGCTACATTTACGACCTTAACAAATTTGATCACATATCTTAGCATTCGACTCGTATTTTCAATATAACACTTAATAACTATTTAATGCTAAAAAACCTTGTTCTGCTTCACAAAATTGATATGTCAAAAATGCCGAAATACCTTTTTGACCGCTTACAGTTCACTAGATCATCGAGAGGTAACGGCATCATCCTATTTCGGCATAATGATACGGCATCTGGAAAGCAGTTTTTTATATTAACAATTCGTCTCTGGAACCAACTCCCTGCTAATTTGCAAAATACAAGCAACGCAACTAAATTTAAAAATTTACTCTTGTAGTTGTATAGTAACATACTGTAACGTTTTCAATCTTTTAAACTTTTAACACAAGCATAAACAAATATTATTAATTATTTTAATATTTTTTAATGTTTTGTTTTTATATATATTTTTCATATTATTTTCATATAATTTTTTGTTATTATTATATTTATAAATTGTTTTATTTTTTTTAATCATTTACTATTTATTAATCACATTATGTAACTTGTCTGATTCTAATACTTTAAACTATAATATATTATGTCTAGTTGTATTAGAAACTCATATTCTTAATAAATACAAATACAAATGTCTCAAAACTACTAAAATGGAGATGTGACTTTCTTTCTAAAGAGGACAGTTTAAATGTTTAGCTTTATCAAAAAGTATTACACTATTAGTACGTTTTACCTTTAATGTATATTTTATTATTTTCATTTTATACAATTTTATTTGAACAATTTTACTTTGGATTTTTTTTTATATTTGGTCAAGCTGACACTACACGTACATTTTTTGTTATACACTTAAAAGTACGGACATTAGGGTGGACCTGTTTTAGTTATAAAGTAAAAATATAAATTCTTAGAAGGTTTCTATTGGTATTCATAAAAATCTTTCCTGAAATATTTCTAAACTTTCTTCAGTAATCGTTTGTAAGATTAGTTTTCCTTTTTGAAATTTTCATTATTAAGTTCCTCCCTAATTAAATGGGTTTTAAGCATATTTTAATCTTTGTAAATGCAGTGGGATTAAAAATATATTTTGTAAATGTGGTTGAAATACCTTGAAATGCATCAACAGGATTGTTAAATGTAAAAAAATTTAAAAAAAAATTGGAACTCAGCACTTTAATGTTCAGCATAGTTAATTATGTATAGCTCTTCTATACACCGAAATAAATAATAACATTTTTGCACAAAAATTATGCAAATAAATTAATTATTTTCTAAAAAAACTGTTACCGGAAAATTTAAAAATTTAAATTAGAAGAAATTAGGACTTAAATGAAATTGAAACCAAATAAATTGCTGCAACATTTATTTCGCTGAAAGTTATTAAAAAGTAATGTTTGTTTTAATGCTGGCATTTTACAACCTTAAACAATTTTATTTTATTTTTATACATTTATTCGATTTCTTTCATTTGAAAAAAAAAACAGCAGCTTCAATTAAAATTTCATTCATATGATGTAAGAAATAACGAAAAAGTAAAAAACAAATCATCAAATGGAAATGTGTCACGTACCAATTTTCATTTTAAAAAACAATGTGACATACATTTTATTACAAAAATGTTTTGTAATCGTATAAAAAGGGAAAAAATAAAATTTGCCGGTCATGTGGCTTCTACGTCAGTTAGAATGTGAATTTTTATGTGATTTGGTTTTTGTTTTTTTTTTTTTTTTGGCTTTTTACAATAGCAATGTTAAGCGGTTGATGGCAGAGAGATGTTATTAGTTAAAGGTAGTACTTGTTACAAGGATTGTATAGAAATTTATTTAAACTATAATAGGCTGTTTTGTTGAAAACTTCTTTTTCTACTTCGACTTATCAGACTTGCAATTAGTCTTCGGTAATTCTGAAGAAATCATTCATTCTTCGGGCTTTGGATCGCTAGGCGATAACTCTGCCCGGAGTTATCGGAAATTATAACTATGAGATTTTTTTTATTCTGTAAAACAAACATTATAAGAGCAAGTTGTATTTGTTTAAAATTGTCCTAAAAAATGTTCGAGTAGAATTTTCTTAGATTATTGTTTTTTTAGTAAAAACTTTTTGTTTAAAAATTGTTTGTATAAAAGAAATTTCTGAAAAAATTTTTTGCCAAAAATGAATTTTTTTAAGAAAATTTTTTGTATAAGAGAATTTTTTAAAGAATAATTTGTGCAGAAAATATATAATAATAATTTTTAATCCAAATTTGTATACTTTAATAATGATAAAAGAAATAATAATAATAAAAATAATATTAATAAAATTTAAAAATAATAATGATTTTAATAATAATGTGTTTAGGAATGAAGTTTTTATATACATAAATGATGAAACAGAATTTAGTCTTAAACAGCATGCAAAAACTCTACAGCCCATAATTCGTCGGCAGCAAGGAGTATTCAACTACAGATGGTGTCGGAACTACAACAATCCAAAAACAACAGAAACAACATAGGGCTTTTTACATTGCATTGTAGTAGTTTCAAAATGATGATAACTCATTGTTAGTGTTTACGGTCCAAAATGTCAGCCATTCCTAATAAAACACTAACAAATCAAACCAAAGTGGCTCGAACTATCAAAATCAGATGGCGGTTCGACACCACCTGTAGTTAAATTCACCTTGGTCAGTTCTCTCTAAGTTGTTTATTAATTGCAATAAAGTATGGTAGCATTGTTGTGAGAAAAATTGTCTATATGTGAGAGCATTAGAAAGAACGTTCTCAAAATAAAATTGATTTTATTTTTCGACCGCATTCTCTGGCAAAATTGTATGTCAAACTGTATGGAAAATATCGTCCCGATTATTTTCACCATTAAGACAAGAATATTTTTTGTACAACATCTAATTTCTTATGAAACTTTAAAGGTATAATAGCAAATTTTACCAATTTATTTACATATCAATTTATGTTTAAAATTCATTTGCATTGTCAAATAAAAATAATATCCAAATTTTGATATTTTAATAAGACTAAAGTTCATTGAATTTCTTGATAAAAAGTGCAATAAATAGAAGTTAGGAAGAACATGTAAAGCAATTACAAAAGCTAATCATTCACAACAAATTTCGATCTACCAAAGTTAAAATACCATTTGTTTTAAAGATTGATGTTTGACTATTGACTGCCAACCGTCGTCAATGGCGGTTAATGTTAAACAGCAAACCCCTCTGAGGAGATTGTGTGGTTACGAAACATATCAGGGCTACCTGTCCGTGAAAACCTGGGTTCAATTCCCAGCTTAGTAAAGATTGAAAAATTGTCAATAAATTTTAATTCATTTCATGTTGTAAAATTTCTTCATGAAAAAATAATTTAAGAAAAATTAAATTCAATAAACCCTAAATAGCCTGATAAAAACATCAAAATTTGGATTAAAAACCATTAACAATTCAATAAAATAACCACAATACTTATTATAAAAATAAAATTATATGACAAACTTTATTTAAATATGAATTGATATTTAAATATAATTGGTGAAATTAGCTTGGAGCAACGTCCTATGTAAATTTTTATAAAATAATTTTTCTTCAGCAAAATATTTGTTGTTTTGAAAGAAAACTTTCTATAAAATGTATAATGAACATTTTTGATATAAAAATTATCTAAAAAAAACTTTTTGTAATGGAGTTCTTTGTTTTAAATATTTTCTAAAAAAAATTTTTGTAATCGAGTTCTTTGTTTTATGAATATTTTGTGTGTATTAGAAAAAAATGTATTAAGACAATTTTTTTTAAGAAATTACTTTTTGCATAAAGCCTGGTACTCTGTTCAACATTTCACGTGAAATGTTGTCGAAACTAATATGAAAAAAAAACTTGTTCGATATGAAATTTTGTTGATAAAGTTGTACTCTGTTCAATTTGTGAAAAATTTACGAAATGTTTCTGGCAACATTTTTTTACAACTGCGAAATAATATAAGCTGCACTTATTTCACGTGGAATTCAACAGTCAAAGCTTCCAAATTAGTTGCAAGCATCTTGGCTGTCAATACACAACATTTCAGAAAATGTAGGCCGGATTGGAGGAGTGGAAGGGGAACAAAATTGTTTAATTTATATCTAAAAAACAGTAATAGAAAAATTGTCCAAATTTGGAACACATAGCTGGGTTATTAATACACAACCTCTCTGAAAGTATTGGCGGGATTGAAGAAGTGGGCGTACAAAGAAATTATAGATTTCTGCACTAACAATATTCTGTAATATTCAGTTAAAAACCGGTCTACTTATTTTTTATTTATTTTTAACGAAAAGTTCATTTAATTTTTACTGCCAAAAATGCAACGGCGAATTCCGTAAAAACAAATAAATTTTCAGTTATTTTATATAATTAAACTATCAAAAAAAAATTACCGACGAATTCCGTAAGAACAAATTAATTTTCAGTTATTTGATGTAAATCCGTTATTTTATATAATACAGGTTTTACTCGAATTTCTAAGAAAAATACAAGACAGCTGTCCGCTTGTTTTTCTAATGAGAGAGAGAGAATATTTACTTTTATTTACTTACCTCATTATCCATGTTTGTTGTACTTTTCTTGTACTGAACAGTACCCATGTTCTGCAACCCCCGCATCGAGAAACTTTTCGATTGGAATGTGAGAAATGAAACAAAAATGACATAAATTGAAACAAACAACTGCTTTTCTCGCTTTTTGGCGAGTAATTTCTGTCACGCAAGGAAATTACTCGCCAATTTACAGAAAAAGTGTGTCTATAAAATTTTTGTGAGAAAGTTCCCGCTTTGAACTGTCAAATAAACTCACGCATAAAAACGGTGTGAGAAAAAAATTTTAGCACTAAACAATATATTGAAAATGCAATGAAAAACACGAGAGAGGTAAGTATTTTGTTCTTGTCAGATTTTTTCATTGTCTAATTATTTTGTTTTTAACATTTCTGAAAATTATACGAACGTTTTCAAAGTTATTTTTTTTAACAATAAACATTAAAGTCGATCTTTACATTATTTGGTATATTTGACGGTTGTATTTTCGCCGCCATCGCTAAGAAATTTTAAGTTTTATTCACTTTTGGTCGCCGTCAACGATATGTGTGACTGGCGTTCTCAACGTCTGAAATTTCATAACGCCTTCGAGTGGAATATTATGACATTTATAACGTTACGATGTAATCTCTTTTTAGAGATTTCGACATGAGTTAAGGCCAAAATAAACCACACAAACATGCACTTTGTTTTTGCTTCTGTTTGGCAATAAACAACATAATCTTATTTCGTACAAACATAAATTTTTCATTTTGGTTTTGTTTTCGATAAATGCAGATAACGATTGGGCTGCGGCAATTTTTATCATTATTTGTTTAAAACGGAGAAAAATATAAAAGAAAGGAAAAGGATTTGGAGTAAACAGTGCTCTACGCAACATGCTGTTGAAAGCTGCTGAAAAAAATTTTTATTTATTTAAATACAAAGTGGACTTTTTTTGTACTTTTATATCGTGATACAAAGGGCAAATAATATTTACAATCAACATGATGAGGGCATTTCTAATATTCCCTGAATATTCTATTTTTTTTTAACAAGACAGGTAAGATGTTTCTTAACATAAGAATTATCAATTATCACACGAAATTTCATTTTCGATACAACTATTTTTAGTCAAAATTAATTATAATTTATAAAAAAAATGCAAGTAAAATCAATAAAAATATTCGCCCAAATATTTTAAATAATGCTAAAAAAAGCTAAAAACATTTTTTAAAAATGCTAAGTGCTAAATGAAAATTTTGCTGGTAAATAAAAATTGTTAATGCTTAATTTAGCTGTAAAAATGCTAAAATGGCCACACTGCCGATATGGTATTCGCCATAATTTTACTTTAAAAATTGTATGTATTTAGCTAAATAATTTAAACAAATAGAATGTGGGAATTTTTTAAACAAAACAAGCAAATCGTTTTTGCTTTTACTTTTTGCCACATATCTATAAATAGATAAATAAAAATTAATTTTTTGGTAGTTAAATTTTATAAAATAACTGAAAATTCAGACAATATTACATGGAACCGAAAAGACGTATTAATGTTCACTTAGTTTTTTGAATAAATGTTAGAATCAGTTCAAAATAAATTTGTTTGGAATTTTAAATATTTATTTATTTAAAAATTACTAAACGGAATACTTCTTAAATAACATACTGTCCATTGCTGTAATAATATTGTGAGTGTGTAAATAGGTAGAACGTCAGGAGCCAAAGTTATCAAATTAGGTACAAGCATATTGGTTATCAGTGCACAACATCCAACAAAATAGATTTATTTATGTATATGAAATTTAATTAAAAACAATAAGAATTTATACAAAAATGTTCGCTTAATTTAAATTTCCAAGAAAAACAATTGTTCTTAAAAACATTTTCAAATAAAACTATTCTTATATGGGCCATTATTACAACTTGTCGATAGTTAAAGTTAGTATTTTGTCCCACGTTTTAAACGCTTTCCACTATTACAACTTTGCTTTAAACTAATGTGAGCGATATGTTAAAGGCAAGTTCAACCTAGCGGGTACTACCGGGTAGGTTAAAGTAGTTGAAAAAACTGTATAAATAAATATACGTCCAACAAAATATCACCTTTAACTAACGGCAAGTTGTAAATTGCTCGGAAAGAAGAACGTTTTTAAAAAAAATTGTTTTTGTACAAGAAAAAAAAAGTTTTAATAAATTTTTCGAACAAGTTTTTGAATAAGACTCGAGTTTCACTGGATTTGAAAGGCGTCTGCTCTCCTGCAAACTCGAACTTCGGCAATCGACTATGTATATTGCTGATGAAAGATGCCGGCCGTACTATGTCTCTACAATCGATGACCAGGAGCGATGTATCACACTGTCATTGTGTTAAAGCTGCGATCGGCAACCTATACTATTACATTTTGCGATTGTATGCGTTGTATGAATTTCACATTTTTTGTTGTTAATGTTGTGAAATTCTGTTTAATGTGTGTGCACACGGACGTAATAAAAGAGAAAACGCTGCGCCCTGATTTTCCGATCGCAGTCTTAAAGGAAAGCCGATGCTACGATAACAAAAATAAGAAGAATGACGAAGAACACCTTTTTCGTCGCTGTCCTGCACTGGCGAGAAGGCGACTGGCTGAAATAGGATCCGCCACCTTTGACAGATTGTATGATATTTCTGGCGTTGAACTGCAGAGCATTTTATATTACGTTAGAAGTTCGGGTTGGTTAAACGGTGGGGGTTCTGTTAAGTGGAACTCCATGATATCACAATGGCTCATTGGATCTAAGTACGCCAGATGGGTACTCACCGCCATTTCTGCCTCAACTAACCTAACATTTGTAAATTTAAATCTCTTATTTATAGCGCGTCAGCTTATGCGTTCCGTGCCTGCATATCTAATTTCCTTAAATTTTTTGGATTAGAATGAATACAGAAAATAACCATAAGAAGTCGTAGAAAACCAAATAAACATTTAAAGTTATAAAAAAAAGAACAGAAAATTTTACTTTTACTTTGATTTTTATTTTGATTGTGATTTTTATTGTTTTAGTCATATATTTCGTACAACAATGTTTTTCTCCTCCTTTTCCTTACATTTTAGATACGTACCTACAAATGAAACAGTGCGTTTTTTACGAACATGTTTTTATTTGCTAGTAAAGGTAGAGAGAGGCTAAACACATATACACCCAATTTCAAATGTAAGTATATTTGGTTCTGCGAAAGCTTGTGTGTGTAAAAGTATTTACGAAAGGAAATGTAACATTTTATGGTTTTCATTCTTTTTTAAATTGTTTGAAAAATTTCTGCTGATTCTATCAGAATTCAAACTCGTCCGCATACACACTCCCATGCACAGAATGAATGAACAAAAAAAAATTAAATAAAAACACGTAGATATTATAGTCCTTCAATAGGTCCTCTACCAATGTTACCTTACATTTTTTATTGTGTGGGATATTGCCTTCTTGTTTTTTGTTTTGTCTTAGTTGTGGTTACTTATTTTTTTCACTAGATTTTTTTTTGGGGTTTCTGGTAATATTTTGCTTTTTTCCTACATGTTACTTTTTAAAAAGCAATTACTGTTCGTTAGGTAATTTAAAATAAAAAAGGATCTATTTCAAAATTTAGTTAAAAAAGTATTTTGTTGTGGGTTTTTGAAAAACAAAAAATAAAAAATAATTTAAGTTGACTTGGGCTTGCGTTAATTTATACTTTGTTAGAAATATTGCAAAAAATTAGTTTTCTTTTCTGGCTGGAAATAATTCAATTATTTTTGGACTGTTATATCCCAGCAAAAAATTACAGATTACCAAAAGAACGACTTGCCACATAATGACTTACTTTTTTGGTTGCCAAGTTAGATTATTCGATTACCAAACGCATTACAATACATAATTAAAATAGGGAGTAATAAAATAACTACTTGTTTAAATTCTATTAGAATAACTGAAAATTTTTACTAAAAAAGTGATTATCAAAATGAAACTACGTGTGTTTCGACGTTACCTACTTTATTATTATGTACAAAAAATCCATTACTTACTTATTGGAAAATAATGTACAATATATAACTAGTTCCCTATCACAAAAATATTTCTTCTAATTTTAATAAAAGAAAAATTAAAAAGAAATTGTAATAAATATTTAGAACGGGGTAATTTAAGATATGAAAATTTAAGTTAGGTGTGTAAAAATAATATACATATTTAAATATTATTTTAACAAATACCTATTTATTAATTATTTTAACAAATATTAATTAATTATTTATTAATTTCAGGTCTAATATACGCATTTTTATTTAGAAATAAAAAGTAATTATTACATGAAGTAACAAGGCTTAAGAAAAAATTATTATTTTTACTATTTTCTCTAAATGCAATAAGTGTTACTTATTTCCTTTTAAGAATTTCTTCATCACATATTAAAAAGACAATTTTTTTTCTTGTTTTTTATACAAATGTATGTGTAAAACGTTTAACGTTTTAAATTACAATTTTGTTATAACTTTCTTACAAGGTAATCGGGTTTTTAAAATATTTAGTGTAAAAAATTAGACGAAGAAATGTACATAAGTGAAAAACAAAAAAAGTGAACCGTTATTGCTTTTGCAATATTTTATGTACATACGCATACAAAAAATCCACTTTAGCTTTAAAAACACATTTTAAATTGTACGTTTACTGAAACCGACGCGTGATAGTTAAAAATAAAAAGTGAAAAAGTGTTTTTTTTTAATAAATTTTAGAAAACTAATTAAAAACGTCATGTAAGTCTCAATATTATAAAAACAAAAATAAAATTAACGTTCAATTGAAAAATATGTTTTCAACACAAAGTGAGTTATGTTCAAAAGAAAAACATATAGGATCTTCCAGTGGGAGTAATTTAGATGAAAATAAAAGTCAAAATTTTAGTGATACTTCTCCCACTTCAGACCTTAAATTAAAGCTTAAATTTCATCAGAAAAAAACCTAACGAGCTTGAAAGTTTGATCAACGATAAAAAAAAGTGAAATTGTAATTTTCCCAAATAAATTAATTTTAGGGTACTTATTAATTTTTTTTATTATTTCAAATAGGTTTCTTCTGTACGACGAGTTTTGGGAAAGATAAGTTTACAGAAAGGCATTTGTAATATTTTTTTAACCGAATTATTACTTGAATACAATTAATTCATATATGCATTCAAGGCAAAAAAAAAGGTTGATAGATTACAGAGAAACTATGAATGTAATATTTTGTAAGTATGTTTTAGTAAACATGTATACCAATTTGTTTTGAATTTGTTAACTAAATATTTATTCTTTTTTATTTAGTATCAATATCATCAGAAATAACAACGGAGTTAGAATTTTTGGGATAAATGAGAAAAGCTATTAAATGTGCTAAAAATAAATATTTTAAACAAGTTTGTTTAAAAAGAAAAAAAGAGACTACCTATAAACGAATCGAAAATTTCTGATTAAAAACTTAATTTAAGCCATTTGTTTAAAAAATCTTGAAGTACAAATGTATTAGATTTACATATATAAATCCATGAAATCCATACATATTTCATTTATATTTAATAAGTTTAAACAAAACATTACATAGAAAATGTTAAATAAGTACTACTTACAATGTATTCAATAAAAGTAGTTTTTTAAATAATAAAATAATCAATGTTTATACTTATTTTGGGAAGTAGTTATTATTTTTATAAAAGAAGTACTTCCTTTTCATAAAAAAGAAGTAGGTAGTTCCTTTATAATAAGTACTTCTAAAACCTTTATTATGAACTAGTTACCACATTTTAAAATGGAATTGTTTACATAAGTAACAAAAAAAGTACTTCTCTTACATTAAAAAAATGTTAAAAAATAATCAATTATTAATAACTAATTATATTAGTCTCATGCCTTGTAAAAATAATTAATTCGGTAATCCAGTTGAGAAGTCATTCCTCCAAATATGCTTAATTCTAAACTCGATTACCTTTTTCAAAATTTTTTGCTGGGATATTCAGGCTAATTTTTTTTTAACTATGAAAAGTGTAGAGTGAAATAAGGTAGAAATAAAGAAAAGTTTTTAAATGGATCGGTTCCTTTCAATTCCAATTTAAAATTTAGAACATACATTTATGAAAAGCCATCTTAAAAATATATGAAATCCAAAATGATGAAACTAACTTTATGAACAGATTTAAACGGATGCACTGCATTTGGTGTACACAATAAATGTGTGGCCAACGAGTTGTCCACAATCCAATGGAATCGAATGTTTTATATGCCAAATGTAGATGATCAAGTCAATTTTCTTCACAACAATATGGACTTACTATACAACAAATACATTATATTCAAAACCAAACGTATAAGATATGAACACCCTTGGTTTTCAAATGAAATAAAATTATTAATTATTGAAATAAACCATGCCTATGCGAGATGAAGAAGGTTTAAAACTACAGAGCTACATGAAACCTTTAAGTCTTTGAGAAACAAAGTAACACGCTGGTAAAGATTTCTAAGTCAAAATTTTATGAAGAACATTTAAAATCCGCAGTTTGTTCAAAAAGAGGTGGAAATCAATTCGCAAGATGGGAGTTATAAACCAAGAAAGTAATGATATCAAAGAATGTATAGACGTCAATCAACTTAATCGATTAATTATAAATATACCAATGCCAACTCCTGATTCTAATTTTTACACAGAAATTTACGCCCACCATAGAAATAATAATAATACTCCCGTCCCAAATAACATTAGCATCAGTGACAGTAACAATACTTATAATCAAATGATACACGGCTTTAACTTTAAAGCTACTAAACAAGAAGATGTTCTTGAATATATTTTAAGTATTAAGTCCGAATCTGCTGGGCATGACGAAATTCACCCAAAATTCACAAAACTAATACTACCATGTATTCTTCCTCACATAACTCTTCTGTTTAACACAATTATTACAACATCCACATTTCCTTATATGTGGAAACATGAGAAAATTATTCCCATACCCAAATCTTATCATGAATTGTATATAAAGCAATTATTTATTGCTTAAGTCCTTAAAAATATCCCGATATTGGGCTTAGCCCTGTAATATGTATTGTTATTTTTAAAAAATTATTTCCCAATGTTCGGTTTAATTCATGCCCACTAATTTTTTTGTAGCCAGTGCTTCTGAATGTTCTTTAGATGGGCTATATAAAATCTATATTCTGGTTTCTAAAGATATTAATTTTCTTTTTGCCCAGTTTTTATTAATACTGCTCGGCAAACAATTTTATATAAATTAAACCATAAAAATTTTGAAAAAACCACCTACAGAAATATTTAAATATTTCTAATTGGAAAACCTCTTTGTTTCTAAACACTTATGGAGCGATTGATTTTTTAATACATTTTTTAACTTCTTGTATTTGTGAATGTAAAAACGGGAAAATCCCTTTTTTTAATTAATGCTAGTATTACCATACGAAATATTCGTTTATTTAAAATACAGCAACGTATATATTATGGTTATCAAATAAATATTTGTGATAATTGTGCAGGTTATATTTTCTGTAAAATAAAAAATTGTGTAAATTGAGGTAATTTCAAAGTCCCTCGATGTAAACGAAAACCAAAAAATCGTGTAAAAGTGAAATCGTGTAAAAAGAGTATTGTATAAATCGAGGGATAGGTGTATTTAAATTTATATCAGCTGGCTGGCTGTCCATGTAAACATTGTGCGCAAAGCACATGTTGCAAATTTGGAGGTTAATTTAGTGAAATCAAGTACATGCGTTCTTATTTTCACAGGGACCAAACTCACTGTAAGTGGTATCAAGCCGTTCATAACTTCATATAATCCCTCTACGAGCTCCATCTTATTCTGTTGATATTAATATAAAATTATTTAGATGCAATCAAAATTATCTTACCAAATGTTATTGAAATCGGCCTATATATGACCATACAACCGGCGATGCGCAAAATGGCCCAAGGAAATATTGCCCCAAAAATAAAATGAAGAACGGCCCCAAAATTTTGAACGAGACACAACAACACGTAATTTCTTATTTTCTTATTTTTGGGCTTTTTAAGGATTTTCCACTATATTGATATCGGTGATATTTTACTGTTGATACGACGATACTTTTTATATTTTATTAGAGTTTTAATTTTTTTAAATTAATTTAATTTTCTATTCTTATTTTTTGTAAAACAACTAAGAGAAATAAAATTACACATTAAAAGGCATATTTAACCAAAACAGAATAATGAAACTCTTTTTTTGTAATTCTTAGCCGTGTTGTTTTGCAGAATAGAACAGAGGTATGTGGTTTATTTCGGCTGAAACCTTAAAATTTTTTTGGGATTTAAAAAAAAAATTTGATATAATATTAGAGCTAAACTTCAATTTTCGGTCACACTATTCAGCATACTTTGACTGTTGGAGTGGCGGAAATTTAGCATATTAGTTTTTAATATAATTATTTGGCTTTTTTACAACGAAATGGGGGTAGCCTAATTTTTAATATATGTCGTAAATAAAATTTTTTTTGCTCCTTGATAACTGAACCTCTTTTAAGTCAACTACATTATTTTTGATAATTTTTTCCGTATAATTTTTGGTAAATAAAATTTTCTAAAAAAATATACATAATAATAACAAGTAAGAGTATTATATTTGGATATGCCGAATCTTATATTCCCCTCACAATGGTGCGATAAGAACCGAAGGCTACCTTTTTTATTTCTTAACTTTTTTTTAACCCTTTTATTCTTATTAAAATATAAAAGTAGGGTTTTTGTCAAAAAAATATATTTTTCGTTATATTAATTATATATAAACATTATTCATATCAAAAATAATATCCAATTAGAAAATATGTTATAAACTTATATATACATTGTACTCGATTGCCCGAATATGGGACTATGTATAATAATAAGCATCAGTATGACTATTTGTTTATTTATAGTTTATAAGCATAAGTAACTGGCTTAATTAACTTTAAAAAAAACAGATATGCACGGACATTTACACTCGAAATATTAGATAGCTAAATTCAAAAGAAAATTCATTTCAAAACAACTAAAAATTTATTTAAAAACGAATAATTTACATTTTACTTAAAATAAATTTCTTGGTAGTTTATTTTTTGCAGGGCTGTGGAGTCGGAGATGTAGAGCCGGAGTTGAGGTTAATGTACCAAACTCGCAACTCCGACTCTAAAATTTTTCTACTTTACATATGTTAATAACTATATTCAAGCTCAATGGGGCACGTGTTAGAATTAAAATATCGATTTGAAGTTTTAACAGAATCGTTTTCCTGCTATATTTAACTATTTTAAAGGTACTGCCTTAAAAAAAAAGAGTTTAAAGTCAAGTAAGGACCAGTCTCTTATATATTTACCGTCAAGGGTAGAGTAGGAGTCGGAATCGGAGCTGGAGACGCACTTAAAAAATTTCAGCAGTCGGAGTCGGAGTTAGAACTACTTTTTTGACGACTCCAAAAAAAAACAACAAATCCCTCTGAAGAGATTGTGTGGTTATAATCGAAAATAGTCAGGGCAACCTGTCCGTGAAAACCTGGGTTTAATTCGCACCTCAGTCAAGAAAAAATAAAAATAATAAATTGTAATTTATTTCATGTTGTAAAATTCCTTTCTTCATAAAAATAATTTAATGAAAATTAAATTCAATGAACTTAAGCCCGATTAAAATATCGAAATTTGGATTAAAAACCATTAACGGTTCAATAAAATAACCACAATACTAAAAAAAAAAAAATGTTAATGCAACGGCCTTCAGCTACCTCATCTAAATACTTGATTTTATTGTGTTATGAAATTAAATAACAAGGTTATAAGGTTTTTGCCGAAATCTCCCAATGTGCATAGTCATGAATTGTTCATTCACTGCTAAATCTTGTTGGTATTTGCACCTTTTAAGATTTTTAAGTTATTACAATTGTGATTTTTAATTGAACTGTTGGTTTTTAACTGAAGTTTTTGATATTTTTTATTTGGCTTAAGTTCATCAAATTTAAGATTCATTAAATTACTTTTATTGAATGAAGGTTTTGTTTTATAATTCTTGACTGAACACGGGATTGAACTCGAGTCGAATTTACATGTTTCGAAAATAACCACATTCCCATCATCAGAATTCTTTGCATTCTACCGTTTGCGACACTGCGGCGCCTGCCAGTCTATAGTCAAACATCAATCTTTAACCAATGGTATTGGTATATCGAAATTTGCTCTAATTCAATTTTCAATTTTAATTTACATGTTTTTTCCCTACTTCTTGTTTTTTCGTATGTTTTGTCAAGACGTAGTCTTGAAAACTTATGTACATTTGTTTTTTAAGTTTTTATTTTTTCTAGTTGACCTTTCTTTGAACAACTTGAAGGACAAACCCAGCAAAAACTTGGTAATGACTTGCAATTACTGAACAACTTACTTTTCAATGACTACTTCATACCATCTGCATTACATAGAAGTAGTTGAGTAATGGCTGACATATAATCTGTTACATAAGTACTTGTTTATAAGTTGATTATGGAAATTTATAATTCATTCATAATAAATTGCATCTACGGTTTAATTTTTTTCAAATCTAATACAAATTGGTTTTTAATATTTATTCTTACAATTTGTTTTTTTTTTTTTTTTATTACACTGAAAGAAAAATGCTTCATATATTTAATGAATCATTTTCATAAAAAAATTTTCCTTGGGTAAATGAAAATTTTCATAGTCTAAATGGAATTTCATAGTTAGAATGAAGTATTTTCGTTAAAATCGCTTCATTGGATTTCGTAATTACGTTAAAAATTTTCATCGGATATATGAAAACTTAAGTTTGTCCAAGTTAAACAAAAAATTTTAATTGGGAACATAAAAAAACAATATACAAACATAACTATATTCATAAATTAATACAAAATTATAGTTTCTTTAAAAAAATGTTTAATTGTTAATTAAAAAAATGTAAGATTTAATTATTTCATACATCTAATGTTACATGTTAGCCATTAATTTTATGAAATCAAAAAATTTTTTTATAAAAGCAACATATTTCAATAATTGCCTTCATAAATTTAAATTTTCATTATGACAATAAAAATGTCATTTTAGTAATGAAACAAAAACTTTCAATCCACTTTCAATCAGCGTTTTTATTGTTATTATGGATAATTTAATCTCATATTTACGCTCTTAATAATTGAGTAAAAAACATAGTTTTTTTATACAAAAACTACAATGCCCCAGTAGACAAGCTGGTAGTGAGCTAGTCTATCAGCACCGAGGTTGCGCGATCGAATCCCGCCAGAGGCAGAAAAAAAAACAAAGTAAAATAAAATAAGAAAAAATAGAAAAACAAATAAAATAAGGTAATATAAATAAAATAAGAAAAAATAGAAAAAAAAATAATTAAAAAAAAATAATAAAAAAATTTTTTTTTTAAAGTCATTATTTAAGTCCCTATTTGTAAGCGAATGTGGTAATGACTTATTTAACTCCCTATTTGTAAGCGAATGTGGTAATGACTTATTTAACTCCCTATTTGTAAACGAGGGTGGTAAGTACTTGCCTCCAATGACATCACCGTGTTAAAATAATGAGTTAAAATGCCAATGTATAAGTAGTGATGAGTCGTTATATTAGCTTTTTAACCCATTACTTTGCAATGTAAGTTTTTGCTGGGTTATAAACATAAAATGCAAATTTTATGAAATGAAAATTTACCCCAAAAAATTTTTTTATAAAATTTATAAAATTTTATATATAAATTTTTAGGTATAGTATCAAAATTCTGAATTCTTATACCAAAGAGGAAAATATCCTTGCTGGCAATGCAGAGATTCGTAAGTAAGCGAGGCCAGTGTTTGTTATACCATAGAGGAGAAAATCCTAGCGCCCGAACGAAGGCTGTATAATTATTTGGGATATTAAAATTCAGGGCTTTGAAATTCTGGATTTTTAATCTTGGATTTTTGAGATTGGGGATCTTAATTTTGGATATTTCGGCACCCAAATATTGAATAAAACTTTCTTTTTGTATTTTTTAGTTTTAACTTTTTGGGTTAAAAGTTCATTAAAAATGTTGAGGTGATTTTTCATAATGAAGAAATAATGAAGAAGAGTCATATTTCATTTTATTTTTTAGGCTATTTTTCCTTTTTTGGGGTCATATTGTGTTATGAAAAATGGCTGTGGGAAAAATCGCCCAAAGAAAAATGGCCCAAAAAAAAAAAATGAAAAATCGCCCAACAGAACATGAAAAATGACCCAAAATGTTATATATGAAATTTTGCCCAAAAGAAACGAAAAAGGGCCCAAAAAAAAAATGAAAAATGACCCAAAAAGCAAAAACGAATTTTTTCCCGGTGGCATGTTATAACGTCCAGTGTCATAGTGTCCATGGACGTTATGACACTCCAAAAAGTGTCATAGTGTCCATGGACACTGCGCTAACTAAAGCTTCTCTGCACAGCCGGCCTTCGGCCGGGCGCAAGGATTTTGTCCTCTATGGTATAACAAACACCGGCTTCGCTAACTAAAGCTTCTCTGCATAGTCGGCTTTCATTTGGAAACAAGGCAGATTTTAGAAGCTTTACTTAGCGAAGCCGGTGTTTGTTATACCATAGAGGAGAAAATCCTTGCGCCCGGCCAAAGGCCGGCTGTGCAGAGAAGCTTTAGTTAGCGAAGCCGGTGTTTGTTATACCATAGAGGAGAAAATCAAAAAAATGGGCCATTTTTCATACAACATTTTTAAAAAAATTTAAAAAACGAAAAATCACCCAACAATAACGAAAAATAGCCCAAAAATTTTAGGTCACTTTTCATATGAATTTAGGCCCAATTTTACATGGAATTTTTTTGGGCGATTTTTCATATCTTTTTTTGGGCCATTTTTCTTTGGGCGATTTTTCCCACAGCCTGAAAAATAGCGTTATGGGGCAAATTTTCATTTTATTTTTGGGGTCATATTTCCTGGGGCCATACATCGCAGCGCGGCATGTTATACCCAAACTTGAAGAAAATGGCGCTGAAAGATTTAAGTTTTCAAATGAGATCTATCGCATCTGAAAGACTGTTTTCCACTACAGGTCTGTTTCAAGCGGATTTGTGAATCTACTATATCCGCAAAAGCGTCATTGTATTCTTCAACAATTAGGATCTTATTATGTATATTCTGGCTTTTTATGAGAAGCGGAGTTAATCCAATTATGCCCGTTTATGTGTCCGTCAGTTTGTCTGTTGTTAGACTCCAGATACGATGGGGACTAGGTTGTTATATATTTATATCACATATAGTTCGGAATGGTTTGCCAGATCGGTCCACAAATACCTGAGATATGAACAAAAAACCACGACTGCCCCCAATTTTTAATGATAAACTTTAATTTGATTAAGTCTTCTTGAAATCTATGCAATTTTCCGATATAAATAATTAATAATTTGGTTCAGATATTTATCATATTTAATATTAAAAATGGGGGTACCCCGGTAGTATAGCTGGTAGTGAGTTAGTCAATCAGTGCTTCGGCTGCGGGTTTGATTCCCGCCACAGACACTGGTCTCCTGCAGAAAAGCGTAGAACTTCGCGGAGCATAGGGTAAAAAACTATTTCACCTAGCATGTCCCAAATAAAATTACATCTGTACTTTGGAACTGTTTTTTATTTACTAATTCAATATATAATGCAAATTTTAAGATATGAAAAATTACCCTATATAATGTATATAAAAATTTCTAGGGATAGTATCAAAATCCCATATAATAATACCAAAGTGGAGAAAATTGCCGTCTATGCAGAGATGCTTTAGCTAGCGAAGCCATTGTTCGTTATACCATAGAGGAAAAATCCTTGCTCCCGGCCGAAGGCACAACAATGATATACAGAAAAAATTATCTGGAGTTTTTTTTATCAATTAAAAAAAGTATTCCAATTTAATTAAAGTGATAATTGAATAAATTATTTTTTTAGTTGAAAGAAAATTAAAAATTTAATTTTAATTTAATTAACATTTTAGTTGTTTTGAAATATATTTTTAATTAAAATATTATTTAAATAACAAAAAATCTTAATTGAATTTTTCGTTTAAAAATAAAATAATTTAAACTTTTGGAATTGTTCTTGGGAATTGCAAAACCTGAGCTATATTTAATTAAATTAATTAACACATTGTTTGCAATGGCAAAGTTTTGATCGTTTTTTTTTTTATTAAAATTAAAAATATCATTTATTGAAAAAAAAAATTTTCAAAATTTAAAATTTTTTACAATTTTTAGTAATCAAAATTTTTTGCTTGATTCTATGATTTTGGTGATTAAAGACACATTTAAATTTATTCTGTGTATCTGTCGTTTGATTTTAAAACCAAAACAGTATAATTATTCGAGATATTAAAAAACAGCATTTTAAAATTCTTGATTTTTGAACTTTGGATTTTGAAATTCAGTATTTCAAATTTGGTAGTTTAAGTTTCGGGCATATAAACCCAACTCAAATTTTTAATATAAAAAAAACAAAAATAATATATAAATTTCTTTGTTTTTTTTAATTTTACTTTTTTTTGGGTTTAAATTCATTTAAAATTTTGAGGTGATTTTTCATAATGAATATTTCATTTTATTTTAAGGGCTATTTTAAATTTTTTGGGGTAATTTCTCATTTAAAAATGGGGTCGTGTTGCATTATGGAAAATAGCATCAAATTTGGGGTCGATTTGAATTCCGTTGGGGCCATATTTCGCAGCTCCCATAGTACCTATGCAAATGGTGGTCTGAAATGTTACCCAAAGAAATATGGCCTCAACGAACTTAATGAAGAATTGGCCCTATAACTTTACATGAAACATAACAACATGCAAATTTTTGTTTGCATTTTTTCGTAAGGTAACACTAAAAATTTAATGAAAAATGAAAATTTCTATTTTTCTATTTACTTATATATAATGAAAATTTTAAAGTAATTAGAACTTTCCCCAAAAATTCACTGCCACCTTCACGATATAGAAAAAACGCTTTCTTTCGCAAAAATACATTTGAAACAAAAATAAAATTCGTAGAATTGGTTTTTGTTTGCATCAGTCCCTTTCATGTCTATCAAAATTATATTTTGGTTGTCCACAATCATCTGCATTTATAATAAAATTTGAGATTAACTTAATTCACTATGAAAAAGTAATGTAGACCTTAAGACCGTTGCAGTAAAAACGACCAGAGTATCTGGCGAAAATCGAGCCTTCAACCATCGCATTGATAGACCGGCTCACTACCAACTTGAATTAAGGGGTACCCAAAATGTTTTATTAGATTTAGGAATTATTATGTAATTTAGGGCATATTTAAGATAAGCAGTTTTATATTAACCCATCAATTCTAATTTAAGCTTATTCCTTATTTGACAAAGTTTCACTTTGATTATTAGTCAATTACTAAAATGTTCTTTCCCTCTACTTATTATTTTTGGATTAACTGATTTAATTTAAAAAAAAATACTCTGAAAGGAGAAATGTTATATCTTCA
This sequence comes from Pollenia amentaria, assembly GCA_943735925.1. Lineage (NCBI taxonomy): Eukaryota > Metazoa > Arthropoda > Insecta > Diptera > Polleniidae > Pollenia > Pollenia amentaria. Next base: position 218,839,483 of record OX031007.1, on the reverse strand, counting down.
TTTCTTTAAACCTTTAACAAGCAATTATTGAATTAAAAACAATTTTATAATCTAGTGCAAATACTCAACACATTTTTTTTTTTGGCTTATTGCCAAATTTTCAACAGTTTTCCTTAAGTTTAAATAAAATTTCTTTAAAGAGTTATTGCTAAAATAAAAGTCAGGAGAAAATATATTTTGAAATAAATGATATCTAGCAGAAGTCTACATTCCATATACAACGCCATGAAGTATCGAAACAGATTAACTTGCTGCTCATATCTGACTTACAATTGCAATACCAATGTATTTTAGTTTTTACACACATAGAAACATATATGTACATGTGTATGTACATTAGGGTATCACTTTTTTAAGTTTTTCGAAAACATCAAATTGTACATGCCCTAGCCAAAATATCTATAAAAAATATTAACAAACGCCATTTTTCTTTTTCGCTGCTTTAAAAAAAAGTTGTTGAACCAAACGAGTTGAAATTTGTTCTGATTAAAAAAAAACTATTAAAATTACTATTTTCACAATTTTAAACGGTTAAAGTATATCGTATCTGTTTTAAGAAATCTAGCTGAAACTCTTTGTATTTTATTTTTGTTAGATTTAACAGGAGAGCAACGTTTTTTTGCATTTGATCTTTCGGAAATCCGCTAATGTAGTAAAAAAAAGACTGTGTGAATTTTTAGAAATTGCATTTAGTGCGGAAAGGTATTTTGTCAAAATCATCAGCAATCATGATATTTATCACTAATTTAGTATTGGCTATCACATGGTGATAGGTAAATATTTTGTAAAAATTAGTCATACCCTAATGTACACACATATGTATAAGGATAAAAGGATGCACCAACACTCATGCAGTGTATGCACAATACTCTTACTGCAACCAGCTAAAAAAAAGAGAAACGTATTTTGCAAAAGAAAAAATTTCTAAGCCTCACGTAAGCTTCTCTGTCACAAAACTACTTTTTCTTGGAATTTTTTTCCACTTTCCTTCCAAGGTAAAATGTTTAAAATAAAAAAGAAAAACCTGTTTAAGAAATAAAAAACAAATTCCGTCTCTATCTGTGTCTTCAAATACGTTTTGTTCAATACGGCAAAACACACAACAGAAAAATCTTCCATTCCAATTTAAATGACATGTTTAAGGCCGTTTTCCGCTTTAGGAAAATTGGGCCAAAATGTAGAAAAAAAAAAATTTAAATGAAAATGAAAACATGTTTGTTTGTTGGCAGTTAAAAATTCTCACGTTTTTATATTTATATAGAAAAAAAAATATTTTACTTTTGACATTAAATGTGTTTTTTTTGGAGTTTCCTTTTTTGTGGGTGACAGGGTGAGGTTTTCAAAAAACTGCAATTCTATATAGATGACTGTTATTCTTATAAAAAACTTGTTTTCGATTTATACCCCCACCACAATAGTCGAGAGGGTATTATGCGTTTGTGCTGATGTTTGTTATATATTATTATATCGATCGTAGTCTTACCTTTAAGTATACCGACAGTGTTGTCATATCGTAAGATTTATCTTATTTTGCAAGTTTTCGAATTTCAAAAAAGTTTTTAAGTTTTTTCCTAAAAAGAAAGTTTTTCTGAAATTAAAGAGCATTCATAACACAGTACAACATTTATCAGGTGATTGATTCGGGACTTAATTCTGATAATTGTTAATGAAAGTAGACCCAAAAAGAAGACTTTCTGCATCATTAGTTTGGTCAAGGTACATCAAATAATAATTTAAAAATTAATTTGAAGTTAGTAAGTATCGTATAGGGAATTTGTAACGTTTTAGGCTCTTTTCTTTGTCATAACTCGAGAACCAATAGTCCGAATAAGCTGAAACAAATTTAAAAAGAAGAATTACAATTCCTTTAATCATACAACGTTTCGCTACATAAGCAACAGTTTCGTAGTTATAAATAAATGAATGAAGAAAAAAACTATTTTTTGCCCAAAAAATTGAAATTTTTTATTTTGAATTCATAAAAAATCCAAAACGGTAAAAAAGTGTCAAGTCCTATTATTTTTGCGTAAAGTCGCATAGGTTAGGTTAGGTTCCATTGGCAGCCGTGATTAAGCACAGCTCACGTGGGTCCATTAGTTAGTTCCCGTTGTGTTACCATATCACGCCGTCTCCCATGGTCCTATGAAATCTGGCTGCTAGTATTCCCATGCAGCCAACCGGTCGATTCAATAAAGGAGTGAATCCTGTTTACATCAACATCAGAGAGACAAGTTTTGTCCCCAAGGGCTCTTCGATCAAACATTTCGAGTCTTAAGTCTCCGAATGCCGGGCAATTACAGAGAAGATGTTTCATTGACTCTTCCTCCTCCTCATCGCCGCAACTTCTATACAAGTCATTATAAGGGAGCCCCAGCCTCTGGGCGTGCCTTCCAATGCGCCAGTGGCCAGTTATAACCGCAATTAGGTTTCTTAGATGATGTCTGGACAGCTGTAATGCCTGCCGTGTCCTTTTTCCATCTATGATGGGCCAGATTTTCCTGGTTTCCCCACAGGTGGTTTCATCGTGACACCTTGGGAGTGAAGCACCTAAATAAAAATGTGGAACCGTCCTGATTCAAGGTGGTACCTGCATACGCCAACGAATCCGCCATGCAGTTCCCATGTATGACCCCGTGTCCGGGGACCCAATTAAGGGTGACCAGTGAATGTCTCGCTATCTCCTCCAGAGACATCCGGCATTCTCGGACAATTCTCGATGTGATGAACACATTCTCCAGGGATCTTATGGCCGCATTGCTATCGGTAATAATGTGAATAGCCCTTTCAGATATTTAACCGTACCGGATGCGTCTCGCGGCTGTGTGGATAGCCATTATCTCGGCCTGGATGACACTGCAGTGGTCCGGCAGCCTTATAGGGATGCTCCAGTTTAGCTGATCGGAGTATATGCCAGAACCGACACCATACAGTGTTTTAGACCCGTCCGCATCGCATTCGCGGGAATTCATAGTGGACCACGTTATCCAAAATGCTTACCGTGAAGCCAGGATCAACGATTGGCTCGGGTGTGACATAATCAACATCCATGTGCCAATTAATATCGTTCAGAATGTTAGCATGTCCGATATTGTAATCCCTCCATGCTGCGGTGGCCCTTAGTCTTACCGCCGCGTCCGCAGCTATTCTTTTCGCCAAAATGTCTGGTGGTAACCAGTTTAAAATCGTAAACAATGCCTTAGAGGGGGTTGTTCTAATGGCACCAAATTCCGCTATCGCCACCATTCTCATTGTACGTTCAAACCTGGTTTGATGACTCTTCACCTTGAGCGCCGGCCACCAAACAGCTGCCCCGTAGAAGAGAATGGGTTTAATGACACATTCGTATAGCCAGTATACATTCCTCGGGTTAATTCCCCAGTTTAGGCCAATGGCCCTTTTGCAGCAATATAATGCAGTAGCCGCTTTATTAGTCCTGGAACTGGTGTTCAGTTTGCTGTCCAGTCCAAGATACTTGGCGCTGTTAGACAGTTCCAGTGACACCCCTTTTATCCTCGGGATATTAAATTTGGGAATTTTGTATCTCCTTGTGAAAAGTACCAGTTCTGTTTTGGCAGGATTTACATCCAGTCCACATCCCTGGCACCATTTTGTTAGGACGTCCAATGCGGACTCCATTAGTTCAGACAATAGTCTGGGATCTTTACCCATAGCCACAACTGCAACGTCATCCGCATATGCAACCGTTCTGCGGCACGTAAAGTCCTATGAACAAAATGAGACATAAATCATGAAAATCGATGAAGGCGTTTCGCTTTTATTCACAATTAAGTAAAGGTATGAATTTCAAAAATTGGCTCGATATATCCACTAAATTCTTTGGAAAAAAGCATTGATGACTTTTTTTATGATTCCCAGAATTAAAAAAAAGGAATAAACAAAAGGTTATTTGATTTTTATGATTGCGGTAGCAAAGTAATAAGCGTTAATAAATGTGAGTGGACAATTAAAAGGAAAGTGCACTTTTTTAATTATTTGGTTTTTCCGTTAGTTACCTGCATGATTTTTTTTACAGAAATCGCACCCACATTTATGAGTGCTCATGTTTATTTTAGTAAAATATTGAAATATTTGAAGTATTAATAGGTGCTCTTTGATAGATTTTTGTCATTTAACAAGAGTCGACGAATGCGAGAAGTACAAGTGAATTTTTCTCCGGTTTTTTAAAACTATTAACAACAAAACATATAATATATGGAAAATAATATCGTCATATCGTCCCAAAATGAGGCCAACTGGATCGAAAAAAATTGATTACTGAGGAATTCAAAACAGCGTATTGTCATTATTTTGATAAAGCAGATCTAAGTGGTGCAAATTTTACGCCGAACACAGTGTGCAAAAATTGTTATAATACCCTTATAATGTGGATACATGGAAAAGGTGGACAGTTTTCTTTTATGAAGCCAGTAATTCGGGTGGAAGACCTAACTGGACGTGATGAATCCATGTGCTACGCATGCATTAATTCTCGGCATGGATTAAACAGAAAACAATTGAAAACAAAAGTATGCATTGCTGCTTTTACTGCCACACTTCCAGTTAAACGCGCTGCTGGTACCGATACACCTAAACCTCCGAGTCTGGATACTGTTTCCCCGCAAGCCGAACCCGTTTTCACCAATCCGACAAATTTGAATGATGCTGATTGGACACCCGATATTGATAATAATGGACCACAACCGCTAACACAAATCGAAATGGATTACATTGTGGCTAGGATGGGACTATCACAACAAAACCCCGAAATGTTGACATAATTTTTAAAAAGCAGAAAACTGCCACAGCAAAATGTCAGCGCAACATCATACCGACAACGCCAAGCTGATTTTCAGAAATTTTATTCCGTTGACGAAGCAAATACGTTAACCTACTCCCATGATATCGCAGGTTTAGTGAAAAAATTGGGAATGGATTATATCGCTAGCGACTGGCGTTTATTCATCGATGGTTCAGTTTCAAGTTTGAAGGCTGTGCTATTGCACAAAACGAACAAAAAACCGTCCATTTAATGGGGATTCAGCACAACTATGAAGGAAACGTATGAAACATTGGGCGACATTTTGGAGAAAATCAACTGCAAGGTACACAAATGGAAGATTTGTTGCGATCTAAAGGTTGTCAACATAATTCAAGGCATTGTATTAAAGGGCGGTTTTCCAAAATACTTCTGCTTCCGTTGTAATTGGGATTCACGATACACAGGATAACAATATCAATGTAAAGATTGGAAAGCTCGAGAAACAATTAAAATTACGGAATAAACCTTTGATAAAGGATGTAGATGACATTTCGTTGCCATCGCTCCACATGAAATTAGGAATAGCTGGGAAATTCGTCTAAGTGATAGTCAAAGATATTGATGACGCCTATGACTGTTTGAAATCCATCTTTCCAAAACTCAGTGAAGCTAAAATTAGAAAAGGTACGTATCTTTGTCACGTATATTAATATTGTCATATCTTAATTTGTTCACATCGATATATTCGCATTACCAATAATTTTTTCGTAAATGTTTTTTTTTTTATACTTCAAACAGGTATTCTCAATGGACCGGATATACGAAAATTAATGAAAAGCGAATTTTTCACAAACATGCTTTCGAACCATTATAACCACCTATGTGCATGGGACGCATTGAAACAAGTCATCGAAGGCGTTTTAGGAAAGAACCTTGTACAGCGAGATGACATATAGACACGAGTGGACAACTTGCTTTTGAAAAAATCAATGCATCCATGCCGTTAAAATTACATTTCTTGCACTTCCACCTTGAAACCTTTTTGGCACAATTACCTCAGGAATCGGACGAACAAGGAGAGAGGTTCCACCAGGTGAACATGCCAATGGAAAAGCGATTCAAAGGCAAAAAATTGGATGCATTGCTTGCGGAGGTTTGTTGGTGGAGTTCTAAATTTATGCAGTTTGTAATTTGTGGACACACTGAACAAAACATGCCCTTAAATATTACGTCTATCTCGGATGATGATGCAGCCTCAGAACATGGATAGGAACAACCTGCGAAGAAAATAAGGTCATCAGAACCACAAGCGTCAACTTCAACGAGGATGGATAATGACATGAAAATGTTCTTTTTTTGTTTCCATGCATAGATAGCATATAAAAATCGCATATTTTCTGTGTAAGAAAAGCTGTAATATGAATCGAAATGTTTATTTCCATGCAAAATAACGAATCAATAAAAAAAGTCATCAATGTTTTTTCCAAAGGATTTTTTATGAATTAAAAATAAAAAAATTCAATTTTTTGGGCAAAAAATATTTTTTTTCTTCATACATTTATTTATAACTGCGAAACTGTTGCTTATATAGCAAAACGTTGTTTAAACAGATTAAAGGAATTGTAATTCTTAATTTTTTTTTTAAATTTGTTTCAGCTTATTCGGACTAGTCGTTCTCGAGTTATGCCAAAGAAAAGAGCCTAAAACGTTACAAATTCCCTATACGATGCTTACTAACTTCAAATTAATTTTTAAATTATTATTTGATGTACCTTGACCAAACTAATGATGCAGAAGTTCTTCTTTTTTGTCTACTTTCATAAACAATTATCAGAATTGAGTCCCGAAATCATGTGTTGTACTGTGTAAGTTAAGTTATAATTAGAAAAAAAAATATTCACCAAGTGTAACTCATTAAAAATTTAAGAATTTAATACGTGATACAAAACAAATGAATATCTAAATTAAAAAGAAACTGTAGTAGTGCTTTAAAATTTAAATTTCATGTTTTGTTTATATTTTTTTTTATGTTAAATATTAATGTAACGACGTAAAATATTAAGATGTCGGCATATACCGGCGAGACGTTGGAAAAATTGTAATGAAAATGTTGTTTAAATTACAAGGAATTAAATTTTTATATTACAATTGTGATTTTTAATTGAACAGTTGGTTCATAATTGAAGTTTTTGATATTTTAATAAGTCTGTCCCGAGTTCAATCCCGTGTTCGGTCAATAATTATCAAAAAAAAAAATTTTTTTTTAAAAATCATTTCGTATTGTAAATTCCTTCCTTTAATAAAATAATTTAATGAAAACTAAATTTGATGAACTTAAGCCTAATTAAGATATCAAAAAATATTTTTTATATTTTTAAGTTCATTAATATGTATGTATATTATTTATGATATATTTTTTAATAAATAGGTTCTAGTGTTGCAGTTCTAGTGATTTTGTTAACGATTTGTAAAAAAAGTTATTTTGGTTGGAGAAATATTTTTTTTCATAAATTAAAAGATTTTTAAGAAAAAATATGACAATGCTGTATACGGAGCAACTAAGAATACATATGTGTATAAATCGATCTCACGTAGTCCGTTTGCCCTGCTGGCTGGATGTTCATTAGATGTGTTCAACGTTGTATGGCCAATTTTCAAAGATAACGCTAAAGTCAATTAATGAGCCTATTTGGTTCCTTTGAATATAAAAACATTAAATATGAAGTTTGGTCCGGATTGGATAAAGAAAACAATGGATTGAAAATTTGAATAGTGAAAATACCAGCCGAAAAAATCACTTATTTTAGTTCTAGTCACATTTTTTAAATGTTGTAAAAATTTTTACTCTGGATGATATTATTTATTATTTATTTATCTAATTAATCAACAGAATAAATTCTGAGACTAAATATATGAGAGTGAGTGAAATGTAATAAATAATGGCCCAGTAATAAATAATGGTCCAGGGATCTAATGTGCCAATTATTAATTGAACCAGAAATTCGAGCACACACCTTAAACATTTTTTTAATTGATTTCAACAATATACTTTTTTATTCAAAAGATTCGGAATTGTGAGATATGAAAATGTTTTTATTTTTTTGATGGTATTAACCTGTCTTAAGGTTACATCAAAAACGGACAACTGAGATTTTCACTCCAGGTATACTAAGTTTGTCATTTGATGTGAAACCTGTTTATTACACATCTAAGACCCCATAAAGAATATATATTCTGGCTCCTTGAGTGATCCAAAGTCGATTTAACCATGTCCGTCTGTCTGAAAACACGCTCACTTTCGAAGAACGCAAAAGAAAAAAAACAAATTGCTTGTAGTTATCCTAAGCAGTTTGGGATTGAAATCCACCAACATCGGTTCAGTAGGATCAAAATTATGAATCAAAATGTGGCACCCTCACCCTAAAAAAATTGATTATTTTGAATTCGCTTTATACGACTGTAAATCATACTGTTAAATTTCGTGACCTAGGGCCCATATAAACCCTACTCGCGGAAAACATTTAAGCACGCCTAAAACCGTAATAAATAACGCTATCATACTACGTCACAGTTTTACAGGACCAGAAATCAGACTGTAAAATTTTTTGAAGATCGGTCCATAATTTACACTAGGTCCCATATAAACACTACTCCCAGAAAACAGTTTTGTACGCCTAAAACCGTAATGAATAATGCTATCACAATTAAATTCGGTAGGGTACAGTTCTATAGGACGAGTAATCATACTGCCAAATTTCGTGAAGATGGGTCCATAATTTACACTAGGTCCCATATAAACCCTACTCCCGGAAAACAGTTTCGTACGCCTAAAACCGTAATAAATAATGACGAGTAATCATACTGCCAAATTTCGTGACGATGGGTCCATAATTTACCCTAGGCCCCATATAAACCCTACTCCCGGAAAACAGTTTATTGCGCCTAAAGCCAAATAAAGCCCAGGGAAAATATTTAAATTCGCCTGAAACCATAACAGATATAGATATTGCGGTAAGCTTTCTTCCAACTTAGATTCATATGGCCAGAAAAAAATATCATGCAATTTTGTGAAATTCACTGTTAACGCTAAAACTAATTACTCTACTGTATGGAAATTTAATCTAGTTTGTCTTTTGTAATACCATAAATCAGTCTTCAGAATTTTGGGATGATTGGTCAATAATTTGCCATAGGTCCCATACAAATTACCCTCCTAATAATCATTTTACTTCGTCTTTAACTGTTACGGATGATGAAATTTTACTCAGGCCAGTTCAAAGTTCTAACAAGAAACGCACAAAACTTTCTTACCAATTTTAGTGTTTAGTTAATAATGTATATGTATTTATAATATAGAGCCCACTCCTGTAGGTGGAGGGTATCAAAGATTCAGCACAGCCGAATATAGCACTCTAACTTGTTTTTTATTAAGTTTAAATTAATGCTGTTTAGAGTTTTATGATACAAGCTACAAACTATATTCTGAAAATTTGGTTAAACGAAACCCCGCTAAAGGTCAAATGACAAAGGAAAGTTTAATTTTTTAGAAAATTTAAAATTTCCTGAAATTAATAACGAAATATCGTGAAATATATTCATATTTTAATGCAAGTTGACTAAAATTTTTTCAGTAATTGGTAATAAATATTTCAAAAGAAAAAATTCGAAACTAACCCTTTTATGCACTTAAGGGCAAAAACTTATTTTTTAACGTTAGCAGCACACATTTTGTTATGAAATGGTTTCTTTCCTCAAATTTTATTTCAATGCTATAATCAATAAGGAAGTGATGACATTAAAAGCCATTTTCAGGAAAGGTCGACTATCAACTCCCTTCCTAAGATCTCTTAAAAGTAAACAAATCTCATATACAACGATGATGATTTCTACACAAATCATATTCGGCACCAAGAACTTTTTCATAAATATTAACCACATAGCATAATTTTATTCTGGCGGATGAACTACTGCCCATGGCTTCTAAATAGGGTAAACTCTCGAAAATTGTCGCTAATTTCTATGATGTAGGGTATCATTTGGTAGGGCTTGACTAACTTTACTTTCTTACTCGTTAGAAAATTGGTGTTGTATCTAAAGCCCTTGAAACTAAAGGCCGAATAATAAACCAGCATTTGTTTGCTATCAGTTTTTAAACTTTTTGGAAAGGTCTAGCACACAATTTCAATAGGAAATTGACAGGCACATCGGATTTCTAGACAAATTTATTTAAAAAAAAAAATATTAAATATTTGCAACCAATTATCATAATTTAGAAGAGTCATTTATATCTAAAATTTATATTTTTAATTTAAAAAAAACTTGAATTTTTTATAATATGTATTTATTTTAAAACCTTTCTCTATATGATTCATTATATTTATTCGCTAATTGACATAAATAAAAATTTTACTTTGTTTATATCAAAAAAATGCTCACGTAATTTAGAACTCATGCAATTCCGCTCGAAATCAACCCCACCTCCCACCCTTCCATCTAAACAAAAACTAATAAAATAAATACCAAAATGAATGAAATATTTGCAAAATATGCAGTATAATTCAGTAAATTTGTAATAGTTTTTGCGTGTTATTTTAATAAATTAAACATGTCATATGCGAATGAACAGCATTTTTTTATTGTACTTAGTTAAGTCCCATATTAAAAAATACAATTTTGTCGCATTACTTTGAAAAAACATTTATTATGGGAAATACACTCAAAGAAAAGTTTAAAAAACCAAATCTTATATTCTCTACACTTTGGAAGGACACTTGTACGCGTAAAATAATAGACTTTGCTAAGGAAATTTGTACACAAATTGCAAACCAGAAAAAAGACTAATCAAAATACATGTGTCGGCATTTATTTTTTTATATTTTATTTGATTTGTTGCAATGGAAATTTAAAAAGGTAAGAATATTTCATCGACAACTTTTTATTGCAGTAAATATAATTTATTTAAGACAAATTAATATAAGGTGTATTCATTTACTTTACTAGCAGAAACTTGCAACGAGAGAGTAAATTTAAAATTTACAAACTTTTTCTCCCAATTACTCAACAAAATTAAAAAGTAAATGAACACTTTACCAGATAAAACTAGCAAGTTGGTTATATTGACAATATTGAGCTGGAAGATACGAGACTATTTCTTAATAAATTCAGTTTTTTTTTTTAATTATTTGCGCAAGAATATTGTTCTTAAATTTTTAAAAAATAAATATTTTATGTTATTGAAAAACTTTTAATTTATAATTTATGAAAAATATTTTTGTTTTGTAATCAAAAATATGAAACAGATGGTTGAATAATTCTTGCTAGTAAAAATTTGACTATTAAAAATTTTCAGCAAATTTTTTGTCTCTCAAATTTGTATGCTCTTTTTCCACTCTCTCCTTGCAAGTTTTTCGAGTAAGTGAACCATGGATGGAAATCATGGTACAATTGAACTTTTTTTGGTACATTTTGGACCTTGTTGGTACCGTGGTACTATCGCGGCTTACCTGGTACAATTTGGAAAGCCAAACGTTTCGCTATGTGACAACATTAATTATGTTCTTTTTAATTTTTTTTGTCCGGTTTTTCTTCATCTTTTCAATGAGCAGCTTTAGTGTTTTAGCTGCAACGTGTTGCACGGATACAAAATTAAAATATGTAGTATAGAACTAGTATGCCAACTGGAGAGTGTTCTCAATTTTATACGCTCTGTGTGAATTCAACACACATAAAAGCAAACAAACGAAACAAAATTTAAAATTTTTCTATATAAAATTTTTCACAATATAACACTTTTTGATTAATTTTATGACACAAACACATAATTAATAATTTTTTCCAACACATTTTGCTTATGTGCTTTTATTTTTCACAAACTAAAATTTTTTAAATAATTTTTTTTACACTAAATTTTTTCTGTTGTTAATATTATTTAAGCCAGCAGAGTAGCATTTTGTGGTATGAAAATAATATTTGAAATCATAAATTATTTAAATATTTTCCGATATTGCAGAATACAAATTTGACAAACATGGTTTCTAACAGTTTATAAATGCAGCCAGCATTAAATAAACTTGCAATTTATTGAACTAAGAAAGTTTTATTTTAGAAAAAAAAAATTGTTGTCACAATCTATACGATTTTATGCAACTGTGTTTAGTGGTGGAAATAGTTTTATACACGAATACATTTGAAAAAAATCCTACTAATACAAACATGAGTTAGGTAATACTGACATTTGAGTTATTTACCTGTCAAAGATTCGGCATACTATTTAGTTGTATACTATGATGTAAATTTCATCTTTTTATTTTTTTCTTATTTTTCTTTATCAGTTTCAATTTATTTTATTTTTTTTTTTAATAATGCACAAACTGCTGATTCCGTACGGAATGCGCGTTCAGTTTGGCACTTTGTTTAAGCAAATGACATTTGACGAAACTTAACGAAAAGTTTCATTAAGTACATTATAGTTGGCCACATATGTTTTATATGTATTCGCACAGTTGCTTATGTTGAATTAAGCGACTTTATGCATATTATGGTTGGGCCTTTAGGCCTTTAGGGTAAAAAGTACATTCATAATTGGCACAAAATTACAAAAGCCATTTCCCATCACTAACGTGAACACTTACAGCCATACCCAAAACAAGAGAACTTTTTCTCCCGCGTAAGAGCGTCAGTGTTGTGTCACAGACAGTAGTGTTAACTTTTGTGCTTACTAAAACACTCATAAATGAAATAAGAAGTGGAATTAAAACCGCTAGTTTGACCTAAAAATAGCTAATTTGGCATTATTTATTTTAAAACGATAAAAACAGTGTTGCCAAAACAATAAATATAGCAAACTTATTTTAACGCGCTGTCAAAATCGGATTTTCCAATTGCAAAGCGTTGAGGCCGCGCTATTTAGGAATGGTTCATACAGATTATATGGGTATCACGATTTTTGACAGCTAGAAAACGGGTTCCGCTCTTGTTTAGGTATGGCTATTACTAGTAACAATTATTGAAAATAAGCAATAATTTTCTGTAAATGAACACACCTATAATTAAAAAATTAATAAAAATTTTAAAAAAGTTAGTTAAAGTTAATTATTAAAAAACTGTCTACTTATCGTTTCCAACGTTAACATTTTCCACTAAACAATTTATTAAAAATCCTTCCGATTTTCACTGGCTTGCTTACCTCTTGCTACTTTCGCCACGTTTTTCACTTATAAATAATTTGTGTAAAAATTCTTTTCAAATAAAAACGATGAAAAAAATTTTGTTTCGTTTCAGTTTTTTATACAAAAATATTTTGGATTACTGCTTTAATTCTTTCATTGGGCTGGAATCAAACGTATTATAAAAATCTGAAAAAAACTTTTTATTTCACCATTTCACAGAAGAAGAATTGACCGCCAGAACTGAATCTTGCTTAAAATTAACAAAGAAATACTCGATTTTTGAACTGTATAAACCCATATGACGTTCAACAACATTTTAGTTGTATGCTATTAGGACGCCCTGATGGGGGTGCCATTGTAGATTTTGGTTTATTATTTAAGATATCTCCATAATTGCAGCGTTATATTAAAATTGGAGCAGTTATTATTGAATTTAAAGATTTGTCAATATTTCGGTTATCAGTTAAACTAGGAATCTTATGTTTTTTATACCCTCCACCACTAGAGGTGAATGAGGATATGTTAAGTTTGTCATTCCGTGTGAAATATTTTTAATATTATTCTAAGACCCATAAACTAGATATATTCTGGGTCCATGAGGAACTCGCTTTAGTCTCTGTCTGCTCGTCTTTGGATTGAAATCCAGTAAAATCGGTGCAGCAGGATAAGAGCTATGAGTCCAATTGTGGACTCATAGCTCGCCATAAAAAATGTATAGTTTTGTTACAAAAACTAAAAATAACTGATATGGAACTATGGAGAAGTTTGTTTCTTATAACTAGAAATCATACTTCAAAATTTCATGAACAACGGTCCATAATTTACCGGAGGCCTCTTAGAGAGACTACACTCGAAAACCGTTTAGTGTAATAAAATTCGGTAAACAGTTTAGTACGCCGAAAACTGTAACGAATAATGTTATTGTAGTGATTTTGGTTTAATTCGCTTTGCGTCTCATTGATGCCGATTTGCGTCGCTACATACGATTGAATTTTTCACTGAAGTGATAATCACATGCGAATAATTTTTATTTTTGCGTGTCAAAGGGGGAATTCCCATTTCATTCAGTTAGGTACGCTATTCTAGAAGAACCCTTGTTAACCCCAGCAACAGTAAAAGCAATTTGCAATAGAGACAGAATTAAAAATTAATCAGATAAGGATTGCTCGCGTTAATCTCAAATGAGATTCTAATTTTTATTTAACGTTTATACGAATATGCAAATATGGATAACTGAATTAAATTAAGTTTTGTTATGATTTTATGAAAATAAATTTTTTTCTTATGTATATCTTTAAAATATATTTTTATTCCTTTTTCTTTAACCTTTATGTCAACATCTACATACCCGGGTATGTTTTGAATTTTAAAAACATGATATATCTGAAAGTGGTTATCATATCGAAATTTCATTGTATCCTCGCTAGAAGCGTTTTCTAACATATTCTATTCTGAAGTTTGAAGAAGAAAAATAGACAAATCAGACCATATATGAATATGTATATGAAAAAAATTCAAAAAGAGTTATATTGCATGTTTATTTCATAAGATTTAAGAGTTTTACAAGTCTGTTAAAACTACCGATATTTTAAATATTCCTGAATAAAAACAAATCAAAGTAGGAAAAACACAAGCAGAATACAAATTAAAATTCAAGTCCGTTCGTCTATCTGAATTATTGAGTAAGGTCACAGCTTCCAATTTGATTGAGTTTTGTAAATACGGCTTATCATAATATGTTTAGTACAAGTAACAAATTTGATCCTAAAATGGGGTAGAAGAACTAAAAATTAAGTATAATGTGTCATCTCTAAGTAAATAATTTAGAAACTGTTAATATAATGGGTGCATGTACTCCATACTTTAAAATCAAATGAACCTCTTAAGGAACTACTTTTCAAAATCCTGATATATTGTTTTCTTTCAGAACTAATGTCTCTTATTTAAAATTTTTTTAAAGTTTATTGCAATAAAAAATATTTCATCGCAATCAACATAATTTTCAGTAACACTAGTCTACAGCAAAAATTGTTTTAAATAAAAGTTTATGGAATATACAGACTTTAAAACGCTTAATTCAAATCCTTTTTCTGTTTTTTTTTTCTAGAGCTTGTGCTAATACATAACATCAGAACGATTTGTCTGATATTGAAAAAACCACTTACAGATTAGATCATTAGAAATAAAATTATCTTTAAGTCACTAACATTATTTAAATTTTTTTTAGCTGATTCGAAGTTATTCAGAAAAACGTGGCGATAAGTTTTCTTTTTATGCAAAATTAGTTTCACTTCTTGTTTAGAAAAACTCATAAAAAAAATTATTAGGACAAAAATGTTATATTACTATCACTTATCAGAAAACCAAGTATATTACAAATAAGCTAAGCCATATAAAGGGTGTTTCAAACAAAACGCACGATGTTAGTTGTAAATAAAACAAATAGTTTTCAGAGAATTATCTTAATATTTTATCTTATTATGGTGGGATCAATGACAATTATGCGTCAAACAAAATATCGACCAAATGCTCGCCTTTGCTTCGGTGGCATACCTCTATCCCATGGTCCATGTTTTCAACGACTCTGAGACATAATTGAGGTCAAATGTCGTTAATGTGCCGAATTATCTCATCCCAAACTCTTGATTTGTTCTTGGCTTTTTAACATACATTTTTTCTTTTCAATATCCCCAAAGAAAGAAGTCCAACGGTGTCAAATCACATGATTATAGCGGCCAATTAATATCGCCACGACGTGAGATTATTCACGGTAACTGCTTGGCCGACCTCATTTTCGAAGAAGTACCGCCCGATGACACCAACATTCTGATTTTCCTCATTAATAAAGAAATATGGACCAACTATTCCACCAGCCCATAAGCCACACCATACCGTTTTTTTAATGGATTTTATGCAATTTTGAAGCAGAAATGTGGTTCATCAATGAACAAAATTTCACGATAAAACATATCTCACAGAGCGCTGATTTTTATATGACAGCTAAACAATTAAAAGAAGCTGTTGTGGTGTGAGACTTTTTATAATGACATGCCAAACGATACTGAACAAAAATTTTAAAGCAGTTTGATACAAGCCACGCGTTATCTGTAAAAAATCACCCTGATATTACGAATAAAAAAGCCATAAATCATGAAAATCGGTGGACAAATCCTTAAAAAACTAGAAGTTATAGAAACAATCTGTGAACAGGTTTGGATTCAGCACGCTAAATTCAATCAATATCACTTAACAAAGTTCTTGATACCGACTTTTTGTGTTTTGCCCACAATTGTAATCAGCAGCTTACCTCTCCCCGCAACAACCAAAGTCTAGTTGAAAAAACTTTAAATATTTTTCGTTAAGTGTCATTTTTTATTATATCGTATTTAACAGTACTTATGACTAATGCCTAATTTATTTTTGCAAAAAAGCCAACACCCGCTCGCCGTCTGTCATACACGCTCCCAACAGATGCATTAATACATGGTACTCATGTTTGTTCAAACAATATTTATATTTGTTTAGCATGAATTTAAAATTGTCAATTTTAACTGCCACAAATACTCATTTGCATCAACTTTGTGTTCGTGCATAATAATACGCGCGTATATTTTTGTTAAATTGGAATTTAAATTCTAGGCAACATAATCAGCTGCAGTAATGACCGCGACCGGGACAATGTCGGCGTTAAAAAAATATAAATACGTTTCTACATATGTAAAAGGACTCTAATATAGATGTTTGTGTGTGTGTGTGCATGAGTAATGCAAATATTGTAAACTGTAATCATATGCTGATTTTTCGGAAGTAGATGGTGGTCATTTATTCAGTTTAGGGTTTTTTTGGTATTTTTGCATCACTATTTTACATGTAAAACACAGACAGACATATTAAAATTATTCAACCATCTATGCCAATCGCCTAGTACGGGGTTTTGTTGATTTTTAGTATGTGTGTGTGTGTGTGACTAAGTGAAGGAAAGGGTGCTTTTAATTTATGACAAGTGAAATGGCAAATTATAAGATACATACAAATTACTAAAACTAACATTTTCCCTATATAATACATGTGTCACAGAAAACAAATGGAAGATATCCCCTAAGGCAATAGTTTAGCAATATCCCCAAATTGTCATTTAGAAGACAATAATCCAAGTAATTTTAAATTTTTTGTCTTTTATACCTTTATAAAATTTTTAGAAAATTTTGTATTAATATTTTGTAATATTGTTAAATGTTTTAAATTTGTTAAAAATAGTTAATTTTGTCAAATATTCAAAAAAAAAATACCTTGAGAAGGCACACAACGGAGTGCCGAAATATTGCATTTAATAAATTAAATATTTTTTATAAAAAAAAAGAATAGACCTCAAGCTTAATTAAAAGCATTAACAAAACATTTTTAAAGGTCGAATAAAAGTCAATTTATATTTTTAGAAAATAGTTATTTTTATTTGTTATTATATTAAAATCAGTGACCCTAACAGTTATAAGAGAAACGAAAAAAAAATCATATTTAACCATAAATATTGGACCTGCACATCCGGGACGAGCTGAGAATCTCCGCGCCATTGCACAGAACGCAGTTCGCCTACCAGAAGGGTAGGTCGACGGAAGTAGCATTGCACCATCTGGTTGCGCAAATAGAGAAGGCACATAACAACAAGGATATTGCACTATGTGCTTTTCTTGACGTGGAGGGTGCTTTTGACAACACGAGTTACGACTCTATCAAGGATGCTTTGTCGCAAAAACGGATAGATGATTATACCATCAATTGGATCGGCGCCATGCTGAGACAACGGAGAATCACCGCCTCTTGGGATGACGCTAGCGTCAGCATTAGTGCTGTTAAAGGTTGTCCACAGGGTGGGGTACTTTCTCCCCTGCTATGGTGCCTTGTGATTGATGACCTGCTCGTCAGTCTTGAGGAATACGGCCTGCGGGCCATTGGTTATGCGGACGACCTGGCCATCATTGTGACCGGATAATTCGAGAGAACAATCACTGAGGTGATGCAGGGTGCTCTCGACAAGGTTCTCAAATGGTGCCATGAAAGGGGGCTGAACATCAACCCCCAAAAAGCGGTCGTGGTCCCGTTCACGAGAAGATATAAACACAGACTGGGTAGACTGTCAGTGAATGGGACGGAAATCGAGTACTCCAATGAAGTCAAGTACCTGGGAATTGTTCTGGATAAACGGCTAAATTGGAACTCGCACTTAGATGCGACCCTGAAGAAGGCACTTAGGGCCTTCTGGGCCTGTAAGAGCTTCTTTGGGAAGACCTGGGGCTTTGGCCCTAGCATGACTAAGTGGCTTTATTTCATGATGATCAGACCGATAATCACCTTTGGATCCCTGGTATGGTGGCCAAAGATCCTGCAGGTGTCGGCGATTCAAAAGTGCGGAAGGCTACAGAGAATGGTCTGTGTAGCCCTGACGGGGGTGATGCGCACAGATGACAGCGGCACTTGAAACTATTTTGGGCATCTTGCCATTACACATCCATATAAGGAAGGTCGCAATATCGAGTCTCCTTAGGATCCAACTAACATCCGGACTGTCAGATGGGGTCAACGGACACGCTGGTCTGATGAAATTAGCTCCTGGTCTATCGGTCTGCACAAGGGCGGACATTAAGACCACGGAACTGAGCTTTAACAGAAGGTTTAGCACGATCCTCCCAAATGGGGGAGCTTGGGACAGTGGAAATCCCTGTGATGGTAACCAGGGACTACGCTGGTATACTGATGGATCCAAATCGGAGCACGGGGTGGGTGCTGGGGTATTATGACCAAACACGCGTATCTCGATAGCCATGGGAAGATCACCAAGTATATTCCAGGCCGAGATCCACGCCATTGATGTGTGCTGTAGCAACATTCTTAACAAGGGAATGATGGGAAACAGCATTGCGATATTCACTGATAGCCAAGCGGCCATTAAGGCACTCTCTTCCTGGAAATTGTCCTCGAATTTGGTGGCGGAATGCCGGGGAAGGCTACAGGAGCTGGGCTCAAGAAACAGAGTGACACTATGTTGGGTGCCGGGACACTCAGGGGTCCCGGGTAACGATGGGGCTGATGAACTGGCTAGGGCTGGAGCAAATGCCCAAATGGTGGGCCCCGAGCCCTTTTGTGGGTTAAGCTGGGACACTACCCAGTCCCTATTGGGGGAATGGGCTCTCAACGAGCACAGGAAATACTGGGTATCGCTACCGGGAATGCGTCAGGCGAAGGAATTTATATTTCCCGGGAGTACATTGGAGACAAGGGGTCTCAACAGAAGAGAATTACGGCTGTTGGTGGCTTATTTGACGGGCCACCATACGGTCAAGCACCACCTGTTTCGGATGGGCCTGGCAGAGGACCAGAAATGTAGACTATTCCGTGAAGAGGACGAAACTACAAAGCACCTACTGTGTGACTGCCGCGCGCTGGCATGTGCCAGAAGGAGACACTTGGGGCACGGTACGATGGGCGCGTACCGAGTCGGTGTAATACCGGCAAAAGACCTTCTTGGGTTTCTCTGGGAGGCAGAGGGTCTTTTGGCCAACTAAAGGGGGGTGGGTACAATAGACCTGGTTTGGTCGCGGTACTGTCTCCGTTGGGAGAAATCTCCCCGCTCTCTCTGGAAAAAAAATAAATATCTATGAATAATAGATAATGGTTTTAATTAACAATTATAATTATATATATTTTATTTTGGTTATCGTAACCAATTAAAGTGAAAAATATTGTTTTTTGGTTAAATAACCATTACTTCAGCCAAAAAGTGGTTTGGTTACAAATATCAATTGTTAAAAATAATAAATTTTTTGGTTAAAAATAACCATTATAAGAAATAATTTATTTTTTTTTGGTTACAAATATAAATTATAGCAAATTATTTCTTAATTTGGTTACAGATATCCATTATAAGTACTAATAAGTAATAAAGTATAATTGGTTATCATTTGGGGGCGATGGGCAATCATTTATCCGGCAAAACAAAATTTTGTTATATAGGCTCCTATTATGAGTAACATTCGATAAACGATTTTCGCTGGCTATCGAACATCGACTATCGAATGTTAATTTGGTATTATGGGTTGGCAGCACTGTCGAAAATTTCGTTGTGCATATAATTTTTCAACGAAAACAAATTTGCTTTCGATGGTGTAAATAATTAAAAAAAAATTGTTGAAACTGTAAGTTTTTGTTAATTTATTAGTTTTGGTGTCCAAAGTCCACATTCTTAATTATTTTTGGTTATTTTATGCAAGTCTAAAATCGACAATAGTAAGCAGCAGTTGGAAAAGCTTGTTTCCTTATGGAACAAAATCCTTTGTTGGCCAAAGCAATTTTTACAAAAGTTCAGGCTACAGATGAATCATCGTACCATAATTCCGTGGTTGTCATGATTTATATTAGTTTTATTTTTAAATTTGTTAAAAAATTTTTTTATTTAAAGTGTCAGCTGAAAATGTACTACTGTGAATAAACTAAATCACAATATTACTTTTGTATCGAATGTGAGCCATAATACCAAATGAAAATTCGTTCGATCAACTAATTTGACTGCTGTCGAAAATTGAATTAAGTTCATAATAAGCACCAAAGTTAGGATCCATTTTCAAGTTCATTATGCCGAATCTTATTTAGACATCTTCAGCTATATGAATTTTTTTTGTCTTAAAGTGATTTTAGAAAGGGTTTATATGGTATATATGGCTAGTTTTGGACCTACTGGTACCAGTTCTACGACATAGTATCTATCGTAAATGTTATCGTGGTCAATTTTTATATTAATACCAACATTTCAAGCTATTTTCGGAAATGGTATTTGTATGAGACCTATGGTCAGATATGGACCAATAGTAAAATTTGGTAAGATGATTTAGATTGCAACAAAATAAGCTTTGACCATATATATTTATTTAAATACAACGTAATAAGATGGATTTTGGACACCACAAGTCTGGCTTCGTATTATTAATACTTTAAACTACTTTTTTTTTTGGTCCATATTTGACCATGCAACCAAAAAAATAAATTATTTCTTATAATGGTAATTTGTAACAAAAAAGCTTTTTTGGTTAAAGTAATGGTTATTTATAACCAAAAAACCATATTTTTCACTTTAATTGGTTACGATAACCAAAATAAAATATATGTACCGATAATGGTTAATAATAATCAAATGCAAATAAAGGGAATTTTCCTGTAACCTTTAAGGGTGGGTTTTTAACATGGAGATCAGAGATTTAGTTACCTTTAATCTGTGTTTTTAGTTTTTAAGATGAGGGTTAATTGCTTTAATTTGCCAGTTTAAGCGGCCAACTTTGGTGGTTTAAACTTAATCAACAAATGTCAATACATTGTACATGTATAACAAAATCAGCTGTTAAAATACAAAGAAAGAATACTTATACATAAAAGGCAAATGGATTATTCTTGTGAATATGAAGACTTTAGTGATTCTGAAACCTATGGAATCCTAAATAAAACAATTATAAGAAGTAATTTTCTTTTTATAAGAATTTTTTCTTCTTCTGTATAAAATGCAAAGAGCATTGATAAAACGTTGCCATTTTTTGTTATGCAGTATGACAATGCTGCGAGATTTAAGATACCACTTAAAAACTGCAAACACAATTAGTCCTCAATTAAATTTATTCTCAGATTAATTAATTATAGTTTGCTGCGAAGATTAAACTCGATGTTAAAAACCCACTCTTAAAAAATGTATAAAAAAATAACCATTATTTTCGGTCCCTGATTAAAATTACATAATATACTAAATGCAATTACATAATACAAACGTCAAGTATATGCAGCTATGCCTTCAACTTAAGGTAGGATCACACGATTGCCGCAAATGCACCAATATGGCACAATTTTTAATTAAGTAAATTGACCCAATCAAAAATTCTGAAATCACACGATTGCCCTATTTTATACAAATTTAATTTCCTAAATGGGTACAATAATTACCGCTGCACAGTCACACGATTGTTCTTACTTGTGTCAACGGTGAAAACAGCTGTTGTGGTTTCTTTTATTTGTTTGAAAGTTCTTTTTGATTTGTTAATTTAAAAAAAGAAAATGTTATCATATATGAATACAAATTTTTCTTAAATATTTCTATTTAAAATTTTTCATATAAATTATATGAAATTCCGAAAATTAAACAAAAGTTAAATTCTATTTTAAGATATTTACTGAAATAGAGCATATTTCTATCCAAATTTTAAGAATACAAATTAAAAATATTTATCTCGCTTAATTTGATTGAAATTTAGGCTTAAAATAACGTTATTTAAATATCAGTACCTCAATTCTGTAATTTTTTAAATTTTACTGCCGATATCGCTAAGTAATCAGAAATATCGGGCACTTTAATGAATTTGTTATTCTCGCTTTTAAGTAAACAAATATTTTCTTTAAGAAATATTACCGACAATTATCGGTTGGAACGTAAAAACGTCAAAGTTGAAATAGTAAAAATTAAAAAAAAAAAAAAATAATTCTCACATTCTATTTATAAAAAATTTAAAAAAAAAATTAGCTTAAACAAATTTCTTTTGCATTTTCCTATATTTTTCTGTATACCTATATCTTTTTCAATTATTTATTATATATATTGAATGAGCTTTGTTTTGAATAAAAAATTAAGCCCCATACTCATAAAAAATATTTTAGGTTTATAGCCGTCTTATGAAACGAATTTTCTATGAAAATTTGTTCAATAAACCTTTTATAATTCAAAAATATTCTTTATAATTCAGAAATATATTTTAAAATCGCTCGAAATTCATTACACCTTCTAAAATTATCGTTTTGCAATTCATCGATTTTCATTACATACATGAATATTCCTTAAAAGGAAATATGCCAGTATTCATACAAAAATTTAAGATTTATTAAATGTTTACTAAACAAATTTTGTATGAAAAGTTTTGTAAATAAGCGTTTGTTAAATTTAACAATAGTTTATGAATACGGAGAATAATACTTAGTTTTATTTTAATTTGATTAAATATCTTGAATAAAAGTTTTCACACTGAACAGCTATGGTTGTGAACATTAATATCTTGTTAATAGCACTAATTCAAAAAATATATAAAATTGTTATGCATAATAAATAAATATGTATTTGATTACACAAAAGTAAATGCATTTAAAAAAAGGCAAAAATTGGCGTATATTGTGCTGTTTAATTGCCGTACAAGAACACAATCAGGGGAGATCTGGAAATCGAAAACGCAAAACGCAAGAATTTAAAAGTCGTTTTTTTCATGAGATTTTTGTAGCAAAAGAAAAACAAATAAAATACAATACAAATATTTCTTTATTTAACAGAATTCTATAAGAAAATTATAAAAAATTGGATTAAGAGTGCATTAAAAAGAACTTCAAAGTTCTTGCGTTTTACGTTTTCGATTTCCAGAACACCCCCGAATAAATATTGGTAAATTTTTATTTATTTTATCACACGATTGCCGCACCAGGGTTGCATTTTATTGGTAAAAGAAAGCACAATATTGTCCTCGATTGGTACATACGCCATTTAATTGTGCACGATCGGGATTTTAAAAAGTGTGAAAATTGCTGCATGGCGGCAATCTTGTTATATTATAGTATTTTTGGTAAGATATTACAACAATCATTATTGTTCTAGATAATAATTACAAGTTTGCATTTTTTTAAAAAGGTAAACATTTTATAAGCGTTTTCACGAGATGGTTCAGTTAACAAGGAACTTAATCTGATAGATCCAAGAGATAGGAAGCTTTCTTGTGAAAAGATCAAGCAGCTGTCTAAGATATGTTCTACAGATTGCGGGATATTATAAAAGTTGGCATGTGGGCTTATGTCCTTTTCATAATAGGCATTGTTGTGTGGTTAAAGTATGACCAAGTCGGAATCTTGAAAATAATTCTGCTGAGCAGCGAGAAACTGTTTTTTGATAAATAATACGGTTTCCCCCAGGGTTTATTGTTTTGTAGCGTTGATGGTATGTGCTACAATCGTTAAAATTTATGGTTTTTTTATTTCTTCGAATATCAGAAACTATGTGATGTGTGCTGTTTGTATGTGAGAAAGCAGATAGTGTAGAGTTTATTATTTATTAATATATGTACATCCATATGTACATATTATATATGTCAAAATATATATATAAAAAAGGACGTAATCTCCACGATAATAAATATTACAGATATGAGAGAACTAAAAAGCCGACAAGCTGTAAAATTTACGGACGAAAGATTTAACTCAAGTGTCGTACCTTGCGTCAATAAAGATAATTTTTGTTCGTTTCTGTAACAATGTAATAATTTCTTGTTGTCTATTCTTTCGAAATTTTTTACTTTACGGTTTAGCTTATTGAAACAACTTAAAAAACCGAAAATCCGCAATAAAACAAAAAATTAATTGAGGTTGGTCATACATTATATACCACTAGGGGCGACTTCTGGGAATTTATGGGACTTTTTCTTCCATATATATAAGGAATATAATTTGTATGGAGCATTGCATAGAGAATTTATTTTCAATGACATTTTGACGTAAAATTTTTTAAATGTGTTTTTTGTGCCATTTACAATACAACCCCACTTTATTTTTCATCGCAATCATTTATTTCTAACATACCCACCAGCTATCTCCATTCCTTAAGGGGGCTTCCATACAAAATGTTCAATGCAGACTAGAAATATATTGAAGAAAAAGTCCCATAAATTCCCAGAAGTCGCCCCTAGTGGTATATAATGTATGACCGACATCAATTAATTTTTTGTCCTTAACATTTTCTCGAGACATACTTGCCCCTTATCTTCACTTCTTAGGTGGGCTCCCATACAAATATTGCGTTTTATGAAATTCTTAAATTAATTAAAATTTGTCGACTTTTGTGAATAAAATCAAAAGTTGCAAACAGATTTTAATCATTTATGGCTTACGTTTTATATACGTCTGCAAAAAATTAGAAGCATAGCTGCATTTTCCAATTTTTTATGAATTTTTAAAAAACAAAAATTTCGAAATTTTGTTAAAAAAATTATTTTTTTTACAAAAAAAAAATAATTATGTTTTATTGCGGAACACAATCAAAAGTTGTGCACCGATTGCAATGAAATAAAGCTCATTTCATTCGACATATGTTGAACTAAATGCTTTTAGACCCAAACTGTGACTTTTGTTGCACATTTATTTTTTATGAATTTTTAAAGAACAAAAAAAATTTTTTTTTTCTTAAATTTTTATTTGTTTTTTTAAAAACTTCAACGATATCTCTGAAATTACTGGCCAAATTTAAAACAATGTTAGTACGTCTTAAAGATAATATTGTTAGCGAATTTCTGTTTTTTTTAAGGGAATATGATGCACCATTTTCATGTTATTTCAATATATGTGCTGAAAGTGCCTTAATTTTGGACATAACGGTATATCTCTAAAACTGGAGCTGATAGAGAAAAATGAAGGTTAGATTTGGAATCAGCGACCTCAAATTAGTAAAAAAAATTACACAAAATTCCAGGCCGCAAAATGGCTGTTCCGCAGTGTAATTTATATAATAAACAAATTACTTTTAAAAAAAAATGTGTGGTAATATGTAAATTAATATTTTTTTAAATGCAAAATCTTCTTTTCATCATCGTAATGATATTTTGGCGATATCTTCCTATTTTATAAATAAGTAGTTATCTGGCAATATTGATAGCTTATCATTTAGCAGAATTGTATTGCTTACACTCGTAAAACTGCTCTGAGTGGGGAAGCAGCTCGCGCCCGTTTTTATTATTTATTTAGGACAATCAGACCGTTCTTATTTGTCTACTTTTCGTAGACAAACAAGAGTGGATTCTGGAATTCCTATACAAAGGTTTAGTTCGAACGAGGACTTGTGGCTGATGCTCCAAAATTTCGTGTGATACCTTGGCAATATGACTTAAATAGTCAGCCAAAAATTTAGTTTTAAGAACAAAAAAAAAAATTTTATTGCTTAAGAGTATTGCTATCGAGACACATTTCTTCCCGATGGAAGTATCATCCGCAATACGAAATCGATTATTGCCGCGATATTATTTTTCATCCAGGCAATACGTTTGGCAATACATATGGAGTATTTCTGTGTTTGCTGGGGTATGTGGTTTTATGTTAGAAAATATGAAGGTGGAAGTAAAAGTATATTCTCTTTATACCTTTAAATTCCAAACCAAAAGAATAAATACTTAAATTTTTGTACCCTAAGCCGAATGTACACCTTATACATATATGTTTGTCATTCCGTTTGTAATTTCTACAATATTGATCTTAGGCCATATAAAGTATTCTATATATCGTTACTTTAACTTAGAAAAATGCATGAAAGATCCCGTATTTCTTATAGTTCTAAAACTTTGCATATGCTTTTTAATTTTCTCTTTTTTATCAAGTTTTATGTCACAAACATTAACAAATTTAAATGTAAGATACGTTTCTTAATTAAACTAACGATATATTCTGTAGCCTTATGATTCGCGGAGTTGATTTAACCATGTCCGTGTGTATTTTGAAATCGGTTTTCCCTAGAAGTGAAGGGGTCTAGGTTGTTTATGTCACATATACTCCGTTAAAGCTTGCTTTTGTTATTGCTGTAGTTCCTCCAGATCGGTCCATTAATGACTGAGATATGATCAAAAAACCACGCCTGCCTCTTATTTAACCCATAAATTTCTTGTGGTGGTTGTCCTTTTATTTCTTTTTCGATATATCTGGAAAACATATTATTGTTTTTATTAACCATAACATGTTCGGAGATAACTATAATATTTTATAATAATAAGTATATAATATTTGAATGGATGAATTTAACCATAATATGGTTGCCGGTGACAATAATATGGTTAAAGCCACCATTATATATTTAAGTGTATGGTGGTAGATTTATTTTATTTTAACATTGTACATATTGTTAAATTCAACCATATTTGAAGTTTCAAGGGAGGTAAGAACATTATTGTTTATTAGAAACAAAATACTATTAAACGTGAAACAACTAATGTTAAAAACAACTATAGTTTTTTTTTTTTTTTTGTTCCCATTGCGGGGACCAAAATATGTGTTTTCTCTGCGTGTAATCACAATTCTGTGGCAATAAGAAACAAGTGTTTAAGTCTTTTGTTTAAGTTTTGCAGGAAGGCAATTTTAAACTTTAAATGTGATTTTTGAAATTGTATTCCTATTCCATCACCATTTATCTTCAGTTAAAGTTTTTTTAAGCTTATATTCCTAAATATTTCGAATGTAACAAATCGAAAGCACACAACAGTTTTAATATCAAAAATATTATTGCATATTAAAACAAGAGAAGCCGAAAGTAATTTTTGCTATAACTTGCTTAAAATCATATAAAATAATTGTGCCATTAATTTAAATGTACCTTAAGTGAAATTAAGCTCGTTTACCTTTTTGCCATAAAAATTGAGGAAGAACATAATTAGAAAATTTTTAAATATTTTTAAAAGACTTTTAAAGTTAAACTCCTACCTTTTGATATGTTTATAAAACTTTGGAAATCATTTTAGCATTTATAACAGAAGATTTTTTTTTTGTGATGTAGAATATCGTCGAAATATGAGTAAATGACATTTTTTTCGAAATATGTATGTAGTATGTTTTCTACATTCATCATTTCTTCTTTTTGTGTTGATTTTAATGATTCATCTGTATGCGTGAAAATTTTGTGTGTGGCGGATGCAGCATTTTGACCACTAATGCTGCTGGCATTTTTTAGAATTTTTCATATCTATATGCACGTTATCCGTTTCTATCATTGCCCGTTTCCATGTAAATTTCCTGTTTAATGTTTACTCTATTCCATTAAACAATCGAGCAGGACTTAGTTTTCATATCCTTATTTAACTTCCATTATGATTCATTATTTCATTTCC
The DNA here is from genome assembly GCA_943735925.1 of Pollenia amentaria. Taxonomy (NCBI): domain Eukaryota; kingdom Metazoa; phylum Arthropoda; class Insecta; order Diptera; family Polleniidae; genus Pollenia; species Pollenia amentaria. The sequence continues at coordinate 218,811,638 of OX031007.1, read as the reverse complement.
CTATAAAAAGTTTAACATTTCTACATATTTTTAGTTTCGTGTTAGATATTTGCGTGTTTTTGTTATTATTGCTGCGGTGTTAAAATGTAATATATTTCAAGCGCTGCAATTTTAATTGTAATTGAAATTACATATTATTATTGTTTTTATTTCTACTTAAGTTAAATGGAAGCACTTTATAATGTGGAGAAATGTTTTTTTTTCGATAATATTATTTTTAATCAATTGGCAAAATAATATTTTTGTCAAAAGGTGTTTGAATTTTTTGCAAGGTTTTTAATTATCGTTGATGGTTTTGGGGAAAAATTCAACTGTTTAGTAAAATGAACACTTAAATCAATAAAATAAATTTTATACATTAATTTGGTATACAGAAAAGTTAAATGTTGGAGAAACATCGGTACAATATACATTTTTTAATGTATGGGAAATCGATAACTATGACCTTTTCCCATCTTTCTCATAATCAATGAGACTTTTCTGATCCTACCAAATATAAATGTATATACACCCAGATAAATGTTTATAAATATATGGTCACCGCCAACAAAACTATTTTAAAAGAATAATAACATATTATGTTTAATTTAATCATACTTTTGTCACCGACAAAGATATTATGGTTAAATTTGTGCTCCATCAAGTAGCCACAACCATATTATGGTTGCCTCCAAACATGTTTTGCTTAATAATAACTGAAATATGCTTAACCCTAGTTAGATAACGTTATTTTTCTGTACTGAAAAGATAACGTTACGCCTGAAAGACGTGTGCTAGTTTATATCATTTAAAGGGCATCACCGAAAATAATATTAATAAATTTTTTTGTTAAAATCATTTATATATTAAATTTTTTTTAAAATAAAGTAATTTTTAAACATAAAACAATAATAAAAATGAAATTAAAAATAAAATGCAATAAGTCTTGAAAAAATATCACAACTTAAAGAGTTATTTATGAAGGACTTCAGTTCGGCTCTAAAAATTAAAATAAATCCTTTTGTTGTACTTTGCTTAGATAATAATATATGTACCAAAAAAAAAAATAATAAATTCAAATAGCATTATATGCCAGATATACAAACTAAATAGATATTTGTGGCCGCCACACACAGGTGCATTGCATTTTAAACACACCATTTTGGACGTACGTCGAAATTTTGATGGATAGAAACCACAGTATTTTCTCTTTTTGTTTTTCACACTGTTCTCCACTGCTACTGCAATTATTGTTTACATCATCTGGTAAATCTTTTTTAATGTTACCGTGCAAATTTTTTCGATAAAGTAGGAATTTTTAGCCTTTTGTTTGGTGCATTGAACAATTTCTGAAATTATTTCGGCACTAACAAAAATGCCGAAGCATGAAATTGGGTTGTACAGTTATTTATATTCCCAAATTAGTCCTCTTGCCGTTCGAACAATATTCATTGAAGAAATTCAGCCAGCGCTTTGAACCTTTGATGTAGTTCAGCAGTGCTTACTTTTACGTCTCATAGTGGGATAATATACCGTAATAATTGGCTATCGGCAGAAGTAGTAAAATGATCAGGTTCCTGAGGATTTTTCTTAGTCGATGGTATATTCTCATCAGCATCAAGTATTTCAACAAGCTTGCCTTATACATCACTTTGAACATTATCCTCCATTTATTCATCTTCCGATTTGCTCACATTTTCCAGTTAATCTGAGTCGCTTTTCAAGGGCAGCAACTTTTGCGCCGTCCAAGCCGCGCTTACAAGACATTTTAACAGCTAGTTTAAATAACAAATACCTTAAAATTCAACCAAAACAAAAAGTTATTTTTGCTACAAAAGTTACACTAAAGATAACGATACGTCTCTCAGACATATGTTGTGTTTATTTGTGCTTATTTCTCAAAGAAAACATAACTTAACGCAAAAGAAACAGCCACCATCAACAAGCTGATGCTAACGACTGAGATAATTGAGCGCGAGAAAGTTGTATGCTAAAAAATGTGAGAGTTGGAGAACAAAATTGAAAAAGCGTACGTCTCGCAGACGTACCTTATCTAAGTAGGGTTAATACTTATAATCAGGGACCGTAACAGTTATTCCTTTTTTCATAAGAGTATATTTTGATTTTTATTTTTTTGAACAAAAATAACAGTTATTTTTTTATTTTTAGTTTTTTGATCAAAAATAACAGTTTTTTTTATTGTTATTTTTTTGAACAAAAAGAATAGTTATTTTTTGATTTTTATTTTTTTGATCAAAAATAACAGTTATTTTATGATTTTTATTTTTTCGAGCAAAAATAAAAGTTATTCTTTACAGATATGTACGTGTTATAGTTATTGAGTTGTCTTTAAATATTTATTTAAATGTGTGATCATCATTGGGATATCTTATAAATATTTAAAATCAACCAAATAATTATAGCACGTGCATTTCTTTAAAGAATAACTTTTATTTTTGATCGTTATTACCAGATTTTAATCGTTTATGGCTTGTTTAGTTTGCAACTTCGTTTTTTATTTGTCTGGAAAAAATTAGAAGCATCGCTGAACTTTCCAATTTTTGATAAATTTTTAAAAAGAAAAACTTCAAAATGTTGCAGAAATATAATTTTTTTTTACCAATAAAAAAAAAATTTGTTTCTAACAGGAATGCGCATAAGAGCAAAAGTTTAACCTTTCTTAAAGAAAATTTTATTGTGGAACTTCGGTTTTTTGAGTTTGTTCAAACTGAACCGTTTTTCAGTTACGCGAACATATGTTGTGTAACCTCCTCCATTTTCGAAATAATGGTGTAAATAACTCGAAAACCAGAGCTAACCTAAGCGTACCCGTATTATGTTAAAGCGCCAGGTGCCCAGCTAGTCTCAGAACAAAAGTGTCCTTTTCTAGCACAGTGTTATTAAGCAAATGATCTTGTAAAAAAAAAGGATTTGCGTTTGGAAACTTTTATGATATTTCGAAAAAAAAAAATGGTGGGTCTTCATACTTTGTTATACTCTATTCGATTATGATATGCCATTTTTCCTATTTGCAAAAATTTAAAAAAGTTATATGCATAATGTACATGTTACATTAAACCAGGCCGAAGCCAATACAAAATTCAAAAAATTTATGGCAGTCCCGCCCTAAAATAAAAGTTTATCAATTTTTTTGGCTTGCAACGCCCTAAAATACAGCACTTCTTGTTTTTTGTATATACTTCCGCTCTCAGCATATGTTTTAAGCAACTGGAGTTTTTTTTCACAATAATTGAAATTAGTAGTATTTTTCTTATATATTAGCTGAAATCTTATATTAGAAGAGCAGCCAATAAAATTGGCCCGATCTCACACGGACATTTTTGAAACTCATATCGAAAATACCCCATTTATGAAACATTTAAAAGAAAACATCAAGAAAAATAAAAATTAGCAAACTTAGCCGACCGTAACTGTAGAAATGTAAATGTAACTGTGTCAGCTGATAGTTTCTGTTATATTAAAAGCAATGTTAATGTTTACTTGACATATGCACAATCTCGGTATACATATATATATATATATATATATATGCGTTTAACGTAGAAATGGAATCGAGGCAAAATTAATTCAAATGAAACTAAAGAAATTTAAATTGGCTTATTGGAAGGAATTCTGCCCTTAGTCTTGATTGCAGTCTTCCAATTTTCTACACTATCTTGAAGCCAATCTGCTGCTACGGTATTCAGTTATGGAGCACTGCCTCGGCCTCTAATATCGAAAAAATTCACAGGCCCAAAACGAATTTCTTCGAATTATTGGAATGTTAAAAACTCAAGATCCACAAGGATCTCAATGTGCGATTAGTAAAAACTATGATAACGCAACATGCAGTAAAATATTTAACAAAGCCTGAACTGCACCCATATCCATAGGCTCAAAAATTTTTTTATGACGGCGGCTTTACTTGATTAATTGATACTGCAGGACTCACCCGATTAGAAGAGCGCTAAACACCTACATATCTGAACAGAAACCGTGATGGGGAAGTTTTCATCCTGCACTGGCAGGACATAAAATAGAGTATTACAATAAGGTTATTAATCAAATTTTGTTAGTTCATATTAAATACTTATATATCGCACTGGTTCATCTAAAGGGGGTTAACTCAAAATTTATAAATTTTCAGTAGAGACAAAAACCGGTTTTCTTTTTATATGTGCCCTTAAATCACAAAGGGGAATATAATTGCATTTTTTTTTATTGACAAAATTCAAGAGAAATTGATGTATGATTTTTACGGTGGGTAGATATGACAACTGTACATCGATTTCTTGCATAAAGCGAAAATTTAAAAAATTTTAGTTGACTCTCTTTAGGGGAACCAGCGCGATATATGTAAAGAGATTCAGTAATATTGAGAACAAAAAAACTTGACTGGAATGATACGTAACTGTAACGGCCTTACCTGTAGAAAATAGATTTTCAATACCACGTGACAGTTGTAGACAGTGATGGGCTGCCTGTTTTTAACCCTTAAAAGATAATGATATCAAGACATATGTTAAAGATTATCATACGTAAAACTGACGCATTATTTTAACCTGCTATATTGTTTTATTTTTTGATTAATTATAATTTTAATTATATATTAATTCAAACGGCCATAATTTAAAATATGTTTATATATGAAATGTCTGAAGTGCACAGCAACGTATTCCTGTTAAAAAAAAGGAATAGCAATATTTCAAAAATGCATGCGTAAAATTTACGCAGGGTTAAATTGAATGCGGGTATATTTGCTCTTGCTGTGGTACTTTTTTTAGTAATAATTACTGAATATTTTACTTATCAATCATTATTTTTTGAATTTATTTTTCGCTTAAAAATAAAAGTGAGTTTCTGAGTTTTATTTATGCAACAAATTAAAGGTTTTTTCTTGATTTTTATTTATATCTCAGAAAACCATTTTTTTTTTATAAAAAAAAAAAAATAAAACTTACCTAAATGTCTTTGCCAATATCATCAAATTATTTCATTTTTTTTATTCCTTCAATAATTGTTCAAGCAAGTACACTTTATGTAATAAGTAAATTAGATACAATATACATATATGCAAATACATTTCAACTCCTAGTCGGGACATAAGGCGGAAAGAAAATCCGTCCATTGTAATCTGTCTTGTGCAGGGTTGCCGTTTAAAAAATTTTTGTCCGATCAAAATTGCATGCAAAACATACCATAATCCTTTGAAGCTGACCAACTTTTTTAATTTTTTCAAAACAAATAAATCGTCGCATAAAATGCAAAAGGGCCTATCATAATTTTTCAGGAGTGATAAGAAACTTAATAAAAAGCAAACTGTTGTGATTACAACAACAGTTTTTTCAGGATAGTATCATTAATTTATAATTTGTTAACGATATTAACCAGAAAAAATTTATGTTATAATCACAATAGTTACCTTTTTGTTATGTTTTATATCTCTCCTGAAAATTTTTGTAAAATGATGATAGGCCCTTTTGCATACACAGAAAAAAGTGTCTTATTAATTAAAAAAATGCTTTAAAAAGTGTATAAATTTAACTAATGTGATAATTGAATCAATTATTCTTTAAGTTAAAAGAAAACTAAAACTTTGATTTTGATTTAATTAACATTTTAGTTGTTTTGAAATAAAATTTTAATTAAAATATTAATTAAATAACAAAATATCTTAACTGACTTTTTTCGTTTAAAATAAAATAATTTAAACATGTAAAATTGTTGTTGGGAATGGTCAATATTTAGTTAAATAAATTAGCACATTGTTTGAGATGGCAAAGTTATTTGATCATCTTTTTAATTGAAATTAAAAATATCATTTATTGAAAAAATTCACAATTTTACAATTTTTAGCAATCAATATAATAATTTTGGTAATATGTGCAAAATCAACAAATTGTTTGCTTGATATTATGAATTTGGTGATTAGAGAAAATTATAAATTTTTTCTGTGTACGTATAAGTATTATTTTTGTTAAATATTGGAAATACAAGTAATAATAAAAACAAAAAAGTAACAAAAACATAGGGTATATATAAATTTATTTAATAACGCTTATAAACTAAATTTATTCATTGAACATATGCAATAATACATATAACAACCCCCTTATAAAAAAATTAATCACAATTTGTTAAGTTAAGTTTGCACAATTTTTCAAAAATAGTATTTAATTTTATAAGACATAGGCTGAGCTCCAAAGCATCCTAATAATTTGTAGACAACGTAAGGAATGTTTAACAATGCATAGTTGGCTCAAAAAAGCGAGTTGCTGTGCAACTGGCGTTTTGGAATTCACCCATACATCCTGCAAGTTCTGGGGCTCTTATACTATTGACTTTATAAAAACATGTTACAAAATAAAGTATCAAAACATCCCACTGTTCTATAATTCTTACAATATCTCTCCAAAGAAGTATATCTGTATAAGAGATTATCGGGTGGTACAGAATAGTATTCCTGAAATTCTTTTATTAAAGCTATTCTTTTAGGACTGTGCAAAAAAGAATCATCAATATTTCTATCATTGTTGAGTAAGATTTAAGCTTATCAACATTACCAGTCATAACGTTGGCGCATTTTGTTACCAATCCGATCAAATTTTTTAAAGGAATATTGCTTGCACAGAAAAATTTATTAAATTTCTCCTATCACCAAATTTGTTCTAAATTCATAGTATCAAGCAAACAAGTTGTTGATTTTGCACCTATTACCAAAATGATTATATTGATTACTAAAATTTTTAAAAAATATTTTCAATAAATGATATTCTTAATTTTAATTAAAAAAGTGATCAAAAAATTTTGAAATTTTAAACAATGTGTTAATTTATTTAAATAAATATTGACAATTCCCAACAACAATTCTACATGTTTAAATTATTATTTTTTAAACGAAAAAAGTCAATTAAAATTTTTTGTTATTTAATTAAAATTTCAATTGAAAATTTATTTCAAAACAACTAAAATGTTAATTAAATCAAAATTAAATTTTTAATTTTTTTCAGCTAAAAAAATTATTGATTCAATTATCACATTAATTAAATTAAAATACTTTTTAAGCCATTTTTTTAATTGATAAAACACTTTTTTCTGTGTGTTGATACAAGGTTTTTCATAAGAAGAAAAATTTAAACGGCATCTGACTTGGCCAGCTCAAATAGAGTGACAAAACTATCCTTTATAACACTAACACCATCAAAGTGACTTGCTACTAACCTAACACATTTCATTTTATTGCCACATCTATAGTTTCATCAACAATCTTGTGTTTGTGAAAAATATATTAGATTTTCCCTTGTCTCTTTGCCGACCAGTGTTCTAAATTTGTTAAATAAATACATATACACAAATGTCAACAGAGCAGAGATTTAGTGCTTTTTAACAGTCGAAAAGTCGCTTACTTTTTTTCCTTAGCGCTTCGATTTAAAGGAGTGCTAAGTTAGCGCTTTCCTGTTAAAATTTTGCGTACTTTTATATTCATACATTTAAATCAAGACGCATAAACCAAAATTTTTTTTCCGTTTTTCAAAAACTTTTGGTATTACCCAGCGGTAAAAAGAATGAGTAAAGAGGCCTAACAGATGGCCTTATTTAGCAGACACAAGCCCTCCTCGCCGTATTCCATTCTTATTTATGTTTTACAAAGGTTGTCATTGGGAGCAAGTCCCTCCACACTCCATTTAATAACCAATTTGTTCCCTTCCCAAGGAAGGGAGTAAGGATTGTAACAAAAAAAAATTAACTGAACAACTTCCTTTCTCCCTTTTAAAGAAGGGATTAGCCAATGGGTACTGCATATCTTGGAAGGCCTTTGTAAAAGAAATGTATACCTAGAAGGCGCACTTCTAAACGCAGGATATCATATGAAGCGAATCTTTTTTTTTTTTATTTATTTATTTATTGGATATCACATACAACAAGAAATGAATCTTTTTATTTACAATATGTGATCTTATAACGATATAATTTATTGTAGTTACATGCATTAAATAGAATAAAGGCAATATAATAATATAGTTTTGTAGGAAAGAAGGAAATGCATAAAATATATACCAAAAAAAAAATAAAATTATAATTATTTATAACTCTGTAGTTATATAAAAAAACAAAAAAGATGTAATAATTAAAAACTTGAGAACAATTTATTTTTAAATCCTTTAGAAAGTAGTATAGATGCCTTCAAAAAGTCCTGCCAGTTGCGGTCCTTTCAATAGTTACCGCTGGGTAGTATAACTAAATGTATACTTTATTCTAACATATCATACTTCATCATAAAGAGGGTGGGTTTTAACTCAATATTTAAACATTTTCAGCAGAAGCAGACCAATTTTTAAAACCAAACGTTTCATTACCAAAAAGTTGACAAAATAGCACGATGTTTTTACAGCAGGTATATATGAATTTTATGTGTCGATTTTCAAAAGTAAAAAAGTAATTTTAAGTAAAAGCCTGGTACTCTGTTTAACATTTCATTTGAAATACTTTCACAACTCATATGAAAAAAACTTGTGAGGAATTTCTATGAAATAATGTTGATAGAGTTGTACTCTGTTCAAGTTGTGAAAAAGTTACAAAATGTGTCTGGCAATATTTTTTTACAACTGCGAAATAATATAAGCTGCACTTATTTCACTTGGAATTATAAGCAAATGAAAAAAGTTTAAATTTAGTATTAAAATGTGAACTGAAAAACATAAATAACACAACCTGTAACAGTTTTTCATCCATATTTACTTTCATTTTTACTTAAATTTTTATTTTAAAAAAATACTTTTTAGTAAAATACATGTGAGTTTTGTTTACATATGCAAAACAATGTCGCATACTTTGAAAGATTAAAAACGTCAAATTGTGCAAACTCGCGATACATGTCAAATTTTTCGCATGAAATAAAAGATGTTGCTGAACATTTTTCATAAATTGGAACAGAGTATCAGGCTTAATATATGAATTTTATTTGTCGATTTTTAAGATATGAATTTTATGTATCGATTTTTCCAAAAAGTGAAAAAGTAATTTTTAGTTAATCCACTTTATGATCAAGTGTGATATATATAGTACATATAGTACCTACCTTTTCTCAAACCGACCAAAATGACCATCCGACCAAACGAAAAATATCCAAACAAATTTGGTCAGAAAAGACAAAGCTCGGCAACCCTGGTCTTGTGCTATCAGTTTTATCTGCTGCCACGTTCCTCAGGCTCTACATTCCGAATGTATAGATCTTATGTTATGAATAAATATCAATCTATGTTAAAAGTTCGTTTTTTATGTCAAAAAAAAAAAAGAAAAAAATTTAATTATATGAAAAACTATATTTAAATATGAATTGATATATAAATAGAATTAGTGAAATTGGCAATAATTAAAATTTCTTTCTGCTTTTTGAACACAAAATAAGACACAAAAAGTTTTTATTTATTTTTCATGAAACAAATATTTATTTAGTAAATTTTTGTTTTATTTTTGATTAATTTTTTCAGTTTTTTTTTCTTATTTCAGTTTTGATTTTTTGATGTTTTACATAAAATTTTGTTTGACTTTTTTTTTTTTTTTGTTTAATTTAATTTAAATTTAGTTTTATTTTTGTTTTTTTTTAATATAATAATTAAGCTTTTCATGCTTAATTAAAATTCATTTAATTTCATATTATTGATTTGTTTATTTAATTTTTTATAATTTTTATTTTATTAAACTTTATTATTTTTTATAGAAGTGTATTTATATTATTTTAAATAATTTTTAATGTTAAATATTTACATAATTTGTGTTAAATTACCTTATGGTTTTTTGCATTGTTTTTATGTTTAAATATTAATAATAAAAGAGAGATTTGTTTATTTGTTTTTTTTTTTAATTTCTTAATTTGAATTATTTATATTTTTTTGTTTATTTGTTTGGATGTTAATGAAAGACTTTTGTTTCTAAGATTAAATTCTGTGGTTTTATGGCATGTTTTTTTTAATTGTTTAATTTATTTAAATAGTAATAATTTATTTTTTTACTTTTTGGAATATTTAACAAATATACACTTACATTACTAAATACAGGTAATTATTTTTTCTAAAAAGGTTGTAGTATTTTGGTTTTATATATTATTAGATTTATGGTTTTTACAAATTCTTTTATTTCTTAATTTTTTTTTTTTTTGTAGAATTTATTGAATAAAAAATGCATATTCAATTTAGCAAAAATTATTTATTTTACTTTTTTTTTGTTTGTTAATAAAATGGCAATTTTTTTTGTTTGTTTGTTTTTTCTTAAATCTTAACGACATTTATACTCCAATTGGCGATTTTTTATTCTTAAAGAAAGAGTGTTCATGTGTTTGTTGTGTGTTTTTTAGTCTTAGTTTTAGCTGTACAAGTGTTAAAGGGTACTTTTCACTATTTAACTTTGTATTAAGACATGTAAAAATCTCAAGCACTATGTAAAAGTGTGATTGCAATGTGTTATTAAAATTATATGTATTACGAAAAAAAAAAATTTGACATCCCATACGACTTAATCCTTTTTTTTTTTGAAATTTTTTCTAAGCGTTAATAATTTTCATTTGATCAGGGTTACATTCTAAAAAAAAAACAAATAAAAATTATTATTTCATGTGTGATAGTGTAAATACCAACTGTAATATTAAATTTTTAACAGTCCCAACGAAACTCATTAGATTTCTATCTTACAAAGTATTATGGATTTCGTGAGACTTGTGTGATAGTGTAAAGTACCCTTAAAGAGATTTTTGGAAATTTCCTTTTTTTCTAATTTTGACAACAACATTTTTAAAATAAAACTCGAGTTTTACATTCTTTACTCGAACAAAGAAGTAAGCCTAAACCCACACGAATTTTAAATAAGCCTTAACTTTACCACAAAACTCAGGTGAATAACTCGCTTATTCAAATATAAAAAACGCAAAGAGATAAGAGTAAACCATATAAAAAATAAGAGTGAATGCATTGAATATTCATATATAACAAAATATTGCGACGACCAGTTATAAAACCAGGTGTACAGAAAATACTCAAAGAAATTTAGAATTATTGAATGTGTTTCTTAGATTTATGAGTTTAGCTTCCCTGCCGGAGCTTCCCAACCAAACTAGTACAAAAATATCCAGTACTAGTTCTCAACTGTAAGATTTTGTATACCATCTTAATGCTCCAATTAGCATTGGGTGTGCTTGGAAAATCACTAGTACTATTTGCTATAGACGTGTACTAGTACACTAGGACCACATTGGGTGCTTAAGAACCAGTTTTTCACTAGTTCTTGTCTATAGAAAAAATTAGCATTTTGCATTCTAACATTTTTTTATAATAAAAATGGCATAAATAAATGATTTGAAAGCAAATTTAGGAAACAGTATCAAAATACAAATATGTACTCGAAATTTAGTTTTTTACAAAAAATTCTACCAGTATACAAGTGGTTTTTTTTTCCGGGAACGCATAAGCACTAGTACTTTTATTAAAAAAAACTCTGACGCCATTTGCACTAGCACTTCTTGTTTTAGTAATTGTACTAGTGGCATTATGAGAATTAACACTTAATCTGCTGTAGGGTTAACTACCATTATCCACCTAGATCATTATGTCAATAATTAAATTGTGGTTGTATTTGTGAGTAAAAAAAGTTAAGCGAAATTTAACTGCACTGGAGAATGAGCTTCTTAAAAGACATCTCATTGAATTTAAGATAATGTGTGCTCATTCTAAAACACAAACTTCCAAAACTATTTGTTTTGCTTGACGATAAAAATATTTAAGAACAGAACAAAACTGCAGAAGAACAATGTTGGAATAAAATAAAGCTGAAGGAGGACAAAGATCAAGTCGAATTGCGCCACTGCAGCAGTGATGCACAGTTTTTATGCATTTCCGAACGTACCCAAAGTGTTTTCTCTTTTAACTACCCAAATTATTTAATGATACTGCTGTTTAGTATTTTAACGTTTTTTGTACATGTTCTATTGTACTCGATGCTTTTGCCATGACTTACGGGTTTTTATTTCATTGTGTTTTTTTTGCTGATGTTCTGTTGGCTTTGAAAAAACAAGCACTAACAAATGTGTACACAAAAACTTTTCAAATGATGCTTGATTTATTTTAGTAAGAGTCGTGTTTTGTTATTTTTGTTTTGTTATTGATGTGCACAATGAAATACAGTGATTGAAAGTTGTGTGAAATGGAACACGTAACTTTTGAAATATTTTGCGCAGCTCTCTACTAGATACATACATGATCAGCCTTATTACGGTTGTCGTTGTCGTAAACCACTGTGTAATAGATTAAAGCAACGCACAATCTGTGTTCTTTAATCTACTACGAAAAAACGATTTAGTCATTTACAACAAGCGAAATAAGGCTGAATATGTACAGGAAAACAATTCGAATAAAAAGTAAGAATTCAAACAATTTTACATAAATAAAAATATATTAGAAAATTTAACTAGTTTTACGTGAGTTGACTGAATTAAAAGTGTTAGTAAGTTGCTTATCTTATGCTATGTTCATACGACGATAAAAGCCACTTGTTTCGCTCTCTGAAACTAGATTGCCAAATATGCTGTTTATTCAATTTATTCCTGTTTCATTTTGACATTTTTTTTTGTGTTGTTAGTGTGAATCTATTAAAAACAGATTAAAATGTAAGTAAAAACTAAAAATATACCCCTATATTCATAAAAAATATTTTTGATTAATAAAAGGTTTATTAAACAAATTTTCATAGAAAATTCGTTTCATAAGCCTGCTATAAGCCTGAAATATTTTTTATGAATACTGGGCATATTATTTAATACTTTTGCTAATATTATTATTTAATATCTATCCCTTTATTTTCTTTAACAGTAATTTTTATTTTGTTTTGAGAGCTAATTCAGATAAACTAACGATAATTGTTATTAAAATTGGAGATATAGTACATTTTGCCTGTTTCGCAGCAAGTTTCAGAATGAAACGACCTGTTTCGCGCTCAAAAGTTTGTATGGCAAGACATGTTGTTTCAATCAGGTTTGGGGCGCGAAACAGGAATAGGAGAGCGAAACACGAATATTGCTATCCGTGTGAACATGGTATTAGCTTATTCACTCATTTGTTTAGTTATTATTGATTAGATATGAAATGCTAAAGAATTGAATCAGGAGAGATTTGTTTCAATTATTCTAAAAACTCGAAGACGTTTTTTTTTTTTTTTTTTTTTAATTTTTAAATAACAAAGAGTAAGCAAAAAAGTGTGACAAAATAGCCATTTAATGGACCTGATTGATTTAAGAAATTTTCTGTTCCACAACTCTATGTTAACGAATCTTTTTTTGCCGGGATTCACTATCGTCAACAATTAATCAATTCATTCACACGAATATCTGACAGAATTCTGTTCGATATAAAAAATATGTCTGCAAAATCTGTTGTATATGTCACACTATTGGACGACGAAAAATATGCAGAAATAATTGACTTAACTTTTAATTAATTCATTTATTAATGATGTGCTAATAATCCCAATTTATGATTAAAAACACTGAAATTTATTGTTATGGGAAAGCTAGTTTCTATGCGCATTTCGCTGGTTGCTTATGCCAGCTCGTCAGGAAACTTTTTCCAAATACTTTAGAAAAGCTAAAAATATTATACAAGTAAGACCATAAAGTGAATAAGAATTTTAAACACTCAGGTCTTACTTGTAACAATATTAAAGCTTCAACAAAGACACAACAATAAACAGTGAATTTTTCTTAATTGACTTTACTGCTTTGAAAAAAATTAAATTCTGATGGCATAGAATTACCACTTGATTAATTTTTTTAGCATTTCTAAGTCGGACAGACTGGTTTTTTATCATACTTTATGTGCAGTTCGATTTTTATACCAACACCACAATAGTGGAATGTAAAACTAGCGCACGAATTTTAGGTCCAAATTTTGAAGATAATTTGATAAAATTTGGTAATGTCCTAAGGACGTTTAGGTCTTGAGCTTTTCTGAGAGAAGGGAAAAGAGCAGAGTACCGAAACGCTCGCTCATTCTTCATTCATGAGCGAGCGTGAAAATTTAAAAATTTTTCTGGAAATTCATCCTCATGAGGGTGAGGAAAAAAACTATTTTGATTTTCCTCGCTCATGAGGAGTGGGCAAAAACAAAAAATTCATATGTGATTTTTCAGATATGAAAAATTTGAAAAAATTCACGTTAAAATTCTTCACAAGGAAAAAAAATTAAATTTTCCCAACCATTTCCAGCGGGAAAATCAAGTAGTAAAGAGGCCTTATAGAAGGCCTTTTTGCAGACATAAGATCTCCCAGCCGCATTCCAACTTTATTACCAATTAGCAAGGTGTGTCATTGGAGACCAACACCTTGCACGTTTGCATATATTTTAAACACTTCTGGAAGGGGTTCTAAAAAGATTTAAGAATAAAGCTTTATCCAAGTTTAATTGTTGTGGCTAATAATACGAAGTGAGTAAATTAATAACTAAACTTGCAACACGTTCTAACATAACTACTAATAAAACGATTGCGACAGGCCTTATCTTAGAATAGAAAATTTTAATTTGTAAAATATTAAATAAAAACCTTTCTAAAACCCTTTTCAAAAAAGGCAGACTGGAATAAGTAAAAGTTTACTAAAAATTCAATTGTAAACATTCTTAAAGGCCTAAAAAGTGATTCGCTTGCAATTTTCCCAGCCGGGCAGCACGTTTAGTCTGTGTGTATTTTTTTTGTAAAATTATTTCTTGACTGGTGAACAAAAATGTGTGTGTTGTTTTTTATTTTTGTAGGCAAATATTATTGAAAAAAAAAATAAAAGAACTGCACATATCGTCATCTTAAATGCAGAACATTGTAACATCAAATTTCATAAGTTTACATGAGAAGCAAAAAAGGTTGTAAAATGGAAATTATATGAGATATTAGAGTAATATTAAATATTTAGAATAAAAATGCGATAACCAGTTTTTTTGATAAAAAAATATTTTTACTGTTATTTATTTAGTTATGTGTGTTACTTTATTTTAATTTGTAATTCTCTGAAGCAAAACGACGAATCATCAACGAAAGTATGATAATATTAAGTTAAACAATCATTTAAAACATTAAATAATTAAATATTTCTGTTAAGTTACAGGTATAATAGAATATAAAGATAAATATGGTTAAATGCACATATAAAAATGATAATCACACAATTAATATGCAGCATCATTAGGAATGCGTTGACATGGTGAAATAAGTTTGCTTTTCTGATGCAGTGCAGGCAGTACTGCATTTGAGAACGTAGAGATGTTATATTATTAGAGATATTATTATGACATATTATTTATAGTTTTTTATTTCTAATTAGAAGTGGATTAAACTAAAAAAAAGTACTTCATTAAATTTAAATTAATTTTAAAAATCCAACTTTTCCATTATAACTAACGTGTATTTTGATGTCCTTATAATGAATTTTCTCAATTGAATTTTTCTTTACAATAAACAAGTTTTGTAAAAAATTTGACTCAATACATATATGCATATTTGCCTCCATATAAGGAATTATTTCGAAAAAACTTCTGCAAGAAGTAAATTTTAATTAGTTAATTTCTGAAAAATTTAAATAAGAAGAATGAAAGAGTTTTTCAATTAAAAGTAGTATTGATAGCAGCCCGCGTATTCAGTGAAAGAAAATGTTGTATAAAGAATCACTTATCCTAAAAAAAATACTATTAGTATTTAATGAAGCCGTAAAAGGATTAACACAAAATTTAGCTAAACAATTTATATTCCAGCACTTTATAAGAAATGCTATTATTCTAAAGATGTAGAAGACAAGTAATTTATTATTTAACACAAAAGGCTTTATAACAGTCTTTTTGATGATATTGATGATGGACGACTTGGAAGAATGCAATCCTAACAAAAATACCAGATTATTTTAAATAAACTTGGAAAAAATATTTCTATTGTATTATAAACTTTCTATATTAATAATGAAGATATATTCTGATCCAATAGCAACAGATTCATTATAGGGAAATTCGACTGTATTAACATTTATTAAAAACTATATATGTACATATATAAATTCATAAGGTTGGAAAACGAAATAAATGATGGAAAAATCATATAATAAAAATAATGGCACTTACCAGAAGTAAAAAAATATCTAGTTATTATTTAACTACCAGAAAGTTAAATTATATAATACTTACTAATAGCAAAAAAAGAACTAGTTTTTATTTAATTGGCGCTAGTAAATAGACCTAATAAGTAGTTATGGAGCTAGTTACTAGTAAGTAAATATTCAGTACTGAAAACAAGACAACTAATATGAAGTTATTTAGCTGATTATTAGTAAGCAAATATTCATAACTGAAAATAATAGTAGTGAAAAGTACTTACTGAGTTCATTACTAGCAAGTACTTTTTGAGGTTTTCAGAATAATGACAATTATAATGACGACTACTTACCAGGTAACGTATGAAATAACTATGACCTATTACCAAAATTCAAAAAGTTTTTCCTGGGCTGTTTCATACTCTGAACGTGTTAGTGGAATAAGTGATCAAACTGCACATTATTGCATAAGCAAAAAGAAAAACAGTGCTGTAAAATTAATATAAACCGAATCCATATATATATATATATATATATGTATTGAAATACCTATATTAAGTATGACTATTAGCTTCTTCTACATTGGACTGTTAGAAATTTCACAGCTTAACCCATTGCACTCCCATACGCTATGAATTTCCAAGAATAAATAGTACCATCTGCAGGTACTTAGTTTTTGCTTCTAGCAGACTGCCATTATTTTTATGATATGATTTTTCCATCATTTATGTCGTTTTCCAACCTTATGAGTTTATATATGTACATATATAGTTTTTAATAAATGTTAATACAGTCGAATTTCCCTATAATGAATCTGTTGCTATTGGATCAGAATATATCTTCATTATTAATATAGAAAGTTTATAATACAATAGAAATATTTTTTCCAAGTTTATTTAAAATAATCTGGTATTTTTGTTAGGATTGCATTCTTCCAAGTCGTCCATCATCAATATCATCAAAAAGACTGTTATAAAGCCTTTTGTGTTAAATAATAAATTACTTGTCTTCTACATCTTTAGAATAATAGCATTTCTTATAAAGTGCTGGAATATAAATTGTTTAGCTAAATTTTGTGTTAATCCTTTTACGGCTTCATTAAATACTAATAGTATTTTTTTTAGGATAAGTGATTCTTTATACAACATTTTCTTTCACTGAATACGCGGGCTGCTATCAATACTACTTTTAATTGAAAAACTCTTTCATTCTTCTTATTTAAATTTTTCAGAAATTAACTAATTAAAATTTACTTCTTGCAGAAGTTTTTTCGAAATAATTCCTTATATGGAGGCAAATATGCATATATGTATTGAGTCAAATTTTTTACAAAACTTGTTTATTGTAAAGAAAAATTCAATTGAGAAAATTCATTATAAGGACATCAAAATACACGTTAGTTATAATGGAAAAGTTGGATTTTTAAAATTAATTTAAATTTAATGAAGTACTTTTTTTTAGTTTAATCCACTTCTAATTAGAAATAAAAAACTATAAATAATATGTCATAATAATATCTCTAATAATATAACATCTCTACGTTCTCAAATGCAGTACTGCCTGCACTGCATCAGAAAAGCAAACTTATTTCACCATGTCAACGCATTCCTAATGATGCTGCATATTAATTGTGTGATTATCATTTTTATATGTGCATTTAACCATATTTATCTTTATATTCTATTATACCTGTAACTTAACAGAAATATTTAATTATTTAATGTTTTAAATGATTGTTTAACTTAATATTATCATACTTTCGTTGATGATTCGTCGTTTTGCTTCAGAGAATTACAAATTAAAATAACGTAACACACATAACTAAATAAATAACAGTAAAAATATTATTTTTTTATCAAAAAAAAAAAAAAATCGGTTATCGCATTTTTATTCTAAATATTTAAAATTGCTTTTATATCTCAATTAATTTCCACTTTACAACGTTTTTTGCTTCTCATGAAAACTGTGATGTTATATTATTCTGCATTTAAGATGACGATATGTGCAGTTCTTTTAGTTTTTTTTTTTTAATAATATTTGCCTACAAAAAAATCAACACACACTTTGGCTCGTTGCCTTTAACAAAAACAAAATACACACAAAGGCATTTCGTGCTGTGGTCATGCAAACTGCCGAGCAACAACAACATTACTGGTGAGGAGCGTTAAGAAAATTTTTTGTTTCCTCATTTATCATGACTGAGGAAAGGCAAAAATTTATTTTTCCTCACGCTCATGAATGAATTGGCAAAAAAATTCACAATTCATTCATGGTTGTGAAAAAAATTACACGTTTTAAATTCCTCATTCATGAAAAAATTCATGTATGGATAAATATGAGCGATCATATATGAATTTTTCGGAACTCTGGAAAAGAGAATGCCATTTATTTTCCTTTCTACCCTAAAAACTCAAGACTTGATAGCTAAAACTTGAAGAGTGTGAACCATCACTTAGAGTCAGTCTATAATTTCACATGGTCCCCATATAAACTTCTTGTTTTTCTGGCTATAAAAAAATTTAAAAACGTGCGTAAAGAAAAACATCAAGATAACCAATAAGTTTTGGATAAGTTTCCCATTGATAACAATCCATTCAACAAACTTCAAAGTTTGCTATAAATATATTAATATATGCCTAATCAAACGCTGAAGTTGGTAAAAATCTTTGTTGTTTACTTAAAATTATGTATGTTAATATGTGAAAAAAACTGACACGAAAATTTACTAAAACCATCTATTTTCTATTTGGCCCTTTTTAGCCCGTTTTCTTATGTCTTCTCGCGTTTAGTCTCCCAAGAGTTGGCATCACAATTTATAGCAGCCGCCTTCGTTTATTTTGCTGAGGTTGCAAAATTGATCGGCTATTTTAACACACACAACACATATGACAACAAAGCAGAGATTTAGCGCTTTTTAACAGTCGAAAAGTCACTTATTTTTCCCTTGGCGCTTCGATTTAAAAGAGCGCAAAATTAGCGCTTTTGTGTTAAATTTTTTTTTTAAATCTGAATACCCAATATTTTGCGTACTTTTATATTCATACATTTAAATCAAGACGCATTAAGCCAAAATTGTTGTTTCCGTATTTTAAAAACTTTTGATATTACCTAGCGGTAAAAAGAAGGAGTAAAGAGGCCTAATAGAAGGCCTTGTTTAGAAGGCACAAGCCCTCCTCGCCGCAATCCATACTAATTTGTGTTTTACACAGGTTGATATTGGGAGCAAGCCCTTCCACACTCTCTTTAATAACAAATTCGTTCCCTTCCCAAGGAAGGTAGTAAGGAATGTCACTAAAAAAAGAATTAACTGAACAACTTCCTTTCTCCCAATGGGTACTGCATATCTTGGAAGGTCTTTCCAAAAGAAATGTATACCTTCTCATACGAAGCGAATCTTTTAGAAAGGAGTATAGATGCCTGCAAAATGGCCTCCCACTCGCGGTCCTTTCTAAATGTATACTTTATTCTAACATATCGCACTTCATCAAAGAGAGGGTATTAACTCAATATTTTACAATTTTCAACTGAAGCAGAGCAATTTTTAATTTAATATTAAAGGCATTTGAAAAATTATTTTTAAATCAACCGTTTCATTACCAAAAAGTTGACAAAATAGCACGATGTTTTTACAACAGGTAGAAATTTATTTTATGTGTACATTTTTTCCAAAAAGTGAAAAAGTAATTTTTAGTTAATGCCCTCTTTATGATCAAATGTGATATGTATTGTACATATCGTCAGGTGTATACTGGTATGCCGCATGGGAAATATTTTGATATCTCGAATATTTAAGGAGATATGGAGCACTAACATTGCCTCATATTTCAAGGTTCTCTTAAAATTTTTTTGCTTCATTCAAATTTCCAATGTAAAAGTAAAAATATTATTGTTTATGATTGTTATGAGGTATGTTCTATTCAAAGAATATAGATCAAAACACTTTTATTCCGTGCGGAAAACCAGTAACTACCCGATTATACCCTATATGATTTATATTTTGTGTTTGCTTAAATAAATACTCTGACCCTCTTCAACGAATATGAAATAGAAAACATATGTGAAGACTTTATATTTAACAAAAAACATTCGTGCAATTTATATTTAAAATTTATCCGAATCTTCTTTATCGTTTTTCAATAAAAAACATTTGTTTTCCGTGTGGAAAACTAGTTACCACCCGACGATATGTATCAAGCCATATATCTGTGGTTTTCATAGGTAACCGCGTATGTCTTAAAATCAAATTTTCAGAGGAGCGGAAAAAACATTCTAGATCGAACTTTGGGATAGGTATTAAACTTTTTGAAATTGGTCATTACGTAAAAAGATTGGAATTGGTCCTATTTTTTTTGAAGTTTTAACAACCAGGTAAAGAGGGTTGAAAATATGGACATACGCGGTTACCCATGAAAGCCACATTTATATGAGTGCGAATGAAAATAGAAAAAAATAAGCGAATAGTTCGCACAGGCGAACCCGAATATTCGGCGGCCAAAAATTTATTTTGTCACTTCTTGAAGATTGCCAGCCTTTTAGAGCTCATATTATACTACATTTGCACTTACATGCTATTGTATATGAAAAAATTTAATTTTTTAATGAAAATAATACGGATATTTACGTATTTTTACACAAAATAATGAAAATGAGACAACATTTTGAAAATTCCCTACATTTGCCATAAAATAAAAAATCTCTCCTATTTCTCTACGCTTTAAATTTTCCGAAAAATCCCTACAAAAAGGGAAAATTCCCTACTATTGGCATCACTGCGTCTGACATACCGGGTGTGAGTATACGCGTTTCATATTTTCACGTGAGTATAGGAATATTAAAGATTTTTACAAATTTCGGCAATTAATTTAAAAAAAAAGATTGAAATAAACATGTTTTTTTTTAAGATTTTTGTGTGTATGTAAGGGTGTTCTACTAATCGGCTTTTTTTGTTCGATTAAATGATTAATCGATATTTGGCATTTTTGACTTATTCGATTTAACGAATAAAATTTTAAAATTAATCGAATAATTCAAAATCCAGAAATTTTATAATTAAAGAGATTTTTTTGCGATAATTTAAGAAAAAATTGGTACTTGAGTAAATAAACTTTATAAATTACAAGTATTTTAATATTTTATTAACAAAAAACAAAACAAACGTAATAATTCATACTAATTAATAAAACCTTTACAACGCACAGTGGCCCCATTTGAGTTTTTTCGTTGCAAAAATCATATCTTTTGAACCGAATAAGATAATTGAACAGTTTAAACAGCATATGATAGATAACTGTTCAGCCTATGAAATGAGCGTTTGGAAAGGGTGCTACGCTTTGTAGGGGCCTACTTATGGGTTATCAAAGTTAAAATTAGTAGAAAAATCAATTTTATGGTAACTAAAAAAAATTATTTTTACATTTTTATATTGTTTTTATTTTTTTTCTTAAGGGTTTTATGTTTTAAATTATTACCCAACAAATTAAAAAAAAAATTATTTTTATTTTTAAATTAATTTTTTCAATTTTCTGTAAAATATTCATCACAATTCGTAAGAGAAGGTATATCTAAAAGACTAACCATTTCTAAACTATAATTATTTTGTAACTCTATTCGTGACTTCACATGCCGCAGGGAAGAAATAAGTGGATCGGAAGATGCTGCCAACATGTTGAAGAGGTCCTCATTTTGCCTTACCCTTGATGCTTTGAATGTGTTCTGCAATCTATATTTTTTATAAAATTTGTTAAGAGACTCCTGTGCTTCTTCAGAAAGCTCTCCAATTGGCAAAGACTGGTACTCAATTATATCTTTACCATGCGCCAATATTTTATGGACGGTCGGGGTCAACTTCTTCTGTGGATACATTTCTGCTAAAAGAGATGCAGTTTTCGACGCATATTCTCCATATTTTGTAGAATTTACATTTTCTTTGCAGTTTAAAACATCCAAGATCGTTCCCAATCTTTTCACGATTTGATTGTCAATTCCAATGATTCTAGTTACTGCCTCATCATTTTCAAAAAATCTCCTAGAAGTGTTTCCATCGTTTGAGTTACCGTATCCGTGCTTGGGACAGTCTACTTTTAGTCCAACTTGTTTAAAAAAAGCATCCTGTATTTGCTTCTTTCTGATCTTTTCCTTATCCTTTATTGATGTATTTTCATCGAAGTTTTCCTCCTCTTGTGGTAGGGTATATGCCAGTTTTAGCAAGAATACAATGGTGACATTCCATATTCGTAATTCTCCTCATTTGTAGAAAGTTCTTCTGACAAATAATAATAAAAAATCGATAAAAAAAATATAAAAATAAAACGAAAAAGGGGTTTAAATAGGTTTTTGCTAAATTTTTACCTCCAATATAATTCTGTCTATATATATGTATATGATAACTAATTGAAATATGTTATAATTAAGCAGAAAAAGATACTAATCTTAAACTCTTTACAACTAATTATATAAAATTGAGATGTAACATATTATATATGAAATAAATTGAATTGAATTGAAAAAAGTTCTTCTGACTCTTTTTGCAAATCGGGCATGACATTGTTGAGGTTGTTCCTGTCAGTTCGTTTACGACTTTTCCGTCAACCATGGTCAGGTGGAACTCGTAATTGCATTCAATATATTTTCCTTCTCCAATTTGCAGCTTTGTAGGCTTAATCTTGCTTATTTGTTCTTCAATGTCCTTTACCGTAGTCGTTATGAGTTCTGCCGATTCCCTTGCAAACTGATACATTATTGGTCGGCAATAATGCACTGATGACGGACGTGGATTTTTCCAGTGTAGGGAATCATCCGATTTTAGCCGCAAAGGAACAACAGATGCCATAAACATATTTCCGTCCGATATTGTAGCGTCATCGGAAGATATCCTTTGCTTATAAACGCTTTTTCCGGATGATCCATCGCAGCCCCATTTGCTGATCAATGTCAACTTCTCAGGAAGAATTTTCACTTCCGTGAAAAACTTTGGTGCGGTTGACTTTCTAAACAGTTCAAATAATTTTAAATTGTTCAACGCCATGTTTTCAGTACTTAAATTGTTTAATGGTTTCAGTAATTGTTCCGCCAACTTTCAGGCGTAGACTAATACAGGCATTATGCTTATTTTGCAATATATAGGCTTATGCTACCATGCCTAAAAATTTACCTGTTCCCTGCATACATATGGATTTAGGCTGAATAATGCAATTTTGATATTATGCACGTGTCCAAATAAGATTTGTGCCTACCTGTAGGGACCATAAGTCAATATTGTTCCTGACCATTTGTACGCCAAAGTATTGTTTATGTGAGGTACGTACCTGCTAATTTCAATGAGTAGTTTTTTCAAACTATTAGATCAAACTACTGTCAGTCAAAACATATAAGGGATGGACGCCATACAATTTCTGCAACCATGTCTTTTTACACTTTTTTACCTCTAGAAGCCAAACGGGCACGTACGGGCAGATAAAACCTTTTGAATTATGTAAAGAAATAATCAAAGAACAGGTTTTGCAAATATGGCAAATATAGAAAAATATAGTTTTTTTTTATTTTCCGTCAAAGTTGAAAAATAGTGAAAAAACGGATAGTTTTTAAATAGTGATTTACCAGGAGAAACACAAAGCAAACAGTTATTTTTTTTTATCATTATACATTTAATAAATACATCAATCAATACAAACAAAAAATAAGGCGATTCGTTATCTATTTTTCTTGATATTACACCTGAAATCGCAACAAATTGACTAAAAATTGTGTGTTTTTTTGAAAACCGAAAGTCGGTCAACTTTGAACGGTTATATCTTCTAAACTAAAAATGTGATATTATTAAGAGTGGCATATTTGAAATCGTTGAAAAGTTTCCTATAACATGGGTTTATTCAAAACTTCGTCGGCACTCATGAAAATTTTGATTTTTGCAACCTCGCTTGCTCTACGGGCGCCACTGTGCAACGATAACAAAATAAAACATGTGTTGAGATCATGTAACTTTATATGTACAAACAATTAAACAGATCTTTTAAAATAATATTTTAAAAATAAAATGTTTAAATGTTTTGCTTTACTTGGAAGCCACACGATTAAGTTTTGTCTTTCCTTTTAATTTGCTATACTCTCGCACTTTTTTTACTAACGCACTCACACTTTTTAAATTGACCATGAGAAATTGAGAGCAATTTTACGTTTCCATTTGTTTGTCAATTTTACGTTCAATTTAATAACCAACAAGTTAAGTTTGGCGCTTTCATTATAAAAAAGTATATTTCTTAAAAAATAAATGTATTTTATTAAAAAAAAAAGTGTTCTAAAAAATTCTTGTGCTTTTTTTACAAAATACTTTGAGTCATGCTACTATTTTGAGTTGTTTTTTTTATCGGAGGCATCTTAAATGTAATTGACTATCAAATTTTGTGCAGCCTGTGAAACAGCTGTCAATTCAGACAAGCAATTTTTGTGAACAACTTGAAAGTGATTTATTCAACGTGTGGCTCCAGCGTTAAAAATGTTTTTTTTGCATTTTTTTCAATAATAAGTAAATAGTAACCGATTACTGCATTATTTAAATAATCGGTAACAATTTACTGGTTACTTAAATTTTTTTAGTAAGCAGTACGCCCATGCATGTGAATTACTCACTAAACATGACTGTTTTTTTTTAATTCCAACGTACACCTACATTTGGTTTATTTATTTGACTTAAAACTTTAAAAAATTATACATTTGAAAGAAAAACCATATATGTATTGGTATTCGATTAATCGGAATAAATTCTTCGATTAATCCTTTAATCGAAATCAGCCATTTTAAATTAACCGAACAATTAATCGTCGAAAATGTTTCGATTAATCGAACAAGAATAAATCGGCTAGACACCCTAGTATATGTACATAAGACCGAGTCACCTTATATGGGCAAAAAAAAAAAAAGTTAAAGTTGTACCGCCCAGAAAATTAACTTTGACATGTTGTATGAAGCTTTCCAAAATATTTTGGCTCTAGCGATTATCTCCCGTGTGCTAAGCCCCGTCCTAAAAGGGTCCAAAAAATAGTATTTTTCATGAATAAAAATTCGGTAAATTGAATATTTTTTGGTAAGCAATATTATTAACCAAGAATTGACCAAACTATTAATTTCTATTCAGATTTTCATTCAGACAAGAATTCTTGGTATTACACTGCATTATATTATTTGTTTAATTTTAATACTTTGATAATATTTTATAATCATACTTACTTATTTTAAACTAAAAATTATATATAAAGAAACCTGAATAGCCTTAAAATATTTTTGTTGTGATTTCAGGGAAGATATTAATAATTTGGTCAATTCTTGGTAAATAATATTACAGCTAGTGGTACAAAAGAGTAATTATTCAATGCTTACCAAAAAATATTGCTAAAAAGATCCTCAAAAGAATGTTGGCCATAAAAGGAAGACATTTTGTCACTATTTGATATCAAATGCAGGTTTTTCCTAAATGAGGTACACTTTTTGGAGGCAAACAACTGGTTTTTAATGATGGCTTGTTGAATGTGCCTTGATAGCAATAATATATTATTTTGTTAAGTGTACAATTGGACTTAATTTTTTCCACATTTTTTTTTAATGACCTTTTAAAAATGTTGGTCATAATCGAGTTAATTTAGTTAGCTAAATTTATTAATAAAACGTGTTTTCTGCACAATTATATGCCTTTTAAGGTTGTAAAAAGGGTTTTTATGATGTCTAAATGAATGTTATAAAAAAGTAATAGTGCAGTAAAGGGTTAATTTTTGACTAAAATCTCAAGCGGTGGTCACCACCAGAGAATGACAAAAGTATCATTTTAAGTACTCTTTTAGTATTAGTGAGAAAACATGTATGGGCATGTATGGGTAAAGATCAAAACCATACACATACATACCATTACCCATAACAAGTTAAATATGAATAGGTATACGCTGGCAATGTGTATTTGTATATTTATTCTTCTTTTAGAAAATACATGCAGATATAAATAAAACTTGTATTGGCTATCTGCAATACCCATAAGAATGA
Source organism: Pollenia amentaria (assembly GCA_943735925.1). Lineage (NCBI taxonomy): Eukaryota > Metazoa > Arthropoda > Insecta > Diptera > Polleniidae > Pollenia > Pollenia amentaria. Next base: position 218,785,525 of record OX031007.1, on the reverse strand, counting down.
ATAAGTATGTGTATTCACGTATGTATAACGTAAGTATACACAGAGTATGTATACCGTCGCAGAGATGGCAAAGGCAATTTTAAAATCAGCGGTTATGGAGATTACCTCCTATAAACAAACAAACAAACATTACCTCTTTATAATATTAGTATGGATATATAGATCGCCTTATTATACATTGGCACTGCTGATGTTACAAAAAGAAAATTATTTTATGTATCAAAAAAAATATGTACATAGTCCCATACCTGGCTAGTGATCAAAGCACATTTTTGCTAAAACATTTCATACAAAAATTTTTTTTTCATATTTACGCATTAGTGCCAAAAATTTTCTTACACATAGATATTTTATATGTATGGCAGATAACCAGAACGCATTCATGGGTATTGAATAATATCTGCATAACATTCATGTATTTAAGTTTACTGAATGTGGTTGCGTGAAATATTGCCGTGCAAAAGTATAAGTAATACACATATTTTTTGCAACGCACAACCATAGCTGTTGTTATTATTTGTGTTATAAGTATGGATATACACAATAACGTAAAGCGTGGGTAAATACCTCTGTATATTATTCTTATGGGTACTTGTTGGCATTCTCTGGTCACCACCCTTCTAACTACGTATAAGAAATGAAAATCGGATAAACAATGGTTATTAAGTTATTAAAATTTTCATAAAAATCGAATTGCAAAGCATAAAAAAACTTACATAAACATCTCGCTAAATCGAGTCTGTGGTTAGATTTTTAAAATGTTTTAATGCAGAATCAAAGAATCCCTCAATATCTATTATATTTGTTCATTCATTGCCAAAAAAAAAAAAATTTCCGAATTTTTTATTCATGAAAAATACAATGTTTGGACCCTTTTTTGACGGGGTTTAGCTCACGGGAGATAATCGGTAGAGCCAAAATATTTTGGAAATCTTCATAAAACATATCAAAGTTAGTTTTGAGGAGGGGGTACAACAACAACTTTTTTTGAGTCGGTCTAATGTACATATTTATGTTTTTCTTTGAATTTTGCTTCTTTTTTTTTTAGCTTGTACGCTTGCAGTTTTAAAATTTTTTTGTGAATATTTTTATATGCCCAGGTTAAAATATGTGTATAACATATAAGGAATGGAATATTGAGACTTTTAAATGCTACTGAATCTTAATCGAAAGAGAACGATATGAAGTTAAAAGAACCAAAAACTTCAAAATATCAAGATAAAAATCTATTATTTACCATGTCTTTTAAATAAGTTCTACTCTACTGCCTTTAAGTAAACTAGATCCACAATGGCAAACTTTGTGGTATCGTATATAGTTTTTTCCTCCTGTAAAGAAAAACTTGATATGGAAAATGCATGATATATATTTAATCACTTAAAACTGGCAGCTAGATAAAATAAACTGCCTGTTACTTAATGTCGACATAAATTTATGAGACCGATAAACTGTTCGTTAACACTTTTGGTTTTTAAAATATACAATATACCGACAACAAAACACTGTTTTCAGTTGGCACCACATCTCAAAATACATGTTAAAGTTGGGAGTCAGCTGATTGAATTTATCTGTACGGCAAACAAACGGCAAATAAATAATTGGCAGATAAGTGCCGGTTAGTTTTGCTACAGAATAGAAACAAATGAGATATTGAAAAAACCAAATTTCTTTAATGTGCAGTTTTTCGCTGGCAAATAGATAACGGCTTGAAAAGAAAACGGCAATTATTGTCACAAAACCTTTAAACTGAGTCAAGGAGTTTGCGGAGGAAAGATCTGCGAAATTTTTAACATACAGCGTTTTTTATAATTTAAAAAATACCGAAAAAAGTTCTTTTAATGCCTGCTAAAATGACATTTTTAAAATATATCGAAAAGTCCAACCACAGTTTACGATTTAGTTTGGGATAAGATCTTTTAACACTGCAAAGGAAAATATTTTAAAATATGTTTATAATTTTATTTTTTGTTTATTTAATCTAAATTAAATTAAATAATAAAAAAAAACAAATTAACAAAAAATTTAATTTTAAATAATATTATTTTTATTTTATCGAATTTTAAATTTACACAGCTTATTTGTTTAGGACTTATTTCTATATTGAGATTTTAAAGTTCAAACAAACAATTTTTTATAATTTTGTTTTCCCTTTAAACTGCTACTTTGTTAAAAAAAAGAAAACTTCCAAAATCTCCAAATTATTTACATTTACAAAAGCTTAATTTTAAATATTTTATAATGCGACATTGAAACAAATTTACATATAAAATTTTCTTATAAAATAGTAATTTCATGTGAAGAATTAAAACATTTACATGTATAAATAATTATAAAATCACATATTTTGCTATAAAAATCATAAAAAAATATTTAATTGAAATTTCAATTGAAATCCTTAATTAATAAAACGTTTTTAACCCACAAGTTGATTGAGTTTGAATTTTTACCATTTTTTTATAGCAAAATATATGGAATGTTTTAGTAGCTAAAAGAAAAATATTTTTTTTATAAAAAATTAAATGTTAACAAAAATATTCAATCTATAAAACAGTTATTTTAAATAAATTTTTTTTGTTTTTAAAAAGTGCTTAAAAAAGCGTTTAAAAAGGAAATATTTTATTATTTTTTTGGTAATATGGCCTTTAAAAATTATATTTTTTAATTTGTTTTTATTTTAAATATAAATGTAAAATAATTTTTTCGTTTAAAGCTAAATGCAAAATAGTTTCATTACATTTGTTTTATGTTAATATTTGCAATATATAAATCTTTGTTTATTTTTATAAATTTAATTTATTTTATTTTCCTTAAGTAAAATAATAAAAAAAACTTTGGCAAATCTATTAAATTTTACGATATGTTCTTGTTATAATTTAAGACTTTTCTTTTGTTTTTACTTAATCTGATTTCTATTTTCTTCTTAATTTATCTAACCTAGATATCTTGTATTTTTACTATAATTAAGAAAGAAGATTTTTAAAACAATTAAGACAAAAAAAGTTTAGTGAGTGTTTGTTTTGATTTTTATAAGTGTTTATGTTAAGAATATACTATAATACACAATTTGTTTAGGAAATAAGTTAAGAAGTTTCTTGAATTTTAAATATGGCAACTCTGTAATGAAAGAAAAGCTTTAAGCTTGGCTTTCGCTTGTTCGATACTTCCACAATTTAAAAAAGGCTACTTGTTCTTTAGCATAAGCTACTTAACTTTCGCGGCTTTTAGAAAAATGCTAGCAGAATATGGTGATTAGCAAAAGCATCTAAGAATAGTCCTCCGTCAGGCTTGCCTAGTTGGCATTCACTAAAAAAATCTTAATTTTGAAAAGAATTATTAACAATTAAAACTTTCCTAAAATGATCTTTTATAAAAATAACACAATTGGTAAAACCAGTTAAAAATAAAAACAAGCAATTTAACTCAATATTTGCACTAAAAATTTCTTTACGCTTTTGTCTTGATAACACGGTGCACAAATTGGACCCTTTTTTAACAAGCTGGGGACCCTACTGGTAAACCTAATTCGAGTATGCTGAATTAAATGGTGATAGCCGTTTTTCAAGATTAGCTCTCGTATTCGTGATATTCGCGATTATAATTTTCAATTTTAATGTACGATTTAACGATAGTTTTTATTTTTGGTATCATTGTTTAATTTGAAGTATCAAACAATTTTAAAAACAAGTTTTCGTTATTATTTTCGCGGAAAATTTTTTTCCCAATTGTTTTTTTTTCGAAGACCTTTTTTTTTAATTCAATTGAATACACAGTCTTAGTGGCAAATTGTAACAAGCTGGGTACCCTACTGGTAGCGCTAAATCGACTACGCTGAATTCAAAGTTAACGCTCATATTCGCGACTAAAAATTGTAAAGAAAATGTAAATTTTGTTTACTGCAAATTTTTTTCGCAATATTTTGTTTAACTTTGCAATTAATTCGATGTCAATAAAAAAATTTTGCAAAAACACTTTTTTTACAAATAAGAACTACATGTTTTGTTATATTGTATATATTCAATAGGGTTTACAAAAATATTCATAAAGTAAAAATAGAATCTGGGAATTATTTCTCTTTCATAAGTTACTTTATTATATTCAACATTTTTTATTTTTTGAATTTATTCTATGAGCTAAATTTCAGTTATGTATTTTATAAAGCTTTTTTTATAAAAGTTCTATTCAAAAAAGCTTTATAAGATACATAACTGAAATTTAGCTCATAGAATAAATACGAAAAATAAAATTTGAATGTAAAAAACAATATTTTTTTCAAAAATCCAAAAAAATATTTTCCTCGAAAATACAAATAACGAACATTTTTTTAAAAGTTGAATTGATGTAAATTGAACAGTTATACCAAAAAGGCAAAACATATCGTGTTATGGGACACTAGTATTGAAATTTGTATTCGCAAATACGAGCGGTATCTTTGAACAACAGCTTATCAACATTAAATTCAGCGTAATCGAATTACCAGATTGACCAGTAGCGTTATCAGTAGGGTTATTTAAGTTGATACAGGTTTCTGATTTAAATCAGTAGCTCAGTGATGTCAAATTAGAGTTGAGTAAAGGACACTTACACCTTAACAAACCGATGAAATATTTATTTTCTTTTTAAGCAGCTTTGTTTAAGGAAAACTGTATATAAATTTAAGAAATAATAACTGGGTTTTTGGCTGGGGCTTAAAAAATCTGGACAAAACATATTTTTTCTTAATTCTTGGCCAGCAATGAAAATTCTTGTAAGTCAAGAAACATCAAGACCGCCCGGCAAGCCTAGGCCGGGCTCTCCCACAACTTGTGAAAAAGCAGCCCGTTACTGGTGTTTTAAGGATATCCCTTCTCGCGACTTCGGGTATTAAATCACAGCCACCACGTTATACCCTAAAGTATATTTTCAAATTAAGTGAAAAACTTCCTCAGAGACAATCTTTTTGAATGACAGAAAGCATTTCACGAAAGAAGCATACTAAAGGAGACCTGAGCCAATAGTCAGTCAGTATGGTTTCCTGCAGCCGGGGGCTACTGACTCCCGTTGTACAAGATGGGATCTCTGGTCAGCCGCCATCGCAATGTATCGTAATGATCTCGTCAGATCTGTAAATTTTGGGTTTTTGCCGAATACCAGTTATTTACTACACCTGAATTACACAGAGGATGTAACACCAGAAGGTGAAATATCCTTATGATGATCCTAACAAACCCCTGGGGGAAGTGAGTATTGACAGAATGATTATCGAGGGTGGACCCTATTTGCGGCATATAGGTAATTATGGATCTTCCAGCATAAGACTATTAAAGGAACTCTTTTAGCCGCATTAGATCAAGATACAAACATCTATAAAATGTAATTTTGTGTTCAGGAGATGTGGTGCGATTCACTAACTTTTAACGAACCGACAATCGTAATTTTTGGCGGCATATATATTCGCTTGCAGTAACGATAGTGTGATTCTGTAATTTATTTTTAAGATATGGTCATGTCTTGACCTAACAAAACTAAACTTGAATATGACACAGAAGCTATCAAAAATATATTTTTTACTAATAGTTTCTTACTATGAACATTTATAGAAAGTTAAAGTTATGACTTTAAAAGCGAATAAAAATATCGTAACTCTGCAACACAAAATTTTATCTAAATACCATCGTTTCGGGGATGACAGTTTTAGATGAACTGTTTCAGGTTATTGACTAAAAATTATCATTATCAAGCAAAGCTTTTAAATTATTTGAAGAACTTTGGGATAAGAATTTCTTTGTAAGAAATACTATAGGAAGGTTTATTTTTTTTGTGCTTTTAGAGCCATATTTTCAAATAATCGAATTAAATAATTTAATCCGTATGAAAAAAAGATCCCTTTCTTACAACCCGTCTTCACGAGCCATAAGTTTACTTGCAATAACACTAAAATTATGTTAGTGTTATCCAGCGGGAAAAATTGCAAGCGCCTAAATTTTTCAGGTCTTTAAGAAGGTCTTCTACTGAATTTTTAATGAACTTTTACTCATTCAAAGTTGTCTTTTTATTAAATATTTTACAAATTAAAGTTTCCATTTTAAGATAAGGCCTGTGGAAATCGGGCTCTTAGAAATTATGTGGGAAATTCTTCTCAAATTAAAAAAAAAAATTCTCAAAATCAACAGTTATTTATTTAATCACTTCGCATTGTTAGCAACAGCAATTATGACATTGTTGATAAGCAATCGCACTCTCTTTTATTAAACAATTTCTAAACATCATTTAATACATCTTGAAGACTAGATGTTACGCTACGTCTCCACTAGTCATCATATAATGTTAAGAAATAATGTTATAAAAGAGCTTTCAAGACAGATTGCTTAGAAACGCAGTTAAACATCAGAAAACCCTCTAACATGATCCGTCTATATTTAACACTAACATCATGTTAGTTTGTTGTAGACTTTGGGTTTGGCTTCATACGCCAACGGCTGTCATAAGTTGGAGAAAAGTAAAGCTTCAAGAAAATTAATTAAAAAAGCGTTTTTTTCGATTTCACTTCTGTTTTAAATTAGAAAAAAAAAATTTAAGCGGTTTAGATGTTCTGTAAAAGTTTGCTCACAGAAGAAAAGCTTATTATAAAAAAAGTGTTTATATGAGAAATATAAGAAAATAAAATGCCGCATTTAACCGGGAAACTTTTCAAAAATTATATCAACTATTTGTTATCTTCTTAGCTTTAAGATTTTTTAATGCATTGAAAACTCTTTGACGCTTTTTGAAACTAACAGCAATAATTTTCATTGTTTCTAAATTGACACAAATTGAAATTGATGGAATAATAATTCAACATTTTAAAAGTATTTGTTATTTCAATTAAAAACTTTTTTAGTTTAAACTTTTTAGACTCTGCGTAAAAGTTCTTATTTTACAAAGCATTTTAAAAGGCAATAAAAGATAATAAGGATGATTTTAGAAGAAAGAAATCTATTTTTTTTTAAAGCTTTTGTGATATAGAGAAAGAAAGTATTTATTTATATTTTTAAAAACTTCAGAAAAAGTTTAGTTTTCAACATTTAAAAAAAAAATATATTTAAGATAATAACCTAAAATTATATATCGTCACCTAAAATGCAAAAGGGCACAACAACAAAAAAAAAATTCGAAATAGAGTTTTTGATTGATTTTTTTCGTTTCATTAAACTAGATACATGTACACAACAAATTTTAAATCCCTGCCATCAAAAACGGCGTAAACGCCAAGTAAACCTTGTTGCTATGGATTTTGTAATTTTTTGCTTCTCCTGAAAAAAAAATAAGAAGTGTTTTTACGTCCTTCTGCATTTTAGGGTACGATATGTAATACGAAAGGCTTTTACCATTCGTCACAGAACTCTCCTTTTGTTTTTTAACTGCATAAAAAGCCTATTATTGGTATAAAATGCTTGTGTTTTTTATGCTCTTTAAAAATTACAAAAATCATAATAATATTAAGAACATTTTTTTACAATATTTAGGCTTCCTTAATACCAGCTAATTATTTTTTTATTTGCCTTTTTCGTGATATAAACAACATGCACACACACTATTAAATAGCTTGTGTTTTTTATATTGTTTGTTTTAAAATTTTTCTTTCAATACACTTGGCTGCTGTTTGACAGTTCTCATAACATGACAATATTAACAAACACTGTTGCTTGTTTTATTGTACATTTGTTGTAACCTCGTGGCTACCTTCTAAAACTAAAAAGTTTTAGCTTCTTTTAACTTTTTTAGAAGCTTATGATGAGAAAAAGGTTCTAAAGTTTTATCTTAAATGAGGTACACACTATTGAACATGCACGACATTTTTGCTCAAATTATAGTTTTTTTAATAGTGTGGCCGACAATTTTCGTCAGTCAACAATTAACCACAAATTAGTTTGTGGCTGACTAACAAAATGTTGGACTGTCACTCAAGATCAACAGTATTGAAAAAGAGTTGCCATCTTTTCAAGAAAAAAATCTCAACACATTTCCTTTTAACATTCTCTGATTCCCCATTTTTTTTTATTATATCAGACTACCTAAAATTTCACTTACAATACTAATAAAAATTTTGACGTTACATACTTAAATGACCAATAAGAAGTAGAGACAAAATCGACCATTTTTGTGAGCATAATTATACCCTTCACCGAAGATAAAAGAGTATACATATACAAGTTTATCATTTCGTTTGTAATTTTTACAATATTGGTCTTAGACCCTATAAAGTATATATCCTTTGGGCTCTTATGAGTAGCGAAGTTGAATTAACGATGTCGATCTGTCCGTGTGTCCATAGAAATGGGGTTTCCGAAGATCCGGGATAAGATTGGATCTTGGTTGTGATATATATTAATATCACATATAGTCCGGAATTGTACCTGATATGTCAACTAATGGCTTCGATTAAGCAAAGTCCACGACCGCATCTAATTTTACCCATAACTCCCTTGCTGTTATTGTTTTATTATTTATTTTTTATGTATATCTCGAGAATGGCAAGAGGCGAAGTTCTCCAGTTAGGTAGAAGGCCCTGGGTTATCAAAACGTAACATCCGTCAAAATTAGGGTGGGATTGGATAAGTGCGCGTTGCACACAATAGATTTATATATATATCTATCGAACAGTTAGGGAAAAATTATCCAAATTTGGTACACATAGCTAGCTTGTCAATACACAACCTTTCTAAAATATGGGCGGGATTGGAGAAGTAGACCTGGATGTGACACTTCTAGTGCAAAGACATTATAGATTTTTGTATACCAGCAGAACGGCAAGACCCAAAGTTTCCAAATTAGGTACAATCATTTTGGCTATTAATACATCACATGCGACAAAATATGGCGAGATTGGGGAAGTGGATTCGGAACAAAATAGATTTATTTATATCTAAAGAACCATTTTTATATAACTTTTTGTTCTCGTCGCCCCATGGTGAAGAGTATATAAGATTCGGCATAGCCGAACAAAGCACTCTTACTTGTTTCTTATATTTTATTTTTGATTCACACATATTTAATTACGCTTAAAATTACAACAACTTCGATAAAAAGAAAAAATTTTTTTTCTTTTCTTTCTTAATAAAATTATAATTTAATATGGCTTGTTTGTGGTTTTTATTAAAACTCTTAAAATTTAACAAGGACTATATACATTTGTTTTTTTACCCATAAGAGATTTTACTTTAAATACTTAAAAAATTAAAAGTTTCTTCTTAATTTAATTTTTTTTTTTTTTTTTTTGCTATTTTTATAACTTTTTAACTTTTTTCTTTTTAAATAAAACTTTTATAAGGAACTAAAAATCTAATGTACTTAATATTTTTTATAAAAAATAGTTAAAGAATAATAAATGAAGAAAATAAAATTCCAGTTAAATCCATTTAATTAAATAGCTACCTTGATTTTAAACTCTTTACGTTGTGTTTTGTTGTCGACAATGATGAGCAAGATGAGAAAGACGATGAGGATGAGGGCAAACAAGATAATATTGATGACGACGAGGATGATACGTATGATGACGTTGTTGTTTTACAGGAAACAGAAGTCTCTAAAGTAGTATTCAGTTGTCGAGTTGCACATATTACTGAGATTTGTGTTGTATTTGCTGCTGTCAACATTATTGGCAGACTTGACGTATCCTTATTAAAATGCATGATTTCTTTAACATTCGTTAGGCTTTTAAGTTTTTCTTCTTTAGTAGAGTTTTCTGCAAAATTTTCTTTCTTTTTCAAAATTTTATTTTCATTTTCTTCACAACCTGTATCCTCAACAACATCTTCATCCCCTCCATTTTCGCCATCATTGTCGCAGCAATGATTTCTTGATGGTGTTCTTGCAAATCTTTGCACACTATTTAAGTAAAATTCTTCTAAAAAACCTGTTGTCGTTAGTAAAGCCATTGCTGTCAGCAAAATTATTGTTACGGGCTTTATACTGACTGATGAATCCGTTTTATTGGCTGCATTTGGTTGAATGAAAAACGATAAAATTTTGGTAACAAAACTTTCCCGCAATGACATACCTTGAACGGGATCTGCGCGAGAATTACTGGCATACACAGTCTCGCGTGACTCTAGAACGGGCGCCTTCTGTGGTCGATCACCTTCAACGGATTCTTCATTACTGCGCCAATAGAATGTTGATAATGAGGCGACACACTGAAATTGGAAAAATATGTAAGAGGGGGTTTCAAACATAAAGGACACCATAAAAAAGTTTTTTTTTAAAGCAATGGATTATCCATTTCTAGGTTTCAAAAGTAAAGTTCAATAAAACACACATTAAGCTAAATATTATTTCGATTAAACTTTTATTTAATTTTAATGTTTGGACGTTGCCATTTCCTGCGAAATTCAATATAATTTTAATGACCGCCTCTAGATTCGCTGCAGTAGTCGATCCTTTTCAGGAAATTATTGCCGAGACGAATATTGGTTTTCCATTGCGCTAATGTTAAGGAATTATCCGCGTAGACACGGTCTTTGACGTAGACCTACAAAAAAGTCTAAAGGAATCCAATCGCATGATCTTTGTGACCAATTGACTTCAAAAAAAAGTGAAATTACGAATTCTGGAAGCCAAAATCGGTCGTATTGTGTGGTTCGTGTCACCGTCTTGTTGAAGGTGCATATCGTTCAGTTCATAATCTTTAATTGAAGGCGAAATACGGCTATAGCGCCATGGAATCGACAAATTCGGATTATCCGAAACACTTTCACTTACTGAAGCGATATTTTCGGCAGTGCGCACATTGCGATGATGTACAGGCCCTACCATATCTGAACCGCTTCCAGTCTCTTTAAATTTCTTTTTAATCTCGTCCATTCCATGCAAAGTAGGTCGATTATAAATACCAAAAACACCCCGTAATGCTCGAAAAGAGGCCACGTTTGATCCAAACTTTTCTAGTAAGTTTTAAACTTTTTTTACAGTTTATTTTTTAAAGCACTATTTTTGAAACCACTAAATTCATAACCCACTATTTTCTCGAAATTTATAACGAACATCAATATTCGTATTGCAAATCAAGTCAGAAAGTGTCAATTTATATTGGAAATATACTTCGGTGTGGACCTAATGAAAAACTTTTTATGGGCTTTGGCCTTCTAAAACGGTTTTTGGCGAAAAATTGTCTGTCCATAACATGAATATGTATTTTCAGCATAGAAGTGTTTTTCTCAGCTTTGCCTTATAGATATAAGGGTTTCTTTTAGTATAGACATACAGTCCTCTCAATTATAATAGACTTATAGAAGTAAGAGTGATTTTCAGGAACGGGTGTGTTTCTACTAGGGACCGAAAATTAACGACCATCATATTTATGACTGCTTTGCGATGGAACTCTAAGTGACCACCTTTCTGCATTAATAACCCTGCGGGAAATTTGTGTCAATTGTCCCAGCAGACTTCTCCTGGGATTTGTGAACAAGTACAAAAAGAAAGAACTCATGACCAGTGAAAGGAGAAATTTATATAGGACTTGTTTTATTGAAATAACACTCAACACTCCATTGTAGTAACTTACACTAAACACGTTAACTGAGAATAGATGTATGACTTGTCATATGGTGGCTGTTAGGTCCCAATCGACCCCCTCCAATGACAACCTCATGTAAAAGTTATAGGTCACATTCATATTAAGTGAACCGGTCCCTACCACCAAAGACCTATCACGGGACTTCTTTGGCGTCAGTTGGCTTCCCTCTAGGGAAATTATTTGATATAAATACAAGGAAGTATTAAATAAATATTTTGGATCAGTTGAAAATTTATATATTTATATTCATCCTGAATAAAACTCTTACTTGAAACACATATTTTTAAGATGTTACCAAAAGAGGAGCAAGGGTAATATGTACCTTCCAAAGACTCCATGGGAAAATGTAAGTGTTAAATATGCGAAAGAAAACTGTGGCATTTAAATACGCGAAAGATCTACTGGTCTGTTATTAGGATTTTACGGACAATTTTGCTTTATTGTGTTAGCGTGATTAACAAAAATGGATCGTGGTTGCAATGAAAATCGGTTGCAATTTAGCTTAGGAAGGTATCCTACATATTCCTTAGATAAATATATCTGTGAGGGAAGAAGCGTAGAGGAGTTTCATTAGGATACTACCAGCGTGTTCATTTGTTCATCTAAATTTTGCAATCTTTGTTAATTAAGCTGTAAAGTTTCTGATTTAGCAGAAAATGCTATTATTTTCCAATTATTTATTAAGCATTTTCTATTTTCTAAATATGCTGTAGCATTTTATCATAAAAGATTTTACACAATTTTTAAAAATATAATGTATGCAATTTTCGGATATTAGTAATTTTCACATGTAACCACTACAATAATCACCCCTATCGTGAATAACTTTTCCCTCGTAATTTGTTCACTTTTCAAGTATTTGCGATCATGAAAAACTCCCACGAAAAAAATTAATTCAAAGAAGACTAATAACGTGAAGAACTGTTCGCGGCAAAAAATTGCGCTTTTCGAACAGAACATTTATGTAAATAGTTCTTCTCATAATTCGACTATAAGAGTTTACAAAATTAATTTTAATTACAAGATCCTTATATATTGCTTAACTAAATGCAAAACAAAATGGACTTGTGAAGCTTTCGAAAGACGTGGTGGCAGAATTTTAGAAATAATTTAACTACATAAAATTTAAAAATGCAATAAACTAATGTTGCAATCGAACTATCACTCCAATACAATAAGGGTTTTGATGATATCGCTTAAAGTTCTCATTTGTTCAAATGGGCAAACTTGAAAGACTTGTTTCAAGAAGACCCTTTTTAATTTTTGTGTTATAATGTGAGTTCATTTATAGAAAATTATTGCTTATTTTCATTAATAGTTACTAATAAGTGTTCACGTACTCGAAAAATTTGCAACGAGAGAGTGAAAAAAGAGCATAAGAATTTGAGAGACCAAAAATACATGAGAACTTTGTTCTAAATTCTTGTTAATAAAAACTGATGTTCTAGAATTGTTCAAATGCAAATGAGTTACAAAATCGTCACTGTTCAACAAACTTGTAGAATTATTGAAAAAAATGGGAGCAAATATTCCACTTGTTTTTTACGATAGGGGTGAATGTGATTGTATATATATATCTGATATAGGCTTTAAGCAGCACGGTATGTTAAGGGCAAAATAAACCAAACAAATGGCTTGGCAAACATGTTTTTTTGTTTTTGTTTTTATTCCTACACTAAATGTTAAAATTTTACGTTTGTACTAATATTTTGTGTTGTTTATTGGGATGTTTGCTGTTAAACAAACATTTGCTGTATATTTGTAGAAATATTAGAAATGTTAAATATTTGGCAGACATGTTGGATATTTGTTTAACTTTTAGTGGTGTCTAAAGCTTAGTACTCTGTTCCAATTCGTAAAAAAAGCTCAGCAACATCTTTTATTTCATCGAAAAATTTGACATTTAAAAATGTTACCTGTCTTGCGAGTTTGCACAATGTGACGTTTCTAATCTTTGAAAGTATGCGACATTGTTTTGCGTATGCAGACAAAATCCACGTGTATTTTACAAAAAAGTTTTTTTTTAATAAAAATTTAAGTAAATATGGATGAAAAACTGTTACCGGTTGTGTTATTTATGTTTTTTCTTTCTCGTTTAATATTAAGTTTAAACTTTTTTCATTTGCTTAAAATTCCACGTGAAATAAGTGCAGCTTATATTATTTCGCATTTGTAAAAAAATGTTACCAGAAACGTTTCGTAAATATTTCACAAATTGAACAGAGCACAATTCTATCAACATAATTTAATAGAAATTCCGGACAAGTTTGTTTCATACTCGTATGAGTTTTGACAGTATTTCACGTGAAATGTTGAGCAGAGTACCAGGCTTAAATGTGATAATTTCACCGGAAACTATGCTGAGTGGAAACGTTGAAAAAGAGTATTAAAATCATTTCAGTCCAGTGGTGTCAATTATGATTGTGTTGGTGCGATTACTCTTGGCTCTTACATTCCCAGCGGGAGAAATCTGCGGTTGTGAGGCCTATTACGAGGCCTAATTAACATACATATTTTGCTATGAAGACTTTAGAGTAGAGTTTTTTTATTCCCGCACTTTTTGGATTCCCGGGAAAGCGGGAAATAAAAATCAAATTCCCGGGATCCCGGGATTCTCGCCCAAAATTTTTATTTATTTCTTTACTTATTTCTCCAATGAAACTAATATTTCTTACTGACTATTACGCTAAAATAATTCAGTCTTGTATCTATTATATAAAAAAACGTAAAAAATTTAAGATTAAAATTATTTTAAGATACTTAAGACGCTATTTTTATGTCAATAGGATCATAGAAATCAATATACATATATACATTACATCCTACATCCAGTTTCATCAAGTACAGTTAAAACTTAACTGTTACCTTAACATCCAGCTAACAATATGTTTTCGACAGTTATAGCTGGTAGTTAATTATAACTGAACTTGGTGAAATTGGCCGTTAGTGGAATAAAATTTCTGGAAGGGCGATTAGAAACTGAAAGCATAACATTACGAAGTAGGAATTCTGAAACATATATTTAATAACATATTTTTTTTTTACAATTTTATAACCCTTAATGTATGAAGGTATGCTAAGTTTGCCATTCCATGTGGATCTAGGGTCCCATAAAGTATTTGTATTGTGAGTCCTGCGTTTTTTCTAAGCTGATTTCGCCATATGGGTGTCAATTTGTTTCTAGATCTTCTATGTTGTTTGTGGCTTAATTCCAGCAGAATCGCTTCAGTAGTAAAAGAGTTATTTACCCAAATGTGGAACTACCACCCTAAAAACTTAACAAAAACTAACATCAATTTGTGGCGAAATGCATCTATTTTCATTAAATTTCAACAAATTCGTTTTATAAGGCACATATTTTGTGAATATCGGGGGTGCTACGAGCTAGCCTATCAGTACCGGGGTTGCGGGTTCGATTCCCGCCAGAGACTCTGGTCTTCTGCAGACAAGCAAAAAGCTTCGCGGGAGTTAGTGTAGGAATAAAAAAAAAAAAAAAAAACATTTATTAAATTTAAATAATAAAAATATTAAATATTACCACATAATTTACCTAAGGCTCCATGTTTACACTAATCTCGTAAATCATGTTAGTATGGCTAAAAGCGTAACGAATAAGGCTTTTGTGGTGCAATTTAGCATAATCTAGTTTCATGAGACTCAAAATTACTTGAAATATAAAGCACATTCTAGGATAACACTTTACTACGCCCTTAACCGGAAAACCTTATAATAATATTGTAAAATTTACACTTCAGTTTGCTAAGACAAGAAAAAAAATTTTGGAGGATAGGTCTATAATTTATCATAGGCCCTATATAACCCCCATTCTCAAAAATTAGCTTAATAAGTCTTTAAGTGGAGCAAATTTAAATATTGTGGTAAAATTAAGTTGGATTAAACTAGTAACACAGTCTAGACAATAGTCCGACATAGAATTACTAAAGTTTTAAAAAAGATTTTCTTCAAAATTTCCGGGAATCGAAAACAACTGAAAATTTCCGGGAGGGGAAATCCCGGGAACAAAGTCTACTTTAGAGCATTTAATAATAATACAATTATCGAAAAATGTTAAGTTGTGGACAGACACAATCAGTTATTATTTAAATAAATTTAATTTGGAACCTGCATTTCGCAGAAACTTTGCTTATTTTTTGGAAAAATTGAGCACTTGACAATATTTGAAGTCTGTTACAATTCTTTCCAATATTTTTAATTTTGTGCTCAACATACCTTTGCGAATGCCAACAATGAAAATTCATTTGCTCATACTAATGCAAATTATAACCCCATTAAGTTTAAAAATATTCTATAATTATTAACCACCATTATAAAAAGAGAAGATTTTACTAGCCTATAAAAATATACTTTTATTTACCAATAATTTCTTCTAAATTTATATTGCAGTTTCGAAACAACAAAATATTTTTTAGGTTTGCGGACGTTAATTAATTGCGTTGTTTTGAGCAAATGTATTTAAAATCTGAAAATATTTGTTCGCAAAGATATGATGAGGAAAAAAGCGACAAACATTTGAAGGATTTTTTTTTAATACAGGATATAGTGCGCCGTCTAAATTATTCCAGAACTCAATAATATTTTCCATATCTGGAGGATTAAATTTTTAATAAACTCATCCGCTTGTATGCTCGTTATTGCTGTCTACAAGACTAATTAATAAAATTCAAATTTGAAGTTTACAGAAGCTCAATAAGCACAACATCAAGGCGAATTCGTCACAGTTATTCTTGATACTACAACAAGTACACTACACCTCGTACAAAAACCACAAGGAATTTGTTTTTTTTGAAATCATTGTACAATGTTCAAAACAGAAATAAAACAAAACAGAAACAAAGATAATAAATATATTATTTCTGTTTAGAGGCCTCAAAACAGGCCGTGCAATATTTCCCGCTGAATGAGAGTGTTTTGCAGTAAACAATTATATTTTACGCTCGCAAAATAAAAGAGCGTAAGCGTACATGTGAGTTTTGCTTACACAATTGTGTATGACGCTGACATTCCTGTTTCAGTCATAAATAAATAAAAAAAATTTTTAACCGCATTGTTCACCACAAGGCCTATCCAACAGGTCTGCTTACCGCTACAACAATACAACAGTACAAAAAACAACAAGCATTTTGTTTGTAAAATTTTCCTCACGGTTGTCAAAATCTTACTAATACAAAAGGAAAAACGTGTTTTGTATGCATGTATGTGTGGCAAAAAACAAAAAACGTAAACAAAAATATACATGTATAAGCAAAATGTAAACAACTTTTGACATGGTTGAGGAATAAACCAAATAAACATCTGGCTCCTTAAGCAGACCTAATGGATAGACCTTGGTTCACCACATCTCATTGTTTAAACCACTCTTTAATCCAAATTCCTTTCCTTTATTTTATATTTCTCCTCCGTTTCAAACAAAAAGCGATCAAAATTTCCGCAGCACTATCGTCGTTTGCATTTATTGAAAACAAAACAAAAATTTTAAATTTATGTTTTGACGAAATATGTTTGTGTTGTTTATTGGCGAACACTAAACGGGAACAAAGTGAGTGTTCGCCAAGCCATTTGTGTCGTTTATTTTGCCCTTTATAAAGTATATTCCGCACGCAAACATGCAGCTATCTGTGTACGGATAGTTTTTTATTTTGAATTTGCCACTTAAAATAAACGAATATAAAATATTTACTTAAAAAGAATTAGTATTAAATTTCAGCATTTGGGTGATTCAAAAGGTAGTCATAAATTTGTAAAGTCATATATCTTAAAAAATAATTTAGATTTCTGCTGTACAGTTATGACGAATCAATGAACACAGCATTAAAAGTTTTATTTTGTTTGAAACACAATAATATTTTTTTTTAAACAACTGCAAGATATTATTTAAGACGTTATGACGATATGAACTGATAGCACACCTTGTAAATCACCTAATTATGTTTAAGCTTTTTAGCTATTTTTTGAATCCTACTTAGCTCCAAAAATTTTAAGGATCTGGTTACAGTGGTTACTACTATGCTGAATTAAAGGCAGGTGACATTGTAGGTCATGTGTAAATTTTAAGAATTGTTCACAATGATCAATTTAGTTAAGAAGGTATTTATTTATTGTCAAATGTGTTATTTGGAAGGAATTTTAAAGCCCTTATTTCTGATAGGGGCCAATAGGCGACCAATCTTATTGGCATGAGGTTGTCACAGCACATTTGGGCCAAATTTGCAAAATGATGTACGTATGGGCAAACGATCATCGAATTTCGGAATTCCTGCTGATCGTGGTCCGATCGAGAATTCATTCGTCTTTGGACAGATATTTTTGGGTCTCGAAAAACTAAAAGATTTGTCAACTTATCCCCGGGTAAATCATTTTAGTCATCTCTTAAGTAGGCACCTAATTTATGTGGCACAAACTGCCACCTTGTATTTCGTATGGAGTTTTTTTTGTGGCTATCGAAAGAACTCACACTAACGAAACCCTGAGCCTGGCTGAGACTTCTTTTATATGTATGGAGAACAGTTTGTTGTCAACTATAATTATTCTTCGAAATTATAGTAAAGAAATAATTTTTATGTGTTGCGTATGCTTTTTCATACGTTTCGTTTTGATTCTATTTACTCCAGTACATATTTAATAGGTGGAGACAAAATGCACAGCATTTTCATTAAGAAAATTGGCACGTTGTGGAGTTCTAAATAATGTCGTTATATGTGCAGTGTAAAAGTCAGTCGGAATATTGTAACATTTTACAAAGAGAAATAATTACAAATTTTACAAAAATTTCTTATTGCAAAAAAACCTTTCAAAAATATTTTCTACTTACCTTCAGTTTCATATCACCATTTCGAAAATGATGCTGCTCAACACGAAATTGTAAACCCAACACAGATGTCTCTAAGCCTTCTCGACCCGAAATAATTGTATCGTATTTTCGTAAAGTATGAGGTTCGGCTGCTTCACCATTAACGAACCAAGATAACTGAACAGCAGGTTTTGAGCGGCCAGCAGTGCAATTAATGCGCACCCAATCGCCGATTTGATATCGAGGACGGCCACCGCTTATTTTGGGAGGACCTTGGTCGGGAAGTGCTTAAAAGAAAGATAAAAACAATTTTTTTCAATAAAATAATCTTTAAGCTCTTGTTAGTGCTCTGTCGCATGCTTCAGATTTAAGTCTTTAACCCATTTTTCGCCGCACCAAGTAAGCTGACAATATAACAATGAAATAAGATTTTAAGCACCTGACAGAAAAATTCACTGCAACAAAAAAAAAGTAAGAGTGCTTGTAGTTATAAACACCGGTGGGCGAAAAATTAGTTAAGTTCTATGGAGAGAGAAAGAGAGAGAGAACAGAAATTCCATTCTCTTTTCCCTTCTCTCCCTAAAACCGAAAACTTGACGAAAAAAACCTGCAGCGTGTGAATCAGAACTAACACCTACTTTTTATACAACAAAACTTGTTACTAAATCTGTTATAGTGGTAAGCGATTATGGCAAACCTAATTTTCAGAAAAAAGGAAATATAAAAAATACAAAGAAAAACTACAAAAATGTTACGTCGTTTGGTTTAAACCGTAAAGAGATTAAATTAAATTTGCACTGCAAGTCACAGAATTTTATTTTTGTGATTGTGTGTCAGTTTATTTTTAATTGGATAAATGTTAGCGAATACACATCTAACAAACATAGTGAGGCCCTGTTGAAGTTGTATTAAATTTCATTAATACATTTCCTCGATGACGCAAATAGTTTGTTGGAATTCCATTCATTTCTGTTTGACTTTTAGGCACATTTCAGGGTGTTGTTTGCTTGCACATATTTCCAAAATGTTGATTGATATCTAAAACTCAAATTTGTTAAATCATCTTTGAGTCTCGAAATTTTCTAATTCATAGAAGTTTTAGTTTGTTGATAGAAAACTTTTTATTTTCGCCCAGATTCACTTGAATGTGTACTACTTGCAATATTTGTTTAATTTAATTAAAGTTTAGTACTATTTGTTGAGTGTGAAAATAAATTTGGAGCATAGAAAGCCATTTTAGTCTTTTAGAATAAATGAAAAATTTTTATTTACATACTTTTGTATATTTGCAGTTAATTGCTTTTGGTCTGCTGATTGATTTACAAAGACAAGTTTGAAATGCTGTCGGTGAATAAATACTTGTATTCGAAAACTATTTTTTTCTTTGCCTAAACAGTCGCAGTAGGAAATGTATTGAAACTCTAGTCGCCAAAGGGATCGGGATGACTTAAGAGTAGAGTATCCAATTATTTGACTTTTGGTTTTGTTCGAGTACGGAATTAATCGATTTTTAAATTTTAATTTTGATCGATTAATCGAATAAGACTTTTAATATGTTCGAATAACTCTAACTACTTGAATAAAATAACTATTCAGTGTATAATTTGCAATAATGTCCCGACTGTTAAACTTAATACGGAAGTTCAACACAGGCTTTCATCTCTCATTTTTTAAATTATTTTTTAATTATTTATTTTATTTTAGACGTTTTTGTCGTGGTATTTTTATGAGTGGTCCAGCCTATTTAAACAAATTTATTATTCGTAACTCAGTTTAACTAAATTATTACTCCTGGAAATTATGTAAAATTTAAACCAATGGATATTCTCATTGGTATTTTTCCTGATTTAAGGAGAAGTACTGTTTAAGATAAGAACTCAAAGTATGAAGTATATAAAATATAAACTTTTTAAACTGGATCGTTTGTTCGATTTCAATTTCACTTATATGTATTCGATTTACCGAACATGACTGATAACTTTATTTTTCTTCATTTTAAAGCTCTACTCTATTGGTTTGGGTAATTTGTTTCTTTAACGTATTACTATTTTGCGCCAACAAGCCACGCGCCAAGCAATACCTATCTAAGGACACTTGGGTTTATAATACGAATCTAACAATACCTTAAATGCCATACAGCGATTTGGATGGCACGAGGATATAAAGAAATTGAATGTTGGGTGAAAACAGGTAACCCATTATCAGACAGTGCATGGTTTACACATTTATAAATGCTGATGAAATTTTGTTACGAAAATTCTTACGTATGGAATTAGTAGTTAATCGTTTATTACGTAATTTGTCTCACACACACCCGCATCTAAGGGACTAAAATATGTTCAGAAGTGCGTGTAACAAGATAGATACAGAATATAACAACATGTTATTTAGTTGTTAGCTATTTTATTGGTTAGAAATTTTAAAAATATTTTTTTATATTAAAAAGTAGAATTTTCTAAGAAATTAATTTTAATCGATTAATTAAAGTAAAATGTTCGAGTTATTCGTTATTTCAAATTGGCCATTATAATTATTCAATCGAATAATGGCGAAAAATGTCTTCGATTAGAGAGGATGGCTTATATTTGGTGGCATTATTGAATCTGTTCCGCGGTTGCGGAAAGAATTTTTGAGCGGAAGCAAAATTTGCAATTATTCATTCCGCTAGTGCGGTATCCTTCCATTGTTGCGGTATCATCTATACCATTGAGGGATTGCCTTATTTATACTGCAATATACATAGATATTTATCGTCATTTTGATTACGTGACAATTTTACAACGAGCAACTAACGGAAGGAATGAAAATGTAAGAAGAAACATAAAATTAAAAAAAAAAATTTTTTTTGTTTCGTTATTTAAACATAAATTATTAATGAAACAAAATAGATAAATATACATACAAGCAAAATGCAATTAGAAGCAAATGATTGCAGTCAAATCAAGACATTGTTTGTGGTTTTAGCCAACGTAAATAGTAGAAATAAATAAAATTGACTCTAAATGCTTTCAGGCCACCCATAAAATATGGCAGTGTTTAATGCTGTTTTTAGTAAAATTTTGCTAACGCGAGCATTAATTTTTTTTTGTATTGTTTCTTGGTAACTCCGTTCTGCAAAAAATCCCACACAAAGTTTAATCTCGCAGAAAGTGTAACTCTGGCAGAAAGAGCTCCTTGTCGACTACTTTCCAAACTTGCTTCTCTATGTCAGACAAAATATATTTAAATATTGCCTTATTTAGGAGAAAATTATTTCGAAAGCTGTGAAAAATTAAGCAAAATATTTAATGCCTTAAGCATGTATTCAATTTCTTATTCCAACTTACTCCCTATCATTTCGTCCCCTTAATAAAATAATAGTGTATAATTTTTTTGCCATTTCGAGAAAATAGAGTTTAAAATTTTTGAGTTATTAGACAAATGGGAATACACTAATATCTCAGAAAATAATCGATGTTTTTGAGTTGTGGTCATTTAAATATGTGATGGAATAATCAGGCTACTAGTAGATGATATTTCATTAATTTACAAGTGCTTTAATTGCAGATAAATGGGATTCAAAGTACCATGATGTCAGTTAGGCTATTTTATTTGTTTTATAATATGTATGAAAATCATAATACACTATTTTATTTTGTATGGTCTACACTATTTTATTTAAATATTTTACACCAAATATATTATTACAAAATTGTGTATATCAATATACGTCATTTTTCGATTTTATTTTGTTATGAAATAATAAAAATAGTGAATAATAAAAATAGTGTATGCTTTTTATAACCTATTTTTCTTTGAAATGATATTCAGAGTAACAACTAATTAAAACACCATACCTTCACTTACACAATTATTAATGAAAAATTTCAAACACGCAATTATACAACAATATTTCAATTAATCTTTTGATCCACTTTCTGGAAGTAGAATTTCTCCAAATTTTGACCACATTTAGAATCAGTTATGTAGATTCTTATTATGCAATAAAAAAATTATGGTGTACATGCGTATACACTATTGTTTTATAAAGGGGACGATTTCATCTTCAGATTTATATTGCAAAACTCTTTTTTCTACTCGAACGTCTTAGCAATCGTCGTCACTGCTACCTTAAAAAAATGCTATTGTATTTTATAATTGTAATAATATTATAATTTTGTATATTTTACACAAATTTATCGTGTAAAAAAATTATTACTTCCAAAAATTTTTACAACTTGTTTTAAATGTTTTTTTAAACCAACAGTTGACACAATATCCAACTCTAAAATTATTAAAACAGAGGTGCTAAAAATGTTTGCAGAATGCTTATACCGCAGAAATGAATAAAATTGCATATCGATCGATATTAAAGTATTTCAGTTGAACTTTCTTTTCCGTACAGAATCAATAATACCACTCATTGTCTGGATTATATTTCCGACTCAATTTTTCTCTTTGGATATTAGAAGAAACTAAGGCCTGGAACAGAATAAAGTAGTTGTAGTAGTAGCTGAAGGTGACAAACGCTCTGTAGCGCGACAAAGTTTAAAATTTCGAACTTTGCGCTTCAACTTCAACTGCAACGACTACTACAACTACTTATTCTGTTGACACTCCTTTAAAACTGTCGTTTTTAAATTTTCACAGCTTCTAGCGCTATTCGTAACGTTATACTACAGCGACTATTCTGTTCCCCACTTAAAAGGCCATTGTGGATGTAGTTCACTTTGTTTTGAACATTTCTTAACATTTAAAGTTGCCTTAAAGAAAATGACAACTTTGGAGTCTTATTGTTAAAACTTCTTGTTTCTTTTAATTTTCTACCAGGATGTCTAAAAAAATATAGAATTGAAAGTAAAAAAGAAAAAAAAAAATTTTGTACAGAAACGTTAACAACTTTTGCTACTATATATTCAATACATTTTACAAAATGCCTATTAAAAGTGTAATCAATGTATAGATGAGATAAATAAAATAGCACTGCTTAATCACAATTCGTGTCGAAAATACGACAACGAATTCAAAATTTGTATTTTAAATCGAAATAGGTTACTTGAGGCTAAATTTGTTATTAAAACAAAATGAAGCTCTCATATTATTGCCAAGAGAATTAAGCAAATATATTTTAGAAAAAAAAATCAATGTCAATTACAAGCAGGGATAGCAAATAATGATTATTTTTAAAATTTAATCTAGAAAATCTAACTGAAAGAGAAGTGCGATGTACATAAGGGATATACTAAGGTAATACTTGTTACGTGGACTACCTTTAGCTGCATTAATTTTTAAGTTCTATGAAAAAACTAAATTTTAACGATTATTTTCAGAGTTTTATTTATTTCCTAAGAAACGAAAAATATCTTTGAGTTTTATTTTTTGCTTAGAAAATAAAAGTTACTTTTTATATTTTTTATAATTTAATATATTTAATCAGATATTCAAAAGGTATCAACAAATGTGTGGTTTTCTTAAAAGCTTTGTTTCTCTCCTTTTATGCTTTACAAATAGCTTTGTAATGTTCATTATGAATACCTAACTTATTTTTAGGATGCAGGTTTTGAACTTTTAATTGCATTGCTTTACTTCTCTGGAGTACACTACTAAGGCGGCATGAAATAACCCCAAAGAATTAACTCCAAAAAAAAAATTAATGTGCTGTTTCCAGGTGACAGGCAATTGATTGTGTAGTAAAATTTATATAAAAAGCACTCCAAAAACTGAGTGATTTTTATATAAATTTTACTATACAATCAATTGCTTGTCAGCTGGAAACAGTACGTAAAAATTAAATAACCCCCCAAAACTTTATACAAAAAGCAACAACAACGATTTTTGGGGGGTTGGTTTTTTTGTTTGGGGTGTTATTTAACTTTTTAATTGGGGGATAATTTCATATGAAATTACCCCCCAAATATCGTTATGAAATAAGGCCTCAATATATTTTTTGGGGGATTATATGGGGGAATATCAGTTGAAGAACCAACTAAGGACATTGAATGTTTTATTTTATATTAACTAAAATTACAAACGAATAACAGTTTTAGAATTGAAAGTACCAAAAAGCTCCCCCATACAGATTCTTATTTAGTCAGGATCACGCGTATTTAATTTTTTTTTTCTAGGTTTTTTTTTATGTTTCTAGGTCCAATATTACCGAAATTTGAAAAAGCACCAGTTGAAGAACAAAAAATACCAACATTTTTGATCTTATAGATTCTCATTTGCTCAGGACCCTCCACATGCAATTTTTCCGTTATATTATATAAAAAAAAAAATACCACATGCAGTACGGAAAATTTAAATTCCCCTTTTTTTCTCCCCACTAAATACCAAAAATTGCAATACTGTAATGAGAGCCCATGATTAAATACATATACGTAAGTCAAATAGAGTCAGACTCACAGTATTCTGTACGTAAAGTAACTAAAATAGCCTGAAATTGTAATACAAAATGAATGAATATTCAGTTAAAAACCTGTCTACTTATTTTACATTTATTTTCAACGAAAAGTTCATTTAATTTTTACTGTCAAAAGCTCAACGGCGAATTCCGTTAAAACAAATGAATTTTCAGTTGTTTGATGTAATTCAGTTATTTTATATAATACAGGTTTTACTCGAATTCAGTGTTTCCACCAGCAAAATTCAAAATTACACTTGAGACGAAGAAAAATTACCAGATTAAACTAAAATTACATCTGATATAAAACTTAAGTTCTGTTTTATAAATTAACTTAAAAATCCGTCATCTATTCGTGCAACTAAAATCCGACTTTATGATTTTTATAGCGCATATAATCGTCTATCAGAACATGTTTGTTATGAACAAAACTATCGCATATGGAATGAGACCAATCTACAACAGATTCACCTTTTGGTGCAGTTTACACGCTGGTGCCATCATCGGCCGAAAAGTTGATTTCGCGAAAAAGACTTGCCAATTAGCCTTCAAGCTTGTGCGATTTTACACCTCTTGATTATGAAGTGAATTCACTGTTTTACGCTGATAAGCCAGCAACAATTGAAAGAACATTGTTCCTGACATACAGCCAAAAATACTTGAAAAGTTGTCCATAGTTAGACGGTCAGATTGTGTTTTGTCAAAAACCGCCGCGGTGCTCACAGGGCCAAAAACATTTTCAAATGTTAATGTCGTGGACTTGTCTTTTGAATAAAATTTATTTTTTAACTTATTTTTTACAATTTCAAGTTTTATGGGCTTTAAGAAATATCCTTTATGGTTTCGGACAATAGTCTGTTTCTGAAATCAGTGTTACAACTGTTAAGGGCGCTTAATATGCTCGCAACTAAAGCATTTGAAAGTGGCAATATAACATGAAATATATTCCTTTTTAAAATATTGAAAACATATATATTAGTTTGAATCCCTTTTTGCAATAAACTTTGGGTTCAAAATCGATTGAAATATTTTCGTAATTAGAAACAATATTTTAAGTGGTATTAAGTGGTATTTTTTCTGAAATTAAATATTTACATTTTTTGTTTTGAAACGAAAGAATTTCAAATTACACCTGATCTACACCTGCAACCAATTACCCACGCTCTACCCACGGCAGTAAAAATTACACCAAATTCGGGTAATTACCCGCAAAGTGGCAACACTGCTCGAATTTCTAAAATATATCAGACACCTGTCCACTTGTTTTTCTAACGATAGAGAGAGAGTGAGAGAGCATATTTATTTTTATTTACATAACTATAATCTATTTTTTTGGTAGGTTAATTATATAAAATAACGGAAAACTCATTTGTTATTGGGGTATTTGTGTTTAATTTTTTACAGAATTAGCGGTTGAATTTTTGAAAGTAAAAATTTAATGAGCTTTTCGTTAATATTAAATGAAAATAAGTAGATCGAGTTTTAAGTAAATTTACAGTTAATTTAAATTACATTTTAATTTAATTTCACACACATAATACTTTAACTTAAGCAACGGTCAATACTTAATGCAACCGAAAATCCGTATTAATGTGTACTTAGTTTTTTGAATAAATGTTAGAATCAGTTAAACATAAATTGGATTTTTAAATGTTTATTTATTTAAAAAGGACTGAACGGAATACTTTTTAAATAACCTACAGTCCGTTACTGTAAAAATATTGTGAGTATACTAACGTTCGAATTTCGAAAAACTACCAAATTAATATTTGATAAGTTACGAATTTGGTATAATCGTTATTTCTATGTTTATTGGTTTAAAAGACAGATATGGTAATAAAGAAGTTCCAAAATACAGGTTATACCAGTTTACTCGCTAAAAGCGCCGAAGTTCAAGAAAGTACCAGACACCTGTCCCCTTATTTTTCTAATGAACAACCATAACTATAACGTTTTTTTGTATCTCTTTTAGTTTTGCAGAAATGAGGTTACCGACTCGTGTTTACATTTTTAACCCCTCAGAATTTATTAAAATAAATCAAGCAGTTCTGTTAGTGAATGCCGTTCAAACCGTTCTTAACTTTAACGGCCCGTGCCGATTTACAAAAAATATTTTTATTTCAAATATATGAATATAAAAATCATCAAAAGGTGCCATTGTTTTATCCGTTGTTGTTGAACAGAAATAAAAACCTATAAACAGAAATTTACTTTGACACAAACGAATTAGCAGTCCTCTTTCGTTTTATTTTGTTTCTAGCTTAACTGTACAATATTTTTAGTTTTCTAGCCAACTTTGTCCAATATATACAAATGTTCGTGCTAAACTAATAAAAACAAAACTCCCAACAAAACAACAAAAAAACCCCTTAAAAAAGTTTTTCTTCAAAATAAAAAACAAAAACTCACACAAACTGCAGGACTTTAAGGATCTACTGCAATTTGTGATGCATTAACAATTATTAAAACTGCCAAAATTTATAAAAATTGTTCTCTTCCTTTTAACAAACTACAGCTGTTGCTGCTCTATTTGTTGTTCACTAGAATTTTTGTTTGCCGACTTTTATTTAACAAAAATAAAAATTCAACTTTTTTGTTTCATATATTTTCATCCTGATATATTTTCAATACATAAAGTGTTTTTTACATAAAAAAAAAAAAAAAAAAAAAAAAAAACATAAAATTCAAATTCGCATTTTTTTCTATGCTCCGTGTTCATTCAACTGACACCCAATAAATATCAATCAACTTCGTTTGATTTTGTACAGGTTCTATATGAATTTTTTTTCCAAATTTCTCTAGTTTCTAGCCATTTGAATTTGGTTCAAATTATTTAATATCATAAAAAGAAAAACATGTAGTTCAATACTTACAAACAACAACCATGTCACCGTGTTCGGTAACAGTTTGAAATGATGGCGCTTCACCCGATACCTCACAACGAAATCGTCCAGCTGATTGTAGATTTACTTCACGTAACGTTACAATGGCATCACTTGAATTATGAACCTGGAAAAAATTTGTTTAACAAAACGGTTAGATTTTTCTTTTTCTATCTTAAATAATTTATGAGTTATTTATGCAAAATAAAAGTAAATGTCAAGGAAAAGGGTAAAATTTATGTTAAATATTGTATAAAAAGATAAATGTTACAGTCAGTTAAGATTTGGGATAAAATTCAAATAAGAAGGAAATGGTATTAAAACTTTTGATAAACGGTTTTATCTGAGAGATTTGAAATTGGGGAAATACTTCAAAAAAAAAAAAATTCTGTAATCTCTTAGATTTAAATATAAATATATGTACTAAAGATGTGATTTTGGCTAAATGAAATCTTGCCAATGGTGGTATAAAATATCTATTTACGAAAATTATTTTATAAAAGTCTACAGTTAAGTTTGCATAAATTTATTTATTAAATAAATAAATGGAAAAAGATTTTAAATAGGTTTTTGTTTTTAATTCAAATCATAAAATGTAAAAAAAAACTTAAAACAAACGTTCTGTTTTACAATAAACACCATTTTGGAAATTAAATAAAAAGTTTTAAGATTCGATTTTAGAAAATAATTATAAATTTTTGCGATTTTATGAAATAATTCATCTTTAAGTTGAGCTCATATTGGAAGCCAAAGAAATACAGAGGCGTCACGAGGCAAAAGATATTGTGTTTTCATTTGTCTCTTTCTTCGAAAGATGCCCTTTTTGCACTTCGGTTTGCATCATATTTTATGCCGCATTACAGTGGAATATATAGTGGCACACATGTGAATAAGGCTTATAATCACATTAGCGATATAGTCCACGATTTTTCTGCAATTAAAGGATCTGACTATAAGAGAAAAGTACTGTAGTGCATATGTCTTTCCATAGGTATAAGAGTAATTAAAGCATTTATTAACAAAAGAAATATGTACATGTCATACACACAAAAGCTAAACGATTTTTACTAAAGTTTTTGTACAACGTTGTATTTATATCTACATGAGCTTTGAGTTAGCCAAAAACTAGTTCAATACTTATCGAGAAGAGTTTGTTGCACAAAAAACAACTGCCTCAAACATGTACCAATGATGAGTTAGTTAAGAAGCCAGTTGTAAATAAGATAGCTAAAAGTCAACTAAATGTTGAGCTAGCAAATAAAAAATCCGACAGGGTATTAAAAAAAAGTACATGTCATACACACACATATTAAACTTTAATTTCAAAAATAACTCTGTGTGACAAATTTTAATTTATTCTTTTGGCAGAAACGCAACTATACATCCATTAATCTAGAGACAAAATAATGTCAAACTGCGTACTCAGTTTTTCACCCTCATCTTTTGTCCTTTTTAAAGGACTTGACCTTTTTCAAGAAAACTTATTTTAAATATTTTTTTTTTTTTAAATATAAGTATTTTTAAAAGAATGAATCAACAAAGAAAATGTTTAGAATGTGCTCAATTTTACATCAAAAATTATCTAATTGGTAAGATAACTTTTAACGGCAAACTTTATAATTAAAGGGTACATCAGAAAATCCAACATTACGAACCAGGGTATTCATTTAATCGGGCTTTTGCTTAAATCGGTTAATCGCTTGATTAATTAACCGATGTTTTGGTTTAATCGGTTAACAGTCGGTTAATTTTGTTATTGATAAGTTAACCGATAAATAAAGTTTTTTTTTATAAATTAGGTAATTTAAATATATAAAAATGCATAAGTTATTTATTATTTGGAGTTAATCAGTGAAAAACGAATAACATAACAAACATAACAATTCTTGAACGAAAAACAGCAAACAAAAGAATAATTCAGAAATATGTATTACATATTTTTTTTAATTAAAACATATTATGTATTAACTAAAAAATATACTGTGAGATCATTTTATAAGTTATTTCAATAGTTTAAGAAGATCTTATAAAATAATCTTTTGTACAAATAATTTGGTTTAAATTTTATAGTTTAAGTGTTTATTTTCTTTAGTTTTGATAGAACTTGACTTTGAAACAATTTTTTTATTTTTTTTATCGTAAATGTTGGAGAAATGTTGGAAAAAGCAACCCATTATAGAGAATATCTAATTTCTCAGTCCTCTTCCTGGATTTTTCTTAACATATGCAATCTTCCATTACGTCATTAGAGCCCTGTTTTAATTTTTTTAGATGTTTAACACTTCTAATTGTTTCCGTTAATTCTGTTAAAATATTAATTTGAGCAGATATGAGAAGAAACAAATAATTGAACGCATACATGTTAAAAGAACGAGCAAGAAAAAGCTGTTGACAGCAAACACTTATTTAAATGAAGATCACTGAACACCTTCTTTGATTGTATGAAAAAATAGGCTGTGGGAAAAATCGCCCAAAGAAAAATGGCCCAAAAAAAGAAATGAAAAATCGCCCAAAAAAATTCCATGTAAAATTGGGCCTAAATTCATATGAAAAGTGACCTAAAATTTTTGGGCTATTTTTCGTTATTGTTGGGTGATTTTTCGTTTTTTAAATTTGTTGTATGAAAAATGGCCCATTTTTTTGATTTTCTCCTCTATGGTATAACAAACACCGGCTTCGCTTACTAAAGCTTCTCTGCACAGCCGGCCTTCGGCCGGGCGCAAGGATTTTCTCCTCTATGGTATAACAAATACCGGCTTCGCTAACTAAAGCTTCTCTGCACAGCCGGCCTTTGGCCGGGCGCAAGGATTTTCTCCTCTATGGTATAACAAACACCGGCTTCGCTAAGTAAAGCTTCTAAAATCTGCCTTGTTTCCAAATGAAAGCCGACTATGGAGAGAAGCTTTAGTTAGGGAAGCCGGTGTTTGTTATACCATAGAGGAGAAAATCCTTGCGCCCGGCCGAAGGCCGGCTGTGCAGAGAAGCTTTAGTTAGCGCAGTGTCCATGGACACTATGACACTTTTTGGATTGTCATAACGTCCATGGACACTATGACACTGGACGTTATAACATGCCACCGGGAAAAAATTCGTTTTTGCTTTTTGGGTCATTTTTCATTTTTTTTTGGGCCCTTTTTCGTTTCTTTTGGGCAAAATTTCATATATAACTTTTTGGGTCATTTTTCATGTTCTGTTGGGCGATTCTTCATTTGGGCGATTTGTCATTTCTTTTTTTGGGCCATTTTTCTTTGGGCGATTTTTCCCACAGCCGAAAAAATATTTTGTAACGAAACGAAACCAAAATTAACAACAAAAAAAATTATGTTATAATACTACAAAAAGTTAAAAATTTTCTTAAATCGGTTAATCAGTTAATCGACTGAAATTAACCGGTTTAATCGTTAATCGAAAATAGGCAATTTGAAATTAACCGATCAGTTAATCGGGTAGTAATTAATAGGTTGAGTGAATACCCTACTATGCACCATTCGATTTACTCTAAATCAAAAATGTACGATAATTTATCTCCATATTAAAGTGCCTTTATAAATTTTTTTAAATGCAACAAAATTTACTCACAAAAAAGTCCGTATTTACTTTTGTTTTTTCCTTTGCTCCTATAAATCTTGTCTAATATTTACTTAGCAATTTTACATCAAATCGATTAAGTTTAAATAATATCCGGTAGTTAAAAAAAGAACTACATAAACATTAAAACTCCGTGCCAACAACTACAGTCATATTCTCTACTAGTCCTTATTTTACACCATTTCCAGTTGTAAATAATAACTTTTAAATTTGATTATAAATTTTAACAATTGTGATGAACAAATACGAATAAATTTAAAAAGTATTATGCATTTGACTTTGAAAATGTGATGTTAGATCGCAGGTCGAGAAGGTCGTTTTGTTAAAAAAAAAAAAAAAAAATATTTAGAATAGTAAAAATTCAGAAATATAAATTAAAGTTTTGAAGTAAAAATAAAATTTTTAAATGCAAATATAAAATTCCAAATGAAGCCAGAATTTTTTAAAACTAATTTATAAGTTTCTGAAATACAAACAAAAATATAAGATATAAGAATGCACTTGATACCCTACAAACAAAGTTTTACAAGGGCATCCTATTTGGAAAGCATCAGAAATCATTGACCTCGCCAAAACATATTTATGTTATGAGGTTATTCATAAAAGAGTTCTTTGTATTGTCTACATCGGTATGAAATTTGTTTGTTAAAAGCGTCTCATATAAAGACCTATTCTGGACCTACCAGCACAACATTTTGATGTTAGCTTGAACTTATTTTATACCAAAATGCACATTTATAAGAAAGTGGTATTTGTATGGGTGCTACGGTTAAATATAGACCGATTTCAAAAAAAATTTGGTAAGGTGATTTAGGTTTCAATAAGATATTTTGGACCCAAATTCAGTTGAAATACCAACATAATTAGATGGTATTTGGGCACAAAAATTCTGTTCTGGAAAAAGATGATGAACCATTTCGTCATCTTAAAGACCTAATAACCTATCTGCAAAAATTTCGAAATTGAGTTGTTTTTATGGATTTTTATTCCCTATATCATAACGCATATGTGTGCAAAATGAATATGTGTGCAAATTGAACATGTAACATTACAAATGACCAAGTGATTACCAAATAACCTATCAGCAAGTGTACAATTTTCTGAAACCAAATAACCTAAGTAACTATTTATTTAATTTACTTTTTTTTTGAAACTAAGTTACATTTGATTTGTTATTCTTTGTGTTTTATTAAATTTTATTTATTGTTAGAAGTGAAAAGAAAATAAAAAAGTGTTAAGAAGCAACAAAATGTGTTCCATAATCGAAAATAGTTTTGAGGAAATCGTGAAAGTTCCTTATAAGGTCAACAAAAAAGAAGATAGAAAGAAAAATCGTATGAAAGGTAAGGGATATGAAAGTTTTTCAAAAGGCAAAATCGTTTACAGAAAGCCAAAATATTGTGAAAGGGCTTCGAATAGATATTGTTCTATTTTTTCTGAAAATTTACGTCAGGAAATATTTGAACGTTTTTGGCAGATGTCATGGGACCAGAAGAAAATGTATGTAACCAGGAGTATTAAAGTTTTCGCTTAAAAGAGAACTTGTGTAGAAAATTCTCGACGCACAAACTCAAAAGCATTTTTTAAAAAAATAATAAAACAAACTGTTTTTAAAAATCTTTATCCATAGTTACGCACTAAAAAAAGAGAAAAATAAATCATCAAAAATCACGATAAAATTTAATTTTGTTGCATAGTGTAATTTAAACAAACATTAAGTACTTTTTTTTTGCTTAAACCAGCAAAATAAACTATAACTGTTATTATTTAATGTCTAAAATATTCATATGTATAAAAAAAATTGTTATTTATTCATACTAATTAGTATCTACTGCTGATAGGTTATTTGGTTTCAGATTTTTACAATTCCAAATAACATAAGCTGTGTTTAAAAAAACAAAATTTTCTCAACCGATATATATTTCTGGTTTCATTTTAATCAAAATATGTAATTTTCGTTTCAATATTGTAAATTTTTTCCCCCTCCTGTAAACTTTTGAAAACTGTAGATAGGTTATTTCGTCTTTGGGGTGACGATTTGCAGTATGCTTTATCCCTGTAACAATCAGAACCTCCATATTTACTTAATTTCCTAAAATTATCTTCAAAATTTTCGCAAAAGTTCTTTAGGGACAGCCTGCCAGCCTTCGGACTCTAAACTGATCGGTTTACTACAAATTTTAATAAGCCAGTATTGTTATGTGTTAAGGAGTCTATCTACACACAATAAAAATGCTTAAGAAGCATGTTTATAGTATAAATTAAAAAAAATTTAAGTAACCGACGGTGCTGAATGGAAAATACAACCAATTTAGACATTACGTCACATACACGAGTTTGACATCAAGCATTTTGATCGTTTATAGACCCCTTTACACACATCAGCACCTATCTATGGTAGTGTGGGTATAAAAACTTTTGTAATAAAATTGGCAAATTTTTTAATATATAAGTTTTAAAATTTATGTGCCTCTCAGATGTCGTTTTCATTCTGAGCATTATAAAATTTCCGCCTTATTTTTTTACAGTCATCCACGAAGCTAATATTTTAATTTAATTTTCAAAGACTTGTTCTAAAATGGTGTTTTTTTCTTTATTTTCTTTTGTAATTTCCCATTGGGTTAATGGCTTTTCTTATGTCATTTTCTATTGGGTTAGTTGACTTCCTGAGGAGCTGGCTGGAAATTAGAAGCCATAAGATCTCTGAGCCGAGAAAACAAAATAAAATGAATTTTTTTTTTTTATTTTTCCTCAGAAAGTTAAATAATCCAATCGGATATGACAAAATTTAAAAAAACAAGATTTTTGAATAAGGTTTGGACAATTTAATTAATATATTATCTTCTTGGGTGGCAGCAAAAAAAACAGGGCTGAAATTTTACAATGCCCAGAATGAAAAAGACATTTTAATCACTTGCCATATCAGGTTAGGCATTCGGCCATGTTCTTGAAACCTAAATCCAGTAAATTTGAAATTTTTAGTTCATTTGGTAAAAAATGTCCGTAGTTATTCCTGAAGTTAAGAGTAGGTCGAATACAGCTAAGTGAAACTCACAAGTATCCAGTATATAAAATGGAATAATTGTATGAACCTTTAAAACACTATTCCTGTTGTTAGATTTCAATTTCACTCGAATTCGATTTCCAGAAATTGGCTGATTGTGTGCAAAAGGGATGAGCGCCTTTTAAAATATTCAGCTTGAATTTGCACTGCGATAGCCAAGGGAAAACTTTACCCATCACAGCGCTAATGACAAAGACCAAATAAAAATGGTTTCAATTCAGAAATTGCAATCCAATCGTTTGCTTCTCCAAAAAACCAAAATTTAATTCAAGAAGCTAAACCATCGAAAATACTTCCATTTTCGATCGGATTTAATTTCATTGACAGGTCTGATAGTTACTACAAATTTCTGGAAAAAACAAACAAAAAAGAAATAAAGATATATACAGTCTAATTCATAAAAATGTCTTATTTAAGGTATAATGTTCACTTTAGTTATTAACCTGTTTTTATCTTATAAACCAGTTATAAGAAACATGATTTATAAACGTTTAATAAACCTAAATTAACTATTAAACGATTTTTTTAATTTTGTAG
This sequence comes from Pollenia amentaria, assembly GCA_943735925.1. Lineage (NCBI taxonomy): Eukaryota > Metazoa > Arthropoda > Insecta > Diptera > Polleniidae > Pollenia > Pollenia amentaria. Next base: position 218,750,734 of record OX031007.1, on the reverse strand, counting down.
TTAAATGTTAGCAACACTGCATTATTTGAACTGTCATATTTATTTTAGTGTTGCAAACAATAAAATACCTGGTTACCAAAGTAGTCCGTTAGGGCTAAAAAGGAAAAACCTAATCAACTAAAATATTTGTAAAAATAGTTTACTTTATTTTATTATCGTTTGTGTTTCATAAAAAATTAAGATTCATTAAAATGTGTTGTAAAGTTTTATCTAAAACAACATTTTTTAATCAAAGTGCACCAGAAATAATCGAGTACCAAGTTCATTTTATTTGTTTTGCGTCACTATGATGTTATACTTATTTATTTGTGAAAATTTTGTAAAATTAGTGACAACAAAGATATGGAGAAATTAAATAAACGAAAAAGAAGTGACAACTGGTTGGAAGTAGACAAGGTATGTATCCGAGTTTTGAAGAGCAGGTAAAATGGTAGATAAACATGTAAATATGACTTAACATTTCATTTTTTAATTCACGCAGACTTTGCTGAAAGAGTTAGTGAAAGACAGAGTTTCAATCATAGAAAACAAAAACACCGACACTAACTCCAACCAAAAGAAGAAAAAGGCCTGGCAGGAGGTCGAAGAAAGGTAACATAATTATTTTAAAACTTGCTTTTGTCATACATTCATATGAATCACGTTTTTACATATCATTACAGCTTTAACAACTTATGCCAAGGAGCAAAACGGAATATTTTTCAACTAAAGTCCCAGTGGACTTTAATAAAAATTCAGGCCAAGAAAATACACGCTTTCCACAGAAAGGAAGTAATGGCAACTGGAGGTGGACCAAAGCCATCTGATATCGCAATGGACGCAACAGATATTAGTGTTTGGCTCCCACAAGAATTTATTATAGACAATAATAAATTTGATTCGGATGCCGCCGTGGTAGACGAACAAAATGTAGTTTTAAAAATTTATTAATTTGACTTTTATAACTTAAATCTATTTTTAGATTTCAGAAGTAGAAATAATAGATTCACAGGAACTATTTGAGGTTTTACCAACAAACACTACTGAAGAGGCCAAGTTTGAAAAAACGACCGCAACACAGTTCGACGACTATTTGGATGTGGAAAAACCTTTAAAAAAGAAAAGGGTAAGTAATAATCATACTACGTACACCCATGTATGTGAATTTTGTACGTACATACATATGCATGTCGAGAAACATACTCTTTGCTACGTTTTTATAGCTATATATTTTGCTTGCATTTTATTTATGTATTTATGGATGTATGCAAATAGTTTAGGATTTTTTATGTTTATTACCTGTAAACGAGCATAAAAACGATCCAAAGAGTTTTTGCGTATTATTTTTTATAATTTAAATACTTCATAAAATTTGTACTTTTAAAATAAGTATGTATTTAATTGTATTTTATTGCTATTAAGCGTTTATGAATACCATTTTTTCGACTTTTTCTTATTACTCCCTTATAAAATATTTATGAATTAGACTGATAATATATATCTGGTCTATGTTTACGTGCGACAACAAGTTTTCGAGAAAACAGCTATTGAAGTGAAACAACTTGCTTCGTCAGTTTCTCGTTAGCTACTTTTTTGTTAACTTGTTACTTGGGGGTTTTTTGGGTCGCCAGAGAAACGAATGTTACATAAAAACAAACATTCTACGCAAAAAAAACACAACGTATGTTTTGCAATACTAAGGGCCTAATTGTGTAAAGCGCAACGCAACGCCAAATATTTCATTGAAAGCAAAAACAAATTCAAAAATATTTTATAATTTTGTTTTTGCTTTCTATAGGAAGAAATATTCAATTTCGAACACTTCAAATTTTGTGGCGTTAAAAATTTTAAAAACAATATGAATTTCTGTAGAAAGCAACAACAAAATTATAAAATATTTAATATAATGACGTAGAATATATTCGTTTGGCGTAAAATATGTTTTTCTAGCATGTAATATTGTTGTTTTAATTTTTAAATCGTTGTATTTTCCTTATATCAGATTTTTAAAAAAATTACATTATTTTTCGTATTCGTACTCTTCTTTCTCTTCACTTTTAGTGAAGTTTTAAACAAATTATGATTTTTTGACACGTAAGGTCCGTTTTCATAGACCAATAAAGTTTTAAAATAAATCTCACAATTACTTACATAAAAGATTACAAACAAGTTAATTTGATTGTTAGGAGGAGGGTTGAAGGCACCTAATTTTTTAAAACCCGAAAAATCGTAATGAAAACATTTCGTCCTCTGCCAGGGATCGAACCTGGGAAGCTTGGTTTTGTAGGCAACTATTTTAACCACTTCACCACGCCGCCACGTCTGTTGCAAATACATTTTCAATAAAAAAACCAACCTGGCGGTCTGTCAAATAAGATTTCCAACCGTGTAGTGTTTAATTCACGTTCTAAAGGTTTGCTTTGTATTTAAGTGACTCAGTTAAGCAAAAACTTTGTTAAGTAACAACTTCAAATAAAAAAAAGTATTGATTAATTTTAAAGTAGTGTTGTGGTTATTTTATTGAACTGTTAATGGTTTTTAATCCAAATTTCGATATTTTAATCAGGCTTAAGTTCATTGAATTTAATTTCCATTAAATTACTTTTATGAAGAAAGGAATTTTACAACATGAAATGAATTAAACTTTATTGAACATTTTCCATTCTCGACTGAGCTAGGAATTGAACCGAGGTTTTCACGGAAAGGTTGCCCTGACTAGTTTCGATTATAAACCAAATCAATCTTTAAACCAAATGGTATTTTACCTTGGTAGATCGAAATTTGCTTTTAAATGAATGACTACCTATTTTAATTGATTTACATATTCTTCCTTACTTCTGTTGTTCGTCCATTTTGTCAAGAATTCTACTTGAAATCCAAAGTACATTTTTTGTTTTTTATGTTTTTGTCTATCTTTTCCTTGTTGACCTTTATCGGCACAACTTGAAGGACAAATGTAAACATATAGCTCGTACCTGGGGTGTTAACAATAATTAGTATTGTGGTTATTTTATTGAACTGTGAATGGTTTTAAATCCAAATTTCGATATTTTAATCAGACCTAAGTTCATCAAATTTAATTTTCATTAAATTATTTTTAATGTAGACAGAAATTTACAACATGAAATTAATTAAAATTTATTGATAATTTTCCATTCAATCCCAGCTTCAGTCAAGAATTGAAAATTATCCATAAATTTTAATTAATTTCATGTTGTAAATTTCTGTCTTCATTAAAAATAATTTAATGAAAATTAAATTTGATGAATATAATATAAAAATTTGGATTAAAGAACCATAAACAGTTTAATAAAATAACAAAATTTTTTTATTGTTTTGATATTTGCATATATAATTGGAAATGGTGTTGTACGATGTACTTCTAGCTAAAGGCCATAAAAACTCCTGTGTTTTTATTCAAGGCAACCAACCACTTTAGAGCCAATTGTACCAGGAGTTGTTCAGTGAATATAAAACACATGAAACATGATGATTAGAAGCTAAAAAGGTTGCACACCAAACAACCGAGCAATCGCTGTATTTTAAGTTAAAACGTATAACTAGTAGCCAACTATTTTAAACGATAATGTTTTATCTAAACTTAAACATCATGATACAACAAGGAAAAAGCATACAGAAAACCATTTTAGACTAGTTGTTTTAAAAAAGAGCAATCGAAGTGTTAAAAATTAACCCATGAGGCAACAACAACTTTTTTTTTTTAAAAAAATATGTATTTTTTTTTAAATTCCTAAAAGAGAAATAATTTAAATAAAGAAATCCAAATTAACTTGCATTTAAGCAGATTATATTTATTTTAAAGAATTATTTACTTTAAATTTATGTTGAAATACATTCTCCCCCTCTAGGGTTAATTTATACTTTACGATATTACTAACAGCCGCAACGGCTGAACAAAATTTTAATTTATTGCTTTATACTTTTTTTGACTGAAAAATCCCAAGAAGAGGTAATAGAGCTGATATATTACACACCTAAGCATATTTTTTATGACTAACACTTTTAAGCTATAAGTATTACTTATGGGTAGTGAAACTATTTTAGCACTTTGGCAGTTCAACGGGTAAACATATTTCCAACACATATTGCTGCCTGAAAACTAATATTACTATGGATACATCCTGAAAGACAATGAATGCACTGAAAAAATAGAACAAAAAAAAAAAACGGCTGCTTGTCTTTGAATTATAGCAGTGAACTTTTTTACTGAAGGACTTTGTTGCCTGCACACATCAACTTACAATTCTGGATGAATTCTGTATATGTTGGCCTTTTTTTTGCCTTACATGTATTTTCGCTGTGATCTACAACATTTGGCTACAAATACACGTATTCCATTGGGTTTAGATGAAACAGACAAACGAAACATGAGAAAAAATCCAAGCCTTTTACTTCTAAGCCAAACAAAAAATCAGCTATTAAAATTTTATCACAGAAGGTGAAAACGTGTATGTATGTGCCCTTTTATCGTGGGAACAGTGGGTTCAAAAGAAAATTTTTTTGTTAAAATTAAATATCCACAGACGCTACCCCTCTTTCCATCTGCTAATAACCTATTTTCCTAATGTCAACACAATGCACTTCATTATTACGAGACACCCTTGAGTGTTGGCTCAAAGTAAAAAAAATAAATAAAATAATTTACTAGATTTTTTTTATAAAATTCATTAATTCCCTCTTTAGACTGTAACGAAATCTATTACTTACGAGGTTTTGAGCAAAATCTAGTTTTTCCCTACATAGATTTTCCATAAGAAGTTAAAAAATATAGTTCTTCCTTATAGAACTAGAAAATACTTCCCTGCACATGAAAGAAGGAAGTTTTAATAAAAAACAGAAAAAAAACAATAATGGCGGCTTGTTAAAGCTGTTAAAAGAATTCTAAAATGTTGAGAAAATAGTAAAAAAAAATGGAAAAGACAAAAAATATTGATAAAATAAAATAAATCAAAAAGTACAATGTAAAGGAACTAGATTTTGAGGAAGATTTCGAATCAAATCGACCAGCTTTTATTGTAATGTAAACGGTCTATAAGATAGTTAAGAGAAAATTTTGTCGTCCGGAAAAAATTTTATCCAGATTTGTGCGAGATAAATTGAGTTTAAGTATGGAATTTTTATTCCAGTTCAACTTGCAGTACTATCAGTTTAACTAACTTGGGTACGTTCAAATTGATTTATTTATGTTACCCTGCAGCGCCACACGTTTAATAAATCAGTTTCAAGTTGTTCACACAAGCTGCTTGTCAAAACTCGTTTGAATTGAAGTCGTGGCAAAGGCTGCATACAAATTGATATTCAATTTATTTTTTTACCCCGATTAGGAAACGCAAAATGGAAGCTTTTATCAAAGTTATTTGTAAAAAATTCCAAGAATTTTTAAATTTTTTTTTAAGAAATATATTTTTGAGAGGAAACGCAAAAATTGAGTTGTGATCACCTCTTAAAATTGGCAAATGTATGCCAAATAAATGGAAAGGTAAATTTCAAAGCAATATAGTTGTCAATTAAGAAAGTGTAAGTGTGTTAGTAAAATCACTGCGAGTTCGTTGAAAATTCAAATGAATTGAAAAGCAAAACTTAACTCAACTTGTCCAACCGACTTTGATTGTAAAACTAACCATATGTACAGAATATCGTCTCATATGCGTGCGAAATATTCAAATTTAAAACGACTTTTAAAAAATTAGTCTAACCATAAAGTTAAAAAAGAAATCTATTGCTTAAGTTTGTTAAGGTTCAAAAATGACATTTGCATGCAAAATAAAATGGTTTTTATATTCAAAGTTGGAAATCGTAAAGTCTCACCTCACTATGCGTTTTTTGAGATTAAAAAAAATTTAGAAAGTTTCAAGCTAATCGGAATAGGCTTTCTAAATCAGTAACTTCAGTAAAAACAACATTTTCGTCGAGTTACTCAAAAACTATATATCCTATACAACTCAGGTTATGTTCGAGCCTACATTATTTAAATAAGATGCAATTTTTTTTTCTCGTACGCCAAAGCTCTATCTCGATATCTAAACATGTCTCCCCTACAAAACCGTTCTGACCCGAAATTTGTTTTCGGACCCTAAGAGGTCAACGCGTGTCCATAGGAGGTTAATTAGAAAGATCGAACGCAAATATTTTTGTTTAACCAACATTTCTCTTAAAGGATTCAAAGCTCTATCTTTGCATCTAATAGTAGCTCCCACACAAACCGTAAAACGTATGAAAAAAACATGAAATTGGTCGAATTCGAGTCATTTTTGAAATTTTCCGAAAGCGAATATTTTTCATGGTGCGGTGCAAAAAACATAATTCTTTTGAAGTTAACAGTCATTCGCCTGCGTTCTACATTCGTCAAATGAAATGAAAATACAAATTCCACTCAGTTTGTTTTCGAAAAATCGCTAATGGAAATGAAAAGTAAAATTTCATTTCCGGTTCGTTTCAAGAGGAATTTTTGTGTTCTGCAAATCATTAACACTACAAAAAAGTACTTTCAAACAAACAGCCGCGTGAATGAAAATACTCTTTGTTATAATATTATATTTTCTTGCTTTTTTTAAAATTATTGTTGCGAAGATAATAAACTGTGAGTAAATTAATAAAATTGTATACGTAAATTCTTTACGGTGAGTTTATTTCTGTTTTTAAGGGAGAAGCACAAAAATCGAAACAAGAAAAAGCGTTGCTAAGGTTCATGCAAAACCCTTGGATTAGCTAAAGGATTTTATAATGTTGATAGGGCGGTGCGTGAAAGGTCGTAACAAGAGAACTAGATTCCATATGTCCTTCAGAAAAATATCCTTCTGCTTAAAAAAAAGTTTGAGCTGATTAAAAAGCTTGCTTTCGCAAAAAATTGTCCGAGAACAGAGCTGATACTTTAGCATCTGGTGGTAGCCCTAACAATAAGCAGTATATTTTATATGAAGATGATGCAGTTGCAAAGCTTCGCGGTCTTTATAGAGCTTTCGAGGTTTTAAAAGGTGTACTAACATTCGTCGTTTCTAGAAAAGAGACAAATTATCCTATTGAACCTACATGCCAATAGCTTCGAAGATACTTTTTTAGATGAAATTGCAGAGCCAAAATGAAAAGTAAGAATTTTGAAAGCAATACAACATAATGTACATGATTTTATGAAGACCAAAATTACAACAAATTAAAACTTTTTTTAAATTTTGCAAGACGTCAGTAATACATTTGAATATATGTGACCTTCTCCGAGAAAAGGGACCTAGTGTGTGAAAATGAAGTTTTGAGAAAAACGCATTTAAAGTTTCAAATTTTAATGTTTTTCTAATTTTTATCGATTTTCCCAAGTTCGTTTTGTACGTTTTTATGGGGTAAATAAATTTTTATCAGAAATCTAACTCATTTCATCTTATTCTACACCCTTTTAGGTACCAGAATCGACTCTTAAGTCCAAACCCGTTTTTTTGACACACTAGGTCCTTTTCTCGGAGAAGGTCGTATATGTTAAAAGAGCAAAAATAAATTTTAATTTCTTTAAATATTTGTTTAAATACAATTGAAAATGAAATCATCATGAAAATACCGTTTCATTACTTTTCTAGAACACAGTGAAATTGTATATGTGGAATTAAAAAGTTTTTCACTTTCATGTTGTAGTGGAATATAGAACCCAGGCGATTATCTTGGAGAGAGAGAGAAATTTGGGTACCTGTTTTAATATTTTAACAAAAAAAAAATAAAATTAAAAATAATTTAAAAATTAATCATTTTTATTAAGCTTGAGGTCTTTTTCGTTTTTTTATAAATAATATTAAATTTTATTGAATCCAATATTTCGGCACTCCGTTGTATGCCTTCTTCAAGGATATTTTCTTGAATATTTGACAAAAATTAACAAGAAGGCACACAACGTAGTGCCGAAATATTGGATTCAATAAAATTTAATATTATTTATAAAAAAACGAAAAAGACCTCAAGCTTAATAAAAAGGATTAATAAAAAAATTTTAAAGGTCGAATAAGAGCCAATTTAAATAATTTAAAAATTTAATTTTATTTGCCAATTATCGTTTGCACCAAAAACACGCACGCGATAAATTTGGCTACAGTAACTTGTCAGTTAAATTTTTTTCAAAAATGTTTCTACACCCTTAAGCCAAGCAAAGTAATGGTTTGTAAAAAAAATTTTGTTTTAAACCCCACATTTTTTCGTTTTCTGAAAAATTAGCTATTGGCGCTTACTTGGTTAAAGAAAACGCCACGATATGTATATAAATTTCTGTTATTGCTAACCGTACAGTAAAAAAAGTAAGAAAATCCATTTTCTACAGATTTGACGTTACGGTCGTACTGCAAACTACAATCGTTCTAATTGCTTCACATACAACAAAATATAGCAGGTGATTTGCCACGTTACTGTTACTGTCAGCTGATTGGGCCTTGAGTTCTATTAACGCTTATCTGCTGCAATATTCTTTACCCCTTACGGCATCCGATATTTCTATTTAAATTCTATTGTAATTTCGATCAATATTAAATGCGGTAATTTGGCCCCAGGCCTTTTCTTAAGCTGCCTTGTGTGTTCCAGTCGATTGCATTTTAGGTAATGAAGGTTTTCAATATTAAATATTATTAAATACTCATTACATATTAGAAATATCTGAGCCAAATTTGGTCCTCCTAACTCCTATCGTATGGGCGATATTGTGGCAAAACCATTATTTTGGGAAGAAATAGATAGTTACGTTATGAACAGTTTCATATATTATTAGTTTATTTTAGGTAAACTTGAAAAGGTAAAGTTTATATACTATAAGTAGACTTAAAAAAGTAAAGGTTAATGTGCACAAGTTAAAGATTTTAAGGTAAAAATTAAGCGTCTTTAAAGACAGGACGGATGAATCAAAACAGAACGAAAGGAAGTGGGCCAATGTGATATAATCCGGCTAAATGTATAACCCAATTATATACTTTTTTCTCAAACTCTGATAACGAAGTCAATTAGATTTTATGTCTTAAACTATTTATCCACTAGAGACCCAATAAAAAATATCTCTCCTGAACGTCAAATTTGATCACAATTAACCAACAAAAGTTTGGTTCTATAAAATCATCAATTTGTATACGCTTCACCACAGGTTGAAAGGGTATATCGGGCATTTTTGGCAATTGCAAAACTCTTAACATTTGCAATTCTGGCACAAATCGCAAAAGGTTTGTCGACTTCAAATTGCAATAGCATGCTTGAGGACACTAAAATAGATTCTAGAAACTATGGCTACGCAAGCAAAACGCACGACTTTCAGAGCACAATAAAAAAATCGGGCGTTTTGCGTTTATGTTATGTTTAAATTTTTTTTATGCCAATTGATCGTTAGCGACACACAGGGCGGAAATTTTTAAAAAAAATTTAATAACTTTGGGTGGCTACTCCCTATTGCGATGGGAATGCACTTCCATATGAAAGCTTAATTCGAATGTGGTACACTCTTTCTCTTTCGCAACATTTTTTGAAAATTAAGCAACACTGGAAATAGAAATTAAAGATGGCGCAGATTGACAGTAATGAAAAGTCTAAATATTTAAAATTTAGATAAAATAAATAGTGATGATTTGCGAAAAGAATAAAATAAAAAGTTTCAAAAGGTCAACGCGTAAAGGAATTTAAGAATACCAATCTCTAGATTTGGTACCATTTTCTTTCGCATCGCAATAGAGAGTAGCCAAAAAGACAAAACGCTAAAAAATAGCTAAAAATGGCAAGAAATTGGCACGTTTGGTGAGAAATCGCCATTAGAAAAACTATCGATTGTTTTGCAGTTCTAGAGAAAGCTGATTGGCATATGGCATCTGTTGAGCTGTAACCCTAGGGAATAACAAATTCTTTTGCCAATCGAATTTTATATGGAAACATTCCCAGATAAACACTTACCACCCTTATGCAAAAAGTTCAAGTTCACATTAGTTAACAAACATATTGATCGATAATTGATCATAGATCCTTTATAAATTTGACATTACTAACAATTTTGGCATTTGTTAATTAGAAAACGGGAAAAGGTCCATAAAATTTTAATTTCAATCATAAACTTTTTATTTTCACAGTTTCGCTTCCGATCATTTCTCAAAAAGGGGTCGATATGTATGTAAGCTATTATTTATCAATAAATAAGTAAAATATTAAAAACTTTTACAGATTGTACAAAATTACCATTTGAAATCACTGTTTCCAAAATCTTTTCCGTGCTTTTACCATATGAAAGTTTTTTTTTAATTTACTTGTGTATGTATTAGAAAATAAAATCTACTTACATCAACTGAAACACCTGGCAGTAAAAAGGTCTGCGCTGGCGGCATATCTCTTGGTACGTATCGATAAAATTCATTGCCATCCTTGTACCATTTCACCGAATATAATGCCTCGCCGTCTAAATCGTAAAGGCATTCCAATTGTGCTGTTGAACCCTTAATAACGTAATTTGGTATACGTACTTCGACCAAACGTAGACTCTGGGTAAAATCTGTAAATGAAATTGAAAAACACAAAAAAAAATTATACACATATTTTTTTCAGTTTATAGTTCTTTGTAAAGGTAAAGATAAATAATGTTTCGGTAGTAAATTTGTTTTTGTCTAAATCCTTTTTCGCCTTTTTAGAGTAAAAAAAAAACGGAAAAAAGCTTTAACTAAATATTGCAAGTATGTAATATGTTTTATTTTTTAGTTTTTGTTCTCTCTTTCATTGCTTTATAACAACCACATTAGATAAGTAATGGTCAGAATTTGGTTTTAACTTTTCTGTTCAAAGTTTTTTTTTTTTCTCTTTCCAAACTCCAGCCTGTGTTAAATGTTTAAAAGTGGCTCCCAGCAGTTTTGCCACGTAGCAAATTGTACACCACTTTTACTTCTTGCTTCAACTATCTGGATGGATTTTTAATTCGCTTTGGGTTTTTTAAGTATATTTTTTGGCTTACAGCTTGTACTTTTTTTAGTTGTTCATTTTCAGTTGTTAAGAGAATCATTTAATTTAATTAGCAGTAATGATTGTAAAGTGGCTTAACCATTAATAAGTATTGGGGGTTGTATGGGTGCCTGCTTGGTTCTTTGATGCGTGTACTTATGTATTATATTCACTACGAAAATGTTTTGGTTTCTGCACACAACCACATACAGATTAAGTTAAATTGATTTTTGTGTTAGAAAATCTTTTTAAAATTTAACTACTTTGAGTTTTTCAATTAAATATTGTTATAAGTAAATTTTTTGATAAGAGTATAGATAATTCTTATTAATTTAAAATAAACATGTAATTTTTTTGCTAAGAGGATAGATAATTCTTGAAATTAACAAGTGTAAATATATTAAAAAATATGTAATTTCTCAAATAAGAGTTTCACTTTATCGCCGGCATATATAAGTTTGTCATTCCGTTTGAAATTTCTACAATATTAATCTTAGACCTTATAGAGCGGGTAGATCGCAAATAGTTCTACAGTCAATCGCAGACATCAAATTCAAATATTTTAATTTCAATTGTGTACCAAAAGTTTTATAAATTGTCAAATTTAGGGAAAAATAATCAAAATTACATAAGAGCGGGAATTGTATGGAGGCGTCTTTTTTGTAGTCAACTTGAATATGGCTCGGAATATGAAGATTTACCTTCTTTTTTGTCATGTAAAATGGCCACGCCAAGGAAACTTTTTTGATAGATTTCTAAATTTTTTTCTTGCACTTATTGCATTTGTAAGTAAATTGGAATAAAAACATGAACAATTGAAAGATCCAGTAGTGGTAAAATAATATGCGTTCCCTACGGCTTTTATAATTTTTACAGCCAATACAACCCGCTTTACCTTAAAAAGGCGAAATTTTAAATATTTTTGCAAAAATATATTAAACTTACTGGTAAATGCAATATTTAAATGTTTTTTGGTGAACTAGAAACTTTTAATCGAGAATATAAGAAACGATTTGCAAGTCTTAATAGTGTTTAACCGATTATTATTCCCTTCACCACAGGTGGTAAGGGTGTATATAAATGTATAACTTCTTCGTTTGTTACTTCTACAATACTTATCTTAGATCCTATAGCTAATATATATTCTGGGTCTATATGAGTAGCGAAATTGATTTAACGATGTCCGGCTGTCTGTTGAAATGGGTTTTCCGAAGATCCAAGATATAATTGGGACTTGGTTCTTATATATTTGTGTCACATCTGCTCCTTTTAATTTTAGATTGTTTTTATATCTAAAGTACGGTATGTAAATAATTCATGTTCTTATTGCACCATGGTGAGGGGTATATAAGATTCGGTATAGCGGAATGTAGCACTCTTTCTTGTTTTATTTCACATCTTTTGGAGAATTCGATGATCAAATTTAGATCACAATTTTCATTTGAATTCATGGGATCTAGAGTTAGAAATGCCAACAATAAAATCAAATGTACTGCTGAAAGCACTTGCAAATTAAATTTATTTTTGGAATTTGATACCAGAAGAAAACTACACATTGTTAAGATCGGTGTCGAAGAAGATATTTGCACTTTTTGGTTTCAATTAAAAAGCAGCGTTTTCTTAAATGAGAAACATCAAAACTCAATTTAGCAGTTATCTGGCTGGTGACCTCTTAATGATATCTTTTCGATTGTGCATCAGTGATAACGAACCTATTTTTACTGGACTTGTTGATGAAATTTTATGTCATGTATCTACATCGAAAAATTAATCAAAAATATTTGTTAATAAAGTGTACATTGCACAAAATATTTCATACGTATATAATCTTCAATAAAGACCTAAATTAAAGCTGGATTTTTTTAAAGTTGATTACGCATAAATAAGTAAAATTAATGTCAATCATATCCGTACTCAGGTGGGCACATCTGTTATAGAGTATATATTGTGGTCCTTATGAGTAGCAGATTTGATTTAACAAAACGTGTTAAGATTAATTCGTTAATTACATTGCACATCTCTGTTAACTACATTCCACACTCTGTTTAATATGTTTAATGTAAAAATAATTAGTTTTTTTTTTAAATAAAAAGCGAAATTATTTATTTAAATTTTATCTTTTTTCTAATTAAACGTAGAAAGATATTTATTGGTTTAGTCTTTTGGTTCTGTATTTATTGGTTATTTTAGGTTATTGTTAAGTATATTGAGGACAGACTTAAGACATCATATGAAAGCCATATGAGAGTAGACTCCAAAATTGTAGTTGGAAACTTTCCGAATTTCATATGATGCAAGTAACGTGGGGTGGAATAACACAATATATAATTTGGGGAACTTAGGTCAGATCTGAAGTTTTAAGACATCATATGAAAGGGAGTTAATTCTATTTTTCAATTACTCCACCCCTCGTTACTCGTATCCTGAGAAACTTGTGAAGTTCCCAACTGCAGTATTGAAATCCACTCCCATTAGGACTTAATATGATGTCTCGAGGTACCATTAAGGACCGTCCTAAATGCCCATACAAATCAAAATCCTATTATAATAAAAAAAAGTTAAAATTTATTATATTTCTTTATTTCTTAATTGAAGCAAAGCCGCGAATAACTTTGTAAAAGAAGCTGTTTGCAAAAACTTTTTTCTTGAGATTTCCAAAATTATGAACCCTAACCAGTGTGACCAGATCTTGAAATATTAACAGCTAAATCTGGCATTTGACATGGCCAAAAATGCTAAAAATTATTTTAAAAATGCTTAAAATAATGCCAGACATTTTTTAAAGATTTTTGTTAAAAACTAATTAACAGTATGACCAGTATGAACCTTATTCGAAACTAAATACATTTTAGCTACTTATATTTTTAACGAAATTGAAATGAGTGGTTATATTTAAGCCAGAGAGTTTTGGTTAAGCATCTGATACATATAAATATTAAGCACAGGTCGTTAAGATTAAATTTTTAATAAAGGGGGCCCGCAAGCCCCTGATACATGCAAAACTTAAACGATTTTATTTCTATGGCTATATAAAATTTTTTAGATAATTTTATTAGTTATAACATTTACACTATAAAACTTTTTTCTAAATACAAAGTGAAGTTTCTTTGTACTTTTATATCGTTATATCAAAGGGCAAATAAAATTAACAATAATATAATGAGGGCATTTCAAATATTCTCTGAATAATCTATTTTTTAACAAGACAGGTTAGATGTTTCTTAACATAAGAATTATCCATTTTCATACGAAATTTTATTTTGGGTACAACTATTTTAAGTCAAAAATTATTATATTTTATAGAAAAATTTAAGTAAAATCAATTAAACTATTCGTCCAATATTTCAACACTTTAATAATGCTAAAAAAAAGCTAAAAACATTTTCTTAAAATCCTGAATAAAATGGCAAGTGCTAAAGGAAAATTTTGCAGCTAAATACAAATTTTTAATGCTAAATTTTGCTGCAATAATGCCAAAATGGTCACACTGACCTTAACGCCGTCAAAAATTTTGACTCAAAATGCGATACAAAGAGTCAGCTAGAAAGTCACGAACAAAATGATACAAACGAATTGGTATTGAAATGTGGAATAACGTATTAAAAGCCACTTGCATAGTGGAAAAATGTTTTAAATGACATCGCGATTGTGAATGTAAAATGTTTTTCCACTAATAAAAAAATTATAAATTAAAAATGTGCATGTAATTTTAAATTGAAAGTTCTTGATATTTTGCATACAAGTTTTTATTATCATTATATTTGATAAGATAAAAAAATTAAAAACTAACTTATCCTGCTTGGTAAACACGTTTTCTTTTTGCTCTCCTAAAAAATAACAATTTTTTAACTTCAAATTTTACTCACGGCTGTGCTTCAATTATTACTAATGAATAAATTCGCTTTTTATTAAAAAAATAAAGAATTTTTTTTAATTTACCATAAGTAAGAGAGTATGGAAGACATTTACGACGCATTTAACTAATGAAATTCTCTTCACATCCTTACGAACTTTCACCTTATGTTTATAATATATGGGCATTTCCCGGGGTCACGGACGTACATTCGTACGATTTTGATGTACAAATAATATAGAAAAAAAACTTTTTCTAGCATTTTTTTTTGTGATTCGATAGCATTTTGGTAGCTCTTTGTTTAGCGCAAAAGATGGATTTCATCGAGTTTAAGTTTTCATAATGATAGTTATATTATAAAATAGAAGTCAACTTTGGCTGACAGTAGTGAAATTTAAAAATCTGCGAAATGGAACGGAATATTCAAACGTGATTAATTTATTTTAAAGGTGTATTAATGTAGGTCTCTATCCAGTATTTGCACAAAGAAATAACTCTATTGGCTTTTGTTTAATTGGCTTAAGGACCGGTCGCGAACGTATGATTTTTCCATATGTTTTAACCGTTACTTAGCCGTTAATCGAACTTTTTTTTTGTCCTCCTTACACTTTTATCTTCTTAATTGATTGTAATGGAGACATTTTAAAGAAAGAGTGCAAACATAATAAATTTTTTTGCAAGTAAAATAATTAAATATAAAAATGTCTTTAGAAGTAGCTTAAAAAGAAAATATTAACTTTTCCAGTTTCCAGCCCAATTTTCTCAAGTAAAACAGCTGAGATATCATAGCATATCAATAGACCATTCTATTATAAAAACATAATTATAAACAATAAAACACGATGATTATCAACATTTTATTTTCCCATCCTGGTTGACCATTCGGAGGAAATGCCCATATGTATTAGATTTGAAATATAAGGATAGTGTGTAAATATTTCTTGAAGTTGCAATCGTTTTTATTATTTAATTTAAAACAAAAGCTTGTTTAGCATTTTCCCAACCGAAAAGTTAACAAATTCGTTAGAGTGAACTGCATTAATTTTTGATTGTGCATATTAGTTCACTTTAGCTTACTTAAAATGTTTCCAATTGGAATTTTATATTAAAACATCCTGCGGAATTAAATTGACGCAAGAACACAACAACTACAATTTTTTTTAATTGTTTAAAAATATACGTTTTGTTTTTGTTTTATTTAAATTAATTAAATGTCAATTGAACTCGCACACTTAAAAAAATTTGCCAATTTTTAATGTTTAGTCAGCAAGTTTATAAAATGATTAATGGAATTAGTTCTACAGAGTTTGTGCTTTTTATTTTATAAAAAATATATTAATCATTACGGATTTAGGTCATTTAAAATATGTAACTTATAAGGTTGAAACATGTCAAAACATGCTAAAAAAGTAAAAACTTTGCAGTCATAAAATTTTACCCTAAACATAGGAGTGAAAAAATTTACTTTTTCTATTTATAATGATATATTAAGTTAATGCTTTTGATATCAGTGTAATTAAAGTTTAAAACATTCTTTTCTTAATATGTCAAGGTTAACCAAAATTTTTAATTCTACAAAAAATTAATAATTTTATAGCATAAAACGTTATAATTAAACTGAAATTATGCAAGGTTTTTCTTAATAGCAGCTTAAAGTATGCAATGGTTTTTTTAACCTGCAACATCTTAAAGTAAGCAATACATATGTATTTTTTAAAGTTGTCGTTTATTTACTCAAACTATTTTTCAAAATTTATTACGAGTATATTATAAATATTCATAAGCAAACCATTTTTTTTTTGCCTACAAATTATTATGCAAATAAAAAATTTTGTCCCCTAACATTTTGTTCACTTTAATTAAATACAATTTATTTTTTTTGTTCGACCCATTTTCTTAGAAAATCAGTGTATGTAATCAGAAACTTTTGTATTCAATTATTTTTTACAAAGTGTTGAATAAAATTTATTTCCTTGAATTTTAAATATTTTGTAGGATGTAAAATTTTTTTGTGATGCAAACAAAAGTCTAAAACACATTTCCACTACAGTAAATTTCTTTATATTTTTTTTTTTTGTTTTTTATGTCACCATTGACACCAGTCATAACCAGAACTTGTATTTTTTCGACTTTGTAAAACATATTCATTTTCACACATCCATACAGGAGACAAAAACATTTTAACACATAAACAAAATGACCTGACTATCATCATTCATGTTATTATTACACTCTCATATGCAAAAAATGTTGTCCTTTTTTAAGGAGATTTACACTCAAGGAAATATGTTATATTATATAAATTGATGTAAATTTTATTCGTTTTTAACTAACATCTAATCTTTTCTCCTGTGGGTTACGTAACTTAAGCAGAAGTGGAGTCTGTTTAAGGGATAGTTGTTTGAGGAAACAATTTTTGTTAAATAATCTTTTTAGGCTAGACAATTTTTTAAATAATTTTTTTTTTTATTTTACCTTTATTTTCTAAACAAGCCACTGTACCCGGATAGTATAAATTTGTTTTACTTTAAAAAAGTCTAATATCCGATGTACACTACAACGAAATCTAGTACTTTCGAGATTTCGAGCCAAATCTAGTTGTTTTTGGCTAGATTTCCCGTACAAAACAAAATCTACTGTGTAACTAGATTTTGACGAAATCTATTCGAAATCTAGTAGTACTTATTGATGTAACTATGTTTTTTCCCATATAGCACTAAAAACTACTTCCCTGCACAAGAAAAACTGACATTTTAACAAAAAACAAAACAAAAACAATAATAGCTGCTTGTTAAAATTGTTAAAAAAAATTCAAAAATTTTGTAAATTAAAAAAAAAAATGCAAATGACAAACAATATTGATAAAATAAATGAAGTTGATTATAAAGAAAATGTAATGCAAATTTTTAAATGCCTATTTCTTTATATGTAAGTATGTGTTACACAAAAAACTTCCAGTCGGCGGTTTTTGTTGTGAAAACCAAATCTCGCTAATGTCAAACAAGTATAATGTAAACGAACTAGATTTGGAGGAAGATTTCAAATGAAATCTACTAGATTTCGATGTAATGTAAATGCCCTATAAAGATGTGTGGCACGTAGTGCTGACTTGTTTAAAATAAACGTCGCCATCAACCATTTCTTACGAATTTGGCCAAACAGCCGCAAATTGGCGAATTAGTGACGAGTGTAACCGTGCGGCCATTTGGCTGATATTGCTTTCTATTACTAATGTCATACCCTTCTTTTTTTAATTAAATAAAAAACCGATGGTTTCTCTTAAAACTACTTGTTTTTAAATATTTAAATTAAACTTCTAATAATAAGAATATTTTGATGATCAGTTATTAGTATTGTGGTTATTTTATTGAACTGTTAATTTTTAATCCAAATTTCGATATTTTAATCAGGCTTAAGTTCATTGAGTTTAGTTCTCATTAAATTATTTTTATGAAGAAAGGAATTTTACAATATAAAATGAATTAAAATTTATTGATAATTTTTCATTCCTGACTGAGCTGGAAACTGAACCAAGCTTTTTTACGGATAGGTTGCCCTGACTAGTTTCGATTGTAACCACACAATCTCTTCAGAGGGTATTGCCGTTTTGCCCTTACCGTCATTGACGACGGATGACGTCAATAGTCAAACATCAATCTTTAAACCAAATAGTATTTTACTTTGGTAGATCGAAGTCTGCTTTGAAAGAATGATTACCTATTTCAATTGATTTACATTTTCTTCCTTTCTTGATAATCGCAAAAACCGGAAATAAAAATAATTTTCTCGGGATCCCAGCATTCCCGCCTATAATGAAATTCAATTTACCGTATTTAAACACATATTTATCTACAGTTTACCAACTTTGTAATTCAATGTAAAACATTTTTAATATTCATCTAAGATCTCATTAAGTATATACATTCTGGGTCTTTGAGTAGTTCTAAGTCAATTAAGCCTTGCCCGTCTGTTAATTCCCTTCCGAACGACTAAGCAGAAGAGAACAATTTGGGTGGCAAATATGTTCAAGCAGCTTGTGATTGAAATCCAGTAGAATCGGTTCAGTAGAAAAAGAGTTATGCACCCAAATGTGGAATTGGAAATTGGTGGCGGAATGTAATTTCATTTCAACAAATTCGTTTTAAATTCCGTGAAGATCGGTCCATAATATACTTTATGCCCTATATAGAGACCACTCTCCGAAATCATGTTCATTTGGCTAAAAGCGTAACGAGTAATGCGTTTGTTGTAAAATTTAGTCCTATCAAGTTTCTTAAGACTAGAGATCACACTATTACACTTCGCGAAGATCGAGCCATAATTTGTCATTGGCCCTATAAAACCCCATTCTCGGAAATACTTTAGTACGCCTAAAACCGTAAACTATAAAAACATTGTTGTTAAATTTAGACCAATCGAAGTAAATAAAAATAAAATTTCGTGGAGATCAGTCTATAATTTACGATAGGCCCTATAAGACCCCCATTCCCGAAAATTAGCTAACTAAGCCTTAATCCGCAGCAATTATTAATAGTGTGGTGAAATTTGGTTGGATAAAACAACTACAGACACGAGTCTCATACAGATTTACAAAAGTAAAAAAAAAAGTTTTGATCAAAATTTTCCGGGAATCCCGCAATCAATTAGCGGGAAAGCGAGAATTGAAAACAATTAACCGGAAATCGCTGCAAAAACTCTAATATATGCACTTAAGACCGACTCAAAAAAACAGTTGTTTGTGTACCCCCTCAAAACTTACTTTGGCATGTTTTATGAAGATTCCCAAATTATTTTGGCTCTAGCGATTATCTCCCGTTAGCTAAACCTAGTCAAAAAGAGTCCAAAAATAGTATTTTTCACAAATAAAAAAATTCGGTAAATTTTTGAATGACCAAATATAATAGATATTTAGGGATTCTTTGATTCTGCATAAAAGCATTTTAAAAATCTAGCCACATACTCGAGATAGCGAAATTTTTATGACAGTTTTTGAGGCTTTTCAATTCGATTTTTAGGAAAATTTAAATAACTTAACCATTTTTTTGACCGATTTTCATTTCCTATACGCCGTTAGAAAGGTCAACATCTTTTGAGAAATAAATGGAAGTAATGCGAAAAAATATTATAGAACTAAACGATCTTTAAGGGTTGTTTTAGTAATTTGCTCTCAAATTGGTAAAAAAAAATTTAAATGAAATGAACATGGCTCTTGTTGACACCGAAACTTTACATCATAAAATATATCGTCGATTTTTTATAGTCATAAAAAGCGTATAACATTTTGGGTCGTTTTTGCTTAAAATTAAATTACACTGTTCAACATTTTTAAAGCGAGTGCAAACTGCTCGTGTGGAATTTCTCGAAGTTCTTATCGATACTAACAACATTTTTAAAAAGTTGCTACAATTGTGCCGAAGATAGGAAACGAAATTTCAATTGGTTTCCGGGATATAACCGTGAGAAAAATTTATTGTTCTTCGGAGAAATAGAGTTTAAGCCAAAATATACATTAGGCCATAAAATCCGAACCCAAATGGGGATTTGTCAGTTTTGATAATTAGTTCGATCTACACGAGGAAGAGTTTGTATTTATTTGGTACACTGTGCTACCATAATCTTAAAGAAATTATTTGTTTTACATAAACCATATATTTTTTTTTTAAATATTTTTTTTTTAGTTTTTACCAACATTTTTTTCTGAGCGTTGAAAGGTTTTGTAATGTTATAGTAACTTTATCATGTATTATTTTAGTTCCTTGTTTCTTTAGTTTCTATTTTATAAAGCCGAATTTTAAATTCATATTTGGAAAAAAAGATAACAGCATTTTGCTTATTATTAACATAACATAAGAAAAGTTGACAATATGAGTTTTTTCCCATAAAATTCTATATCTTTGAGGAACACCAGTAGGCAGACATATTATATGTATTGTTTTATACCCTACACCAGCAATGGTTGAACATGTAGTTATATGTGTGTATCCTACACTTCTTCGCACATACCAGTTGGTTGGATAACGTGGCTGCCTTTAAAGAAATAAATAAGCAAACATTGAAGTAGAGTCTTAGGATCCTATTTTGACAAGACCATAATCTCAATGTAAATAAAACAATCAAAGTCTAGACATCAGCCGCATAAAAATACCAGATCCGAGCTGTCATACCGGTAACGCAGTTCATTTTTCTAGTCTGGTTCTGGTTTATATGTTTTTTGGCAACAAGGACGAAGCTTTTTGAACGAAGCAATATGGCCCTCTCTAAAAATAACTATTTTTAACAAAAAATCTTCGAACATATTATGGTTACTCTAACCATATTGCAGTCACCGACAACCATGAGAAAGGAACAAGAGCAATCTCGCAGAAAATATTTTAAGAATTCAGGCAGCCCTTCCACTTTAAATGAGATAACAGAGGCTATAAAAAAAATCAGGCAAAGATGGAATGCCATCCGAAATTCTACAAGCTGACATCGAAACCGCAGCTGAAGTTTTACAACCACATATCACATACATCTGGGAAGAAGAAATGATGCCTCCAACTTAGAGGAAAGTCATCATTGTAAAAATTAGAGTTTGCCGTAAAAATGTGAAACTTCGGTTTCGGGTTTTAAATAATTAAAACCAGTCGGTTTCGATTCGGTTTTCGGTTTTTTCTTGCAAATTTTGCATATTGTTTGTTGTGTTTGACAGGTGCTCTAAATATTTGAAATGTTTTCAAACTCCAAAATTTTTCAAAACATTTCTGAAATTAAATTAGTATAATAAAATAAGTAAAAAAGGTTTAATATGCTGCCAAATTTTATTGGTAATTAGTATGGCTGCGATTTCCATGCAAATGCATGCTTTTTATCGATAGTCTTATTTGCGTTAAAATGGCATACATTTTGTATGCATATTGTTGCATATTTTGGTTTTCAATGCATGTTTTGTTATTTTTGAGTGATTGTTTTTTAAATTTCCATATTATAAAAATAGTTCTTCAAAAAATTTATTTAAACAAAAAATCTTCCAAAAAAAAAATAATTTTTTTTAAATCTATAAATAAATTTTTCGAGCTTTGCTTAAAATGCTAGATGTTTCAAGATTTCGACAAAGTATCCTTCTATTTTTAACCGATGCAGCAGTACTTTTTTTATTTTAAGAGTCTTTGAAACACCTTGGCATGGTTTCCGGCTGTAGTGTATAAACTTTTTTTTTATGAGAAGTACTAGTATTATGTTTAATTTGCAATTTCTTTAAGCATTAATATGTATCTATTTTAAAAGTAAAAGCTGAAAACCGAGGTTTTCGGTTTCGGGTTTTAGGCATTGAAAACCGCGGTTTCGATTTCAGTTAAAACTGAACAGCAATCCCTAGTAAAAACCACCAAAAACTAGCGATTTGTAAGATTGCAACAACTGGAAAGCAATTATTCTGGTTAACCTCATATACAAGATAGTACAGGAAAGAATCCAAAACAAAATAGAGAACAATCTGCGGGATGAACAGGCAGGTTTCAGGCAATATACTCTTTGGATTATAATAGAGCAATATATAGAATGGCGTTCTCCCATGCAACTACTTTTTATAGACTTGAAGAAAGCCTTATATACCATCAGACGAACTATCATATGGAAAGCATTGAGTGGAAAGGAATACCCTAGAAAATAATTCGAATCATCAAAGCTATGTACGTGGATGCAGAACTCTCAGTTCCTCACAGCGGGAACAGCAGCCAACCATTTCATATTAACGCTGGAGTAACCTCAACTATTCACCATCGTGCTGGATGATAGAATGAACAAAACCTTTTATGAGAGAAGAGGAATTACACGAAATCTCTTAAGCCAACTCGGGGATTTGGATTATGCGAATAATATTTGTTTTTTTATATCACCAAATCTTTAGCATGCAAGCGAAACTAGAAGATCCGAAAGATTAGCGCATAATGTTGGACTTGAGAGAAATATTAAGAAAACCAAAGGCAATAGAATAAACAATGCCACGGAAGTGAAACCTGTCTAATATCAAGCACAATAACGTAAAAATAACAGGTATTTATCAATAAGAGACTCAGAATCATATCGATAATATTATCAGCAGCACGAATCTCCTGAACAAAACCAATGAGGAACCCACAGAGTATCTTCGTGAATTGTGGAACACCTATTTTGGTTTTGGCAATCATCAAAAACGTATAAGCCATATCTTCATCGGACTAGTTGGAATGTGTTTCTAAATCGGTTGCCTTAAAAAGTTCATCACCAAAATTATATTTTCTAAATACTAAAAAAAGTTATAAATGAAAAATCTGAGGTACCTCAAAAACAGCGATTTAAAAAATTGGAGGGTAATATGGAATACCATTACATATTACCAGAAACAAAATAGTTATATAAAAACAAATTCAATTAAGCATATAATTTTTTTAATTAAAAACATAAGACTTCTTTAATGGCATAACTTGTTGTTTAAAAACTATTCCTCAGCCTTAATGGCTTTCGGTGGAATGGGGTCCACAATTTCCGCCTTCAGTTATTCCACATTAGCCGCTCTGCAAATTTTTTAAAACAAATCTAATAAATATTACAAAGCTTTTTAAATTGCCACACTTACCAATTAAAAATATTATTTAGTTGCCAATTTGTAAACTTTTTAAAAAACCACAAATTAAATATCAATATCTGGAGCAAAATAACGGTTTAAATATGCTTACAAAAAAAGTCGCCAATACCTGTTTTCACTTACAGACTGACAGAAAACTAAAGCTATGTTTACAAAACGTTTGCTTAATCAAATATCATTTAACAGTTTATTAATTGAATTATACAATTATCTTCTTAAAAATAAAGATAAGGAAGTCAATAAAAATTGATTAAAATAAAGCCAAAGTTTGATTAATTTGCTGGTCATGCTTTTTTTGTATTTTTTCGTCCAATATTTGTTAGGTCTGAACATACCTTAACAGAGCATGTTAGCATATATGGAGCGTTTATAATTAACATTTAGTTTCGGAAATAAAGGGGGGTTCCACATTACCTGCCTATTCTACAATACCCGAAGTTACTCTACTGAAACAAATTAAATAAAAAAAGGTGTGGATCGGCCATACTATCAGAAAGATCCCAGATAGTATTACAAGGATGGGGCTAGACTAGAATCCTGGGGGGTCAAGAAGCCATGGTCGACCCAAGAACACCTGGAGACGCACGAGTAAGATGGAGAGGCTTTGTGAAAGCACAACTATATTGTAGTTTAATTTTCTCATTTTAAAGCTAAAAATAATATTCACCCATATCACAGGATACAATTCCGTTCGGAAACGGAATTCATTCCGTATTTTGGTGATTTAGAAAATTAAGAAAAAACTTTGCGGAATGAAACAATTTTTGTTTTCATAAACGGAATGGGAGTTTTCTGTATCATAAAGACCAAAAAACTATCAAAATATACTTTCTATCAATAAACAAATATGTTTTCTTCGGCTCCGAACGGAATTGCACTCTGTGACATGGCTGATTACCTTGTGAACCACAAATAATAACAAAATTGTTTATCAACTATACCATGTTGCTCTTAAGAAAGTGGAAAATTTTATTGTTAATAAATGCTGGTTCACACTCTTCAAGTTTTCACCGTCAAGTCTTGAGCTTTTAGGAGAGAAGGGAAAAGAGAATTCCATTTCTTTTCCTCTACCGAGAGTATGAGCCAACTTGAAGTGTGTGAACCAGTACCAAGCAAGCAAAAAATTTTTTGTGGTAAACGTATTAATGTTAATAATAAACATAGCATGGTTGTTGGTATATTGCATGTAATATGCTTGCGACTTTTTTATGGAAAATTAAATTGTTAGAGGTGGGTATATAGAAAAATATGTTTTCTTAACATGTAGCGTAGTTTTCGCATAAAAGTAGAATTTAAGTTAAGAACCATATAATGAAACAATATTTATAAAAGGACATCAATAATTGGTCTAAGTTCTTGTACAAGAACCCATATCTAGACTTACTTTATTTCTCATCCAAAAATTGCCTCCAATCCCACGAACCACTCATATAAATACCGTTATAAACAAAAAAATTATAAACAAGAATTCTAAATCCTTTTTTGGTCCACTTTAAAATCGCAAGTAGTATTTAAAACTACCATATAGTAGGGGCTAAGTCAACTGGTTCGTTTGTTTAAAATTCTTTAGGGGTTGGCTTACGATTTTTGTTTTTTTTTTTCTTTTAATATTATTGTATTTTTTCTATAGTTTATGCTCTACGAAACAAAGCAAATATTTAACAACAACAATAATGTTAAAATATACGTAAAGACACGTGAAAGATATGTACAATATTTTTGTGTGTTCGTGTGTAAAGGAAAATAACTAATAAAAATGTATATACAGGATAACATATGCAATCTTGTGTATAAAAATAGTTAAACATATGCATATGTATGTTGTTAATGTAAAACCTATAAGATTGTGTTAGCGTGTAAGTGTGTGTGCTGTTGATTACCATGACAATATTGTGTTGTATTTTGTAAAGGGAATAGGAAAGTAGTTTAGCCCAACTAAAACAACATTTTGTACGACAGACAAATACATATCTAAATAAAATAGTTGTATGAATATGCTTATTATTTAGTATCTACATTAATATTCACCTCACACATTCCCACATTCTTACTTATACGCAAATTTTTACATATTTACATGCATATGTTTGTCTAATGATACTAATATCATGTACATGTCACTGACAAGATTATTATTTGCATAATATTGACCAATAAATGCTACACAATTTTGTTTGTCTGTGTATGAAAATATACATACCCCACACATAAAGTAGCTAGTAATTAGCAAGAAATGTACTAGTTGGTTTTTATTTTTAACTAGTTGCACTTTTGCAGCCGTATTCATAACAAAAAGTTAGACACACTTTGCACACTACGTACAACGAGCTGCTAACTAGAATGCCGATTCAGCTTAGTAGCTTGTTAGCACAGAGTTTATTCATAACAAATTTTATCCGCGTGCTAACTTTAAATAAATCAACTCTGAATATTAATGATGCCACATTATATAGCTCAAAAGTGCAACACATTTACAATTAATCATCGCTGGTTTTGTCTTTCAATTCATCATTTATTTTTTAATTTTTTGTTTTTCCGTACCCATATAAAAATTTTAAATCTTTTTAATTTATAATAAATTAAAAAAATTGCTCTAAATTAAAAAAAGTCAGTGAATTAAAAAACAAACAAAATTATTCAACAGCTAACGGCTGTTTTTCACAACTTGGCAAACGTTTGGCAGCTTGTTAACAAGAGTTTAGCAAATCGTTAGCCACACTCACAATATTATTGCAGTAACGGACTGAAGGTTATTCAAAAAGTATTCCGTTCAATCATTTTTAAATAAATAAACATTTAAAATTCCAAGCAAATTTATTTTTAACTGATTCTAACACTTATTCAAAAAAACTAAGTGCACATTAATACGGATTTTCGGTTGCATTTAATATTGCCAGTTGATTAAGTAAAAGTATTCTGTATGTAAAATTAAGTGAAAATGAAATATAAAACAACTGAAAATTTTCTTAAAAACCGATCTACTTATTTGCATTTAATTTTAACGAAAAGTTAATTTAATTTTTACTGTCAACAATTCAACCGCGAATTTCATAAAAAATTAACCACAAATTCCGTAATTTCAGTTAATTTTACGTACTCAATATTGTGAGTGCATAGTTTGGTAAGTGTATTATGAATGAACTTTGTGCTAACTTGGTTCAAATTCTAGTTTTGAATACGGCTGTTGATTTTTTTTTTCATATACATATGCATCAAACTATCGTACTTAACTTTGAGTTGTCACAGGGCTCCAACTAGTTAATTTTTATTTATTTTTACATTAGTTTAAAATTAGTTGCTTTAATTACAATATAAGTAGAAACTAAAGCAAAATCAATTTTACAATTAATTTTCCCCACTTTTTTTTTTTTTTTAAACTTAACTATTGCTTTATAGCATGTATTTATTTTATAATAATTCTAGGCGCTTACCGCTGGATAGACAGTGAGAGTGAATATTATATTATTTATTTTTCTGTTAAACCATTGTGAATTCCCCTTTGTTTACATTATAGAATGAAGTCGCAATTATGAGAAATCAGCAGATTGTCCGATAGGGGTTTCGTTATAGTTCTACATTGTAAATTTGATGCATTTAACTAAATTATTTTAACAAAATGAATTCGGGAATTTTTCTTCTTTAACGTGAAAATAATTTATCAACTCAAAAACCAACTAAAAATGTAAGTGTTTCTTATTGTGGTGTTTTTGTTGTTTCTTCAAAAAATAAGTTAATGGTTTTTCTCTATTTTTGTAGTGTTGTTGTTTTTCCTACAATGAACATGAAGTAATTATCTTTTTACCAACTTTTTTAGTGCTGTTGTTGTTTCTTCAACAAATAGCGTCACATATAAGGCTGTGCAGTCGAAATTGAATCATCTTTCTCATTTTTCGACGACTAGCAACTAGTAATAAACTAGCCAAAAGCCTTAAGGGCATAATAAACCACACAATTAGCTTGACAAACAAATCACAATTTTACGTTTGTACAAATATTTTGTGTTGTTAATTGGGGTGTTTGCTGTTTGGACAAACATTTGAAGCAATGTTTGTAGAAATATTAAAAATTTTTAATATTTGGCAGACATGTAAGATATCTGTCAAACTTTTTGTTGTGTCTAGTGGTAAAAGAAATCATTCCAGCGTAAACGTTGCAGAGTAAAGACGTAGAAGAAGAAGAAATAAAATAATTTTCAGCGTAAATTCTAATTTTTTAACAGCATTGTTTGCCCCAAAACAGCTTTTTGTTTAGAGCACTGTTTACTATAAATTATTTTTCTTTATTTTATATTTTTTCTGCGTTTTAACAAATAGCGAGCAAAATTGCCGCAGCACAATCTTCGTCAGCATTCATTGAAAGCAAAACAAAAAAGAAAAATTGATGTTTGTACGAAATATGATTGTGTTGTTTATTGGCAAACAGAAGCAAAAATAAAGTATATGATTGCCAAGCAAATTGTGTGGTTTATTATGCCCTTTACTAGTAACTATTTTAGCTGCAGGGTATATACATATATTGCCTTGTGTTAGTGTATGTAACCGACGCTCAGAGCAGGATGTTTGAACCATATTACTACTAAGCGAATTTATAGAATTTATAATTGAATATAACATAAAGTATTGGATGTACATACTAATGATGTTACGAATATTAATTTCAAATATTCTCGAATGCGAACACGAATATCTGCGCCAATATTCGTGGAATACGAATGTGAATATCCAATCTGAAATTTAACGCTACTCGATATTTAAAACTTAATTGAAAAAATCTTCCGCTTACGTCGATAATAATAAATTGTAAAAAATCTGACACACTTCCAAATGTATTTAACATTATTATGACATTCCGATGAATGAATTTCGTCGCTGTTTTTACTAACTGACCTAACTGAAATTATTTTGAATATTGAGTTAAATATATAGTATCTATATAATTGACTTTTGGTTTTGTTCGAGTAAGGAATTAATCGATTTTAAGATTTTAGTTTTGCTCGATTAAGCGAATAAGAGTTTTATCCAATGGAAAAGGCATACATGTATATTTGATTTGATACTTTTATTATATTAATAAACAGAAAAAAAAACAATAAAATAAAAATATAGTTAAACAATACACAATAAAATAACAACGTATTTATCCACGTATACAGCTTAAACACTTTTAAATAAAATAAATAATAAAAAAAAATCAAAAACGCTGCTGCAAACCATACAGCTTTAAAGGAGCTAAAGAGACCGAAACAAGATTAAGGAAATAAAATAAAAATTTACTATAAACAAAGTAAAAACTATTTCGGTTGAACAGACTACAAAATGATCTGAAAGCCAAAGTTTAATACATGCATTAGGTTCACCAGCAATCGGGCTCCGTTAATTTTATTTCAGTGTATAATTTGGAATTTTTTCCCGCCTGCTAAACCTAATACGGGAATTCAACATAAGCTTTCATCTCACATTTTTATAAATTATTTTTTAATTATTTATTTTTGTCGTGGTATTTGTATGAGTGGTCCAGCTTATTTGAACAAATTAATTATTCGTAATTCCATTTAACTAATATATTATGCCTGAAATTCAAGTAAATTTAAGTCAATTGAGATTATGAGTTAATTTGTTTTTAAATCACCGTATTTTTCCTGATTTAAGAGAAGTTATGGTTAAGATAAGAACTCAAAGTATGAAGAAACTTTTTAAACTGGATTGCTTTCAAAGTTTGTTCGATTTAAATTTCACTCATAAGCATTCGATTCGCCGAACTGGCTGATAACTATATTTTTCTTAATTTTAAAGCTTTACTCTATAGGTTTCTGTATTTAATTTCTTTAACGTATTAATATTTTGCGCCAACAAGCCGTGATTTTGTATTCATCTACCTATCTAATGACACTTCGGTTTTTAAGACGAATGTAACACAACCTAAAATGTCAAAATTCAACAGGTAACCCATAATCTGACAGTGAATTGTTTACATATTTATAAATGCTGATGAATTTTTTACAATAAACGTCAAACACAATATGAAAAAGCGCTATTTTAGTACAAATATGTGTACGTATGGCATTAGTAGTTAATCGTTTATTACATGATTTGTCTCCCACACACCCATATCTAAAAAGGGACTAAAATATGTTCAGAATAGATACAGAATATAACAATATGTTATTCAGTTGTTATGTATTTTATAAGTTAGAAATCTAAAAAAAAAATATTTTTATATTAAAAAAAGTAGAATTTCTAAGATATTAATTTTAATCGATTAATTGACATAAATTGTTCGAGTTATTCGTTATTTTGAAATTGGCTATTTTAATTATTCAATCAAATAATGGCGAAAATTTTCTTCAATTAATCGAACAACGATTGATTGAGTGGATACAATAGTTAAGTACAAACAATAAAAATATTTGTCAAAAATTATTTTCGGGAATGAAATATTTTTTATTAATTAATTCATTTATTAATGATGTGGTAATAATCCCAATTTTTGAATGAAAACACTGAAATTTATTGTTGTGGGAAAGCTAGTTTCTATATGCGCATTTCGCTGGTTGCTTAGGCCAGCTCGTCAGGAAACTGTTTCCAAATACTTTAGAAAAGCTAAAAATATTATACAAGTAAGACCATAAAGTGAATAAGAATTTTAAACACTCAGGTTCCAAGTGGTTGACACGAATTCTTTTGGCTATCTAACTGAAATCTCAATGAAAAAGCATAGAAAGTTTTAGCGTGCTAGCAGTCATTCTTATTGTTTTTTCACAGATAGCTGAAAGAATTGGAAATAAAATTCTAACCTAATAAACGAACAGATTTCTGTAAGAAGTCTTTTATTTTTTCGCATAATAAAAGTTTATAATTAAATATTTTACATGTACCTACATACATACGTACCATTTTTAATCTGTTTTTTAAACAATAAATTATGTAAAAATAAAAATATTTTAAACTTAATGAGAATTGTAATTATTTAAAACTTAGAAACCAATCAGAAATCTATCAGACATATCGGTACATAAATTCCCCCCGATATATCCATAGGAAATCGATTAGAAAGCGACCCGACATTACGTATAATCAATGTCTGACAGAAATCTGAACGATGTCTCTAAGAATGAAGTCAGACATTTTCAAGAAATGGCTGGTTCAGACAACGTCGGAGTATTATTTTGCTAGCTTGGTTGTCATTTCTGAAAACAATTTAAATGAATTTCTTATTTCATAAAACTACATGAAACTTAAGAATTTTGTATTAAAATTATAAAAAAAAAATTTTAACAAATAGAATCTGGGAATTTTAGTTAATTAAAAATGTTTTAACATGTTATATGGGCAGGGTATATATAAATTTACATTACGTTTATTTCTACAATATTAATATTATAGTCCAACATTATTTGGAAATTTTTAAAAAAAAGTCGTAGTAATGAAACACTAATAATTAGTTTTCATTAAAGGTTGAAATTACATTTTTTTTATTAAATTAAATCCGTATTCGGTTAATATGCTTTGGAATTTCTGGGAAAAATATTGTAAAAGTCTGTTCTAAATATTTTTAATTTAATGCACATTTGCATAGATTTTAGTAGAAAACTTACAAATATTTTTCCCAAAAATTTTTATTATAATTTTTAAAACTATTTTAACTATTTTTTTTTTTTTTGAAAAATCTATTAAATTTATTACATTCCATTTTTTTATAGATTTTGCTGAATATTTATTATTTTCAATAGGCATTTACACAAATACTGCTGCATAATAATAAATATTTTAACTTTCAACAGCAGATTAAACGAAAATAAAAATTGTGATAGAATCCTTAAATATCTAAAATATAAAATCAGTGTGAAGTCAATAGATAATAGGCAAACGTGACTATGACATTTAGCTATAGAAAATCAATATTATAAATGAAATAGCTTAACGGCTATCACAATTGTATATAATTTAAAAAGAATTGCTTTAAAATTATAACAGCAAGAGGATATTTCTTCGAATTTGATTGCTTAAATGGTAAAAAAACGGGTAAATTCGGGAACCTCATATCTCCAAAACTAAAAGAGATACAAAAAATTTAATACTTATCATTACAAAAATAAGTGGACAGATGTCTGGTACTCTTTTGAAATTCCGCACTTTTGGGGAGTTAACGGGTAAACCTATATTTTGGAACTCCTTTGTCACCCCATCTATCATTGAAAACAATAAACATAGAAATAAAGCTTTTACCAAGTTCGTTATTTATCTAAAATATACTTATACATACATTAGATACTTCTTCGAAGTTCGAACTTTTACGTACATATTTTCGGTACTTTTTTTACAAAATATTTTTCACCATTCACGTACTAAATTATGGGTTCCCACTAAAAATTTTAAATTTTTGATACCTTCCTATCCCTTCTACATGTGGTATTTTTTGAATTTTCTATAATATTGAACATAGAAACACTTATATTAGACTTAGAAATATAAAATTAGAGATGCAGGGCCCTGAGTGAACGAGAACCTATAAGATGAAAATGTTTGGCGCTTTTTTTAACCCAGAAACTTTAGCACATAAATAATGTCTACGAAAGATAAGGTGACGCAAGCGGGTAAAATACTATAAGTGGGTAAAATATATATAAATCCAACTCGGAAGGATCAAACGCTATAAATTCGGTTTATTTACAGAAAATTAAATCTAAAAAATTTGGAGCTGGTGCACTTGTATTTAGGTTTTACAAATTTGTAATGGCGCTTAGAAGTATCATACACAATAGTAAAATCTATTATGAGCGCGGCTTAACAGTGACCCTTTTTTGTACTACAAACGCACTCCTTAATTTTTGTTTAAGTCTGGCAAACATTCAAAATGTAATAAATGTAATATTAAAGAACAATGGTGTCTAAAATTTAAAACTTGTTTGCATTTTTCCTTTTATACAGAAATGTTGCAAGGACACCAAAACATTGGCCAGTGTGCGAAATACAATAAAAACACATTGTAAATCTGTGTTTGGCTTCTATGTGGATTTTTCGTAGAGTAACAATTTTGGCTGTTTGCAATATTTTTGTTCTACATATTTTGTGGACTATTTACTGTCATGTGGGAGATATCACAACCAACGGCCAACAAACACATCAAACGCAAAAACCAGTGTTCAATACAGCGAAAAGAAGTAAAATACGAATATAACAATTTAAAAAGGCAAAAGCTGTGAAACAAATAAAACAATAGGTTGTAAAACAGCAGAATTTTTTTTTAATTGTATGTACATATTAAGTATATTTTTTGTCTTTATTTGCTTTTTGTTGTTTTACTTTTGTTGAATTTTTTTGAAGAAATTTACAATAATTGAGCTGGGAATTTGTGCAATAGTTTTATTTTTATTGTTAAAACGAGCGAATTAATAGGGGACATATAAAAATGTATGTATACTTTTATATCATACCATGTTTGTTTAAAATAAACTTATTTTTTTTTAAATAGAATGCAGCAGAAAACATTTCAGTTCTGATTTTAAGGCCTAAGAAGAGATCTGATTAAGGTCTTTAAAAATTTTAAATGAGAGATATCAACATGTTAAAAGATTTTCTAAACATACTGATTGTAAAATTTTCAATAAATTACATACTTTTAAATTAGACCTAAAGAAAGTGACATCCTTTAAAATTTTAACGAGATGCTCCATTCCATTTGTAATAGTAAGATATTTGCAGGTACCAAAGATAAAACGTTTTGCAAAATCAGTTTTTTTTATGAAGTCAGTTTTTAGAAGCATTTCATATTTTCTATAAAAAGTCAGCTTTTGTGCAAGGAGAAAGGAAAGGTATTTAAATAATCTGTGACT
This sequence comes from Pollenia amentaria, assembly GCA_943735925.1. Taxonomy (NCBI): domain Eukaryota; kingdom Metazoa; phylum Arthropoda; class Insecta; order Diptera; family Polleniidae; genus Pollenia; species Pollenia amentaria. The sequence continues at coordinate 218,717,521 of OX031007.1, read as the reverse complement.
CTTTGTGCAAAAAACACAGTTTTTCGTTTAAAAATTGACTTTTTCTACAAAAAGTCAGTTTTACAAAAATCATTAATTATTTTTTTCGAATCTAAATACGCAGTTGAATTTTAATAAGACAAAAGATTTATTGAATCTTGTTTACCCAACAAAAGCCGGGTTGTTGAGATATAGATTAAGTTAAAATTTAGTTTAACGTACTAATAAACTCTCACTTTTCCAGCGAAATATGATTTTTTTTTTCTTATTTCATTGAAGACCAACAGTATAAGCCCATCTCAGATGTATTTTGTATACAAACTTGGTAAAGGCGGCACTGCTCAGCTTGCAGATTAACTAAACCTCGTTTAACTGAGATTTCAAACACATAACCTAAGAGATATTCGGCTTTATGCAAAAAATTTATGTGTACTTGTAGTATTCGGTAAAACCGGGTTTCCATACTTAAGCTGGGATCACACGATTGCCGCAAATGCACCAATATGACACAATTTTAATTGTGCTTTATTGACGCACAATAATGAAATTGCCCAAATAAAATATTCTGAAATCACACGATTGCCCTGATTTATACAAATTTAGTTGGTACAAAGCGAACTGAGTGCAATTATTGCCGCAGCAGAGTCACAAGATTGTTCTTACTAGTGTCAACTGCGAAAACAGCTGTTGTGGTAGCTATTTTATTTGTTTGAAAGTTGTAGTTGGCTTGTTCATTAAAAAAAAGAAAATTGTATCATATATTCAAACAAAGTTTTGTTGAATAGTTTTATTTGAAAATTTTTAGGTAAAATATATGAAATTCCAAAAATTAAACAAAGTAAATATATAAAGAAATAGAGAATATTTATATTCAAACATAAATTCGCTTTAAAGAATTTCAATACATTTTGCTCCATTTTCCTGTATATATTCTTTTATATTGTCCTGAACAGCTGTTGCACTCATTTAAAAAAAATAATTCGGGAATACAAAATATATTATTAAGTTATTTTTAATGACTTGCTAAATTCCCAATTTTTATTTTTGATAAATTTAATTTTTATTTTTAATTTATTCCTACTAAAAGAAACACACAAAAGTAAATTTATTAAAAGAGGCAAATATTGGCGCGTATTGTGTTGTTTAATTGCCGCACAAGAAGACAATAAATATTTGTACCTTTTTTGTTATTTTTAATGACGCGCATTTGCATATCAAGTAGTCACACGATTGCCGCACCAAGGTTGCTTTTTATTGGTAAAAGTAAGCACAATATTGCCCTCGATTGGTACATGAGGCATTTGATTGTGCAGTCACACGATTGGGGTATTAAAAAGTGTGAAAATTGGTGCATTGCGGCAATCGTGTGATCCCAGCTTTACACTTCAAGTTCAAATTAATAATTGACACCAAGATTTTACCACTAAGAAAACTGTGAGTTCAAAATAAAAAGAACTTTTTAACGGAAGCCAATACTTCCCGAAATATGGGAATATATATGGATATATTTTTCGCCATATCTTCAATATTAATTGTCCATTTGGGGCAATATTGATATCATAGAATAGCTTGTGAAATTGCCTTACAAGCATAACAATTCCCTTAACCCATTACATTTGAAAAATTTTCTCATATTTACCAAAAAATTAAGGGAAACTCTATTAAGCGAAGCCAGTTTTCGTAGATAGTTTAAAACTCTTCCGCGCGACCAAAAGCCTACAATGCAAAAAAACATAGTAAGCAAAACGGGTGTGCGACATTAAGAGTTTAAATATACTTTTTGTACGAAACCCATATTATCCCAGCAAAACAAAAGTAAATTTGCTCATATCTAAGACCACATATTTTTCAGAATTTCGAACGCTTTAACTCGGAAAATAAGCGCCGCCGCCAATTTTTTTATTTAATTATTTTTTGTTCAAATTTACGTGTTTTGGGTTAACTAGAGTTGTTTCCCAAAAACAAACAAACATTACCGAATTTGTTTCGTGTAAAATGTTACTTTTTGTATAAAAAGTGAAGGCGGCCTTGATGCTTCTTTTTAACTATTTTCAACTCTTAAATAACAAGTAAATTAAGGAACTCTGACTGAGAAAAAGTCCTAGAAAAATTAAAAATATACAAACATACGTATCGTCACCTAAAATGAAAAAGGGCGTTACAATAAAAAAAAATTAAATATAGTTTTTGATTGATTTTGGTTCGTTTTATTAAACTATATGTTTTTTGTATTTTGTAGGTCCTTGCGATCAAAAATGGCGACTTTTTTAAAGAAATTCAAATACCACATACACCTTGTTGTTATTGATTTTGTAAAGTTTTTTGCTTCTACTGTAAAAAACATAAAAAGTGTTGTGACGCACTTTTGCATTTTAGGTGAAGATATGTATGTAACTATGTACGTATATTTGAGCTAGAAACATAGACTGACTTCCAAAACGTACTAATACAAAGTTTGTATACAGTTTTATTACTGTATTTTAAGCATTTTGATTATTTAAACGTTTTGAAATGTAAGTTTTGAAATGGATAATATTAAAAATCAACATGTAGTGTTTGCAAATGAAATGGTTAATGTCACAAGGCATCAATTTTAAAACCGATGCCATGATTGCTGTTTTTCTGCGCTACTAATATTTAACAGAGATCTTTTGGAAGGGTTTGCATTGTATATATTTTGTACTGCGGCGTTATGAATAATTATGCTCTGTTCTAATACAAAGCAATTGAAGTTTTGGAAATCAGCCATAATTTACACTTATGCTAGGATAACTGTATGTTATGTCGTAAGTCTTAGGAACGTGAGACGTATCTCCGTAAATTTCTACAAACACCCTTCAATAAGTCACATTTCCTTCTCAAACCTTTTTTATTTCCTATTGAAAAAAATTTAGGAAAATTCCAAATTTTTTCCAATTGTTGATTATTTTCTTTAATTTTTTACAAACAGTAAATCTGAAAACATAAAGATAAAAATTTTATAAATTTATTTTTTTATTTCTATGACAATACGGTCGCAACAGGTGCATGAAATTGAACTAGATCTAAGTCAGTGTACCACGTAGATACGCTTTTATGTTTACGTCAACTATTGTGTGCCTTTGTATAGAATATTATACGTTTTAATTTGACATCGTCTCTACTTCGTACGCTACTACGTTAATACGGTGCAATTATGTTCCCACGGTTAAGTCGTAAGAACGTAGGACGTTAATGTGTAAATTTCTAAAAACACGATTCATTTACCTTCAATTCCGTCGTTAATGTTTTTACTATCTTTGCAAAATACATAGTATTAAACATTAAATCGAATTACGACTTAAATACGATTTTACGTTTGTGCCAGCTATTCTGTGCCTTTGTATGAAATATTATTCATTTAGTTAGTGACATCGTATCTACGTCGTACGCTTCTACATTCATACGTTGCAATTGTGTTCCTACGGATATTCACAACCATACATTAATGACATATAAACATTTCTGACTCCATAAAATACATGTAACAGGGTGTGTATGGTTTTGTATTTTCAAAATGACAATTGACCATCGAGTTTTAAAAATACAAATTTACAATTCAGAATTGTTAAAAATCTACAATAACAATAACCGAAACAGCAACCATTAAAACAAAACCCAATAAAACATTAAATTAAAATTGTAAATAAATAAGAAAATGTGTAAAAACGACAACAACAAAAATTGCTTTATAATCAAGTTATTGAAGTGTAAATAATAAAATTTAAACATGTTCCCAAGGTTGGTGTTTGGCAATGAGAATGGAAGTTCGATTTGAATGTGTGAGTGAGGAAACGGATAAAAACAATGATTGTCGGCGAGAAAAGTTTAAATAGTAAAAATAGAATTTGGTACGAATAATTAAATTTTTATTAGGGTCAAAAAATTTGCGCAACTTAAAAATGAAAATTAAGACAAAAAAAAAAAAAATAATTAAAAACGGTACATAATAGATTTGTATACTAGAAGGAAGCGACAAAGATGCTCAGCTCAGATTCCGCGTAAATGAGTTTTATTTACACTCTACACCACCAAAGGTGAAAAGCGTATTATTAGCTTATGTTTAAGTTTGTCACGCATAAAAATATTAGCCTGGGAAAAGAACGATCGATTTAGAATTTGGGTCGGTTGGAGCATTTTTGAGTTAAATGCCAAAAAAAAAAAAAAATTTTAAAAAAATAATCTAATGCTGGAACCAATTTCCTGAAATTCATTTTAAAAAAAAGTTAAAAGCACAGCTGTGCTACTTTTTTTTCTTATTTAGAGAGAAAAATGTCAAAAGCTGTTTGTGTTTTTGACATATCGATCAACAAAAGCAAAAAAAAAAAATACATTGTTGTGTTTTTGGTGTTGTTACTTGTTGTAGTATCGACACCACCGTATACATGAATTCGCGTTGGCTCGAACTTTAAAAGTGTTTTGGTCCCGTTCTGTTTTGTGTGCTTTAAACAAATCCGTCATAGAAGACGTGAAAGAAAAAGTGGAATATATTAAAAATAAAATATTTATTGAAAAACCTCACAAAGTTTTCAATCGAAATGTTAAAGCCCGATGATAATATGCATGAGCTAGCTTAATTAAGCTACTGCCAAAATTTAATGAAAAGCCTGTCAAGTGCAATTAAAATAATTCAAAAAATCATCTAATTCCGCACAAAATGTACGATCAGTTTCGCATTTTGCTTAACCAAAGGACAGTTTCATAAAACGTATAAAAAAGTTTCCTTACGTTCAATGTGGTTTGACACTGATGATTTACATTCTTTTAAAAAAAGCTAAACCGAAGAATATGTTGACACAATGTCTTCATGAGAACTAATTTTATTTAAGTATGCGCTAGTTTCATCGACTTATGCTGAACATATATTTTCAATATAGTCTATGGTTTTGTATGACAATCGAAAATCAATTCAATTTTGAAACTTGAGAAAACAAAAGATTATACTTTGTAATAAACATTTGTTCAAATAAAACCTAATTGAATTATTAGTTCGTGTTATTTTCGTGCATACTTTTGTGCATATTTTTAAGTTTTTTTGTTTTGTATATTTGCATATTTTAAACATTTTCCCGGTTCAAACAAGCTTATCATAAAATGTTGTGACTGTAGAACCATAAAAGTACCATAAGTGCCATATGGACTCCCTTCTGAAAATCATAATCTCAAAAATGTTAGATTTGGTATTTAGAAAAAAATTCAACGCAAATAACTTTAGTATTTTTAAATCAAATGGAAAATAATAGTCAGATTTCTCGTGGTGTTCGGTCATTTGGGGAAACAAAGGCCAAGACCGAATCTACATGACTCGTATCCAGTGTGGCCATTTTAGCAGTTTTGCAGCTAAATTTAGCATTTAAAATTATATTTAGCTGTAATATTTTCATTTTGCACTTGATATTTTATTTAGCATTTTAAGAAAATGTTTTAAGTTTTTTTAGCATTATTTTATAAATTTGGAAGAATGGTTTTTCTTATTTTACTTAATTTTATGTTTATAAATTATTATATTATATTACGTTTAGAAACAACAAGACAGGTATTGTTAAAAAAAAATAGAATATTACAAATGCCATCATGTTGATTTTATTATTTGCCCTTTATTATTACGTTATAAAAGTACAAAGAAATTTCACTTCATATTTGGATACAAATTCAACAATGTAAATCGTTTGTTTAAACTGCTGAAAAAATAATAATTTTTAAACTTTTCTTAATCTATAATAAATAATATTATCTAAAAAAATTGTATAGGATAGAAATAAAATCCTTTTAATTTTGCATGTATCAGAGGTACCTTAAATTTAATCTCAACTACCTGTGCATAATTATATGTATCTGATGTTTAACCAAAATCTACCCCCTGTTTAAATATAACCATTTATTTCATTATATAGTTTCGAATAAAAATTTACACTGGTAATCAATTTTTAACAAAAATCTTTAACAACTTTTAGCATTATTTTGAGCATTTTTTAAAATAATTTTTAGCATTTTTTGGCCATGTCGAATGGCAGATTTAGCTGTAAATGTTTTTAAGATCTGGTTACACTGCACGTACAACAGATTTACCAACGATTATGGGTACATTTAAACGAAAATTAAAGAACAAAATGAATGAAAAATTATACACTACCGGCGGAGGACCGTTAGAGAAAACAAGTTTGAACAGGCTGCAGCCGAGCTTTTAGAGATGGTCCTGGCGTTAAATCCTAAAGGACATGTCATTGGGGCAAACTTAGCTGAAGTTTTGGAACAAGCAACTGAAAGCCAAAATACTGACGAGCGGCAACAGCCAGCAGGAAATGCTTTAATATATCTCCTTAGTAGCGTTTATTAGATTCCACGCTTACTCCGCCTCCTCTTGGTCTGCAGAACTAGTCATATTTTAAATATTATTTAACTTTGTATTCACTTTGAATCACTTTTTTGTTCGTTTTTTTTTCAATTTGTTATATTTATTTTAAGTTGCCAAACTGTCAAAAGAGCATTATCGATAATTTATTTAAACTTAATTATGTTGCCATACCTAATACCAATTTAAATGTCAGTTGCGTTGCTTTTTGACGTATGGCAAGGCAACAAACGGCAAGCAAATTACAGATGTGAACAAAAGATACAACACAACTTTCTATCGAGGGATAAACATATTTTGCCAAACTCAAATATTGGTGGCTGGACCGATATGGTTACTAAAATTTTACTTTTACCTCTTAACTTTTTCCCATTTTAATTATTCTAAATTTTTAAATTGTTTTTTTTTTTAAATTGGTTTTCCTACATTAAAAATTTACAATATCAACGTACACATGTATTTTAGTACCTGTAAGTTAATTTATGAATTTTGCTAAAAAGAACTAAGATTTTTTGACAGTGTTCAACACTCCCTGAACACAACCCTTAATACCGTTCATAACTATATTCAAGAAAGTAACGAACATTTTATAGTGTTCTGTAGTTCGTTATAAAACAGAACAATTGTAGTGATTCTGTGGATATACATTATATTTTAATGTTCTATAGTGTTTAGTTTTGACATGGATATCTAGAGGAATGAGCAAACAAAAAAATTTGCATCGACCACAGCTCGAATATCTTGTGTGTGTATTGCTTATATGTTTTGTTTGCGTAAAATTGTTTTGCTGGCTTTGTGTTTTTTTTCTTATATGTATTTTGCTTTTGTAAATAATTTTTTGTTTTCTTTATCAGCAAAAAGGGAGCTAAGCACAACTAAATGGAAGGAATATTATTGTGCTGAACCGAACACAACGAAGTTTGTGATAAAAAAAAAAAACAGAACGCAATAAAATGTTCTCAATTTTTTTTTTTTTTTTTTTTTTGGAGTTCGATAAGTACAGTATTATTTTTGTGTTCGAAGATCACAAACAGAGAAATGTTTTTTTTTTGTTTTTTTTTTTTGGATTTACTACACAAACACTATTATCGTTTGTGTTTTTCACACATCTACTGAACAGAACACTAAAGAACAGTATACAATTTTTATTTTCGAACACTATTTTCTGTTTTTAAATATACTTTAGTGCTCTAGACAGTGTTTACTCTGTTATATTAACTACTGATTGTTTATTTATGGTCTAGAATTTAAAATTTCTTGTCAAATAAACGTTGGAAAGAAAAATGAATTCTCAATTTTCAAACCATCCAACAAAAGAAAATAAGAAAACAATTAAAGCGTTAAATTAAAGTTTCATATAAAAAAAAGTAAGTTTGCAATATCTAAAAAGTGAAAAATTATGTAAAAAATTAAATATTTGCAATTGAGTTATATTTTTTTGTTTGACATTACATGGGTAAATAATAGGGATGCCAATCGGGACTGGTTTTCACAAATACCGGGATCCCGGGATTCGCGATTGTTGGAAGTCAAAAGATAAATACTTTTTAAAATAAGTAGTTAAAAGAGTCTTTGAAAGAGGTTTACAAAAAAGTTTTATAATTCATTTAATATGACAAAGTTGTTTAATGATTATATTGATTACTAAAATTTGTAAAAATTTAAAATTGTGATTCCCTTTCTTAATTAATGATTATTTTAATTGAAAATAGGATAAAAAAACAACGTAAGATATTCAGCCACATGTCAATTAAAAATAATTAACATAAAATCTATATTTTACTCAATTAGCTCAGTTGTTTCAAACTTATTAAAAAAATAATTAATATATTAATTGTATAGAGCAAATTAGTAATTGATTTATTTGCAATTTGTGTTCTATTAAAATTTTTATTAGATGAATCAAGATGAATAATTAAAATTTTAATTCGAAATTAATTAACAAAAGTCATTTTTTTAGTTAGCCAGTAAAATCTTGTTTTAACAAAAACGAAAATTAATTAAAATAAACAAAAATGGTAAAATATTTAGAGAATTGAACTGAAATTCAAGAAACCATTAAAAAAGTATAATATAATTTGTAATTATATTTCTTATATATACAATAAAAAAATATATATATAAGTAAAGGTTTTTTTTATCAATGTGTATTTCCATTTCCAAAAAAAGTAAAAATTCCTTTTCCAAGGAAATAAACACTTATTAAAACGCTTTTATATAAATTTGACTTAAGTCAAAATTTATATAAGTTTTAAAAATAACCTATTTGGGAAAAATCTACTGCTCATTAAATCTAGGGCATAAAAAGCATTATTTGTTTTATATCTTGCAATGCCACCTTTCAAAAACGAAAGAAGAAATATATAAAATTTTTTTAGGTAGAATGATTTCTCAAGTCAGGTTCAATAAAATATGTTATGCATTTATGCTGATGTGTGTAACACTTAAAAATATTGGTCTTAGACAACCCTTTTAGTATACCGATTGACTCGAAAGCCCATTCCAGCCAGCTGGCTGGACTTCTGCGCAAAGTACTGGTGCAATCTGAGAGATATTTTAAATAAATTTGTTACATAGGTTTCCATTGTCATAAGGAACAATTCTGTTGCAAATGATAAGAATCGGTAAATAATTTCACATATGCTCCATACAGGAATAGAGTCATTGTACCCATAATTTTTTTTATTATATTGGTATACACTAGTTTGAGTATAAAATAGTCGAGCTTGAGAACAACTTCAGGAAAAAATCTTATGTGCTGTTTCCAGGTGACAAGCAATTGATTGTTTAGTAAAATTTATATGAAAATCACTCAGTTTTTTGAGTGCTTTTCATATAAATTTTACTACACAATCATTTGTCTGTCACCTGGAAACATCACATTAAAGCCCATAATTAAAACGTCGGCAGTAACTTCAAATTCTCTCTCGTTTTATTGTTTTAATTTTTTATTTTCTTTTGGTTTTCACTTTCTGTTTGCCAACTGTATGAAATTTAATTACAGTATGGTAGAATTGTTGGGAGAGTACTTGTCTTTAAAAAACTTTCTTAGAATAAATGATGAAACAGAATTGAGTCTTCAACTTCAGGCACAATTTTTAAGCCCATAATTAAAACGTCGACCGTAATTGCAAATTTTCTCTTATTTCTTTCGTTTTCTTTTGTTCTTTTTTTTCTCTTTGTTTACAAAATGTATGAAATTGAACGAAAGTATGGTAGAATTGTTGGGAGAATAATTGTCTCTATGTGAGAACAGAGAAAAACGTTTTCAAAATAAAATTGATTTTATTTCTCGACCGCATTCTCAGGCATAATTTTATGTCAAACTGTGTGGACGACATTGTTCAGCCCCAGTTCTGTTTCATCATTTAAATAGATTTTATTTCACGACGGCTTTTTGACAAAAATTTTTATGTCAAATTGTATGGAAAATGTGGTATTTTGGCTAGGAAATGACTACATTTAAGATAAAAAACATTCAAAGTGTTCTCCTGTAAAATTTGTTAAATGTTAGTTGGTCAGTTAGTTAAAACAGTGACGTTATTTGTTAATATAACGTATACATTGGGAGCCACTTGTTGGAGACTTGCAAGAGTTCCCTTAAACTTATATGTTCCAATGTTTAAAACAAAACCCGACTCAAACTTTGGTATGAACAGTTTATCAAAATGAAACAAACGTTTGAATACATTTCCCCCTGGACAACATTTGTCTACTAAATATTTAATTAAGCATAATAACTTTATTTAAAGGGCTCTTGTAAATGTCCCCTTATTTGCACCAGTGTCCCAGATTTATTAACAAGACTAAGCAAACTTTTTCATTAATCAATATTATTAACCGTAATACCCTGAACTTCAATCTTAAGTCTTGAAAATCTGCCCTTAATTTAAAACTAGTGCTTTAAAGAAATTTCTTTTGAACTCAATACGTAAGTATTTTCTAATGGAATTAGCGTCTGTAATACCATTTTTGTCAAAACTTTTCAATAACTAAACTCTCTAGGGATCATATTTTACACTGGCCCAAAACAAAACGGAACAAAAGCACCCACCAGATTACAACAGGGGTGTTTTATCATAAACAGAATGACCATAAAACCACCAAAATAAATTACAAATGTGTAAAATTTAGCTGAGCAAAGTTTGCCGTCTTTCAAATACATTGACACTCTGACGAACTAGGGCCAACATCAGAATAAAAAAAAAAACAATCCAAACTAAATTATTCCATCAAAATGACAATGAAAAGACCAAACAAATACATTGAGCGTGAAATAAAATAATTACTATTGCAATAAAAATATATTTTCCAACAAATGCTGCAGCACACACCCACAGATACTCAAGGTCTAAAAAGGACTAAAGGAAAAATTTACAAAATGAAAGCTAAAAATAAAAAAAAAAACACTTAAAGCAATGAATATTTTTATTCCCCAAAAATTAAATTAAATACAAATTTTACTTTTTGTTACTTGTGTTCGTTTGAAATATATTTACTACTACATTTTAAATAAGGACCTTTAGTTTTATTTTTGCCCTATTTTGTGTTTTTCTATTTATGTGGTGGTGGTTTTACTGGAACATTTTAACGTCTGTCAATTTTTTTTTTTTTTTTTTTTTGGCATGTTTGAACATTTAGACATAAATCTATTGTGTAGTGCCTTAAAGAATTACTGTCAAATGTGTTTAGTTCATAAAACTGGAACAAAGGAAAAACGAAACCAAAATTACACATTGATTTAAGCGGTCTACCGTTTACAAAGGTCACTTGCCTCCAACTCATTGATACAGTGGGCATTTGCTATCGGAAATCGTAGAAATAGTTAGTTTTACATGCAACCAAACCTTAAAAGGATTTGCACAAATGTATATGTATGTATTAATATTTATCACGATAATAATACATCATTCCGTTATTGAATACGTCGTTAAATACGCATGAATCTATTTTAGATAAGGTTAAAGCAGGAAATGGTAAATTATAGTGAGGTTTTCAATGACTCAATTCAAGACAAATCACAAATGTCAATATTTTTAAGTTCATAATAAAAAGTCAATTTGCTTTTTTCATAAAACGTGCCTTTTTGTGGGGTTTTTTGTGTAAAATGTCTGACCTTTTAAGTAGAGACGTTAATTTTGTTAAATGTGTTCTTAAGCGTCAACAGTGTAGCTTTTTGTGTAAAAACTATGACTTTTGTGTAAACACTATAAATTTATTAATTATTAAATAATTTATATTATACATTTATATATATATTTAATAAATAATAATATATCTCTTTGTGTTAAAAGTGTGACTCTCGGTGTAAAAGGTGTAACTTTTTTTTTGAAAAAAGTGCAACTTTTTGTATAAAAAGTTTAAAACATAAAATTGTTGAGCAAAAGTTGAGTTTCTCTTTAAAAGCAAATTTTTGTGTGAAAATTTCTTTTTATGGAAATAGGAAATTTTTGTGTAAAAATCCAGTTTTTGTGCGAATAGTAAGGGTGCCAATCTCGAATTTGAGCAGTGGCAAGACCGATTTGGTCAATATTTGGGTACAAATTTAAGTCGTTTTTTGGCTGTTTAAAAACTTTTCAAGAGCTTGCTGAAATAGTTTTGAATATACTTTTTGTACCAACAAGCGTTACTTCTGTTGAACGAGTCTTTTATATAATGAAAACAGCTTAAATCAAAATTTGCAACAGAATGCATTAAAAATAATTAGAAGCTCTTTTTAAAATAACACTTTAAAAATATTGCAGCTTGCTGTGACAAATTTATTCAATCATCTCAAATGCACTTTTTAAACAAACAACATGTTTAACAAAATTGCATTGGCTGATGAATCAGAAGGTTTTGATTGTCTAGTTCTTTAATTTAATTTTGGGGATGATAAATCGCAAATTAGGAATAAGGCTTAAAATAAAACTTGGAACCCTGTATACAGGTAAATATTATTTAAGATTCACAAATGTGAATTATTTGAAATAAATACATTTCTGTAAAATGCGAATACAAAATTCTCAATATATTTTATTATTTTCATTTAAAAATATTTTCTTCAAAAGGTATTTTATATAAATATTATTTGAAACATTTTAAAATACATATTTTTTATTTGTAAAGCCTGTTCGAACTTGCGAAAAATGTAGAGAAACATTGATTATTTCACACGAAAATTTTGACATGTATCAATATTGTCTATCTTGCGAGTCTACAAAATTTGACGTATTTAATTTTTCAAAGTATGCGACATTGTTTTGCGATGCTGAAAATTTTTTACAAAATGGAATATAGTACTAGGCTTAAAGCAAAAAGTGTACCGATTGGCTGTCTGGATTTTTTTTCCATTTCTATGCAAACTTGTTCAATTTTATTAATTAATGTTATTTTCTATTTTTGTATTTCAAAATACTTTTGCTAAAAAAAAAATTGTATTTTTATTTTAAAATAGAAAAATAAAAAGGTATTGGTATTTTAAATTTAATTATATGAAATACATATTTTCTACAATTCTGGTAATATTGAATGAATAATAAACAAATATCAAAATAAGCCTCGAAGATGATCAGCGAAGTTGATCGAAATATTGGGAAAAAATAATATAAAAGCATTAAAATTTATATTTATTTATTTAATTGTCTATGGATTTTTCCTTACAGACATTTTACAAGTTTAAATTCACACTTTAATAAAATAGACTATGAACTAACATTTGATAAGATTACATTTATTTTACTGCATATCAATCTAGAAAATTAATTATTAATCTACTTATTGACTTTGTTTCCAATGAAAAATCTACAAATCTTTTTAATTGATTGAAGGTGTTACACATTCTTCTAAGAGGGTCAGCATCGCCATAATTCGCTCTGAAAATTTTGACAGATAACGGGATGAAATTTCGAGATGAAAGTTGAGGAATATTAAATGAAATCTCATTAATTAAAAAACCAGCGCAGATATCACCATTAATAATGTTTAAAATAAACGTCACATTCAGCATTGTCCTACGACTTGTTAAAGTAGGGAGTTTTATCAGAGCCAATCGAGCTGAGTATTCAGTCATTGTCAATTTAATCATTAGACCTCAAGCCGAAAAAATTATTTTTAATAATGAATATTAAAAATTTGATTGTAAACCTTTTTACAAAAAAGTTTTTTTAATAAATATTTTTAAAAAGCATTCTTCTTTTAATTTTTAAAAACCCCGAATACCGAAAAACCTCAAGATCCCGAAAAATTCTGGGGGCCTACTCTCTATAGCGATGCGAAAGAAAATTGTCGCGAATCAGGCGATTGGTTCTCTTTAATGCGTTTGCGCTTTGTCTTTCGCATCTTTTTAGTTTTTTCTTTTCGCAAATCATCACTATTTATTTTATTTAAATTTTCTAATTTCAAATATTTTTACATATCTTGCCATTACATTGATGTCAATCTGCGCCATCTTTAATTTGTATTGCCAGTATTGCTTAATTTTAAAAAAATTTTGCGAATGTGATAGAGAGTACCAAGATGGCATTTAGCTTTCGCATCGCAATAGAGAGTAGCCCCCCCTGGTATCTCGAAAAATGTTTTAAAATCCCGAATGCCGGGATTTACGAAAACCAGTAACGTTTGGCATCCCTAGTGAAAAGTGACTTTTTGTGTTGTAGAAAGTCGGGTTTTGTGTGAAGTGACTTTTTGTGTAGAAAGTGACATATTGTGTAAAATTGCAGTTTTTGTGTGAAAAGTGACTTTTTGTTTAATAGCCTATTTCCAATGTGCGAACAATTTCTTTCGTTCGCATAACTACATTGAAAACAAAAACAAAGTCTAAAAATTTGTGTTTTTGTTTTCAATGTAGTTATACGAAAGAAAGAATTCTTTCGCACATCGGAAATAGGCTATAAAAGTCAGTTTTTGTGTAAATTGAATTTTTGTGGAAAAATTCAAAGGAAAATTTTTAAAAGTGACCTTTAGTGTAAAAAGTCTATTTTTATGTGAAAAATGCCTTTTTGTGCAAAAATCGAAATTTTATATGAAAAATAAAAAAGTCAGATTTGTCTGAACAGTGGCTTTTCAAGAAAAAATCTCAGGATTTGTTGTGTGATATTTAACATTTTTGTAAAACGGTCAGCTATTGTGTGAATAGTTTGTTTTAATTAAAGTCTTTGCAGAATGACTTTAAACTTTTTGTTTAAAAAATCTTGTTAATAATTTATTAAAGGAAAAGTGTCAGAGAGATTAATTTTTTCTCTCTTTTTCTTTTTATTCCAATTATTTACTTTTTGGTTAAATTTTTATTTATAGATAATTTGCTCTCCAAATATTATAACAGTTGTAAAACATTAATCTTTATTAACTTTTCTCATGTTTGCTTTTTGCCATTCTAAACATTCCATTTGCCAACTTTAAGGGCTCCTTTAGTTTCTAAACTTTGGCCATATCGATAATGATGTATTATTGAGAAAACAGGCCACCCACGAGGACAATAAACACAGAGTTTAAAAAACACTTTGTTTTTAGAACTGAATGTTCAAAAAGAGAAGGAAAAACAACAAACTTAGAATGAACCTTTTAGTTCTTCCACAAAATTTGTGTTTAAATTTCAGAGCAACTTTTTTTGTTTTCTCAATAATAGATGATGATGGTGTTGCATAGAGGTTCATTTGAGGGCCTGTATATAAACGTTCGTCCATCCGTTCTTCAATCCTTCTAACTACTGGAATGAATGTTATGTCTGTCTGTCTGTCTGTATGTTCGTATATCTGAATGTTTGCTTGTCTTTCGGTTAAATTATCCCTCTTAAATAGAATCTAAGTGTCAGTGCGGTTAGACCACCCAAATTGTTCAAACAATTGGTATTAATGTCCATCCATGTTCCTTCTGCATGTATGTATGTATAAATGAATGTTTGATTGTGTCTAAGTGAAATTGTATGTATTCGAATTTGTATTCGCAAAAACTATTCGTATTTTACTAAAACTACTTCTACGAGTACTGCTACTACAACTATTCTACAAGTTGTTAGGGTTGTCATTATTAAATATATTGTTGTAGTTGTTGATAGTGGGATTCTCTTACTACTGTTGCAACTACATTCAACTGCCACAGTCGTTTTTACAACAGACTCGAATTTAAATTAATGACTTTAGGCTGTCAAAAGTTAAAGCATTTAAATTCAAATAAATTAAGTGCAGAATATGAAAATTGGTTGAGACTTTTTATATAGAAATACGAGCACGAGTACGAAATTAAAAAAAAAAAAAGCTAGGAGATGAAAATCAACTGAAAAACTACTAAGTGCAACTTTTATTTTAACTATGATAAATTAGAAAATACACAAAAAGAGATTTAGAAATGAAATTTAAATTAAGTTTTATTTAATTTTTCTTTCAATTTTCATTTTAATAAGTTTAAAAACCAGACAAGTTAAATGATTTTCTAAATCTTTAATTGAAATATTCTCAGTTGGTGGTATGTAAACGAAATGATTAGGAAAAAATCTTTAAGAACAATAAAATAAATCTCAGAAAGTTTAAAAAGTTAGGGGAGAGGTGAAAAGAAGTTTTCAAAAATACATTAAATATAACAAAAACTTTAAAAGGTCACTGATTGAAAAAAAGCTTCCATAAAGTAAATACAGCAAAGTTTAAATTACAGTTTCGTTAAAAAAAATTCTCCAATTACCAATGGCTTCTAACAGCAGCTTGTAGCTGAAAGTAGCATTTTTTCTCACTAAAAACTAGGGATGTAACTAATACCGATACCGATATATCGGCGATACTTCACGTTTGCCGATGTATCGGTATCGGCGATATTATACTGTCGATACGCCGATTATTTTTTTTATAGTTTTTTTGAACAAGCAATTTAATTTTCAATGCTTATTTTTTGCATAACAAATAGAAGCAAAAAATTAAACAATATAATAAATTGTTTCTTTTAATTCTTAAGCTAGAGGTCGGTCCACACCACGCGTTTTTCGTTTTTTCGAGAAGCACGCTCATGCTTTCGATACGTATATGTATTTTACGCAGTGATGCCAGTAGAAATTTCAAAAAAAATCCCTACGTGTGTAAAAAAAAAATTCCCGTTTTTTCCTACAACCAAAAAAATTATCCCTACACTACTCCCTACGTTACACATTTATTGTTTTTAGCTTCAGGCAAACAAATACATACTCTGTTAACATTTTGTAAATATTATAATTTAAGCATTTATTAACATTTATATTAAAAGTATTTATTAACAACAAAAATAAACCAAAATAAATATGATATACTCACACATATAAAAACTCAATTTAAAAGAACACTGTGTGACAAATTAAAATTTTTTCTTTTTGACAGAAACGCTTGTATATATCCTTCAATCTAGAATCAAAACTAAGTCAAACTGCGTGTTTGATTTTTATTTTCTTTCTTTTGCCTTTTTTTAAAGGAATTAAACTTTTTCAAGAATACTCATTTTAAATAATTTTTTAGCAAACTCTATATCAGCTAAATGGGAAGGCTCTGTAGAATAAAAAAAAATATTTACTTCAATAATACATACATATATGTTTACCCTTCCACATCCTTAAAAGTTTTCATTAAAGTTTTATTAAAATTCCAAATTGTATCTCTTATTTTAGAAGGTGTGATGATTTTTTTCATGGCTTCGTAGAAATTTCATTAATTTAATATTCAATTTTAATATTCGCATATATTTTAGAGAATGTGGGTGCGAATGAAAATAACAAAATGTAGCGAGTAGTTCGAAAATGCGAATGCGACTATTCGGCGCCCCAAAATATTGAAGATTGCCAGGCTGTTAGGGCTCATAGTATAGGATTTCTCTTGAAAAATACTACATATGTACTAAAAAGCTATTGTATATGAAAAATGTAAATTTTTAAATGAAAATAATACGAATATTTACGTATTTTTATACAATATATTGAAAATTAAATAATATTTTGAAAATTCCCTACATTTGCCTTAAAATAAAATATCTGTCCTTTTTCCCCTCCGCTTTACATTTTCCAAAAAAATCTCTACAAAGAGGAAAATTCCCTACTATTGGCATCACTGATTTTACATGCTTGCTGTGTAACTTGTCAATACAATTTTACACTACGACTTTTTGGACTGATCCATAAGCGCATTGAAGACTTAGTGTGGACCTGCAGCATCAGCCGTTTTGCTTTGAATCATAAGTTTAAAACGGTCTCCCATTGATAAATCTTGTATACATTTTTACGTTTTAAGCATTTTCTGAGCATTTTTTAATGATTTTTGTGAAAATAAAAATCATTTCGCTACAAATTCTGGGTTACCTTAAAGAGCCCAAAAAATTCACAAACAAAGCGACTGTTATATTTTCTGACGCTATTTCTATAGTTAACAGTCTTTGAACATTATTAGGAAATACGATAAATGAATAGACTGAGAATAGTTCTGAGTCCCAAACATTGGCGACTTATGTAGCATTGGCTCTAAATGAAAGATTTGAGTGTTTAGACAATAATGAAATCTATCGTTTATCTACAATTCTCTATCTTCGATACAAAGCCAGAAAATTTCAAAGACAATAGATCAAAGATTCCGAAAGTGTTGGAGACACGGTCACCCCTACACCTCTGATAAGTCTACAAGAACTGACCTTTGGAATGTTTGTGAAAATCTTAAAAGAAACTTTGGAGAAGAATAATCGTATGTCCATCCAACGCTGTGGTTCAGCTAAATAAGAAATCTAGATATACGTTAGACTTCTATTTTTTCTAGGCGCAGAACCGTTTGTTTGCTGGCGCTACTAAATATTATACTCAAAATTTAAGACCATGGCGCAGAAATACTTAAGTTGTCAAATGAGTTCAGTCACATCTGAAAGATGATTTTTTACTGCAGGTCTAATTCAAACTGAGCTGCGAAATTATCTCCGCAAAAGTTGAAAATACTTTGTTTTTTAAATAAAAATCGTATTAGTATTAATTTTGAATATTAATAATATCTTGCACTTTTTTTTTTGTTTAAAAAATAAATTAATTTAAATTTAATAAATTTAACAACGAAACGATGTTTTTAAAATCTTATTAAAATCAATTGAGAAGCTGTTAATGTCAAAATACGACCCAATTTTAAATGTAAATAGATGTATTCCTAACCATCAATTCGTCTTTAGAAGAGAAAATAGCACAATTGAACAAACCCATCGTATAGTAAACGCCATAAGAAAAGTCTTTGAAGAAAAAAAATATTGTTCCGCCCTCTTCATCGATGTTTCTCAAGCTTTTGATAAAGTCTGGCATGAAGGATTATTACATAACTTGAAGCTAAACTTACCAGTAAACACACACAAGCTGTTAGAAAGCTACTTAGTCGGTCGAAAGTTTATTATTAAAGAAGGGGCTTTTTAAGTTCTCCTCAGCCACTTGACGCTATGGTCCCTCAGGGAAGCATCATAGGCCCACTGTTATACTTAATATATACCTCAGATATGCCAACATATAACCACAACTTAACTTCAACATTTGCTGACGATACAGCTTTTTTAAGCGTACACGAAAACTGTCAAATGGCATCTTGTAGAATCATATATGTATTTGAACTGGAAAAGTGGTTAAAACAATATAACATTCACCTTGCATCGTGTGCCCCTATTAAAATCAATAATCAATTAGTGTCCCAACAATCGCATGTAAAATATCTTGGTATTCATCTAGATCGTCGTTTAACATGGAAATGCCATATAGAAGCAAAACTAAAACAAATGAAACTAAAAGCAATTCAAATTAATTGGCTTATTGGAAGAAATTCTGTTCTTAGCCTCGATTGAAAACTTCTACTTTACAACTCTATCTTAAAGCCAATCTGGTGCTACGGTATTCAGATATGGGGCACTGCCTCGGCCTCAAATATCAAAAAAATTCAAAGGCGCCAAAATAAACTTCTTCGAATAATCACAGTCGCTCCCTGGTATGTTAAAAACTCTAATATTCACAAGGATCTCAATGTTCCATTAGTAAAAACTATGATAACGAAATATGCAGTAAAATAATAAAAAAGGCTTGAATCGCACCCAAATCAACTATCTCGAAATATTTTAAATGACAGCGGCCACTCTAGATTAAGGAGAAGAGATACTGCAGGACTCATCCGACGGGAAGACCGCGAAAAATTTTGCGTCTAGCATTGGCAGGACAAAAATAAAGTATTAGTATAAGATTTGATTAATTATTGTTAGTTCATATTCAATATATGAAGATTCAATATATAAATAATTATAATGAAAAAAAAAATATTAAAATCAATTTTATATATGAATAATCTGTTATACTGTTTTTCGATTAATAAATTAATTTTACCAAGAATTTAAATTCATTTCGTTGTTTTTAAAATCTTATTTAAATCAATTTTAAATATTAACTGTAATTTTGTATAATAAAGAAATTACTCTACTTCAGGTTTGTTAATTTTACCTTGAAAAGAAATTTAATGTTCATATCGGTATGGTATCGGCGATATTTCTTTTTGAGTATCGGTATCGTATCGGCAAAAAGGCGTATCGTTACTTCCCTACTAAAAACTGCCATCATTCATTTCAGCACTTTCACTAATAAGCCGCACCGCATCATTCTTTCAATGTGTTTTAATGACAAGATAAAAAGTCGACAACAAATGTTAAATAGAAAATATATTTCTTCAATTATTTTCTTTATAACGTAATTCCCGTTTCTAAGTTCTTATGACGAAAGACATTATCTAATAAGTCAACTTGTCACATACAATTGAATGTTTTTACTGCGGTCGTTTAGTCTTAAATATACAATTGATGTCAGAAGCTTCTATTTGTTTGTTGGTTTTTTTTTTCTTCTTAAAATTTTCATGTCGCAGCATCTTTATTTTTCAACGAATTGTAATCTTAAGTTGTGTTCTAACAAGTTGAAAGATGTACTTCAATTCAATTTTTATAATAAACTGGAATTATTTCAATTGGTTTTCAAAGATAACTCAATGGCAGTGTGGTCTTTATATTGCAGGAATAAAATAGTATTGTAACAAAAAGTAGCAAATGTAAAAATATTGTTCGGCATTGAATTTCTAATACCCTTCTCTAAGTGTTAAATAAAATCTTTTAAAGAGAATTTGTTTAAGAACAAGTACATTTTTCACAAAATCAATAGAAAAGAAAAATATTTAAAAATGGTTTAATTTACAGTTGTGTTTAAGAAAAAAAAACAAATATTTTTAATAAATATCTATAATATAAAGAAAAAGTTAGGTCTTTACGAAGATTTTCTTTACTTAGTGCGGGTTCACACACATCTGAACTTGCTAAGTTTTGAGTTTTTAGGAGACTTGACTATACACGTAAATTTTTTTATTTTCTTTTGTTTAGGTATTCGCAATATGCTAAATGAGCTTAAATATAAGTTAAATAACAAGAAAATTGACAACACAAACTGATTGCGTATAAACGCGCATGCAGGCTCAAAAGATAATTTAAAAAAGCCTGTTTATATAATACTGACTTGTCTGAACTAGCACTTAACAAAGTTTTCAAATAAAATCTTTTTTTATTAGAAGGTCTTTTTGTCATTCATAACAAAAGATTTTAAATCTTTTTTCTGATGTAATATAATGGGTCCAATACGGATGGCAACTCAACTGAAGAAAATATACCCACTACCGGCAGAGAACCACCAGAGGAAACTAGTTTGGCTCCCGAGCTTTTAAAGATGTAGCTGGCAGTAAATTCTAAAGGACATGTCTTTTGGACAAACTTAGCTGAAGTTTGGGAGCAAGAGACTGAGTTCCAAAATACTAACGAGAGGTAAAAACAATCGGCAGAGGCTTTGATATATCTCTTAAATAGCGTCTAGAAAAATTCTAAATATGGTGCAAAAAATTAAAATTTAAACTTTGTTACAAAAACATATAAAACTTTAGAATAAAATTAAATTAAATTAAAAGACATTTTATTTCTACTAAAAATTATTTATTATATACAGAATATAAAATTTTTAACAACGAAAAATTAAAATTAAATATTTGAATTTGGTTTGTTAGAAAAATTATACATTTCAATTTTTAAATATTAAAGAGCTGGGGTCAAATTACTGCATTTTATATCGATCGAAATTATTATACAATCTAAATGGAAATTTTGATCGGTATCGAATGCCGTAATTTGCTTCCAGTTTTCCTAAATAGAAAAGTCCAAAATATGAGAATATTATAATAAAAAAAAAAATAGCAAAATTTCTCTACGAAAAATCTTAAATAACAACGCTGGAGTCTACCGTAGTTGGAATCATCATTTTTTTCAGTTTCCGCTTATACATAGTTTTGAAGTGTTTTTCCAAAAGGATATTTGTTTGTCGTAGATGTTCAGGGATTGCATAGAAATTCTTTGAGTTGTTCCCAATTCAATTACAAACTACATGTGAAGTATCTTTAACAAATATCTAAATGAAAAAGAAAACCATCGAAAACATGAAGAATAAAAAAACGAACTAACTATAAAAACGTTTCCACACAAGACTTGCATAAATGGTAACAAGTGTCAATATTTGTTTTGTTACAGAAAAAACTTAACGCAAGCTGGGTGTATGGTTACCAAGCCACAAACGTAGAAACTAACCAAAAAACGGTGTCAGTTTTAGATCTGAATTTCTGCAGGTCCCTTATGACATTGCAATGGAGGAACTTCTGTGCAGTTTTCACAGCACAAGTGATTGAACTCAGTTTTTAGAGTTCTTTTCATGTAAATTTTACTACACGTTCAATCACTTGTATTGTGAATCACTAATTTGACGATTTTGATACACTGTGTTTAAGTTGAGACCTAATGATGCGACTCTGATTTTTTCAGTTAAAGCAAAAAGAAAAAAATTCAATAATCAAGTGCATTGTAACACTTTATTTAACTGACACACGGTGCCACTTAAAATTGCAAATAATACCCTTAAAAGCTTAGAAAACCCTACACCATTTTCAAGTGCAAATGGGAGTACAGTATTTACTAGGGTATTCATTCGGTTAACAGTTAATCGGTTAAACGATTAATTACTACCCGATTAACTGAACGGTTAATTTAAAATATCCTTCTTTCGATTAATCGTTAATAATTTCAGTCGATTAACCGATTAAACGATGTAACATAATTTTTAACTTTTTGTAGTAGTTTAACATATATTTTTGTGTTTTTATTAATTATTTGTTTCGTCTTACATATATACAAAAGGTATGTGTTTAAAAAAATGTTTTCATACAAACAAAGAAGGTGCTCAGTATTCTTCGTTTTAAATAAGTGTTTGCTGTCAAGGGCTTTTTTCACGTCGGTGCCCTAGCTGGTAGTGAGCTAGTCTTTCAGTACCGGGGTTGCGGGTTCGATTCCCGCCAGAGACTCTGGTCTCCTGCAGACAAGCAAAAAGCTTTACGGGATTTAGTGTAGGAATAATAAAAAAAAACTTTTTTAGTTATTTGTTTCTTCTCATATCAAAAATTAAAAAAAAAATTAATACAGGGCTATAATGGCATAATGAGAGATTTTATATGTTTAGAGAAATCCTGGAAAAGGACCGATAACTTAAATTTTCTGTATTATGGGTTGCTTTCGATTTCTCTAACATCTACGATAAGTGAAAGAATTTTTTTCCAAGTCAATTTTAATCAAAACTAAGAAAGAATCGCTTAAATCCTAAACATTTAAGCCAAATTATTGTTCTAAAGGATTATTTTATACTTTCTTATTTATTTATTGTTAAAGTATTATCTTAAATTTGCAATAATTTTAGTATGGATATATGTTTAAGAGTTTGGCCAGTTTCGACTTATCAACTTAAATATATGTAATAAATGAGAACAGATTTTAAAAAAATAAGATAAAACATTTATGAAAAGTTTTCAAAAACCTATAAGAATGTAAGATTATTTTATAAGATATCCTTAAACTATTAAAATAACTAGTAAAATTATCTTACATTTTTTTTTAATTAATACATAATATTTATGTATTAATTAAAAAAAGCTGTGAGATAATTTAATTCATATATATGTATTAATTAAAAAAATATTTATTACATATTTATGAAGTAGTTTTTAGTGCATTTCTCGAATTTATACATTACAAATGAATAAAATTTTAATAAATTGCTTTAAAAATACTCTTCTAAGCATTATTTCAAACTTGAGTCAAACAAAACTTATTCCCACCAAACTATATTATCTAATTTTGAATTAAGCCTCGAGTGTATACAGCCACTTTTGATGCAAGTAAAATGTTAATTTTTTTAATTATGCTGACGATTCAAGCAAGTTTTTCTTAAAGCACTACAGGTGCAAATAAGCGAGTTTTTATAGATGCGGTACTCGTTAGAAAGAAGAAAATATATAATGCAGAGAATGGTGTAGAGCTATAAAACAGTCGATAGTACTATCGGCAGTTTTTATTTTAGCAGACTATCGACAGGTTTCTTTCGATATCGATACTAGGCTGTTCAATTAATCGGCTTTTTTTCTGTTCGATTAAACGATTAATCGATATTTGGCATTTTTGACTTATTCGATAAAACAAATAATATTTTGAAATTAATCGATAATCGAATAATTAAAAATCCAGAAATTTTATATATTAAGAGATTTTTTTTTTGATAATTTTAGAAAAAATTGGTACTACAGTAAATAAACATTATTATTAACAAGTGTTTTAATATTTTATTAACAAAAAACAAAATAAACGTAACAATTTATACTATGTAATTGATAAAACCATTACAACGATAAAAAATAAAACATGTATTGTGATCATATAATTTAATATGTACAAATAATTAAACATATCTTTTAAAATTTTCTTTTAAAAATAATATGTTTTCACAACACAAGTGATTGGAAGTGTAGTAAAATTTATATGGAAAACACTCAAAAACATCAGTGTCTTCAATATAAATTTTTCTACATGTTATATCGCTGGTGTTGTGAAAACTGTACATAAATGTTTTGCTTTTCTTGGAAGCCACACGATCAAGTTTTTCCTTTCCTTTAAATTGGCCATACTCACTCATATTTTTACTAACGCACTTACACTTTCTGAATTGACCACGAGATTGCTCTCAGTTTAGCCTTCCATTTGTTTGTCAATTTTACGTTCAATTTAACAAAAAATATATTTCTTAAAATATAAATGTGCCCTAAAAAATTTTTGTTCTTTTTTACAAAATACTTTGAGCCATACAACTATTTTGAGTTGTTTCTTCGTCGGAGCATTTTAAAAATGAAACTGATTATCAAATTGAGTGCAGCCTGTAACACAGCAGTCAATTCAAACAAGTTTTGAGAAGCAGTTTTTGTGAACAACTTGAAAGTGATTTATTGAACGTGTGGCTCCAGGTTTAAAAATATTTTTTTACATTTGTTTCAATAATAAGTAAAAATTAACGGATTACTGCATTATTTAAGAAATCAGTAAAAATTTACTGGTTACTGAAAAATTTTAAAGGAAATTTACAAGTTCACATGTGGATCACATTACTGTAGGCTTGTGATTTAAAATCGCCAAATTTAAGGCGATTACGAACTCCAGCACACCTTCTTTGCGATTTCAAATCGTAATCACAACTTTCTTGCTAATTGCGATTTCTAGCACATAGGCGTATGTTTAATCTTAATATTTTTTATATGGCAATCCTTTTACTTGTGCTTGTTGTGCAGGAAATAAATAAATAAATAAAAATAAAAAAAAAAAAATAAAAAAAAAAAACTTAAAAATATTATACAATTAACAGAAAAACCATATTGTTATTCGATTAATCGGCATAAATTCTTCGACTAATCCTTTAATCGAAATCAGCAATTTTAAATTATTTGAACATTTATACGTCTTAAATTGTTAATCGAACAAGAATTAATCGACTGAACACCCCAATCGATACTATCAGCTAATTTGATAATTTCTTGGCCAAACATGGCGATTTTTTTAGCTTGTTTGCTATTAATATCTTAACAAAATTCTTAAGAAAATTGATTTTATTGATTTAAGGTGAATAATTTGACCCTAAAGTCAGCAAACCGTCTTTACTTCTATATAACCGTCATCTGGAGACAATGCAATTTAAAGTGAATATGCTGGTATTTTCTTCTTCAGAAACATGTCTTGGGAACAAAGTTTTAAAATTATATAAATTTTTACCGCCTAAATCATTTACAGTTCTATAACAGTGCCGACGGACCAGACTTACAGGTTTTTACACTGATTAACAAATTTGCGAAGATGTTAACATCTTCCCATGATCAATACATGGGGCTAAAAATAAACATCTTTCAACATTTTTTTACAATATGTTCCGATCTCATTTTATTCCATTCTTCATTTTTTTGATTACTTACTGGCATCACTAGAAAAGTGGTAATAAGTTCTATTATTATTATGGCGTTACTGGCAAAAAGACGTTTGTGCTAGTTTTGAAAGCAGAGTTACCATTTGACAGGTTTTCCCTTCTGTTGCAATCTTTGTTTGTTTAGTTTAATATTTTTTTACATTTTTAAACAAATTTAATTTAAAACAAATTTTTGTGTTTTCGTTTTACATTTTGGCACTTCTGCAGCCCAAAGTTTTAATTTTTTTTAATGGTGATATTTTTGTTTGACGGTAGATGTGAACAATGTAATACCCTTTGTACATTTGTATACATTTTGGATGAACACATGGAAGATGTTGAAAATGTAAAACATGCATTTACACTTGAAACATCTACTATCAATTAAAAGTTTCACAATTTTTTCAAAAAAAAAAAATTTTTTTTAAATATATGAAGTACTTTGGGAAAAAATAGGATATAAGAAAAACGAAATTGGTGCTATCATTGTGAACAAAGCTTTCCTTTTTACTTTTCGTTGGAACATTATTAATTTTTTATAAAAAAAATCTAATGCTATTAACGCAATTGGATCGTATGACGTAAGAACGTAACGCCGTAAATTTTTAAAAACACGCTTCACTTACCCACACTTTCGCTGTAAATGTATTATGTACACGGTCAAAATGCTTGTCATTAAGGCGAATTCACCCATGTACGTGTGCTGGACGTAATATTCGCCATTTATTATATCTAAATTTTTTGATTTTTCATCCAGCATCGCCGGTGTCAATGTGTTTGTATCATTTTCTCTAATACTACAATAAAGCTTTGGGAGAAATGTTTGACCGTGTACAGACCCCTTTAGATAATTACAATTTTATTCAATTGCTGTTTATTTTTTACTCTGTGTACATTGTTTTCAAATATGTATACCGTTTGAAACATACAAAAACAAGGCGATTTCATTACAAGTAATCTCAGTACTACACCAAGTACAACTCGTGCAAAAACCTTACGCAATTTGTTTTTGTAAAATCTTTATATAATGCCACAAACACTAACACAACAAAATAGAAACCAAGATAATAAACAAAATTTTGACATACAGCTATTTTAAAATTGGAGCCAGGATATCCGACAATACCATGTTTCGCCTCAGCCCTCTTTCGTGGGCGGTAACATAAAATAATAATTTGCAAAAATAATGTATATACTAAAAGAAGTTGACACTGTCAAAAATTTGCATACTTAAGTGTTTTTTGAGAGTGGGACCTATGGTAGGTTTTGGACCGATCTTCATGAAATTTTGTGATATAATTTTTAGGCATATAGAATGAAGTTGTGAAAAATCTCATCTAAATATTTGCATTGCGCCACTATTTATACTTCTGTAATAAAATTATAAATTATTTAGGGTGGTTGTTCCATACTTTGATTTATAGCTCATCTCCTGCTGAATTTCAATCAAACTGCTTAGGAGAACTAGAAACACTTTGACACCAATATTGTTCTTTTCTTTTGAGCGTGATTTCAACAGACGGATATTGCTATATCGACTGAGAATTTCTCAATGATGTAGAATATATATATATATACTCGTATATATATATATATAAAGGGTGTTTTTTTTAAGCTAGATAGAACTTTAAATTGTAAAAAGTAACACAAAAAATTAAATTTTGATGAAATATTTTTTTTTATCGTTTCAGTATACTCTGACAAATCATCATGAATAGACTCACGCTTGAACAACGCTACGAAATTATCCAAATTTACTTTGAAAATCAGTCGTCGATTCGCGCAACTTATGTTCGCAAAATTGTGTTCAGCGATGAGGCGCATTTTTGGCTTAACGGGTTTGTTAATAAGCAAAATTGCCGCATATGGAGCGAGACCAATCCACAAGAGACCCTACAGACTCCATTACATCGAGAAAAAGGCACCGTTTGGTGCGGTTTTCACGCTGGTGGCATCATCGGACCTTATTTCTTCAAAAATGAGGCCAGAGCTCGCGTTACGGTCAATGGAGATCGTTACCGCACCATGATCAATGATTTTTTGTTTGAAAATATGGATGACATTGATCCGGAGGAGATGTGGTTTCAACAGGATGGCGCTACGTGCCATACGGCGAACGCAACCATCGACTTATTGAAATCAAAATTTGGCGATAAGTTGATTTCGAGAAATGGACCTGTCAATTGGCCTCCAAGGTCGTGCGATTTGACACCTCTCGATTATTTCCTGTGGGGCTACGTGAAGTCACTGGTTTATGCTGATAAACCAGCAACAATTGACGCCTTGGAGGCCAGCATTGTTCGTGTTATTCGTGACATACGGCCAGCAGTGCTCGAAAAAGTGGCCCAAAATTGGACGTCCAGAATGCGCTTCGTCAAGAACAGCCGCGGTGCCCATATGCCCGAAATCATTTTCAAATGTTAATGTCACGTATTGATCTTTCGAATAAAAAAAAATTTTTGATTACAATTTAATTTTTTGTGTTATTTTTTACAATTTCGAGTTCTATCGGGCTTAAAAAACACCCTTTAATATATATATATATATATATATATATATATACTTCATGTGGTCTTAGATGAATAATTAAAAAACTTTCACACGGAAAGACTAGCTTAGAGGGTAAAAAAAACTTGAGCTCTGCTTAAATTTGCAAAACAATGAAATAATGACCCCATTAAATTGTGAAAGCTATCGATGTAGGTAACATTGTTATATAACAAATTTTTTGTTTACATTTTCCACAAAGTTGAACACAGTACCACCAGGCTTATAGCGGAAAATTCCCAATTTCAATTATTGTTTTCAGCAATAAAAATGAAAAATTGTATGAATTTAAATTTTTTACTTTCTGAAATTAATGTGAAAATATACTGCCGTATTCATAAAAAACTAAAATGGATATGAAATCTGTTTTAAGAAAAATTTGTATGGAAATTTTGTTTTAAAATACGTTTGAAATCTATTTTATTTTTTATGAAAATGGTGTAAAGCAGACTCACTCATCTCTAGAAAGCAAATAAAATAACTCTTACAGCTCTGTGGTGCTGCTTCTTTTTTTTTTTTTTTTTGTAGTTTGTGCAACAGCCATCCAACCCACCAAACAGAAAGCAAGATGCTACTGATGACTATGATAATATTGATGGTATTGGGGATGGTGCCATATTCTAGTGTCAGTCAGTTCACTTGTGGTTTGACAGCCGTAAGACATTTCCAATTACACATGATGTGTCTGTCCGTCCATCTGTCTTTCTGTCTGTCCTAACAACTGACTACGTTTTTTTCTCATTGTCTAAAGTGCGTTTCTCTTAAAACCGCATCAGTGTGTACTGTTTTTACTTTACATTGGTATAATTTTGCTTCATTTTTTTGCTGTTGTACGTGTCCATATCTTGTATACTTTATTTTTGTTAGTTTCCATTGAGCACATTCAATATTGTGCTAAAGTATGCAATGTATTTTCAGTTAAAATTTGTCTTTATTTTCTGTGGCTGCATATTTTGTTTTTCGCTTATTTGTGGATTTTCTTTAATTTTTTTTATTTTTTACTGTTCATGTTTTATTTTACAATTGTATTGCATGTCACTTTAGTTTGTTTTGGTTTTATTACATTTTCTTTACATTTCATTTCAATTTTATTTCGAAAAACAAATACAGACGACGATTGCAGTGACAAAAACAACAACAGCAACAAAAAATATGCGTCAATTAAGAAAAATTGCAATTCCAATAACTAAAATTGATGATAGTTAAAGGAAATAACAACAACAATAACAAAATAAAACTTTGATACAACAAGAATTGCATTGAATACAACATTAAGTCTTAAAGACAGTCGTTCAACATAACCAACATACATCTTATCAAATAATAAAATAAAATATCAAAACAATATAAATTTTATTTTATCTTGTTAAAAATAATGCAAAGGAAATGGGAAGTAAATATGGGTTTTGTTGAAGAAAGGAAGGTAATAAATAAGTTTGGAGAAAGAATATATTCAATACGTTCAGCTATTTGTAGCATTTTAAACCTTTTCTCTAGATTTTATAATGTACGATTAAATAAAGATTCTACCGATATATGACAAATGCTAATATAATCTCTGCTTTTCATTTACATCTGCTGTATAGTAATAACATCTTCAAAATTGCACTTGCTGACACTCTAGTACTGCTTACAACGGTTACATTTTAAAACTTAAAAAATTTTCAGTAGAAGCAACACAATTGTTAATTTTATATTAAAGGCACATGAAAAAGAACTTTTAAATCAACCGTTTCAGTGCCAAAAAGGAAAAAAATATCACGATATTTTTACAGCGGATAGATATGAATATTAGTTAAAATTTTTTAAAAAAAGTGAAAATATTAAAATTTTGAGTTAATTTAGTGTATACGAAGCAAAACTTTCTAGTGTAAATTCAACGACATCCGGCTGGAAAACCTGATTTGACTGATCACTATGACGGTTTGTTTTATTGAAAATGTATTGGAAATGGAATCTTCATGTTTAAGAAAAACGCTTACTGCTCTTGTTTAGGTACCTGACAAAGTGGGCTTCCAATGAAATTAAACATCCAAACATCCATTATTTTCTTCTTATTGCTAAAAGTTTCTCTAAGTAATATAAATACAAATACATATGTATGCCTTAAATGATCAGCAGCTTCGCTGAAATTCACTTAAATCCATTTTCTTTTTATCTCTCTTTATTAGCCAATATTAAGCAATATTTAACCGGGCAATCTTAAAATGGATTGCATTAAAAATTTATTTATATTTATTTTTGTTATTTATATTTATATTTTGTTACTTTTGTTTCTATTTTGAACGGATTATGCATTAAATGTTCGATATAGCTATTCACCAATTTCCTTTTTTAATAATGTTGTACGATAAAAGAACATAAACGAAGTTTAATGTATTCATAAATTGGCACCAACAAGGAATATAACTCTAGACGGCAATCAAAAGAGACGAAGTGAGGACTGAGCTACGCGGCTACGAAGTACTAATGGTGTTTTCTTTTCTCCAAAATATCACCTTGTTAAAAGGTACATGTCGATGGTCTCAAGTAGAAAGGCCCTAATTCGCATTTTTTACAAAATTGAGTTTTCCAGTGATTCCAATAAATTTTCACAAATACACCTCGTCACAAAAATTAATTGCAATATTGTAAAGAATAACGGCTTTGCAAGCAGTTGTATAAGCAAGTTTACATTATGATACATACAGTTTCTATTATGTTTTTACCTTTTACTATAGATTTACAATTATTTGAGTAAGGGCCTTTCTACTTGAGACCAACGATGTATAAAATGTCTTGCCGACTCTGTAATAATGCAATTTTTTATTTGACGAGAACAAAACACAATATTGGACGACCCTATTTTTAACAGCTGACAAAAAGTTTTTTCTTTATAATATATAAAAAAAATATACATAAACCAAAATTTGTTAATAGATAGATATTAAATAAATGAACAAAATGAATGACGAAATTCCAATTTCTTTAGTTTGTTTTTTATAAAATATGTCAACAAGAAAATACCAGATAAATACCAGATTGCTGATTTATGAACACCAAGTTTTTCAGATTTCTTGATTTGACGTTTTTTTTCAAAAACAATTTTATAACAACGAATCCACTTAAATTTTATATCACTGGCAACCTATCATTAACAATGTAATGCTTTCATATGTTTTTACTATTAAATAATAGAAAAAATAACTATAACAATTTTAAATTTTTACTATCATAATTAGAGGCGATTTTTTCCCAACTTCGTCTGGTAACCCTATATATTAACAGAAGCCATCTTTTTACAGGGCATTATCAACACTGTCGATTTATAGGGGGAGTAAAGTGCAATGCTTTATGCCATTAGGAAGGGTGCATGTTTTAGAATAAAACAAACCACCCTTTTAGAGAGCGAAGCGTTTTTAAGAAACTGTTTTTTTAAATAAAATGTCAAATTTTTTGTAGAAAAGAAAACACCATAAGAGTTATCAGAGCGCATCAACAAAACTTAACATAAATTATTTAAAAAACGATCAATATTTTAGCAAATCTAACTTATGGGTAGATTACGGATCGCAACTAAACTGGACTTGTGTTGCCAGCAGTAACATTTGGCAGCGCCGCTAATGTTAAAATATAAAAAATTTATTTTCTTATCATCAGCGGCGTTGTCTGATTTCGCTGCTGCAACAAAACTAAAGTTCATTTGCCATTCTTAATCGACTTATTAATAACTTTTTAAAAAGTGTTGAGCGGTGTACTTTTTTCTCTAAAACAGTGAACAATTTATGTTAAACGCTTTCGGTAATTTTTATGAGAAAATCATTTTTTTAGAGAAAAATTTATTTTATGGCCTCCCTCATTCATAAGAATAAGCATTTCTTATTCTTTCTACAATACCAATATTTTATTAAGCTGCGAAAACACAAGTAGTGCATCGTAGTAAATGTAATTGAAAATTCGACGGAGCAAATGACAATAATGTCTTCTGATATTTAATACACTAAGATAAATACAATAATTATAGTTGACAATAGCTAATTGAATTTAGTTATAGTAAAAATAATAACTATTATTACTTCAGACTTAAAAAAATAGAGAAACAAGAAGATATTTTTTAGAAGTGAAATTTCAAGGAAATGAGACACTGTCAGAAAAAGTGTTTAACAAATTGTTTTTAAAAACTGTTGTTTTTGCTATAAACCTGTAAAAAACTGATTTATTCTGACAGCTTAAAAGCTTCTGCTGCTTGTTCATAATATGTTTTGTTTTGATTTTTCGTACCTTCGTGCTACAAAAATGGACGACTAATTTTGTAATCCGATTAAGAATGAGTCACAGGCAGTGTTGCCATATATATTTAAAAAAACAAAGCTGAAAACTTTTCTAAAGTTCTGCTTAATAGGGGTCAGACATTTAAATTTGCTTAATAGACTGCAGAGTTCACATAAATTACAAAGTATTTTTTATTGATTTATTTATTAAGAGTTACAAATTTATTTATTTATTAAAAATTCAAATTGATTACAAGCCTATAATAGTATAATAGTAACTTAGGCTGATTTCATAAACGCAATATTGCGAAGCATCATGTAAAACAAATGCGTTGACAAGGCATCACAAATAAAAACAAAGCACAAATTTCGCAACCGTTGTGCAGTGAATACGGTTATCATGCATCAATGAACTCAAGGCATCGTCTTAAGAAAAGTTGTGCAGTCTATGTAGCTATTCCTTTTAGTGTTGCATTGCAATACTGCGTTTATGAAAACAGCCTTACGCTTTTACCCAGTTGTAGTGAAATAGACCAGAGTGTTTAGCGGGACAAACTTATTTAATAATTTCTCCAATGAATAAAAAAATAATGAGTTAGAGTTTTTTCAGTGCAATGTTGAAATGGGTATTCCAATAGGGGCTTCATAGCTTTGTCAGTTGATAGCGGCCATATTGTTAAACCTACCTACATATCGCACTTGATCAACAAGAGGGTATTAACTCAAAATTTGTATTTTTTCACTTTTTGGAAAAAAATTACATTTTATATTCTCATTTACCCGCTGTAGCAGTATCTTGCTATTTTGTCTACCTTTTGGTAATGAAACGGTTGATTAAAATATTCTTTTTCATACGCCTTTAATGTAAAATTAAACATTGTTTTATTTCTACGGAAAATTTTTAAATTTTGAGTTAATACCCTTTTGTTGATTAAGTGCTATATGTATATCTGCCTGTCATTTATTCAGTCTGTTTTGCCAAATCACCAGGAATGGATAACGCATTCAAAAGCAATAACCAAATTTATTAAAAGATTAAACTGACCCAAATTTTGATCGATAAATCATCTTAAGCAATTGTTGAACATTTTTTGAGTAACAGGTTCGTCAACAAACAAATTTGGAGCGATACTAATTTGCATGAGATCCAAGAGCGTCCAATGCATCTAAAAAAGTACCTGTTTGGTGTGGATTATAAGCTGACAATATTATTACCGTCAAACGGCGAACACTATAGGTCTTTCGTTTCCAACTTATGTCGCCCTCAGTCGGATGATTAGAACACAAACGACATGTGTTTTCAAAAGGTGGCCGCAACGTGCCACCAGCTCATGCCACATTGGACATTCTGAACTAGCGATTTGAGCCCATAGTCATCTCAAGTGAAGCTGATATGAACGGGCTGCCGAGATAATGCGATTTGACCCTCAGAGACTTTTTCTTAACTCGCAAGTCTATGCGAATAAGTCTCAAGCCAAAGCAGCCTTCAAAGCCAATGTAACCTATTTTCTCGGTCAAATTCTATGTACTTAAGCCATAAAAAAATTTATTTAAAACAATCGGAACGTAACATTTTTAACAAAATATTATCTAAGCCTAAACTTTGATTTATGGTACAACGTAAAGGTTTTCTAATAAAATTAAAAACAAATGGTATTTTCTTACCAACTAAGCAATTGAACTGATTTTCCATATTATCGTATACAAAATCAATTGCAATTTTCTGTAAGGTTAGTATAAAACAAAATTAACAAACTGAGCTCGATCGATCAAAAGTTGGCGTGCCGCGCGAGGTTTAAAGTTTGTGAGAACGAAATTGGGGAAAATGTATATAAAAAGGCTCGTAGCTACACAGAAGTCGCCCCAGGGATATGAGCAACCCCCATTTTTTTTGGTCAGCAATATTTCTCGATAATAAACTTACCCTGTATCTCCCGTGCTTCAGGTGGTCCACATACAAAAAATAAATAAATTTCACGAAAATTTATCAATAAATAATTCAATAAAATTACACCAAGTACAACAAAAGTTTTTAATGTGAATCGGATTTTTTTCTTTAGTTACTGCAGTCATTAAGTGGATAGCATTTCGATTCATGCATTTATCCAAAGCAGAAACGATCCGTTCATCGATAAATGACTGTGTTCCTATTTTTACAACTTTCGAAGTCGAAGTTAGAGCGCCCACTTCCCCATTCCACCAGCGCCACCATAGTCTGACCGTACGGCAGATTAGGGCTCTTATCATGTAAAACGCAGCGCAACGCCAAGAATTACATTGAAAGCACAAACAATGTCATATATATTTTGTAACTTTGTTGTTGCTTTCTACAGAAATTCATGTACCGTTTTAAAATTTTCACCGCCACAAGCAAGGCAGCGTTTGCAATTTTAAAACGCAGTGTGAATTTCTGTAGGAAGCAACAACAAAATTACAAAATATTTATGACATTTGTTGCGTTCGAGTACTTTTACAGTAAAATGCAGTAAATGAGTAAACTGAAAAATTTGCTCTCACTAAAGCTGTTGTCCAGAAAAGTACGCGAACGCAAAATTTGTAAAAATTCGTAAAAAATTAGGGCAACAGCTGATGGCTTGAAAAATTTTTGCACTTTTGACTACTTAACTCGTTTTCTTATCGGAACTCGATTAAATACTTTTTTTACACAAAAATTTTTGGAAAATAGGTACAAGCAAATTATTTTATGAAATCTTTCATATTTGTTTATTTTTTTATTTTAATTGATTTTTCTACTTTGTATCCGGCTAAATTTTATCAATAGTACATGAATACTTTTTTTTACTATTGATTACTTTAAAAACAAGTGCTGTTCTAAGTACCCGAATACTTGACACTTTTACAACTCCAAAAAATTAACATAACAAAATAACATTTTAAAAGTTGATATTTAGCCATATAAATGCTTCACAAACAAGTTTAATTAATTAATATTTATTAATTTGTTTTTATTTTAGTTTTATTTAAACTTTTCTTTTTTTGAACAATTTTTCACAATTTGTATGCTTTTTGTTTGTTACTTTTGTTTGTTTACCTTTTGAAACATATGTATGTTTTTTTTTGTTTTACTAAATTTTACTGCAATTTTTTTAACCTAACCTCACACATAGTGCCACTTTTTTTTGGAAAAATTAAAATAAAAAAATACCGTCCACCTTAAACTTGCCACTATTGCGCAATATGAACGTATACACCAAACATCATTAAATTATCGCTTAAATTACGGTATATAGTGCTGCTTTATACTGTTCCTGTCTTAGCCGTCAAGTCTTGAGCTTTTAGTTGATAATGGAAAAGAGAATGTCATTTCTTTTTCTCTCTCTCCTAAAAACTGTGTAAACCAGCACGTTGTTCATAAATTACATTTTTGAGCATCACCTGAAAAAAACTTGGCATCTCTCTCATACGTTAAAAGTCTTTTATACAGTGATGCCGAATTTTGGCAATTATTAGCATCAGTTAATTTCTTTTGACATAAAAGAAATACTTTCATTTATATTTTTCGATGATTTTTCTGGAAATTTCTTAAAAAAAACTGTCACTTTTTGGTTTAGTATACAGAAAAAATAATAAAAATGGTTTTTAAATAAAAAAATTTGTGATATTTATTGAAAATTCATTAAATTGGCACCAGTAAATAAATATTTTTTCTACAGTAAAGTTGTTGATATCAGTTAAAGTTTAATTCACTTGATTAAATTTATAATTAAAAAATTATTTTTGATTAATGGTTTGATTGAAAAAAAATTTGCGAGAATTTTTCAATAAAACTTTTCATTTCTATTGTTGATAAAATTTTTATTACTATTTTATGTTCGCTTATGAAACCTTTTAAATTTAGGTCGTGTTCAAAAAAGCAAACTTTGCATGGCTGTTGGTGCACCAGAAAATCATCAGCATCACAGCTGCAACTGGTGATCACTCATCAGCAACAAAATATAGCATTACTGCACAGTTTTTACGCATTTGCGAACGTACCCATACGTTCAGCACATCGTGTACATGGACAGCCAGTCAGTCAGCCAGCCGGATGGATGAGTGATCCTCAGTCGATCGGTATACTAAAAGGTAGGTCGGGGACCAATATTTAAAGAGGTTGTACACATCAGCACAAACGCACTATTGTCGGGTTCTGATATTCATCTCTATAGAAAACTTTGTTGGCATTCATGTTGTATATTCTAAAAACTATAATCAAGTTCCATTGTAGTATACACGAGGACTATAGAACGCTTATCTAATTTAAATACCACTCAGCTGCGACTTTTGTCGAAATTCGTATGTTAGAAAAAACGAACTGATTTCGGGCAATCTTGGCTTTAAGTGTTAATTTACTATAAGTGATTATTAGTAATGCTAAGTGTATAAATACGCTCTTAAAACTTTTCTATATACAAACATATGTATATTTTAAAGTGATTTCCTTAATTTTAATCCAGCCTTTTTATTATTTAATAAACTCTAAAAACTTTCTACAATAATTATTATTAAGTTTCCGGTTTTCTTCAAAAAAAGTTTTAAACTTTTAAGAAATCTTGTTAACAAAAATCTAAATCTTTTAAAACGAAATACATATTACCCTCTGTACATTTATTTCTTATTTTGTTAGTTCACCATAAAAGTTTGAAACAAATAGGAATTTATTAAAAATAAACCCTTTTATATATTTCGTCTAACTCTCTTTTCAATTTAACAGCATTTGCTAACAATATCCAAAGGCAAATATTTTTAAAACACCTTAAGAAAACACTCGTCATAAAATGTTAAAAAAAAATAAAGCAACTTTCCTTAAGGACACATCTTAAACTTAGAACATAAAATATATGGATTTCAATAAAACAAACATAAAAATACGGCAACTATATTCAAAACATCTAAAAACTTTTAAATATATGGAAAAGGAATTCATTGTTTGATAACGATAATAAAAATAACAAGTCAGAAAGTATAGTCAGCCAATACTGATGATATGATACCCTACAACACAGTATTTACTAGGATATTAAATTAATCGGGCTTTTGCTTTAATCGGTTAATCGCTCGATTAATTAACCGAGGTTTTGGTTTAATCGATTTATTTATTGATCGGTTAAACGATTAATAAAGTTTTTTATATAATATTAGTATTGTGGTTATTTTATTGAACTGTTAATGGTTTTTAATCCAAATTTAGATATTTTTAATTAGGCTTAAGTTCATTGAATTTAATTTTCATTAAATTATTTTTGTGAAGACAGGAATTTTTTTTTTTCAACATGAAATTAATTAAAATTTTATCGATAATTTTTCATTCTTGACTGCGCTGAGATTCGAACCCAGGCTTTCACGGACAGGTTGCCCATACTAGTTTCGATTGTAAACACACAATCTCTTCAGTGGGGTTTGCCGTTTTACTTACTCGGCTATTGAAGCCGGATGACGTCAATAGTCAAACATCAATCCTTAAACCAAAAAAAATTCCTGTCTTCATAAAAATAATTTAAGTTTTTTATATAATTTAAGTTATTTAAATATATAAAACTAAAAATTTAAGGAATAGAACTATTACAAAAAGCTTTATAAAATACATAACTGAAATTTAGCTCATAGAATAAATTCGAAAAAATAAAAAATTTTGATTATTACTAAAATAATTATACTGATTACTTAAAATTGTAAAAATAGAAAATTGTGATTTTTTTTATTTTCAATAAATTATATTTTTAATTATAATTAAAAAAATTATCAAAAAACGTTGCCATTACAAACAATGTTAATTGATTAAATAAAATATAGCTCAGCCTTTGAGAATTCTCAACAACAATTCTAATGTTAAGCGAAAAAATCAATCAAGATTTTTTGTTATTTAATTGAGAACATTTATTAAATAAAAATAAATAGAATGACGGAAAAGAAAATTAAAATAGGTTTAAGGCTTTGAAAATTTTTAAAATTTGTTTGGTTTCCTTTTTTTATTTTAAGTTTGTTAATTGAAATATTAAATTTATTTTTCCATCTTTTATTTATCCATTTGTTGTCGAAAACAATTTTGTAATTTTATGTTATATTAAAAAATTCCTTAAGAAGATTTCCAATGGAAATCGAAATATTGAAATATAAAAAATATTTTAATTAATTAATTGAACAAAAAGTGTCCTTAAGATTAAAAAATATATAAATATTAAATAGAAAAAGTTCGAATAAATAAGAATATAATTATTAACGGCCTAAATTATAAAAAATAAATCATGTCAATAAAGGGTTTATGAAACGGATTTTGTATGAAAATACCGTTTCATAAACCCTTTATTGACATGCTTTATTTTTTTTATAACTTAGGCCGTTAATAATTATATTCTTTTTTATTCGAATTTTTTCTATTTAATATTAATATATTTTTTAGGCCGTAAAAATTTATTTAAAAAAATTAAAATTTTCATTAAATCAAAATTTTATTTTTTATTTTTTTTTTTAACTAAAAAAATAATAATTATCACATTAATTTAATTGAAATACTTTCAAAACTATTTTTTTAATTGATAAAAGAGCTACTGAATTTTTTTTTGGTGTATATGAGAAAATTACTTCCTAAAATGATTTTAGGGAGGTGGTTTATATGGAACTTACGGTCAATTCTTGACCTATCCTTCCAAAACTTTACCATGACATAACAAGTTGCAAATTCAATAATAAAAAAACCAATATTTAGAAGTTATGGCATTTAAAGCTATTTTCGGTAGTGATATTTGAAGGGAAGCTTGGTCTTATTTAAGTCGATTCTAATACAAATGTGCAAGGAGATAAAGGTGGCAATAAACTATTTTTGGACCAACTAACATAATTAAATGATTTATTTGCCTCTAATCCGGAGATATATTAGAATGGGAGCTATGTAAAATTATCACATCTTTAATTATTGGCATGTCAGTGGAAATGGCTAGGCCACACACTACGTAAACCATTAGCTGACCTAACAACGGCAGCCATTGAGACGAATACCCATAGTAGAAGAAGTGAAAGACCCACCCACAAGTAGGAATAGGTTTAATGCTGAAGTAGCAACGTCAAGGACGTCTTGTAATGAAAAAAGCTTAATGGAATACACTTCATATTTTCCTATTCTCTTAAAAAAATAGGTAAGAGTGCTATAATTGGCAATGTCGAATCATATATACCCTTCACCATGGTACGATAAGAACAAAAAGGACGTCTTGTAATGAAAAAACCTTAATGGAATACACTTTTTATTTTCCTATTCTGTTAAAAAAATAGGTAAGAGTGCTATAATCGGCAATGTCGAATCGTATATACCCTTCACCGTGGTGCGATAAGAACAAAAAGCTATTTAAATACTGTTCTATAACTAAATAAACCTATTTTGGTTACGCCCACTTTACCAATCTCGCACACATTTCATCGGATGTTGTGTATTGATATCCAAGATGCTTGTACTAAATTTGGAAAGTTTGGCTGTTCTCTAGATATAAAGAAAAACAGAAGGAAGTCGTAGATGTATTTACTTGCTATGTGTAAAAATCGTAAAATAGTCTAAAAATATAAAAAGACCACATATACAAGGTAAACGTTGTAACTTTAACCTTCGCCTTACCAAAGATTTTTATGTATATTATTTACTAATACCCACCGCGATTATAAGCGATAAGAACAAGTTATCGTAATACAATTTTTTTTAAAAGATGCTTTTGTCATATAATTTTTTTTTTTTTTTTTTGATTTTTTTTTAAAGAAAACAATTTGTTCAGTTAGTAAAGATTTTCTTTTAACTGAAGCAAATATAACAAAGTTATTAAAGAAATAAAACCAAAATGGTCAACTAGGTGGGTATTGGTAATACTAAGGTTAAGTGATGGGTATAAAGAAACAACAATCACATGGGATTTTATGAAAAAAAGTAGAGCTAGTCGTGGTTTTTTGCTCATATCTCAGCCATTTGTGGATAGATATGGCAGCAGATGTAATAGAAATATAAAACAACCAAGTTCCTATCATATTTGGGTTCTTCGGGAAACCCATTTCAACAGACAGACGGACATAGTTAAATCACCTTCATAACTCATAAGCACCCAGAATAAAATACTTTATATGTTCTAAGAACAATATTGTAAACTATTACAAACGGAATGACAAACTATATATTTATACCTTCGTTGAAGGGTATACATATATAGTTAAATAAATTTATTTGTGAAGCTAATAAAATGTTGGTCTTGAATCCAATATCTTTATGGGTTACACACACTAGCAAAAACGCATCATACCGATTGTGGGCGTGGGTATGAAAATTAAGTAGCAAAAAAAAAAGTTAAATCATGAGTTTATTGTTTCTGTTTAAAATAACTTAAGGAAAGACAAAAAAATCAAATCATAAATTTGTTGGGATACCTCGCGCTCAAACTTTAAATATATAAAACAAGATAAGAATTTTGAGAAAAGACTCATATTAAATGTGATAAATTTGGCAAGGATGCATGGACAATATGTCACACAAGATATCCTTTTTTTATTTATTTTTTTTTTTTTGTTTTCTTCTTTATTACACTTATGTCAGTTCATATTTTTTTATAACTTATGAATTTCATTTTTCCTTGTATGCTAAACGTTTGTTTATTCCTTGGTTTTATATCTTGAAATATGTTATTTTTCTATACATAAAATTGTTTACATTTTAGGGTATTCATTTAATCCGAGGTTTTGGTTTAAACGGTTAATAATCGGTTAATGTTGTAATTGATCGGTTAACCGATAAATAAAGTTTATTTTTATATAAATTAACTAATTTCAATACATAAAAATTCAAAAGTTATTTATTATTTGGAGTTTATTTTTATATAAATGCAATTACATAACAAACATAATAATTTTTGAGCTAACACGACCAAACAAAAAATAACACTGCGGAACAAAATTTAACTTTTTTTGTGCGGCCGGGAACTTTGTATAATTTTTTTACTAATTGGAGGTCGCTGATTCCAAATCTAACCTTCATTTTTCTCTATCAGCTCCAGTTTTAAAGATATACCGTTATGTCCAAAATTAAGGTACTTTCAGCACATATATTGAAATAACATGAAAATGGTGCATCATATTCCCTTAAGAAAAAAAACCGAAATTCGCTAACAATATTATCTTTAAGACGTACTAACATTGTTTTAAATTTGGCCAGTAATTTCAGAGATATTGTTGAAGTTTTTAAAAAAACAAATAAAAATTTAAGAAAAAAAAAATTTTTTTGTTCTTTAAAAATTCATAAAAAATAAATGTGCAACAAAAGTCACAGTTTGGGTCTAAAAGCATTTAGTTCAACATATTTCGAATGAAATGAGCTGTATTTCATTGCAATCGGTGCACAACTTTTGATTGTATTCACAATTTATTATCGTTAAGTGGAATACTTGAAGCGCAGAAGCAGGAGGAGAAGTACTGCTGGCAAAAAAGCAAAAGCTAAAAGGTGGTAATCGTGGCAACCAGAAGTTGTAAGAAGCTTTTAAGACCATAAACATTTGCATTAAAAGTACTATGTCTTAAGAAAATCTTAATAGTAATAACCACTGTTAGCACTATTTCACTTAAATGCTTAAACAAATATTTCTTCAACGCTTAAGGTAAACGAAAAATAGTAATTTAGTACGTATTAGGGTATTCATTTAATCGGGCTTTTGCTTTAATCGGTTAATCGCTCGATTAATTAAACGAGGTTTTGGTTTAATCGGTTAATAATCGGTTAATTTTGTAACTGATCATCTAACCGATTAATAAAGCTTGTTTTATAAATTAAGTAATTTCAATACATAAAAATGCATAAATTATTTATTATTTGGAGTTTATTTTTAAATAAATGCAATAACATAACAAACATAACAATTCTTGAATTAACACGAGCAAACAAAAAAAATAATTCATAAATATGTAATACATATTTTTTAATTAATACATAAATATTATGTAGTAATTAACAAATAAACTGTTTGATAATTTTATTAGTTATTTCAATAGTTTAAGGAGACCTAAAAATAATCTTTTAAAAAAATATTTAGGATTTAAGCGATTTTTTTCTTTAGTTTTGATAAATCTTGACTTGGAAAAAATTCTTTTACTTATGGTTGATGTTGGAGAAATCGAAAGCAATCCATAATACAGAATATCCAATTTCTCAGTCCTTTTCCTGGATTTCTCTAAACATATAAAATCTTCCATTATGTTATTAGAGTCCTGTTTTAATTTTTTTAAATTTTCAACTCTTGTAATTGTTTCAGTTAATTCTGTTAAACGATTGATATTAGAAAATATGAGAGAAAACAAATAACTTAACACATACACACATTTGTGGAGTTCCAGGGAAACGTCTCCTTTTTGTAACGCAGCGTCAGGAGTAATTAAAATCGTTTATCAAAAATTGTATATGTATAATTTAGTTTTTATATGTTGTGTAAAGCGCAACTAGCTCTACATTAAGTTACAAAAGGGACAACTCTTGAGCAATATGATCGTAAAATACAAGCGTATTTGCTTTCTGGCGTTACATTACAAAAAGTAGACTTTTCACTAGAAATTCCCATATGTACATAAAACGAGCAAATGTTTAAATTTGATAACTTGGAAAATTAATCTTTATAAGTCCAAAGGATATTAAAAAAGGACTGATACAAAAAGTCTTGCTCAATTCATAGACTTATGAAGTTTTGTAAAGCAAGTCAAAATCTACTTCTATTTTTTGTAACGTCGCGCCGGCGCATATTTTTGCTTATGTCTTCAAATCCTTAGGGTTTATTGTTGTAGGTTTTTTTCTGAATATAGTGCTGCTTTATTACTTTGAAATATAAAAAAAAACTTTTTACATATTTGACTTCTTCATTTAATTTTTTTACATTTTGTCGTTCAAGTATCACGTCGCGTCACAATATGTTTTTGCTGTCAACAGCAAACTGAAGATCCCTTCTTTTTTTGTATGAAAAAATATTTTCTAAAAGCATACCTTTTGCATTTGAGACGAAACAAATACATAATTAAAACACACAAAAAAGTATATTATAATACAACAAAAAATTAAAAATGTTGTTACGTCGGTTAATCGACTGAAATTAACCGGTTTAATCGTTAATCATAAATAGCCAATTTTAAATTAACCGCTCAGTTAATCGGGTAGTAATTTCCGAATGTATACCCTAATACATATGTATGTATGTACATATGCATATTAAGGATATTTTCATCCTTTATATATTTGAAAGTCGTTTAGTGTCACACACACTCATATATCTATCATACATTTGGGAGTATGTAGTGGTGTCTGTGTGTATCGAGCATAAAATGTTGGCTCTTGTGTGTGCATATGTGTGTGCGTGCTATTAACGCTTGTTTCCAACACATACAATTTTTAGTTTTACTTTACCCACTTCCTCTCCCGTGGTGGTGTTGTTGTATTAATTTTACCATTTTTCCAAGTTTTTTAGTGTATCAACGATTGGCAGGAGGAATTCAATTCGTATTGTTTTATTGACAATAACGAGAAAAAGCAACTAAAAGACATGTGGTGGAATTTCGTAAAATGAAAACTGTCAATCAGGAAGAGTTAAGAAAGTGAGGAAATGTCATTATGGAAAAAGTGCAAGCGAATCAGTAAAATATGAAGTAAAACAATTTGTTAAAAAAAAATTAATAGTTTGTTAAGGAATAACAAGGGGTAGTGCGATATGTGAATGGACCGTGTCTTTTATACCCGCCAATATCACATTTTGCTTAGATGTAATATAAATCGATTTTCACTTAACTTTCTGATACGAACATTAGTTTAAACGGTTTTATGGCTGTATCTTTCTGCTTAAACCGATTCAAAAATGTGTTTGGGTTATCAATTTCAATCCGTTACTATTTTTTTATAAAATTTGAGCCGAAACCTT
Source organism: Pollenia amentaria (assembly GCA_943735925.1). Classification (NCBI taxonomy): domain Eukaryota; kingdom Metazoa; phylum Arthropoda; class Insecta; order Diptera; family Polleniidae; genus Pollenia; species Pollenia amentaria. The sequence goes on along the minus strand of OX031007.1, from coordinate 218,673,133 downwards.
AAAATATTTCTTCTTGCTCTTTTATGAAATTTATTTTAATCATTTTTTAAAGAAGCAACAAAAAGTTATTACATCGCCTCTTAAGAATTAACCTAACCCCCATTTGCTCCAAGCAAGGGCAAGCTGGAAAAACTCAATTCACTTACAGTTTTTCACTAAAACAATAAAATGTTTCAATATTGTTGTTGTTCGTTAATCATAAATACGTATACTCGACTAAATAATTATAATTATTACTTAATAATTTCCTGCATGCAGTGTTCGAAAATAAATTGAACATTATTTAAAGTACGGCTCACAGACCCAGAAACGATATCTATTGTTTAGTGTTTGTGCATTAGAACAGAACCCTTACTACCGTTCGTAACTATTTTCAAGAAAGTAACGAACATTATATAGTGTTCAGTTTTTCGTTAGAAAACAGAACAATTGTAGTGGCACTGTAGATAAACATTTGTGTGATTCACAATGTGTGCTATCAATTTATATCGTCATAATGCCCTAAATAATATTTTACAATTATTTAAAAAAAATTTTTGTTGTGTTTCAAACAAAATAAAAATTTTAATGCTGTCTTCATTGATCCGACATAAATGTACAGAGGAAATCTAAATTTTAAGCGGTTGCCCACAGCAGTCGTACATATTTTTTGTAATTATTTTAAGGCATTTGACTTAACAACCTTGTGAGTTACCCTATTAGTGTTTCTTTTTCACTTTGATACAGTAATGAGCAAACAACATTTTTTAGCAAAGACCACAACACAAATAGCTTGTTTTTGTATTGTGTAAAATTTTTCCGCTGGTTTTTTGTTCTTTTTTCGTATATGTATTTTATTTTTGTAAAAAATTTGTTGTTTTCTTTACCAGCTAAAAGGGTACTAAGCACAACTGAAACGAACGAGCATTAAGGTGCTGAACCGAACACAACGAATAGTGTGGTAAAAAAAAACAGAACGCAATTAAATGTTCTCATCTTTTTCTTGAGTTGGATAAGTACGGTATTGTTTTTGTGCTCGAAGATCACAAGCAGGGATACGCTATTTTTTTAATTATTTACTACACAAACAATATTAGCGTTTTTGTTTCCCAACAATCTACCGAGCAGAACACTAAAGAACGACATTTAGGCACTAATCATGTAAAACGTAACGCAACGACAAAGAATTATATTGAAAACAAAAACAAAGAAGAAAGTGATTTTCATTGTTCGTAATAGAGAGTTGCCGTTTCGAAAAGGAATTTTTGTTTTCGATAGTGAATAAAAATTTTCCGTTCAATCGAAACAAATTGTACGAAAATCGTAATACACAGTACAAATTGTTCGAACTCGTAAATTATTTCTTTCGAATCGAAATACGCGGTAACCCCCCAGAATGAGTTGTATAAATGGCCTATGGTATATAATAGTCAGGTCTTCACGAAGTTTTGTTTCTAGTCTTATCCAACTGTAATTGGCGTAAAAGGCGTATAAAATTGTTTTCCGAGAATGGATTTTATATGGGGCTTTTTATCAATTATGACTAAATCTTTGCAAAATTTAGTGACGTGATTTCGAGTCTTATGAAACGGGATTCTACAACATTTTACAACATGAACATTTTGTCACGGTTTAAGCCATACTATGGTGATTTTCTGGAGTGAAATGGGTTCTAAAAAATTAACAGATCTTCATTAAATTTGATATGAAAATATATAAAACGAAATTTTTGAAATTAAATGACAATCGGAGCATCCACTACCTGTTTATGTTAGTTTTTGTCAACTTTTTTGGTTGGCTGTTCCACATTTGGGTCTATAAATTTTTTTCTACTGCGGCGATTGTGCTGGATTTACCAGAAATAATTTGAGCGTGTTTAGAACTACATAATGGGGTCTTAGCTGAAAATTAACAAAAAATGTTTTACAAGGAATTAACAATTTTGCATGCCTTCACTCACCACTGATGGTAAAGGGTATAAAAGTGTAAATAAATATCTTATTAAATGGGTAAATTAAATTTAATTTTGGATGAGAATCCCGGGGAAATAATTTTAATTTCCCACTTTCCCGGTAACAAGAACCTTAGCTGCGGCCCTTTCGGCTTTGATTTAAGCCTCATCGTTTTGCCGTAGATCTTAAAAATACTAATGTACAGTTTCCACAATAAAAGTGATTGAACATTTAAAAAAATTTAGTTAATTCAGTTTTATGAGTGCTTTTCATATAAATTTTTCCGGGTAGTGTAAAGTTCGGCCTGCAAGCGGGTACAGAAGCTGAGGCCAAATCACGGCGTTCGAAAATTCAGATTTAAATTGAATTGTAATTTCGATCGAAATCGTATGTCATAACTTGGCCCTTGTTCTTATAGTGCAGATTAAAAGGTTAAATACTTACATCTCGTTCATAAACAAGCGATTACTAAATAATCATTTTAGTCATGTGCTAGAATTACCACACACACATAGAAAAATGCATATTCTTATTGATGATGCCCTAACATCAGAATAGTGACATCAATGTTATTGCAAATGACAACGCTATGACTACAGTAGCATCAATTCGATGCCATAATTTGTGTACACTGATAGAAAAGGCGTCAAAACGCTGATGTATTTTGACATCAGTACAGAAAAACTGTCATCAGTGCGATGACAAACTGTCATCAGTGCGATATATTATTAACATCATTTTCATGTTTAAAAAGTAAAATTAGAAGCAAAAATTCCCATATTCTAATATTTTAATTATTTGTTCAAATAAATCAAATTTTTAAAGCAGAATTATTACGAAAACCATATTGGGCGTGCTGCTGGTGTCTTATAATTGAGACTTTTTCTGTTAATAAAGGTCGGAATACAGTAAAAGTGAAACCAACATGTTTAACGGGTAAGTAAATAATGATATTCTCTCAATTTGACTTAAGGTGAATTACAATGACTCAATTCGATTACAGTTTGTCATCGCACTGATCGTCGTTTCTGTGATGACATAATTTAAATTTTTGACCCTGATGAAAATTTGGCCAAGTGATGTTAAGGCTGACATCATAGTGATGTAAAGTGTCATGGGGTAGAAAACGAAGACACTTGTCATAGAAGTGGTTGTCAAAATACATCAGCGTTATGACGCCATTTCTATTATTGCATCTTTGCGTGTTTCAAGGATCTGTAGTGAACCAGCGGGAAAACTCAGAAGACCTTATTGAATACCTGATTAGACTATTTTTTGGTTCAACTACTATTCTGATCTAACTGTTAAAGAATTCTTAATAGAGGACATCGGCTCTTTCCTACAAAAGAGAAGATACACAACAATTTTCTTTTTTTTTGCTAAAGCAAAAGCCAAGAATTCACATCCCGTTATAAAATCAACATTCTCTGGAAAGCCTTCTAAGAGCCATTAATTTGAATGCCTTCAGAATCTCTGGCGAAAGAAGCGAGAGCAGAAAGCATTCCCCGCAATGACAATGCGTTGAAAAAAGATATGAGTATTGAATGGAGCGAGCGATAAAGAAGAAGTGCAAAGGCCTTTAATTAGGCATCCTAACTCCTTATTTTTCCGTACTGAAAATGTGAGTAGAGTTGAATCATAATTAATAATTTCTGGTACTTAAACGCATTCCTATTTATTGCAAAGTTATCGAACCTCATTTCCACTGAGAAGTTTGATGTTACTCATATTTTAAAACATTTTTGACGTGGTTGATTTGCATTCAACTTAACTCAATATAAAAAGGCAGTGCAAAATGCGAATCATGCTTAAGTATGATACTCATCGAAATCATTATAAGAAATGCTGCCACGTTTTGTCCTCGAAATGATATCGTTACACGTAGGACTTGAGTGTTTGTAATTCTCATTCGCCATATATTTTCATTTTATAGAGTCTTTGGAAAAGGTTTCAAAATTATAAAATATTTTTCACTTTGTTTTTGCTTTCAATGAATTTTTTGGCGTTGCTTTGCGTTTTACACAATTAGGACTTTAATTTCAGTGGTTTTATCAAGAGTAATAATTGGTAATTTAGCACATTAAAACCAAATCTTATTAAAGAATTATTTAATAATAAGAACAACTTTGATAGCAAAGTGACGATTTCCCTAATGCTTCCCTGAAATATTTTCTCGAAAATAAGAAAAAAAAGAGGAAAACACGGGGTTAAATTTTGGGTTTTAAAAATTGTTGGGGTTTTATTTATTTTATGTTGTTTTGGTTTTTTTTCTGCAGTACGTACCCTTGGGTTTTACAGAGTAAAAAATTAAAAATGCATACCTATATTCGTGGAAAAAAGGAAAAATTATGTTAACTTACTAAAATAAAATGTACCATACTATATCTGTTAAAAATGTGCTAAAATTTAAATTTACCATGTGATCTGTTTTTGGCCTATAAAGGCTTTTGATTACGTTCAGTTGAATAAATAAATAAATCAATAAGATAAGTATACACAATAATAATAATAACAATATTGGCACAGATAACAACAACTAAAACTTAACGAAAAACTGTAATTAGTCAACTAAACAATAATCAGCGCCCCTTTACACTTTGCGCGTAAACAATATGTAAGAAGATGACGATTTTTCTGCAAATTTATCTAGCAGCGCTTATTATGAGGTTGTGTGTTTGCTTTGTTGCATTACAACAGTAAATGGATAAGTTGAATGAGTTAAATCAATAGTAAATTTTATAAGTACTTTCCAAAAATTAAAAAACAAGCAGGGTAAAGTATGAATCAAATAGATTTCAGATGATATGAGTATGATATCGACGTAGGATTCATATGTATTTCAACATAAATATGTAATAAATACTTATAAAGCAATGGTGTTATGAGTTTAAGTACATCAAAGTAGTTGACATTTAAGGATGTCTACTCACTCATATTTAAAATTTATGAGTGACTATGAGTAGCAAAAAAACGATTCATTGCAAATCTCTGGTGTGTATCACGCATGGGGACGTGGTGCCCTAAGCACCATGAGGTTAGGTCAATACGACAAGTACTCACTTTAATTTTAAAACTTTAATGCCTCTAATAGGTGGGTATAATAGAAAATAATCTTTTCTTTGCAATTTTGATTTTACTTTTCGGTAAAAGTTTTTTAATTTGACCGTATTTGAGAATGCATGGAGAAAATAATTGTTATTTTTTGACCCTTTCTGTTACTTAGAGATATAAGATGCCTAACGACAAAAAAGTATAAAACAAAATTATATTTTATGACCAAATAACCGAATCTTCTTAGGATTTAAAATCATTTACATACATATTTTATTACTGAAACGAATTGTTATCTGTCATTAAAAGTCATTTATAAATGTCAAATGCTTTTGACATAACAATAAAATTTAACAACCATCAATCTCATTAAATAAAATATGAACTAGAGATACTCAAACATTCTAAAAACTCTGTATCAAAAAACAAATTTTCCTCCTGTTTTAACAAAATTGTTACCTAGAAAATCAACAAATTCCTTTGCCATTTAAACAAATCCATTTAACTCAACAACATTGTCCTCTCATCATATTCATCACATCATTTTCAATACTTATATTTGTGGTTCTACTTACAAATACATATTTTCTTCCTTAGCAAAATTTAGAAAATATGTTTTCTTGCTAATTTTGTTATTGTTGTTTTTTTTTATTGAAAAGCTTGTAAAATATTGTGTCTTACCCTTTAAAATCAACACTTTATACTTTCTTCATTTCATTCATTTCAAAAAAACATTTATTAGTTTCGTTGTTTGAATTTTCTTCTATTTTTCTCTTCTGAAATGAAAACTTAACAAAAGACTCAAGGAAAACAAGAAAATCTAAGTCGCAGATTAATAGAGAAGAGTTCATTTATGTCCAACCATTTGCTTTGTTACTTTTTTAGTTTAAATAGTTAAGATGTCAAGTGCTTTTTTCTTGATTTTATTTTTCCTTTTTTGTATATGAATACGAAATGCCTGTAAAAAGAAACATGGATTTGGTGTCTTAAGGCAATTTGTTAAAATATCACAAAATCACCTTTTTCATGCTTTTGACAAAAATGCATAGAAGAAAGAAAAGTAAAGATGTTTTTCTGGCAGTTGAAATTTTTTTTGTTACAGTTTACGATTACCTACTTACTGTAATTTAAGAAGGAGAAGGATGTCTAACATATCTTACAAATATATTTAAGACAATTTTGAATAAAACAAAAACCGTTTGAGAAAATTCGTAACTTTTGAAAAATGTACTTGTAAATCTTAAGAATTTTTAGGCACAAATTACAGCATAAAGTAGTCTCATAAAGTTATAGATTAATCGCAGTTGTAGACGCTGTGTTAGACAATGTCGTAACATTCATATGAATATTTTGCACATTCCTTTTATGTTCCGACCAGATAAGTAATGACCAAAAAAGTGTTTATGACACTGCCGATTATAAATAAATAGACATATTAAAACTATAGGCAAAATTATATCACACACACTGACAAAAGTGTTTTATCAATTAAAAAAACGGTTTAAAAAGTATTTAAATTTAATTAATGTGATAATTGAATCAATTATTTTTTTTAGTTGAAAGAAAATGAAAAATTTAATTTTGACTTATTTAACATTTAAGTTGTCTTGAAATAAATTTTCAATTAAAATTTTAATTTAATAACAAAAAATCTTAATTTACTTTTTTCGTTTAAAATAAAATAATTTAAACATGAAGAATTGTTGTTGGGAATTGTCAATATTTATTTAAATAAATGAACACATTCTTTGAAATTACAAAATTTTTTGATCATTTTTTTAATTTTAATTAAAAATATAATTTATTCAAAAAATATTCACAATTTTCAAAATTTTGGTAATAGGTGCAAAATAAACAAATTGTTTGCTTGATATTATGAATTTGGTATAAATTTGGTGATTGGAGAAATTTAATAATTTTTTCTGTGCAATAACTAGTTTTCGGTGGTTGGCATTTGTCTTGACACAGTCAAATGTAGAACATTGACCCATTGGTAAATGTACGTTAAGTTTAAAGCCATTTTTATTTCTTCTTATTATATTTGGTATTATTATACGTCAGAACGTTAATATAGCGCTCAAAAAAGAGACAGCCCAACAAGCACGAAGTCAAACGTTTAATATGAAATTACTTTATCATTTGACATGAATATAAATATTTGAGATATTTTTTATTAATTTGATATCAACGTATTATCAAATCTAAAGGTAGGTTCAGACCTAACAACTATTTGACGAAAACATCCAAAAAAAAAAAAAAAAAAAAAGCGTGACCATTAAATTGATCGAACTTTATTTTTATTTTAAACAATTTTTATTGATCTAAAAAACTTTATATGTAGGAAAATAATTGTATAATGAAATTAAGAAACTGTTAAATGATATTTGATTTAGTCAAAGGTTTTACAAAAGCAAATAATTTTATAATTAAACAAGTGGTTATGTGTACAACGTCAAATATTTAATAGGTGTGAACATAGCTTTATTTTCAAAAAAAAAAAAATTGAACTTGGCAACACTGAAGCGAAAAATAAATGTTAACAATAAAAAATGGCGATAAGAGTTTAGTGTATTTTGTAATTAAAGAAAAATTACATATTACGTGAAGTGAATTCGCCTTTAGAAAACCTTAATTTCTTGTGAAATAATACCTATAAATTATTTGTGAGTAAAAATTAATTACAAAGTGTGTAACAATACGAATAAAAATAAAACGGGAAAGTGAAGAAGATATAAGTTTGTTGTACGATAGCGGTGCTAACAATGACAATCACCAAAAATAAAAAAAAAAAAAAAAAAAAAAAAAAAACGAGCCATGTATTTCGTTTTATCCAGAATTAAAGGGTGGAACGACCACAATTTCATGCAGAATGTTTAGGTCTCAGTTTATTTAAATAAATAATGAATTTAAATATAAAACAAAATATTTTTCATTTATATTCCACATTGTATTAAAATCCACATTTGAAAAACGTTTGAAGTCCAGCTGAAAATAAATGCTGTTCTCGATTTGAAAATAGTTTCTCTTTTTTGTTGAAAATGCTATGATTTTCAAATCATTAACAAGCGTTGGTGGTTTGAGAAAAGGTGTTTGTTGGGAATAAATAATTTAAAATTTGCAGTATATTGGATGAAAATATTAACACTCTAATCATGTAAAACTCAACGCAACGCCAAAGAATTATATTGAAAGCAAAAACAACGTCATAAATATTTTCTTATTTTGTTGTTGCTTTCTACAGAAATTCATGTACCGTTTTAAAATTTTCAACGCCACAAGCTATGCAGCGTTTGATATTTTAAAACAAACTGTGAAATTCTGGAGAAAGCAGCAACAAAATTACAAAATATTTATGACATTGTTTTTGCTTGCAATATAATTTTTGGCGTTGCGTTGCGTTTTATATGATTAGGGCCTAAGTGTTTTTTTTATGTAATTGAACGATCTTACTAAATTGCGACGGTGTTTAATTGTGTTTACTCTCAAAGATTTCAACTATATTTTTTTTTTAGGTGCAGAAGTATTTTTTACACCAGATTCATATAAATAAGTTATCTGAAGGTCATAAGATGGACTTTAGAGTTTATTCTTTAAAGTTTTATGTTGAACTTTTTAAAGTTCGTTTCAATAATGACTTTCAAAAACTCGTTAAAGTGTTTCCACCTTTTACGTTCTTAATAAGTATTTTCTTGTAAACTATTTTATTGGTTAAAAGGGAAAAAAATTTTTTTTTACCTTTTTCTATATTCTTAAACAAAATGAATTTAAATGAATTTTTGTGTACTTTTTAGCGGATCGAAAAGGGCAAAAATATAATTTGGGTACTATTTGGGTAACTCATTTATCTTCTTAAGTAATAAAAATAGAAATAAAGTTTAAATTGTATTCACATTTTGGTACTTTTCGGAAATTCGAATATATAAATCTTTTTGGTACATTTTTCTATACATCTATTCATGTAAGGCATACAAAAGAAAATTCAAATTAATGTTAATAAAATAATAATTTTACAAAACGCCATGTAAGACACTTATTTATAATTTATACTGATGCAGGTGTGGATACATGAGAAGGAAAATATGATATTCACTGCAACCACCACCCCGCTCCACAAAACAACAAAAATTAACCCCATTTCTATGGGGCTTATACAAGAAATTTTGCAAAATAGGATTTTTCAGTTAAAAGTTACTTCAAATGAACAACAAAGCAACTTTACGCATACAAAAATAAAATATTTAAATCATTTTTTCCTTTTGCCAGAATGACAGGCGTTTTTATTTTCTATTACTGTAGGTAGTAAAGGCATCTCGGATCTAATTATTGTTCGAAAATACAATAACAACTTATCATGGCTGTATTTTTTTCACAATACGTAAGACTTGTGTGATAGTGTAAAGCAACTATAAACGAGAATACAGTAGAATCTCACAAATTCGAACCGTCACTAATTGGAAGCGTCCAGAAATGAAAACCGGCCATTTCAATGTATTGGACGCACTGACGCACCTGTGGTTCTAATTTTTGGAAGTTATTTTATTTTTTTGTATTTTCCTTACAAATGATTTTTTTTCACTCATTAAAGTAAAAATAAAATGGGGAATCACTGAGTTACTCCTGGTGTGTACACTTCGCTCATATGCGTGTGAAATTTGATATGCTTGATGACTGACGGTCAAAGCGAAGTGTTCATACGTGTGAAAGTTAAAAAAATGCCAATCAAATGTAGAAAAACCTTATCTTTGGATACTAAGGTCAAAATAGTAAAAAGACAATGAAGGCGTAATGGAAAATCGTTAAGCTCATGATTTTAATGTGACCAAATCTTCCATCCGGTACATTAAATACAAAAAACATCTTTACATAAGGCAGAATATGAGGAAATGAAAAAGCGCCTTAATAAGTAGTTTTTAAATCAACGTGCAAATAAGAACACAGTTACAGGACTTGTATTAAATGCAAAAGCTGGATACAACGATATCGTTACGGACGTCCAAAATTTTAGACATGTCTTAACTGGAAATATATCACTGGTTTTGCACTATTTTATAACATTATTGATGCCTTCAAGGAGTTTAAAATGCATTTTAAAACAAAAAACAAACAAATATTATTGATTTTATATTGAAAACCAATTAAATATCTAATAATTAACAAAACTTTTTCAAAGTTTTTCTATGAATTTAATGTGTTCAATTAAATTAATGTAATAATTAAAAACAGTTTTGCACTAAAATAATGCTTACATAACTAGTTTTATTATAACTTTATCATTTTCTGAAAAAAAATATTCAGAAATTCGAACTTTTCAAAAATTCGAACTGCCCGGTGCACAAAGTGGTTCTAATTTGTGAGATTCTACTGTACTACACTGATTGATTTTAATAACATGTTGTGTGTCTAAATATTTATGGGTTCAAGTAAGAGAAAACCTGTTAATACACAGTAAGAAAAACATTCGGGATAAATTAAGTTTTTTATACGTACTTTAAGTACGTGTCGTACTTAAAAATTTAAGTACGAATAACAATCGAAATTCGAAAACCAGTCCCGAAATTTCTGAAAAAATTTATAAAATTCTTAAACCAAGAAAAAACCCTGCGGGAAATTTATGTCAATTGTTCCAACAGACTGGTCCTGGGTTTTGTGAAAATGGAACAAGTACAAAAAGAAAGAACCAATCATTTAAGTGGTATATGAAGAACCAAAAGGTAGGAAAAGAAATGAATTACAATACAGTATGCACCGGTAGTGTGACACATTATTTTTTAAGACTTTGTAAAATGTGGTTCTTAAATTTAGTTCTAGGACTTGTTTTCAGAAAATAATATTACATTGTATTGAAATAATACTTCATTTTAGTAACCAACACTAAACTCGTTTATTGTGAATAGATGTGTAACTGGTCAAATGGTGGCTGTAAGGTGTGAATTGACTCCCTCCAATGACAACCCCATAAAAAGGTTATAGGTCCCTATCATATAAAGTGTTAGAACTAGAACCAGTCTCTGCCACCAAAGCCCAATCACGGGACTACTTTGGTGTCTGTTCGCTTCCCTCTAGGGAAAGGATTGAACTCTTTGTTGGTAGTGTCACTCTGAGAGTAAAATTACAAAGTAAGCGTTTTAATCTCATATAACTTACAAGTCTCATCTCTAAACATTGCATTCCATATGCGTGCATACACGTGTGTTTGTCAAAGTTTGTTGTAGAAACTACAACGGCACCACATAAATAGGTAAAAAACGTTTTGCTTGTTTTGGGTAGAACCAACAACAGAACAAGAAGAAAAACATAAATTATGTTCATGTTTAAAAAGTAAAATAACAAGCAAAACTTCTCATTTAACTTATATTTAGTTAAATATGTACATCAAATATTTTAAGTAGAAACCATTTCGGTAATAATATTCTCCTTCTGTTTCTGGTTCACTGGGGTAAGTGTTTTAGGTTAGAATCAAAATAATTTTACTTTCGGATTTTTTGAATTACGAATTCGTAATTAACAGGCCTGTTCTGAAAATCACTTTAATTCAAATCACGTGATTTCAAATCACATGTGCCTTTTAAAATCATACGTGTGATATTGTGGGGTTCCGTTACTGTGTTTTTCGGTATGATTTTCAATTGCCAAAAGTAAACCGAGAAACACAAAAAACGGTGTGATTTTTAGAACTCCACAAAATCACACGAGTGATTTTAAAGCCACGTGATTTTCAGAACAGGCCTGTTAATATGGATAAGTTAAGTATTTCATACTTGAATAAGCCGTACATGTGTCAATCTTTCTGTACTTGATTCAAGATAATCCGTACTTACCGTACGGTTTGATTTAAGTACGAATGGATTGAGTTTCTTTTTGAGTGTATACTCTCAATCAGATGCATTGGCCAGATAAAAATCGATTTCCTTTTTCTTTTTCCATTGCTATAAGTGGTGAACGAGAGTACCTTTTGTGTGTGATACGGAATGTGCCTTCGAAGTTTCCATAATGTATATACGCCCTGTGTATGTTTAAGTTCTTGATTAATTTTAGGTCGATTTAGCCATGTCCTTCTATTGAAACACCGCTCACTTTTAAATGCCATAACAGAAAATAATTACTTTAGTGTTATATTGTTTCTTGGTCTTATCAGTATTGGATGGAAATCTAGCACAATCGGTTAATTAGGAAAACAATTAAAGATCAAAATGTGAACCAAACTTCCCGAAAAATTTATATATCTACTCTTTTGATACTCTTTTTACTATTTCGTTTTATTCACATAAAGCCCAATCATGACAAGCATTTTAATAAATTTACTTTCTTATAAAAAAATCACACCTAATACTTAGTTTTGTTATTATCGGTTCCATACTTTTAAAAAATACATTTATAAAATTAACTTTTTAAAAAGAATTTGTTTGACAAAAAAGTACTTTTTACAAATAGTTTTTATAACATACATAAAAATATATTTAAAAAAAAAATTAAACCAAGTTTTTATAAAAACAAGTTGCTTTAAACGAACAACTTTTTGGAAGTTTTTTTCTTTTAAGAAAATACGAGTTATTTGAAAATTATGCCGAATAATGCATACTAGAGGCTAAATTAATTTTTACATGGCTAAACAAGATGAAAAATGGCTAAGTCTAGTCACTAAATGGCTAAACTGGCAACACTACAGTGGTATTATTTGTTTTAAAATAATTGAAATATTTTTATGTTGGCATTCTTCCCATATCCCATTCACAGTAATGGTCGCATTTAAAAAGATGTTTATATAAAATATTTTCAAAAGTGTGAAAATGATACTTAAGGGCATATTTTTCTTTTTTGCCTCTTTTTTTCATTTTAACAATATTTTTGTTGGCTCATATTCCTTAATGTTGTTCATATGTTTCAATTTTTCATACAAAAACAAGCATACACTAACACATAAAAACTAACCCATGTAAAATATAATACTCTCTGCACAAACAAAAATACACTTAAAATCTCTAGCACACACCACTCGCCTACTTGCATACCCAGTAGTTCGCCCACTTTGTGGAAGAACATTTTAAAGGTTTCTTAATTTGATGTAGGCCAACAAAACGTTTACAGCTTTTCTGTGGATAAGTTGCAATTTTAAGTCCTTACAGGTAGGACCAGCCTCCGATTGTAACTAGGGTTGCCAACCGTACTTCATAATGAAGTATTGTACGTTATTTTGGGTAATTTTACTCTATGCTATATGATAATAATAAAGTATGCAAAAATACTTTATTTCCCATAATTTGATTTATCTAGAATTCAAAATATATTCGGGTTGTTTTAGTCATGCCGAAATGAACGGAATAAAATGTTTTTTTTTTCTTAACGGCGATTTGTTGACGTTAACGGCGATTTGTTGACGTAATCGAAAATTTAAATCTGCAAAAACTTAATATAAATATGGATGATCTTTGTTAAAAAAACTTTATAATCAGGTATACAGTTCTTAGGGTTTCGTGGAATTATCTACTGCAAATAAATGGCAGCAAGTACTGATATTTATATAAAGTAATTTTATTTTCGCTCTCAATTCCTGCCTCGTCAGCATTTACAGGGAGAGTTTTTTATGTAATGAAGAGCAAATGGCAAGACGAAGGAAACAAAGCGCCTCTAAATCTAATCGAAGATTAATTAATTATTTACTTTAACTTTAAAAACACTATGCTGTGCAATTGTTAAGCCATGTCAACACAAGGAAACAAGGTTTTTCCATCAGCTCGACTTTTCGCGATATAGTTATTCCAATATACCGTATTGGAATAACTTCAACACGATTCACCATATTCAGTTAAAGAAAAAAATTCAAAATTTGTTAACAATATTATCTTTAAGCCGTGCTTACATTGGTTTTTAATTTGCCCAATAGATATCGTTGATGTTTTGAAAAAAAAGAACAATGCTTGAAAAAAAAGTAAAATTTAATTCTTTAAAAATTCACAAAAAAAAAAAAAAAAATTCAACAAAATCTCAGTTTCGAATAAAATGCCCTTTATTTCATTGTAATCGGTGCAACACTTTTGATTTTATTCACAATTTACTGAGAAATAAGAATTGATAAAAATCGTGATTTCAATAAAAAATTAAATTTTTTTTATGTGTTTGCTGCTTTTCTATTTACGGAAGCTTTTTCTTCACTTAATTGTGAATAAAAGCGAAACTTTTTCATCCATTTTTATGATCTATGTTTCATTTTGTTCAAAGGTTATGTGACTTTACGTGAAAGTAATAAGACTAAATTTTTTACCGTTTTGGATTTTTCATGATTTTTAAAAATACAAAATTTGTAATATTTTTTTTACTTAAACAACCAGTACGCAGTAATTTTTTTTTTTTTTTTGGTGATTTTAGAGACTATTAGAGTAACTTCGGGTATTGTGGAACCCCTATTTTGGCAATCTTCAAAAACGTATAAGCCATATCTTCGTCGGACTAGTGCTTCTGAAGCGGTTGCCTAATTAGGTTTATCAAAAAAATTATATTTTCTTAATACTAAAAAAATTGTTATAAATGAAAAATCTGAGGAACCTCAAAAATAGTGATTTGAAAAATTTGAGGGTAATGTGGAACCCCCTAGTGGGTAATATGGAATACTATTACATATTACCAGACCTCAAACAAAGTAGACATATGAAAACAAATTTAATTAAGCATATAATTATTTTATTTTAATTAATTAAAAATAAAAATCCATTACAAATTATTCCTCAGCCTTCATGCCTTTTGGTGAAATAGGGTTCCACACACTCCCCGCCCTCAGTAATTCCACATTAGGCGATTTGCACATTTTTTAAAGCAAATCTTATAAATATTACAAAACTTATAAAATTGGCACACTTACCAATTAAAAGTATTATTTAGTTAACAATTTTTAAACTTTGTAAAAAAAACAGAAATAAAATATCAATATTTGGATCAAACTAACGGTTTGAATATGCGCACAAAAAAAGTCGACATCACCTGTTCTCACTTACAGACCGACAGAAAACGAACAGTGCGACCATTTGCATAGATAAAGCCGTAATGTTAATATTTTTTGCTGTACGCCATGTCAACTTACAGGGAGCGTTTCTTAATAACATCTAGTTTGGGAAATAAAGGGTGGTTCCACATTACAAGTTACTCTGCATCTTTTAAGAAAATAAAAATTTTGAAAATCGCGTAATGAAGAGTAAAGTTCTGATATTTTCAACTTTTAATTTTTGAAAAAAAGTCAAAAATACGATTAGTATCTGTAACTTACAAATGCGAGCTGATGAAGAAAACCCGAGATTAGAGATCAGGGACCACAAATAAATAAAAAAAATCCATCCAATCATCACAAAATAGTTCAATTTTGTTAAGATTTGCGAAAATCAATAAAAATTACATTTTTAAGTATAAAAATAAAGAATAATAAATTGTACCTTATTTTGATACTGTGTACTTTTTTCTTAACCTTTAATAACCAATGTACTTTAATTGCAAATAAAAGGTGGCAACGCTAATTGTAACGCTTCTGAGGTGTATGCAATAATTTAAGTTGTCTGCGGATTTGAAATTGACCGTTCGACAAAAACTCGCTGCTTTGGTACACGTACCTTAAGCTTCTTTAATAGTTATTGATGAGATCCCTTTAGAAATTCGGTATCTGTTTTATGATAAATTTTTCTTCTGGCTTCAGTAATAAATTATAACTTATGGCCGGATTTGCCTGTGAGGTGTTGCTATCCAAGTTTACTGTAGAATCTAAAATCACCCAAGTTATTTGGTGGAATAAGGAAGGATGTAATTCTCTCCCCATAGTAGTTGTACATGTCAATCTTTCCAAAGGCCATTTCGCTTCTTAAGTTACAAGTTCGTATCGCTTCCACGAACTACCGGGTAAATTTCTTCCTTCTGCATATATTCGTTTTATAAGTTTGTTAAAGTGTTAAAATGTTGTACTCAACAGTGTTTTATTGTTATATTTGCCTTTTATTTTATAATTTTTTTTTTCTCAAAGTGTATGTTAACTTGTTTAAAAAAAACAAATGCAAAAAAGTTTAAGCGCGTAAAAGTTAGCAAAAGTGTGTTAAAGGATTTTTTATTTAAAGGGTGCTAGTGTGTATGTAAGAGGGCGTATGTTTAGTTATGTGTATTAGAACATCAGTGTTTATTTGTTTAAGGTGATATGCGTTTTTTTTCTTTGCTGAGTAGATGTTGAGTTTTATTAATTTAAAACAAAAAAAAATGTTTTTTTATGAGTTAGTTGTTGCTTAGTCTTATTTTTTTTTTTTACTTTTTAAATTGAAACAATATAGTTTTTTTAATGAGTCCTTATTTAAGGCTGGACCCACTATTTCTTTTAAATTTTAAAATACATTTTTAATTCCATTTAGTGATATCAAATCTAAAAATTAGCAATAAATTAGTTGCAAAATTGTCTACTTTAAGAAAACTCTTTTTTATAATCGCGTTTTATATAAATCGTTCAATATAAGGATACTGTTTTTAACGATAAGGATACAGTTTGAAACAAGTGAAGGTATTTTGTCATTTCAAAAATATATTAATTTAGTCTAAAGCATCAAAATCATAAAAATGCTCTCAATATTAACACAAACGGAGGTCTATCGGGTGTTCCGGACACATGAATTTTTAAAATTTTTAATGGCATTAGCACGAAATAGATACCGTCGATCTGAATGTGGTCAAATAACAGGACATTAACTCTAATGTGATTGACAAAAAAAAAAAAAAAAAAAAAAAAAAGCATGGTACCTTAATTCGAACCTCACAGAAAACCAAAATTTTTACAAAAACACATTTGGGGAATTCCCTTGCATTTTTAGAATTCGAGCATCAGGTGAAAATAAATTTAAGTATTCAATTTCCCTTACTAGCAAAAGTACTTATGTTCGTTAACAAAAAATTTATGTACAATAGGTAACGGATATAAGAAATTTTATGAAATATATTTCTTATTAAAGTTTTTATTTTTTAAGATATGTGTTTCTTATAAAGGCTCATACTGTACTATAAGGAGCCAAAAACTTGTCGTTTAAATAGTCCATTCAAATGTACACACTAAGTTGGATATTTTATGCAAGCAAGTATGTATGCACTTGGTTAGATATTTTGCGTAAGTAAATAAAGTATTGCCGTGCAAAAAAAAAATTCTTATAAAAAATATTTTTTGTACTTATTTTTATTATGGTGCATGGCAAAATATTTCTTGTATCATTTTTTTTATAAAAAGATTTCTTATACTTTTTTTTGGAAGATATAGGAAAAACATGGTGCTTTTGAAACGTTTTTTTTTTTTTCTTATATGAGATGCTCTTATATCCGTTATCTCATGTATTTCTTCACAAATTTTATTTTGCTTTTGTACCCACGCAGTGAATTTTGTTTGGCTGAAGAACCCTATATGTTTTTAGCTGCATGAGAACTTAAAATTATAATAGAAGACAGAAATATTGTGCGAATGCCACTTTTCCAGAGATGTTAAATTGCATGAACGAGGAGGCCAGTGACTGGACCACTTCTGGAAATAAAGTTGTCACCAAACAGATTTTGCATTAAGTCGATTTTTGAGCTTTATGGCAATTGGCGCCATCTTTTTGGAACAAAATATCGTTGATGTTTAGCTGATTAATTTTTGGAAACAAAAATTCACTTAACATGGCTCGATAGTGCTCGCTTTTCACCGTAACGGCAGTTCCTTTCTCATTTCGAAAGAGCGCGTAAACCGCACAAAATAGTCAGTTTAAATGGATGTAGTTAGTGGTGATTCTTTAGTGGCTTGAGGATTGTCTGTGTTCCAAATATGGTAATTTTGGGTATTGACGTCGCCATTTAACCAGAAATGAGCTTCGTAAAATGAAAGAAGGGCTCTTTAAACTTCGCGAACAGTTTTTTTTTCTAAAGTAAATTTTCACTATTTAAAAGAGTTAAGGATTCATGATGACTGGCCAAACCTTACTGAACAGAAATGGTAACACAGATTTATATTCTCAGCTGTTAAGCCATAGTGTTCGATATCGAAGGTTCTCAAGCAGCGTAAAAAAAGCTTCCAATATTTATATTTTTTGAGAAAAATTTTAAATAAATTACAGAATTTCTCGAATAAAACAGAATAGAAACGCATAAAGGCTTTGTCGATTTTAGTTTAATAGTTTTTATTCAGTGACGCAAAAATTACATTATTATCAAGAGTAAGGTGCTCAAAAATGACGAATTTCTAAAAATAAGCAAATCAATTTAATGCGCAGTAGTACCGGGGTACCTTGTTAGACACATAATGGATAAAACAGACAATTGAGACGAATCTGACTTTGATATGGACTGTTTGATTACTGTTGCACGAGGGGTAATACTAATTGAGAGAACGGAAATTGTTGGGCATGTCGGGACAAATGCTATAGAGCGTCTTCGGGACCTACCTGATGACTCTCGTAAGCATAAATTTAAATGTATACAGTGAAATCACCCTACAAATTAAGATTTGAATGGGTCAAAAAAGCAAAATCCCATTTTAAGTATTTCCGATTCCCGAGACTTACCTTTAAAAATAACAAAAAGATTTTAGATTTGTCTTTTTAAATATCAAAGATCTTTAAAATATATAATTGGTAATTAAAATTTTGTTAAGATTTTTATATCTTGTAGAATGTCGTTTTCGAAAAATTTTGTCGATAAAATATTGATATGGTGTGCAGTGCAAAAGTGATTCGATAAATACATGTTAAGGTTTTCCATGATAGCGCTTAAGAGTCTCGCAATCTATGCAAACTGCGTATTTTAACGCCCTCGAAAATGAACCTAAAAATAAACTGAGACGCTAAGTTCAAGCCAAACTACAAACTGCTGGATTAACCTGGAATCAGGCCTGTCATATTTGCCGTTTTATCGACATTTTGCCGATTTTTTGCCTTAAAATTAGCAAATTGTTAATAACTGTATTAATTTTTATATAGAACTTGCAAATCAAATATTAAAACGTTTTGATTTTGAATAAAAATCTTACAAATATTTAAATATGATTACTCTAATAATAATGAAAATAATGAAAAAGGAAAATACTTCTTTTATGGAAATGCTGAAAGAGTTCCCCAGCTTTATTTCTAAAAAAGAAAAACAAATTGTAGACTCTGAATTTAGTTAGTTTAATTGTTATGTTTTTTAGAAAACTCTAAAGTCTTGTGTTATATGAAAATAAAAAGATTATAACATAATTTTTTCTTTCGACGTTTCGTTGGAGATTCCCAACATCTTCAGGGAGATATTTTTATTGATATATCTATAATCTTTTCGTCAATTGTTTTAATTTTACGTTATTTTACAAATTTAGTTTTATACACACAACATAAAACATAAATTTTTTATTAACAACACAAATGAAAACAAACTATTACTATTAAAAAATTAAAGTTAAAATTTTTAAAATTTTTAGAAGATTTAGAAGGAATTGAAGTTAATTTGCAAATTTTTTGGCAAAAAAGATCAGTCTTAAAACGGATGCATTTCCAGTGCTGTCAAAGTTTGTACAACAAATTATGGTCCTTCCACAGTCTTTCGCAAATGTAGAAGGAGTTTGTAGCCAAGTGAACCTTAGTAAAACCAAATGTCTATATTCCCTGGAAAATTGATCCTTGCAAGGAATTACTTTTTCAAAAGACAACTTAAAATTTAATAATGATAACTGTTTTGATGTTGATATTAAAAGGGATTTTTTTAAAATATTAAACTCAAGTATGTTCTATCAAATATTTGCTCAAATAAAATGTTAACAACATTTTTTAACTATAAAAACAATTTAAACCTAATGGACAAGAATTTTTTAAATACATTTTATTTATAAAAATTTTTTTTTTTTCATTAATTTTTATGTTTTATTTGGTTTATACGTAATGCTGAATTATTCTGTTTTGTTATCTTTTGTGTAAATAAAAATATGTTTAATTGTTCTTAAAATGGATATTATTAACTTGCTGATTTTTTAATTGAAGTGCCGAAAATGCCGATTTTTTTTTCTTCTATACTAATCCCCCGAAGCTATACGCTTGTCTGCAGAAAAGAAACCAGAGTCTCTGGCGGGAATCGAACCCGCAACCCCGGCGCTGATAGACTAGCTCACCACCAACTAGCCTACCGGGGCACCCCCGCCGATTTTTTATTAAAATTATCTGGCACCGCACCCCTGCCTGGAAGGAAGCCAACAGAGCAGCAGCAGAGAGAACTCGATGGAGATAAGTTAATGAGGCCCCATGTTCCTTATAGAAATTTTAAAGATTATATATATATATATATACACATATATATATATATATAATTAAATTAAACGTTTTTTAAAAAATGCTACAACCATTTTTAAAATCTTATTAAATTTGTTCACTTGTACACGCCTGATTCTTTTTTGTTCCGATGGCTATAAATACAGCTTTTTAATTCGAACTTTTTATGAATTATTCATCCCACTTTTAAGGAATTATTCATCTAAATAAATTCAAATAAAACCTACATCTAAAAACTTTTCCTTGATTTTCGTGTGCCTTTTTCACACAACCACAAATTTCTTAGTATATATTCATGCGCTCCATTTATTTTTTTAAGTTGGGGTTATACACTCATATTTTCCATATTACTTATTTAATAAAAATACTTCACTCATATATTTGTAGCTAAAGTCATTTTATTTTGCCTTAAAAATTTAAAAACAAAAAACGGAAGTTTATATTGTTTCCAACATGCTTTAACGCCATGTGCCATAAAACATAAACACTAAATGACTCTGGAATTCATATAAAAAAATATAAACAAAACAAACTCACAAGTACATTGTACTTATACAATACTAAAGCACTAAAAATAAGTCTGCCTTTGGCTAAAATATAATTATGATTCTCGTTTTGCCATTTTTATAGGTCATTCAACACTAAAAATGAAGATATAAGCAAAAAATATCCAGTTAAAACAAAATACATTTCACTGCTTTTTTTATTTTTCTCTGAGTAGCGTTCATAATAAAAAAGAAAACAAAAAAAAAAAAAAAATAATACAAAACACAAGAAACATTAAAATGGGTTTTTTTTCGAAACCTTATGATTATAATTAAATAAGTACGTCTACATCAACTTTTAATGTCAAAATGTGTGTTTTGGCCCCTTTAAAACAATAGCTAGATTTTTTTTTGAGGGGTGGTTTAAAATTACCTTTAGCTCTGACAAAAAATTTAATATGGCACTTTTGACTTTAATTTGTTCCTTGGTGTAAGTTACTTAACAACAAAATACATGCATACCTTTATTGTACGTTGGGTTTGTTTTGTAATGTTTGGCGTCAAAAGGGAAAATGTCTAATATTTCATCTCATGTTAAAAGTGATCAAAATATTGTGGGAGTAAATTTTAATATGCTGTACTTCAAATTGCCCCAAAAAATGTAAAAGAACACACAAAAAGCTACGGAGGGTATATAACATATCAAAGAAAATAATGTTTACCTTGAATACCAACAAAAAAAAATAGATTGACAGTTTAGAGTTGCAGTAGGAAAAGTGTAGGTAGGTTCTTCCCTAACATCGAGATTTTAAAATATAGTGGGACATTTTATATAGAAAGTGACTTTTTGGAAAACACAATTTTTGGTGTTAAATGTGTAAAAGTTTTTTTTTTTGTAGTACAAATATCCTCGTTCTAAAATTTCGTAACAAGGAACTTTTTTGTGCAAAATTCTTTTTTTGTTTATATATTTACTTTTTGTGCAAAAGTGATTTTTTGTGTAAAAAGTGACTTTTTGTGCAAAACTACACATCTACATCATATTTGTAAAAAACTTTTTGCAGTTCCTTAGATATAAATAAACAATTTTTGTGAAACGCCTTTCTCCACTCCCGCCCAATTTCGTCGGATGTTGTCTATTGCTAACCAAGAATCTTGTACCTGATTTGGAAACTTTACCTCTTGCCGTTGTCCATACATACATAAGCCTATAATGTCTTTATATGGGAAGTGCCACGCCTATTTCAAAAATTCTGCTCAATTTTGTCGGATGTTATGTATTGATAACCAATTTGCTTGCACCTAATTTGGAAACTTTGGCTCCTGTCGTTCTCCTGATATACAGAAAAAAAGCCGTAACAAGAGAATGGATAATATTAGAGGCAGTCGTGGTCTTTTGCTCATATCTCAGCCATTTGTGGACCAATCTGTCTGCTTTCTGATAGCAAGATTTGGCAAAAATAGATACCAACCAATTCCCTATCATATCTGGGGTTTTCGGAAACCCCATTTGAACAGACAGACGATAATCCTTAAATCAACTTTGCTTCTCACACCCAGTCTACAACTGACATAAAATACTTAACGTGATGATAGTGTTAAGTCTAGATTCCTCATGTTAGACTTTTTTTCTCATGTTTTAACAGCGTTTTTAAGCTAGTGATGACTTAGGATCATAACGAGCGAGCATCAGTATTGTAGAATTTACAAACAACATGACAAACTTATATATGCCATTTTTAATTTATGGTGAAGGGATAAAGAAGGCAAAGTGCATTTTGATTTCTAAATATTTGCAAATTCACTCAACTTTTATTTTGAGTTGGGTATAAGATGAAATTGTGCTCTTCTTTAAGGAAACATTAATAAATAGACATTCTACATTCCCAATAGAGAACTAAATTACAATTAAATGTTGTGCTATACACATGTATACAAGTTTTTGTAATGTTGTTGTTTTTACTGTACAGCAAAATGTTGTAATTTCTCATTTAACCTTAAGTTTATTTCCCTAATAACAACGCAAAAACAACAATAATACATCTTCATCTACTAGATTTATTTATACTAACAAACTGACTATATTCATTGCTGATATTTTTTATTTATTTATTATTGTTGTGATCAGTGTTGCCAAAAGTAGGAAAAATCCCTCTTATTCACTAAAGTAATAGAGTTGGAAAAACTGAACAGATTCATTTTAAGTCATTAAATGGAAAGTAATTTTTTAAACACGCATTTTTTTTTTGCACCAGCAAAATTATACTAAACAGACGTTATTGTCATTATAAAACTTTTAATTTTACATTCACACTTAAAATGTTGTTGTTAAATCCCAGATTTTGTTCGGTTTGATCGGTATTTGGAAAATTTTCCAAAAAGAAAAAAACATTAGGAAATGCAATTTCATGATAATTATTTTGAATTTAACTAAAATTTGTCTTTTTTATGATTATTAATATAAATTTTTGTTTTGTTAAAAATTTGTAGGGGTGCTCACTCACAATATTTTGAATGTAAAATTAACTGAGATTGTAATATAAAATATGTGAAAATTCAGTTAAAAAATTTTAAGGAAGAGTTCATTTAATTTTTTACTGTCAAAAATTCAACCGCGAATTCCGTAAAAACTAATGAATTTTTAGTTATTTAATATAATTTTACTACCAAAAAAAATTACCCCGAATTCCGTAACAACAAATAAATTTTTCAGTTTCAGTTATATTATGTAATTCAGTTAGTACAGGTTTTACTCGTTTACTCCCCAAAAGAGCCGAATTTCTAAAACATACCAAACTACTGACTGCTTGTTTTTCTAGCGAAAAACAGAGAGAGAGAGAGAGAGAGAGAGATAGAGTATTATCATTTACTTACCCCTCGACACATGTTTGTTTTACTTTTGTTTTACCGACCCCTTTGTTTTGAAAAAGACTTAAAAAAATTTATGTAATGGGTTGTTAAATTTAAAGGCCGATGTTGATTTTGAATAAAACACAAATTTTTTAGGAAATTATTGTCATTTTTTTTTATTATGATAATATGGTACAATTATGTATGTAACAAAATATCAGACAATTTTTCGATGACGCTGAGGCATAATTGAGGTTCTATGCCGTTAATGTGCCGAATTATCTTATCCATTAGCTCTTGAATTGTTGCTGGCTTAACGACGTACACCTTTTCTTTCAAACGGTGTCAAATCACCAAAAGTAGGAAAACGTGAGATAACACGGCCATTGAATTTGTCGCGCAAAAGAGCCATTGTTTCGTTAGCTGTGTGGCAAGTGGCACCGTCCTGTTGTAACCACATATCGTCCACATCTATATCTTCCAATTCGAGCCATAAAAAAATTCGTTATCATCTCACGATAGAGAACACCATTCACAGTAACTGCCTGACCGGCCTTATTTTGAAAAAAATACGGCCCGATGATGCCGCCACCCCATAAACCGCACCAAACAGTCACTCTTTGTGGGTGCATTGGTTTTTCGACAATCACTCTAGGATTATATTCGCCCAAAATGCGGCAATTCTGCTTATTGACGAATCCACTGAGGTGAAAATGTGCCTCATCACTGAAGATGATTTTCTTCGAAAATTGACGATATACATTTTGATTTGAACGCCTATTTTCATAATAAGCCTGATAACTTTAACTCGTTGTTCGATTGTGTATCTTTCCATGGTTCAAATTGAGATAGTCTGATATTGAAAAATCTCAAATGAAATGCAGAAAAAACTGGACGTTTAGGAGTGCTTAACATTCACCATCGGCCCTTAAAACCACACTTTATTCAACTAAATAATTTAACAAATAGAATGGGAATTTTTACTTTTTGAACATAAATATAATGTACATATTTGTTTCTTCACGTAGTATTGTTGTTGTTTCTACAAAAAACAAGCAAATCGTTTTTTAAGGGCCATTATTACAACCTATTCATGAAGTTCCTGATAGTTAACGGGAACCAAAGCTATCGTGAACAACCGTCAGATAAAATGAAAAATGTAATTTATATACTGTGCCAATAGTGCAGTAGGTATTGACTGCTTTTAGTTGTTTAAAATACGTACTGGCAACAACTTACTTTTGTTTATTTTTTTAATTAAAGACAGAAATACATTTTTGTGCTTTAGTTTTGTTTCTAGTAGTGAATTAAATTTGTTTTTTGTGTTAAATGGTGTTTTTTAAATAGTTTGAATAATTTAATTTGACATAAAACTGCCATTGAAGTTACCATATATTCAACACAAAATATGGTAGCTTCAATTTCTTAAAGTTTACTTATAAAGTTACCATGAGGACAAACCTGCTGTTAGCTTATCAGTCACTTTTAAGATTAATGTGAAGGTGTAAAAATCACAAAGCACTTATCTGTCAGATAGCATCCAAAACTAACTATTTGTAAGTTGTAATAATGGCTGTAGGTGAGTTTTCATTTATTTTATAATACAATTTCAGTTAATTTTACGTACAGAATACTTAGCGTAATCAACGGATAATATTAAATGCAACCGAAAATCCGTATTAATGTGCACTTCGTTTTTTGAATAAATGTTAGAATTAGTTAAAACTGAGTTTGCTTGGAATTTTAAATGTGTATTTATTTAAAAATAACTGCACGGAATATGTACTACTACTACAGGCTGTTACTGTGAAGGTTCGTACAGAAATTGGTCAGATCTAACAATATTTTCAATAAAATATGCTTAAAATGTCTTACAAGCGTGTGTTTTTGTTTGACAACGTTGTCAGAAAAAGCATTGTCAGTCCACTGTAAGATAACAGTATTGTTAGTTATCTGACTATCGTGTGAACACTAGACCGTCTCACTTTTAGTTTTTTTTTTCGAAATTCCTTCATGTACATAGATTTTCTTTATCTGCTATAAAAACCAAGAATTTTGGTGTATACCACTTAAATATTGATGAACGGGAAGTGGTCTCTTAAATCGTTTTTTTTTCATTTTTTTAGGCAAAATGCCTTTTTTCCAAAAAATGAAAAAATCTTGATTTAGTAATTTGCCTCAAACTCAAGCAGTTCTGAATGGATCATCATTACATGCATTAGAAAGCTTATTAAATTTCCTAAATGTTTCTTAAAGCACCATTGCCATTTTGTTCGATGGTTTTTTATACATAGCACTACAAATTCAGATTTTCAAATACAAAATTAACATTTTTTTTTGATTTTTGCTAACCATTTCATATATAAAAATTGAACGAGGCAAAACTTTTATATTCTGTAAATGCAGAATGGTAGGAAATTTTAAAATAAAGATTTTGGTGTAAATAACAGTAGCAGTTTTAGTTGAAATGAGCAAAGTTCTTGCCATGCAATTATCTGACAACCGTGTGAACTGAATTTTTTTTGGAAAATGAATTTATTGTCTGACTGTTGTCTGCCAATGAAATCGTGTGGTTTTTTTACAATCATCTGAATTGACAATTTACTTTTGGTGATACTTTTTCTTTGAAATTATATTGTCAGCACGTTGCCGGATCTTATATTATTGTAAGATCTGACCACCGTCTGTACGAAGCTTAATAATATTATGAGTGTAGAGGAATCACTTTTTAGCGTTTAGGGCAAATCGGATTTTTGATTAACTGTGTAGATTGTTTGTAAAAAAATATTCTGGCAACACTGTGTGTGATATGTGTAAATGTTAAGATTTTTTTTATGCCCTATGCATCCGCCTACTACTCCCATTGAGTGGATGGCAGTGTATGTATGTGTGTTTTTTCTTATTTCACTTCATTTTGTAGCTAAAACTGACATTGTCTTAACTTTGTTTGCCAACTGTTTTTGTTATTTTTGTGTTTTGTTTGTTATTTGTTGTTCCTATTTTTTTTTTTATTTTTTTTTGTTCTTGTCTCTTTCAATTTTCTTCATACTATTTGTTATTAATGTTAGTATTTTTGTAGCTGTCTTTTTTTACACTGTTGTTTTGCCATTTTTATAAGTATAACAGCTACAACTTAATATCCTTTTGCCTTTATTTTGCTTTGTTGTAAATGGTTGTTTGTGTGTGTTAGTTTTTTTTTATTATGCTTATAGCGTTACCTTTTTTATTTAATTAATTTTCTGTTATCCTAATGTTGTATGTAGTATTTCGTTTTGCCATTTGTTGTCTTGTTTATGTAAGTATTTTTTTTTCTATTACATTTATTTTATTTTTTGTTCGTTTGTGTGGGTGTCTTTGAATAAGCGCAGTTGTGTTTGTAGTGCCATAACAAAAACAAATAACAGGAAAATGGGTTGCTTTAATTAGTTTTTTATGCTATTTGCAACACCTTATATTATTTAGGGGATCTAATAACGGGTGATTACTAGGTTGAGGTTTCAATGATAGTTAGTAGGTAGGGGATTTAAACAGAAAAAAAAGAAAACCCCACCTCACTGTTTTTCCCAAAGGAGTTTTTAACTTTTACTACAAGAATTTATATTTAAAAATTTGCTTCTTACACTATTTACTTTTTACAAAAACATTAAATTAACACCAAAACTCAAGTTTAATACACAAAAAGTAATTTTTTCACAAAAAATCACTTTTTAAGCAAAAAATCGCGTTTTAATCAAAAAATTCACTATTCACGTTTTACACCACTTATAATATTTTACACAAAAAGTCACTTTTTACATAAAATAAACTGACTTTTTATAACAAAATAAGATTTTTTTCCACAAAAATCAACCTTTACGCAAAAAATTCACATAAAATCATATAATACACAAACTGTTTTGTTTCAAGATTTACCTTTTCATACTCTTTTAAACTTATAAATAAAACTGCAACTTTTATTACGTAAATATAACTTTTTGCTTTAAGCAGTTTCTTAAATTATCCTGGGGATAGGGCATTTTATTTAGTAGTTGTGACTGCCATTTACACATTTTTATAGTTAAAGGGAAACATACCTGGACATCTTTGCAATTGCTATAGTTTTTTGTTATGTTCTTGATGCGTCTCTTCTCTTTTTATTTCTATTTTATTATTTATAAAATATACTTAATTTTTATTTTTATGCTTTTTCCTACCAGTCACCTAATCCTGACTAACGTTTAAAGAAAATAGAAAAAACAAAATAGAAACAAAAATAGTAAAATAATGTTCAAAAAAAAAAACATATATATATATACATATATATATATATGTAGTGCACAAAATAAGCTTTTGTCTTTTGGGTATTACAGTCGGGGTTTTAACTGTAATTTACATAAAATGTAATTTGTTTTTTACAGCCATTTTAATGCAGATAGAAGAAAAAGGAGAAAAAATCCTTATTATTACATGAGCACAAACAAAGCAGGGTGATCAATTTCGGCCAAAAATCCATAACTTCTTACTTCTTTAAGGAAATAGCAAAAATTTGGTATCCAAGCTAAGAATAATATACCTACTTGATCCCTCGCTAAAGTTTTGAACATGTATATACAGGGCTTGGCCAAGTAAGCATGGACGAGCCAAAAGTATCGAGATAAAAGATAATTACCTATGATTTTTTGTTAAGATTATATTAGTAGTTTATGTAATATCTATGTATGCTCCTCTCCTTAATTATTTTTGATTTCTTGTGGTAAAAAAAAGATAAGATCATATGTATTTAAGAAGTTTCTGAGAAAATCGGTTAAAACAGTTTGTTAAAAATGAAATGTCATGCATTGTACAGAGTTTTGTTTTGACTATTGAATATATAACTTTCCAAGTTTTGAACGAGATTGACATAGAGAGCTATTTTAAAAAACGAATAAAATAGCGGCTTTCACAGAATTTTATTTATTTTTAACTTAGCGGTGTTTGTAAGTGGACTACTCATATTGTTATACTATAATATACAAACATTTGAGGAGTCACAGAAGCAAACTTGCCTTTTTGTATTTATTTCGAAAACGATTTTTTGATATCTTTGTATTAATTTGGTTAAGTTCTATTGAAAAAATGTTATTTACACAATTTTTCTCTTCTCTTCTTATAGAAAAATTTAATCTTAAAAAAATTTATGTAGAACAAAATGTGCTTTTTGGGTCAAGGATTAATATTTTAAGGTGCTAAAAACATCAGCACACACGCATAATACCCTCTCCACTATCGTGGGGTGGTTATAATGTAAAACGATCATTTTGGTATGTATATCAAAACGTTCTATGCGTACCAAAACGTTTTTGTTTACATTTTTTTTTTAACAAAATGTACTTTTTAATTTTACTTTAACAAAACATGCCCCTAAATGAACACATTTCAAAAAACAGCCAAACATCTGTCCACTTTTGTTTTGATTTATTCATGAAGTTTTTTGAATTTTACGTCTACCTCTGTTAGATCACGAGATATTAATATATATTAATAGATATTGGGAATTATTTCTTTTTCATAAGCAACTTTATTATATTCAAATAAATAAATATACTTCATTGCTATCCAACGGAAAGCTAAGGTAAAATGTAACAAGAAAATACAATATAATAGTCTGGTAGTGTATAAAGTCATTCCTAAAAAAATTTAAGGAATAGAGCTATTACAAAAAGCTTTATAAAATACATAACTGAAATTTAACTCATAGAATAAATTCGAAAAATTGCAAGAAAAAAATTATCCACTTTGCTCAAGGACCAACAGTCCTTTAGTCATCCAAGAGCCAAATTAAGAAATGTGTTGTATGTTTTGAAAAAAAAAAAAAACGTTTTGACAGGAAGTGACCAGTGTGCACAGGTGCAATTTTATGTAAGCTATTATTTAATTTTTTATTATTTTTCATAATTTTTTTTTCAAATTTTTTTTTCATCTTTTATGAAGCAAATTAATGCGAGTTAAATTTTGCTTAAATTTTTTTTTGCTCGTTAAACAAGTTTTTAATTGTAAAAAGCGTTTTGGGGGCCACTGCAGAACTCATGAACTTTAAAATGTTTGTTAATTAGAGCCATTAAGGTTAAAAATGGTTTACAAGAAATATATATATTTATTAAGACGTTAAGCAGAAATTATTTAAACAAACTGATTTTATTTAATAAAATGTTACCTTAAATTTTGAAAAACTATCCGATATGTGATAAAATAGTTGTGTACAACATACCTGAAAAGAAATAAATACAAGCAATTTTATTAGTTTTTTTTTTTGTGTAAAATGTTTTTATTTATTTATAAATTTCTCTGTATAAATAAACTTAAGAAAAACTCTTTAAAATTTTTTAGTTTTAGTTTTAATTTTTTCACTTAAAATTCCTTATGTGCATTTTTTATATTCATTACTGAACAAAAAAAAAAAAAATTTTTTTTCTAGGAACCTTCAATTTGCCAGAAATTTGTTGTAGTTTTATCCTTAATTTTAAAACAATAACATGTGACCTCCGTTCAACCTAAATTTTCTCCCTTTTCTTCTATTGTGTGGAGTAAAATTAATTAATAATGCAAATGGTATAAAAAAGTACTTTCAATTTAACTTATTTATCTTTGCCAAGTAGAGTAAGTACAAATAATTTTTTTTTTGTTTCCTTTTTCTCTTTGGTTTTTCTAAACAAATTTTTTGTTAACAATGTGTTTTTTTTTTTGTTTTTTAAAACATTAATTTATCTGAGTAAATATGTTTTTCGTTTCTGCATGATTTTGATGTTTTACTCTAGTAAGTGGAGTCCACATTCTTCACTACCCTACAACATTTATTTATATTGAAAGTAAAATTTGTCATTTAAAATATTTAGAAAAATACATTAAAGGATTAGGACGAACCATTGTTAAATGCAATTGATTTTTTGAAGTCATTTGGATACTTTTTTACACCTTGGTAGTCTGTTGTAGAGCCAGTTTAGCTATTAAGTGGCTAGATTTAGTTATTTTTCATCTCGTTAAGCCATGAACAAAATCAATTTAGACACTTTTATCCAGATTTTCTTCAAGTTTATAAAAATTTTAGACCAAAAAAATTGTGTGTGCGATTTTTAGTAGTTAAGAGTTGGCATCACTGTGAAGAGCACCATGTTATCCTTTATAACTAGAAACTAAATAATGCGTCTAAGTACTTCCGTGCAACACTAAACTATCAAGGTAATCTATTGAAAACTCTAATGATTCTTTTCAGTTGTCAAGTAATCCACACGCAGAGAAAACCCCTTTTCAATATGGTCAAGCCTCATCGGTTAACCGTTGATCGGTTAACCGCTTAATTACTACCCGATTAACTGATTGGTTTTTTTAAAATTGCATTTTTTCGATTAACGATTAAACCGGTAAATTTCAGTCGATTAACCGATTAACCGATGTAACAAAATTTTTAACTTTTTGTAGTCTTATTACATATTTTTTTTGTGCTTTTAATTATTTGTTTCGTCTCATATACAATATGTTGTGTTTAGAAAACATTTCATACAAACGAAGAAGGTATTCAGTGATCTACATTTAAAATAATTAGTTGGTGTCAACAGCTCCTTGTTTGACGTACTTTTTATATGTGTGCTTTCAGTTATTTGTTACTTTTAATATCTTCTCATATCAATCTTTTAACAGATTTGACCAAAACAATTAGAAGTGTTAACAATTTAAAAAAATTAAAACAGGATTAAAAACCAGGATTAAAAACCATGAATAGTTCAACAAAATAACCACAATACTAATTATTGTTAAAGCTAAGGCACAAGCTCTATGTGTTCATTTGTCCTTCAAGTTGTGCTGAAAAATGTCAACAAGAAAAAAGAAAGACAAAAAACATGATAAACAAAAAATGTACTTTGGACTTCAAGAAGAATTCTTGACATAAGTACGGAAAAAACAGAAGTAAGGAAAACATGTGAGATCAATTAAAAATGGATAATCATTCAATAAGCAAATTTCGATCTACCAAAGGTTAAAATACAATTTGGTTTAAGGATTGATGTTTGACTACTGACGTCAGCAGTCTTCGATGGCTGCGAGTGTAAGACGGCAAATCCCTTTGAGAAGACCTAGTGGTTGAGGTCGAAACATGTCAGGGTAACCAGCCGCCTGGGTTCGAATCACACGCCAGCCAGCCTGGCTTCGAATCCCAGGTCAGTCAAGAATGAAAATTATCAATAACAATTTTAATTAATCTTCCATGTTGTAAAAATTCCTTTCTTCATAAAAATAATTTAATGAAAATTAAATTTAATGAACTTAAGCCTAATTAAAAATAGTAAAAAATTTGGATTAAAAACCATGAATAGTTCAACAAAATAACCACAATACTAATTATTGTTAAAGCTAAGGCACAAGCTCTATGTGTTCATTTGTCCTTCAAGTTGTGCTGAAAAATGTCAACAAGAAAAAAGAAAGACAAAAAACATGATAAACAAAAAATGTATTTTGGACTTCAAGAAGAATTCTTGACATAAGTACGGAAAAAACAGAAGTAAGGAAAACATGTGAGATCAATTAAAAATGGATAATCATTCAATAAGCAAATTTCGATCTACCAAAGGTTAAAATACAATTTGGTTTAAGGATTGATGTTTGACTACTGACGTCAGCAGTCTTCGATGGCTGCGAGTGTAAGACGGCAAATCCCTTTGAGATGACCTAGTGGTTGAGGTCGAAACATGTCAGGGTAACCAGCCGCCTGGGTTCGAATCACACGCCAGCCAGCCTGGCTTCGAATCCCAGGTCAGTCAAGAATGAAAATTATCAATAACAATTTTAATTAATCTTCCATGTTGTAAAAATTCCTTTCTTCATAAAAATAATTTAATGAAAATTAAATTTAATGAACTTAAGCCTAATTAAAAATAGTAAAAAATTTGGATTAAAAACCATGAATAGTTCAACAAAATAACCACAATACTAATTATTAAAACAGGACTCTAATGAAAGAATGGAAGATGTTACATGTTTAGAAAAAATAGGAAAAGGACTAAGAAATTAGAAATTCTGTATTATTGGTTGCTTTTGATTTCTTCAACATCTACAATAAATCAAAGTTTTTTCAAAGTCAAGTTTTATCCCAACTAGAGAAAATAAACGCTTGAATCCTAAACATTTAAACAAAATTATTTGTTTAAAAGATTATTTTATAATTTCTTCTTAAACTATTGAAATAACTAGTAAAATGATCTTACAGTTAATTTTTTAATTAATACATAATATGTATTAATAATTAAAAAATATGTATTACATATTTATAAATTATTCTTTAGATTGTTCGTTTTAGTGCAAGAATTGTTATGTTTGTTATGTTATTGGTTTTTTTTACTCATAAATTCCAAATAACTAATTTATGCATTTTGATGTTTCGAAATTACTTGATTTACAAAAAAAAAAATTTTAATCGGTTAACCGATCGAAAACAATATTTACCGATTATTAACCGATTAAACCAAAACCACGGTTCATTAATCGAGCGATTAACCGATTAAAGCTAAAGCCCGATTAAATGAATACCCTAGTCACGATCAATAAAAAAATGTAAGTGAAAACTTTTAACGTATAATGGTTAATGAAATCATATTTTTGTTAACGGCAAACATATTATGTTTGCCTCTGAACATGTTATAGTTATATCATCAAGCGCTATGGTAGTATTAGTGATAATATGGTTGTATGTGTGATACCGACAATGCTAGATGGAAAATCAAAAAATTTAGATACGAGTATGACGGCGAATATTACGTCCAGCACACGTACACGAGTGAATTCGCAGGCATGACAAGCATTTTGACCGTGTACAGACCCCTTAAAGCCGAAGATAATTTAGATTCTTTCTCGTAGGAATACAATTGTACCGTATGAGCGTAGTAGCTTACGACGTAGATACGTTGACATATGAAAACATATAATATTTTATACATTGACACACAATATCTGGCGCAAACGTAAAAGCGTATCTACGTCGTACGTCGACATAGATCTAATTATATATCGTGCGCCGGTTACGATCGTATTGGCATAGAAAAAGAACGTTAAGAGTATTAAATTAAATTTTTTTTTGTGTTTTCAAATTAAATATTTGATAACAAAATAAAAGGATAGAAAACTAAACAATAATTTCAATAAATTTGGAATTTTTTAATATTTTTTTCCCAAAAGAAAACAAAATACGTTTACGACGGCATTGTGGGTGAGTAAAGCGTGTTTTAAAAAATTAACTGCATTACGACCTACGGTGCATACGACGTACGACTCAATTGTGTTCCTAGCACTAATTAAAAAACAACAGCGATCCCTCAGTTTTATGCTTATTTTGAAGTAATTGGCTACACCTCTATCTCTTGACGATGAAACATCGAAAAGCTTAGGCAAATCAATACTGGATCCTGCGCTGTCTAAAATCGATCGATTAGGTTTATAAGACTGATAGTTTTTAGATATTTAAAGGCAACACTCTAGGTGAAGCCAATTCTAAATATTTTGTCCGGTTTTTAAAACATGGTTATGGTAGAACTTTGTTGGTATATTTTACACTTCGTATCTACATTTTTTTTTTTAAATGTAAAGCTGTCAATTGAGTTTGAGCACCTATTATTATTAAAGATTTTTCCTCTCATATGCATTTTTTAACACCTTTTTTAACATTCTTGCTGTTTATGCATATGCAATCGTCAAACTTTATAAACTCAGTAAAATCAATGCTTGCTACAAAAATCATTCGTCTTCTTACAATGTGTTGAATGCTTTTGATCTTCTTTCGCATTTATTTTGCTTTCTCGTTCAATTATATATTTATCTATTTTCACTGCCGTTTTTGTAGATACCAAACTTTTTACCTCAAAAATTTAGTTTTACTGCCTGTTTCACGATGTCGAAAAAGTTCTTTAATTTATAAGAGTAATAATGCATTTTGAGGTTTTTTGTTTTAGGCCAAGTTAATGATTTAAAAGGGCCAAAACTAATTTGATCGGACCCGTTTTTTTCCTGTAATATATTTGATTTTATATTTAAAATAAACCAATTGTAATAGAAGATGTTTGTGTGAATACTACAATTTTTGGATTTTCGTACCAACATGTTTCATGTGCTTTTCATACTAAACCGCTTGTGTGGTATATTGCGCCCATAACAAGCAAACTAATGTTGCAAATTATAATAGTGTTAAGAAGAGTAAAAAGCTAACATCGAAAAATGTATTGAATGGTTTAAATTAGCTATTACAACAAGATTAGAAAGTACCACATGGCCATCAAACATTCTTAAGTGCCCCGAATGGCGCAGTTGTGCTACAATTTGCTTCACAGTTTCGTAAAACTACATTCGAAGAAAATGCCAATTTTCGAATTTCTTTCCGCATCGGGATATAGAGAGACCTGTAACAGATCATCAGGCGAACTGCAATCCATACAAGTTTTTTTAAGCAAATGTTTAAGAAAGATCCTTCGCATATACTTTCCAAGGAAAATTTCAAACATGCAGCTTTGTTCTCAAACTTACCAAACGTCAATCTCATATGAAATCCGAAACGTAAGTGGAATTGGATCCGCAGTACTATACTTAAACAACCAAAAGATATTGCAAAACAAGTCATAGAGTGGAACTCACAGGCCAGATGAAGAATAAAAAGACCAGCACTAACATGGAAACGGCTAACCGAGGTTTAACTATCCCGCCTACATCTACACTGGAATGAATTAAAACATGTCGCATCCGATTGAGTGTACTGAAAACATCTTGTTGCGACCATATGCTCCTCACAGGAGTAAAAGAAAACCATACATATAAATCATGAAATAGGCAGCAAGTCTCTCTTTTTTATGAACAAACGTCTTCGTTATTAACACCCTTTCCCTCTCAGTGTCATATATAATATAGACTGAAAACATGATGATCCTCAATAATAGCAACAAATATTTTCACATTTTAATTCTGATATATAAAATTTTTACTGAAATCCTTCATATAAATTCCATATTCCTATACTGTTCTCCTAAAGTCCTGTAAAACTTTCTCTTATCTCCGGTTTACTTGTTTTTCTTATTTGAGTATTTAAAGTCATAAATTATTCTACTAAAATCCTGTAAACATTTTTGCTTTAATGCCATTTCTCATTTGTTGTTTTGGATTTGGTTTTTTTTATTTGTCTGTTTTTTCAATCTTAATTTTTGCTACATTCTTGCACAGCTTTTCTTTATTTTAAAATTTTTATTGTGTTTTTGCTGATTTTCATTATAATATTAAAAACAAAGAAACAAGATTTTAGCTTATTGTCTACTAGAAAAACAAGATAAAAAAACAAAAAATAAATTTAGTTATTTTGAGTAACAGGAAGTTGATACACTGAGAGCTAGAAAAGTGAAAAAAAATGAAGACAGTAGGATTTATATGGACATTCGCTCTTGTTATCAAACAAGTTTCAATACACGCAGAGAAAATAAATGTTTTAATATGGTCACCTCCAACTAAACTATTTTTAAAGAAAATTTTAAATATATTATGTTTAATTTAACCATATTATTGTCTCCGACAACCATATTATTTTGCAAATAGTCCTCCATCAAGTATCCACAACCATATTATGGGTGGCTTAAGCATGTTATAGTTAAATGTGACAATAATTTGTTTTTAAATTAACTATAGCATTTTCCTCTTTTACAAGAGCAACATGCTATGGTTTAAAAACAACCATGCTTTTATAAGTTTTAAAAGTTTTTTAGTTATAATTAAACATAAAATGTTTCTACACGGTGGAAACTTAATAGGTTTAAAATATTCTTTAAAAATAGTGTTGTTGGAGGTGACCATATTTAAACATGTTTCTTCTCTGGTGAACACATCAATTCTTAATTCTTAATGCTAATGCAATGTTTTTATTATTTATTCCTTTTTTACTCCTGAGAGGAGCAAAGGGCCCCCTTAATTTTTTTGCATTCAGAATTATTTCAGGATAAATACTTTATTTCACTCCTGCTTCGGCCTACCTCTTATGCTGCTGCCTTGCAAGTTCTATTCCAGTACATGTCTGGCAATCTATTATATTAGCTTTCTTATGATATGGCCTATCTATTTCCATTTACGCTCTTTCATTTCATGGCTTACTGGTTTCTGTTGAGTTGCGCTTCATTATCCTGTTTTTAATTTACATTTGACCAGAATATCCTTATAATTCTTCGCAGACAACGTTTATAAGTACCTGCAGTGCCTTCAGCTAAATCAATGCTATGTTTCATGTTTCACAGACGTAAAGAATGAAGGACTTGACATTCGAATCTTCCTTTGGATGAACAGACAGTGCCAAACTTATCTAATGCTCCAACAATGCCACGTCCTACCTTGATACGGTAAAGTATGTCCTCCTTTATTTCACCATTGTCGTTTATGACGCTGTCAAGATACATAAACGAACTGATGAACTCAATTACTTTTCCATTGATATCAATGTTTGGTGACCTTAACTGATGCTTTGATTAACAGACATTTATTTGCAATAATGCATTAGCTGCATACACAGATAAAATGCAAAAAATTTTTTTTTCTAATCACCAAACTCATAGAATCAAGTTAATTTGTTAATTTTGCACAGAGAAAAAATGTGGTTCGGCATGGTTACGGCAACGACACTATGCTTATTGTAACATGCTTATTGTTGTCGTACACAAAATATTGTTATTTTTATTTAATATCAACAATGTTATAGTTACTGTAGGCATGTAAATGTCTATTGCAATTATAAATCTATCTATGGTTCACTGAAAAATAATAATTTTTATAACAATTAAATAATCATAAATTGGAATTCATACTACACAGAAAAAATATCCATTTTCTCGAATCACCAAATTTATACCAAATTCATAATATCAAGCAAACAATTTGTTGATTTTGCACCTATTACCAAAATGATTATACTGATTACTTTAAAATTGTGAATATTTTTTTTTTTTCAATAAATATATTTTTAATTTTAATTAAAAATATATTTTTAATTTTAATTAAAAAAATGATCAAAAAATTTTGCCATTTAAAACAATGTGTTAATTTATTTTATAAAATATTGACAATTCCCAACAACAGTTCACATGTTTAAATTATTTTATTTTAAACGAAAAAAGTCAATTAAGATTTTTAGTTATTTAATTAAAATTTTAATTGAAAATTTATTTCAAAACAACTAAAATGTTAATTAAATCAAAATTAAATTTTTATTTTTCCACTATAAAAACAATTGATTCAACAATCACATTGATTAAATTGAAATAACGGATGGTTAAATTTTAAGGGCCGATGTTGAATGTGAACCTCGCCTAAACGTTAAGTTTTTTTCTATATTTCATTTGTCATTTCTCAATCTTAGACTAACTTAATTTGAACCATGGAAAGATACACAATCGACCAACGCATTAAAGTTTTTCAGCCTTATTATGAAAATGGGCGTTCAAATCAAAATGCATATCGTCATTTTCGAAGAAAATCAGCTTCAGTGATGAGGCACATTTTCAGCCCAGTGGATTCGTCAATAAGTAGAATTGCTGCATTTGGGCAAAGAGCGATTGTCGATAAATCAATGCACCCACAAAGAGTGACTGTTTGGTGCGGTTTATGCGCTGGCGGCATCGTCGGGCCGCATTTTTTGCAAAATGAGGCCGGTCAGGCACTCGCTATCGTGAGATGATAACGAACTTTTTATGGCCAAAATTGGAAGATATAGATGTGAACGATGTGTGGTTTCAACAGGACGGTGCCACCTGCCACACAGCTAACGAAACAATAGCTCTTTTGCGCGACAAATTCAATGGCCGTGTTATCTCACGTGGTGGCGATGTCAATTGACCGCCAAGATCATGTGATTTGACACCGTTGGGCTTCTTTCCTTTGTAAGCCAGCAAAAATTCAAGAGCTAAAGGATGAGATAATTCGGCACATTAACGGCATAGAACCTCAATTATGCCTGAGTGTCATCGAAAATTTGGACCATCGGATGGAGGTTTGCCGCCGAGGTTGCGGCGGTCATTTGTCTGATATTTTGTTCCATAAATAACTGAACAATACCAATATTATCATAATAAAAAGAAATGACATTAATTTCCTAAATAATTTGTAAAATATTTTCTGTAAAGTCAAAGTGGAGTAGGCTTCCTTGCAACCCCCGATGTAATTCGCATTAATTGCTCATTGCGTTGTTCATTATTACGTCCAGCTCTATATTGAAAAGCAGAGGGGAAGTATACATCTTTTTCTTACTCCTGTAAGAATGCTAATATTGTAACACATTTAGGCACCGTGCATGAGGCATTGTCATACAAGGCTTTAATAAGATTTGCCAAATTTCTTGGCACTCCTTTGCATTTCCCAACCCCAGATTGCGTCGTGGTGTATGTTAACTAATGCTGTTTTGAAGTTAATAAATCCCGTTCTCCATCCAACCGATGTTTAACAATCACACGCTTGCTGTTCATATGATCAATGTATGATCGATGTGGTCGGAAACGCGAAATTATTTTCGATATAACATTTAATTGTGATATTCCTATGCAGTTTCCTCAGTCCGACAAGTTGCCCTTTTATGAAGCTCGATTATTGTGCCGTCTTTCAAAATACTGGGTAGGGACTCACTTATCCACAAATGTCCTATTACCGGAAGTATAAACAGCGAATTTGTGTCGGGGTCAGCTGTTAATAGTTCTGGATGTATATTATTACTGTCAGGTATATTGTTTGTTCATTCCTAAGCACTTGGTTGATTCATTAATTTAGTTTCTGTTTGGACATTGTATATTCTTATTATATGGTTGCTACAGCCGCACAGTTATTGAGAAATCATTTTTGGATAGTACTCGGTTGAGATTTGAAGTTGCTCATGTTTCGATGGACCATTTGTTTGAACTATAGTATTTTTTTTTTAATTAAGGATACAATTTAATTATTCATTTAAAAAGAACTTTTAAAGTGGACATATGCCCGTAATTTCTACAAATAGATATCTAGCTGTGTATAGATATCTATGGTGTAACGAATTTTTCATAATTTTAACACGTATGTCTTACCTACAGCCTAAACTGTAGTGTATTTTACACCATCGATTTTTGACAGTTAATTCAAAAAATGAATAAAAAAACAAATGTTGCCATATTACAAAAGAAAATTTAAAGGAAAAAACACATAGGAAAAATTAATGTTTAAATTACCAAATTGGTTTTACCGGATAGGTAAAGATAACTGTAAGGTACGAACACGACCAGATATCTCTTTGTAGAAATTACGGGCAATAGTTTAGCTTCTGATGAAAAAGTTTTGACGTGTAAGCAAAACAGCAGTGAAATACTTTTGAAAAATATTTAATCTAAAAGATTTTGTGAAACCAAGAAAAACTAAAGTGTATTTCTTTTTAAATTCAACCAAACTAGCCCCTTTAAATATAACTTCAAAGATATAGAAGAACTTCCGTGAGATCATAAGAATAGTAAACTACATTGGATTTCCTTAGAAACAGTTTTGTTTAATTGTAGACCATGTAATTATTTTAAAAATCTTAATTGTATATAAGGTTATTAAAATATATTTTTCCAATTCCAAATTCATACAGTGCAATTCTCCGAACATCTAGTGTAAAACGCCAGGGATGGCAAATTTGGTACAATTGGATGAGCTGCTTGTAGAAAAATAGTTACCATATATTCGTATGAACAACCCCAGGATTCATCTAGAGGATATTTCACCTTTTGGTTTTACATCCTCCCGGGCAAATCAGGTGCGTGCATCCTGGGATGCGACAAACAGCCAAATGACGGAGCTTATGAGGTGTTCGGATTTCTTGATTTCGAGGTGTTCACCAAAGAACTTTCTCTTTCTGGTGTCAAGGAAATCAGTAGCATCCGCTGAGTGCAAGCAATAGGTCTGTCTGACTATTGGTTGAGACCTCCGCGAACATGCGTTTTGCGAGAAATGCTTTCGCGAGAAATGCTGTCATTCGGGAGGATTGTCTTTGCGAAAGCCTTACTCTTCTGATAGAAGGTAGCTTTTCAGTAAGTTTTTCTTCGTTCGATGGGGAAGTGGCATTTTCAAGGCGCCAACTCAAACAAGGGTTCAACGAAGAACAGATTTTTTACGAAAGGATAATTTCGCGGATCACATTGTGGCTCTTGTTAAAGACTTTTCACAAAGAGGCCCGATTTTTCACCCTTGTGGGAAAGTTTTTTTTCAAGACAACGCGGCCTATTTGCCTCTAAAATATAATCCCAGTAATTTTCCCGCCCAGAGCAGTTTAGTGGATCGTCTGAAATTCTAAAATATATAGAACGTAAAAAAAAAAAATCTGAAAGTTGAAAACATAAATATTTTCAAGTCAACTGCTCGCGGAGACTCCATGTAACATTTCTGTAAACGCTTGTGTTGGAAAGAGAAAAAATAGAATCTTTGTTCGAAAAGAAAAACTTTACTCTCAAAAATTATTGATAAAAAAGGACTCAAAGTAAAATTGGGCTACACATGCAAGTAAAACTTACACATAATGTGTACAATTACACACATACTGTCAACACTGAACATGGCTCAACTTTACTAGTACTCCATCTTACAAGTGGAAGAGCAAAAAAACAGGAATGAGACCTAAAGTGACTGTTGAGTGTGTTTGTATCCTTGCTAGCAAGCGGTAAGTAGTTACTTCATATGTTTTTCTTCACTTGTAAGAACTCTGGATGTAAGTAGGAATATCTTGATTTCTTTCAAGAATGTTAAAAGAGCCTGCCAAGTTTAATTTTATAAACAAACACATTCATACGTATACTGTTGCTCTTGTTATTATTGTTTTTATATTTTTTATTACGAGTACAATCTTTTTACTATTAAATTTTTTGGCAAAAGAATTTTTGTATAACTAGAATTTCACTGAAAAATAATGTATTGTGAAATATGACTATAAACGGTTCTTTCTTAAGTTATTAAATTTTCTTGTTGTGGATCCTGGTGTAAAATTTTGAGTTGGTGTTATTGCTATATCTTTTAGCTCTTACTTCAAAAGCTGTCCGTATGTATTTTTTTTAAGACTTGTAATGTGTTAATACGAGTTAAGAGCCAACAATTCTTCTGTTCTTGAAGTCCAAGAAAAACTTTTGGTGTTGATTTGTTTTGCAATTTAACACTTGTCAATTGTTGTAAAAAACAAACAAACAATACCCAAAAAGAAAAAAATGTCAAAAAAAAAATCTTGTTTTTAAAAAACTTAAAATTAAACGAGAAAACAAATTCATATAAGTAAAGCAAATAAAGATTCCAAACTTGTATCAGAAAAAGAAATGAAGAAATGGTAGATGAAATGAAAGTGATAAGCGACTAATTAGAAAATTCTCTTGTATATTAAAACCTTTTTATTTTCAACAAAATATTTTTTGTTTTTTTTTTTAACTTTAAATTAAGAAATTTATCAAATCTTTATCTTTATCTTTAAAACCTTAAATTAGAACAATTTATGTTTTTCTATAATTCATTTAAAATGTTTGTAAATTAATTTAGTAAAATCTAATAAATATAATTTTTAAGCTAAATTCTATAAATTATTTTGCCCCTTAAGAAGCAAACAAAAACAAACAAACATACATATAAAACATTTCCGACAATTTATTTTTGAATACGCTCTTTTACAAAAAATACGTAAATAAAAAACAAGAATAAATTTATCAATTTATTTTGACATTATAAAGCAAAAAAGTGCCACAGTTTTGCTTTCTCTCATTTATTATCTTGCAGACTTTCACAGTACAACATTTTTCAGTTAATTGATTGCCAACTCAATTCTGTGAACTGTATGTGAAATTAGACCCAAAAAGAAGAATTTCTGCATCATTC
Source organism: Pollenia amentaria (assembly GCA_943735925.1). Taxonomy (NCBI): domain Eukaryota; kingdom Metazoa; phylum Arthropoda; class Insecta; order Diptera; family Polleniidae; genus Pollenia; species Pollenia amentaria. The sequence continues at coordinate 218,630,683 of OX031007.1, read as the reverse complement.
GTTTTGTCTTCTTACCTGCGATTTGAAGTTAGTATCGATTTGAAGTTAGTACTATCGTATAGGGGAATTTATCACGTTTTAGGCCCTGTTGTTTGACATAGCTCGACAACCCCTAGCCCAATTTAGTTGAAATAAATTTTAAAAAATTAAGAATTACAATTCCCTTAATCTGTTCATATATTGTTTTCCTATACAAGTAACACTTTCGAAGTTAAAAATGAATGTATGAAGGGAAAAAATTATTTTTTGCCTAAAAATTTAAATTTTTTTTTTTTAAAATACATACAAAATGCAAAATGGAAAAAAGTTTCAAGTCTAGTTATTTTTTCGCAAAGGCACATAACCTATGAGCAAAATGAGACAAAGATCATAAAAATCGATGCACGCGTTTCGCTTTTATTCGCAATTGAGTAAATGTATGAATTTCAAAAATTTGCTCGAGATATGCACAACATTATTTGGAGAAAACATTGACACATTTTTCATGATTCTGAGAATTAAAAAAAAAGGAATAAACAAAAGGTTATTTGATTTTTATGATTGCGGTAATAAATGTACGTGGACAATTAAACGGAAAGTGGACCTTTTTATTATTTGGGTTTTTCCGGTGGCTACCTATATGATTTTTTTACAGAAATTGCACCCACATTTAAGGGTGGTCATTATTTGAAAAGTTTTGCACAGTTTGAAACGTACAAGTGCTGAATCAGGTATATAGCCAGCCGCCCTTAAAATATGCGCCCATTTATAAGTACCTGGCAGTAAAATATTCAAAAATACGTAGTATTTATAGGTGTGCATTGATCGATTTTTGGCATTCAGCCAGTGCCGACGAACGCGAACAGTAAAAGTGATTTTTCTCTAGTTTTTTAAAAGTGAATAACAACAAAACATAAAATATATCAATATGGAAAAGAACAAGTGCCCATATTTGGATGAATATTGTTACGTTTGTGGTCATATCGTCCGAAAAATACAGAAAAAAGATCGAAAAATTTTGTTTACTGAGCAATTCAAAACCGCGTATTGTAATTATTTCGATGAAGCAGATTTAAGTGGTGCAAATTTTACGCCGAACACAGTGTGCAACAGTTGTTATACTACCCTTCTAAAATGGATTCACGGAAAAAGTAGAAAGTTATCTTTTATGAAGCCAGTAATTTGGGTGGAAGACACAACTGGACATGATGAATCCAGGTGCTATGCATGCATAAATTTTCGTCCTGGATTAAACAGACAACAATTGAAAACAAAAGTATACACTGCTGCATTTACTGCCACACTTCCAGTGCAACGCCCTGCTGATACCGATGCACCTAAACCTCCGAGTGCGGATACTGTGTCCCTGCTAGCCGAAACCGTTTTCACCAATCCGACCGATTTGGATGATGCTGATTGGATACCCGATATTGAAAATAGTGCACCACAACCGCTACCACAAATCGAAATGGATTACATTGTGGCCAAGCTGGGACTATCACAACACGACTCCGAATGGCTGACATCATTTTTGAAGAGAAGAAACCTCACACAGCAAAATGTCAGCGCAACATCATACCGACAACGCCAAGCTGATTTTCAGAAATTTTATTCCGTTGACGAAGCAAATACGTTCACGTACTGCCATGATATCCCAGGTTTAGTGAAAAAATTGGGAATGGATTATATCGCTGGCGACTGGCGTTTATTCATCGATGGTTCAGTTACTAGTTTGAAGGCTGTGCTGCTGCACAAAAAAAATAAAAAACCATGCATTCCATTGGGATTCAGCACAACTATGAAGGAAACGTATGAAGCATTGGGCGAAATTTTGAAGAAAATCAAATACGATGAACACAAATGGAACATTTGTTGCGATCTGAAGGTGGTCAACATACTACAAGGGATTATAGAAAAGGGCGGATATCCAAAATACTTCTGCTTCCTTTGTAATTGGGATTCACGATACAAAGGAAATCAATATCAATGTAAAGATTGGAAAGGAAGAACTCCCGAGCTCAACAAACAATTAAAATTACGCAATGAACCTATGATAAAGGACCTGGATGATATTTTGTTGCCACCGCTCCACATGAAACTGGGAATAGCTGGGAAATTCGTTGAAGTGGTGGTCAAAAAAGTTAACGGCGCCTTTGACTGTTTGAAATCCATCTTTCCGAAACTCAGTGATGAGAAAATTAAAAACGGTACGTATCGTACTCTGTATTTCAATATTGTCATATCTAAATTTGTTAATTTCTATACATTCGCATTACCAATAATTTTTTCGTTTTTCTTATGTATTTAAAACAGGTATTCTCAATGGACCTGATATTCGGAAATTGATCAAAAGTGATTCTTTCACACATTTGCTTTCAGAGCATCACGACCACCAACATGCATGGAACGCATTGAAAGAAGTAATAGAAGGCGTTCTAGGAAAGAACCGTGTCCAGCGAGAAGAGATACAGCAACGAGTGGACAGGTTGCTGTTTTATTTCGAAAAAATCGGTGCATCCATGACGCTGAAATTGCATTTCTTGCACCACCACCTCGATACTTTTTTGGCACAATCACCTCAGGAATCAGACGAACAAGGAGAGAGGTTCCACCAGGTGACCATGCCATTTGAAAAGCGGTTCAAAAGCAAAAAATTGGATGCATTGCTTGCGGAGGTTTGTTGGTGGAGTTCCACAATTATGCAGTTTGAAGAAAGCACCGAAGATGAAGACATTGAAATTGGTGGACACAGTGAAAGAAACACGCCCTTGAATAGTATGTGTATCTCGGATGACGATACAGACTCAGACCATGAATATGAACAACCTACGAAGAAAACAAGATCATCAGAACCACAAGCGTCAACTTCTACAAGGATGGATATTGCCAATAATTGAAAAAATTTTCTAAATTTTGTTTTTATGCATATTATAATTGAGTATTAATTGCATATTATTTTATTTTCATTAAGTTTTTATAAATAAAGTTTTTTTTTGCATGATAATTTTTTAATTTATATTTTTATTTTTATTTTAAGGGTGGTGGCTATAACTGATTTTTGAAATTCATACCTTTACTCAATTGCGAATAAAAGCGAAACGCGTGCATCGATTTTTATGATCTTTGTCTCATTTTGCTCATAGGTTATGTGACTTTGCGAAAAAATAACTAGACTTGAAACTTTTTTCCATTTTGGATTTTTTATGTATTTTTAAAAAAAAAAATTTAAATTTTTAGGCAAAAAATAATTTTTTCCCTTCATACATTCATGTTTAACTTCGAAAGTGTTACTTGTATAGGAAAACAATATATGAACAGATTAAGGGAATTGTAATTCTTAATTTTTTAAAATTTATTTCAACTAAATTGGGCTAGGGGTTGTCGAGCTATGTCAAACAACAGGGCCTAAAACGTGATAAATTCCCCTATACGATAGTACTAACTTCAAATCGATACTAACTTCAAATCGCAGGTAAGAAGACAAAACGAATGATGCAGAAATTCTTCTTTTTGGGTCTAATTTCACATACAGTTCACAGAATTGAGTTGGCAAATCATGTGTTGTACTGTGTTTTTTAATCTTTTAAATGCAGTTAAAGTACTAGCATTTAAAACACCTCAACAACAAAATGTATTAAACATTTATTTACTACGCTGTGGTTGAAATCGCACAAAAGGCTGTAGCAAGAACGTGTGTTAATACTACCAAAACAAAACTGTTGATAAAACTCTATCTTTTTCTTTATCTCACTCAGCAGATTCATTAAATTACAATACATAAGAAAGCGACACTCACGCTTTGAAATATAAAGTCTTATTAAATAAAACAGAATTGTACATAGAGTATCCAATTATTTGACTTTTGGTTTTGTTCGAGTAAGGAATTAATAGATTTTTAAATATTAATTTTGATGGATTAATGGAATAAGAGTTTTAGTATGTTCGAATAACTCGAATTTCTCAAATAATTCTAATAATTTTATCCAATGGAAAAAACATACATGTCCATTTGATTTGATACTTTTATTATATTAATAAACAGTACAAAACAATACAATAAAAATAAAGTTAAACAATAAACAATTAAATTACAATTCATTTATTTCATAAAAATTTTAAATAAAATAAATAATTTAAAAATCAAAAACCCTGCTGCAAAACATAAAGTTTTTAAGGCGCTAAAGAGACCGAAGCAAGATTTAGGCCAGGAACAGAATAAAGTAGTTGCAGTAGTAGCTAGGGATACCAAACGGGAAATCCTGAATCCCGATTTATCAATCCCGCAAAATCCCGGGATTTATTTTATGAGTCCCGGGATTTTTAACATACATATCAACTTTCATGTACAAAAATGTTCGTTTTTTATAATTTTTATACTTTATACAAAAATATTTTTTAAAAATTATACCTATTTAAGTTTATTTTTCATTCAAAGATTTTGTTTGTTGTGCTTAATTCCCTTTTTAAATAATTGATAAAAAATACTGAAATTTATTGTTGGAGGATAAGCTGTTCCTATGCGCATTTCACTGGTTGCTTAGGCCAAATCATCAGGAAACGTTCTCCTAAATAATTTTAGAAAAGCCAAAGCTATCAGCAAACAAAACTACAGAGGGAATGAGAATTACCTACAAACACTCAGAAAGTCTTGTTTGCAACGATATCAAAGCTTAAACAAAATACCAAACAATAAATCAGTGATGAGTTTTATCTTTTCTTACATTTCCCGCTACAATTATTTGGAATTCTCCCAACATTAATTGTAGTTGTAAGTGGGTAAAGAAAAAACATGTTAAAAACAAAAACAAAGTGCTTTTATTGTTTTCGCAAGAAATCAAAATAAAAACAATTTGCCAGTTCAGTTTTTTATGCACGTGCACTTGCTAAAATTTATTATCAAAGTTGTTTGTGGGAATACTATTATTTATTAAAAGATTTTTTTTGTTGTGCTTAATTCCCTTTTTTTAATAATTGACAACAAATACTGAAATTTATTGTTGGAGGATAAGCTGTTCCTATGCGCATTTCATTGGTTTTTTATTGCAAATAATTCTTGTTTTTGAGTTTAATTTTTGTTTTTGGCACACAGAGAGTAATTAAAATTTTTAATTTTTGCTTGATTTATGACGACTTTTTCTGGATTTTTGTATTTTGCTTAATAAAAACCATTATTTTTAGTAGAAACGAAATTTGAAGATTCACATCTCAAATTCACATAAAAATTGAATTGCTGTCAAAAAACCGAAATGAATTGATCTAGAAAAACTAAGAGTTACGTATATTTTTTTAAGCTTTTTTTCAGAATCTGATCAGTTTGATCATGGGTGAGGCCAGTGTTATAAACATATGTATAAAATAAATTGTTTTGTTGTTTTCTTTTTTAAAATTTATGTTATGTATATAAAATCTTTTGAATATTCAAAAACAGTTGCTTATTTAAAAAAAAAGTCGTATCTTAAAGAAACACATTGATCCCGAATCCCGAAAATCCCGTCTCCCGGGATTTTAAAAAATCAGTCCCGATTGGCTTCTCTAGTAGTAGCTGAATCTGACAAATGCTCTGTAGCGCAACAAATTTCAAAATTTCGAACTTAACACTTCAAATTCAACTGCAACGACTACTACAACTACGTATTTTGTTGACACTACTTTCAAACTGCGTTTTTTTACTTTTCACAGTTTGCAGTGCTATTCGTAACGTTGTACTACAGCGACTTTTCTGCTCCCCACCTAAAATAATAAAATAAAAATAAACTATAAACAAAGTAAACACTGCTTCGGTTGAACGGACTATAAAATGATCTGAAAGCCAAAGTTTAATACATGCATTAGGTTCAGTAGCAATCGGGCTCCATTAATTTTATTTCAGTGTATAATTTGGAATTACATATGTCCCATCTGCTTAACTTAATACGGGAATTCAATACAGGCTTTCATCTCATATTTTTATAAGTAAGTTTTTAATTATTTATTTTATTTTATACGTTATGCTTTTTATAAGAGGTCCAGCTCAGCCTATTTAAGCATATTTATTATTCGTAATTAAATTTGAATAATATATTATTCCTGAAAATCAAGTAAAATTTAAATCAATTGAGATTCTCAGTTAATATTTTTTTCAAATCACCGTATTTTTTCTGATTTTAAGAGAAGTTATGGTTAAGATAATCACTCAAAGTATGAAGAAGCCTCTTAAACTTGATAGTTTTCAAAGTTTGTTCGATTTCAATTTCGCTCATATGTATTTGATTAACCGAACATGGCTGATAACTTTATTTTTCTTAATTTTAAAGCTCTACTCTATAGGTTTGTTTAATTAATTTCTTTAACGTATTAATATTTTGCGCCAACAATAAGGGATTTTGTTTTCAACTACCTATTTATTGACACTTCGGTTTTTAAGACGAATCAGACAACACCTAAAATGTCAAAATTCATCCAGCCGTTTGGATGGTAAGAGTTTATAAATAAATTGAAGGTCGGGTGAAAACAGGTAACCCATTATCAGATAGTGTATGGTTTATATATTTAAAAAAGCTGATCATAAATGCGCCGTACATGCGTATATATTTATTATGTGTAAAACATGCAAATTAAGGTCTAAAAAATAAAAAAAACCTTGTTGGTGATGGGTATAAAAAACTACAACATAGAATTTTATGAAAAAAATTAGGGGAAGTCGTCCTTTTTTGCTTATATCTTAGCTATTTATGAATCGATCTAGCTTAATTTCAATAGCAAATAAATCTACAGTATGTGTGATATAAATATATAACAACTTAGTCCCCGTCATATCTGTATTCTTAGGAAGCATCATTTTAACAAATACATGGACAGATGCACAGATGGATAGGCGATCTTACGGATATCGTTAAATCAGTTTCGCTACTCATAAGGATCTAACATCATTATTGCAGAAGTTACAAACGAAATAACATTTTATACCTTCGGTGAAGGCTATAAAAATGACAAACTTTGGATTAATTAAGGGAAAGCTGAATTTTCGCACGAAGCTTTCTTTTTTGGTTCTTAACAACAACAAAATTCCAGTCAAACATAAAATAACGGGGTTTTGACAATGGATTCTGGTAGAGGAGAGAAAAATAAAATATACGTATATCGCCGTTTTGAAAGATCACATCGGAATTTTATATTAGGAGAGGTTAAGGTTTCACCCTTTTGGCCTGTTTGTGCAGCATGTCTGTATATGAAACTATGTGTTCTTTATACATTAACACTCTAACTTCCCTTTCTGGATTTTGTAAACAGTTAGTCCGATTGAAATAAAATTTGAGAAAAAAATAATATTTAAAAATATCATGATAAATTTAAGACTTATATTTGCAAAATACTAGACCCAAGACGGTCGAAAATACCGAAATTAAGTTTTCGAAGTCGGATATTTCCTAAACTCAAAGAGCTAAACTATGCATGTCGCTTAAAGGCCATGTACACTTGTCAAATGCTTATGATGCAGACGAATTGCCTCGTGTACGTGGCTGGACGTAATATATGCCGTCATTCCTAATTTTTTGATTTTCCATCCAGCATTGTCGGTTTCATACATACAAACAAATTTTCACTTATACTATACAATACTAATACAATGCTTGATGGGAATTTTGATAAGTGTATTTGTGCCTTTACTGTTTTGTATATTTCACTGATAAAATAAAATCGCGAGATTTTGACGAAAATCTGTTTTCCTTGACCTTTAAGCACGCTTTTACACTTCGTGTAAAAATTCAGTTTTACCTTGTTATTATTACCTGTATTATTAATATTAAAGTAAAACTTTAGAATAGTAACATTCATTAAAGTATCAGCCATGTCACAGAGTACAATTCCGTTCGGAAACGGAATTCATTCCGTATTTTGGTGCTTCAGAAAATTACGAAAAAACTTTGCGGAATGAAACCATTTTTGTTTTCATGAACGGTATGGGAGTTTTCTGTATGTCAAAGACCAAAAAACCATCAAAATATACTATCTATCAATAAACAACTATGTTTTCTTCAATTCCGAACGGAATTGTGCTCTGTGACATGGCTGTATGTTTATTCTAAAAACTTCTAACATGCAGTATTTATTTGGTTCAATTTTAAATGTATTGTTTTTTATCTGGCTCAACATTTTTTTTAATGCATTAAAAATAGCAGCCGAAGCTGAATGCAGTAGTATTTACCATTTTAAGATAAATAGCAGCGCGAAAAAATAAGCGTTAAACGACAGTAAATAAAATTAATAGCTTGCAAGATAAGCTACATCGAATACGCTCAAAATAACAACAGGCATATTCAATATTCAACATCCATATAAAATTCAAAACAATATATTTAACAACAAATCACTGTTAAAATTTTTCGTAAAAAATTATTCAGATTTGAAGTACATACAAACAAACAGATGCTAACTTAGAAGAAACGAAAAGAAAAATACGCTCATATTTCCAAAGACATTTGTTAAGTGTAAAAATCAATGAAAAATAAACCCTCTCAAATGTATTGTTAACAGATAGATATCAATAATATGCAAAAAAAAAAAATAATAAAAAAAGAGGAATAGGAAGAAGAAAATATCGGGCAACATAACAACAAAAACATTATTAAAGATAACCTACCAACCAAACTAAATGAACAACAAAACTATCTAAGAAAAACATCTGTATTTTTCAACACTAACAATAAACTACACTACACACACATATTAGTACAGATGCAAATGCACATATATATATACTTAGATATTTACTAGATACAGATAAATGGTACAAAATTTTATGTTTATAACCCAAATAACAAGTTTGAGCAAATATTTTTTAAAAATCAAGAGTAAAATTTGGGTAAGATTCAAAACGTCATTTGCATCACTTGACTTTATGGTACATTTTTGACATTGACTGCAAAGTATTTTGATGTTTTTAAATTAAGCCGTTATTGATTTTATTTATTTACAATGCAAACGTGTAGAATTATACGCTGCGTACTCAATAAAAAAAAAAACTGTGCATCACTTGACTTTATGGCACGTTTTTGACGTTGACTGCAAAGTATTTTGATATTTTGAAATTAAGCCATTATTGATTTTATTTATTCTAAGGTGTTAAAACAGTTTAAGAAGATAAAGTTAATTTAAAAAAAAAAACAAATGATTATTATTGATATTGGCCAATTAACATTATCCTAAAAATATGCAAATTGTTTGTTGGGTTTAAAATCCTAATATTTCACTCACACTCTCACTCCAACATTAAGATACTTTTGTGTGTAGTTTATAAAGCAATTGGGGATAATGTAAATGTTTGTATGCCAACCAAACTTAACTAACCAACCAGACAGCCAGCCAAACATTCATACAGCAACCTATTCCATTCATTCATTCATTCCATAACAATCATATCAATACTGTATAAGACTACTTTACTACTGGGTATTGTGCTCCCAGAAATAAAAAAAAAATATATATATATATATATAAAACACAAAATAAAAAATGAATGTAATTGTGTCTTCGTTGGGTCGTTTGCCAGAGAAAAGATTTCGAGTTAAGAAAATTTGATATAACTTTAAAGAATTTTTTTTTTTTTTTGGTTCGAAAAGAAAAGGTTATCATCTATATTACATCTCTGATACCCACAACAATACGCATACAATTTTACGTACACACAAACTCAATTACTTGCATTCATACATAAAAGATTACACACACATTTTATTCAGTATTCAAAATATTGGTTTTAGTCTTAAAAATTTTTTTTTTCTTTTTTTGTAGATGAAAGAAATAAAAAGAAAAATGTTTTTAACAGTCCCTAAGAGAGTAATCATTTTTCAATAAACATTATTGCATTGAGAAAATAAATATATTTTCACATCTACTGAAATACGTACACACTAACAACATATATGATTACAACCATGCTTATAAAAAATTATCCTAAAGATTTACTGAAATGAACAATTTTGTTTAAATTGAAAACAAATTTTATTTTTTACAAATATTTTTTTCAATACGAATATAAAAAATAAAAGTACAGGTATCCCTTGATTTGCTAGGTACTTCATTTACGAGATTCAGATATAACACCGATCAATAATAGTAACATTTTTTAAATTACGCGCTTATTTACGCGATTTTAATAAAAAAAAGGTCAACAAATTAGGGTAATCCTCGTTTTACGCAAAACGCAGCACTGTGATCCAAGATATTTCATCAGCTGTGTGCTAAAATAGAACAGCACATGTGCATATATATTATATAAAATTAAATGACTTGTTATACAGAGTAGCAAACATATATGCATACACAGAAAAAATTAAAAATTGTCTCTAATCAGCAAATTTATACCAAATTCATAATATCAAGCAAACAAGTTGTTGATGTTGCACCTATTCCCGAAATAAATTTATTCATTACTAAAAATTATAAATTGTAAATATTTTTTTTCAATAAATTTTAATTAAAAAAATGATCAAAAAAAATTGCCATTTTAAACAAAGTGTTAATTTATTTAATTAAATATTGACAATTCCCAACAACAGTTTTACAAGTTTAAACTATTTTATTTTAAACGAAAAAGTCAATTAATATTTTTTGATATTTAATTAATATTTTAATAAAAAATTTGTTTCAAAATAACTTAAATATTATTTAAATCAAAATTATATTATTATTTTCCTTTCAACTAAAACAATAATTGATTCAATTATTGATAAAAAAAACTTTTTTCTGTGCACCACTGCATTAAATAAATACTACATTAACAATTTTAAATTTACTGCTTACTGAAAATTTTTTCAGTAACCAGTAATTTTTTATTGTTTACTGAAAATATTACGGTATTCAGTAAATTTTTACAGGTTACTGAAATAATGCAGTAATAAGCTAGTTTTTACCTATTACTGATACAAATGCAAAAAAATATATTTTACCTGAAAAAAGTCTAAAGATTAACTGATAACGTTTAAAATTGTCTTAAAAAGTGAATACTGATTTTTTCAGTACAGAATACTCAAATTTTTTAGTAAGTAGTAAAATTTTATTGGTAAATTTTCAACAATTTTTTTTTGCTCTCTTTTAATTTAATTATTTCAAAAAAAAAAAATCTATAATAATATGGTTATTTCTTTATTATGATGTGTGCCATTATAAAGAAATATCCTTTTATATTTAAAAAGTAAAAATACAATTTAAAAAAAAACATATACCATATGTTCTTGATTTAACACGATTTTTAGTCCCCAAAATAAAATTTTTTATGTATCTCATGTTTTGATTTACGCGATATGTTAAATTTCTGGTCGCATAACCGGATTTACCAGTCCTGAACCTTCTTTTACGCAAATTTGATTTACACGTGCTTTATGCGGTCCCAACAGACCGCGTACATCGAGAGTTGTCTGTTGGCCAAGTTTTGCTACGAAAAACTAAATTGGAATCATTAACAGGGCTGTCAGATGTGGCGATTTCTTGCCAAACGTGGCGATTTTCAAACTCTTTTGGCGACCTAATTTTCGATTTGGCGACATGGCGATTTTTTGGCGATTTATAAAATAGTTGGCGATTTTGTTGGCTATTTTTGATGAGCCATCTATTTGTTTTGAAATTTGTTAAATTCAAAACGAAGAAATAATATTTTTTTTATTCTAGTATTTTAATGTATGAAATTTGATGCATTCATATGTATGACCAGTATTTAAAACTAAATAATGTTGAAATGGCTGATGAAGATAATCTTCGAGAATTTTTTTTTCACATTGAAATGTGCTCTTGAAAGAAGTAATAAGTAGAATTCTTTAAAAATTAATGTAATGAAAGTTTTTGAAAATTTTTCCATTATAAAATGTGACAAATGATCACATAAAATTTGTTGTTTTTAAATATATTTTAAAGATTTTTTATGAATCCTAACTCACCCTTGGATGTTAATGAAAAACAATAGAAAAAATACAGTTTGTTAAAAGAAAATTGTAATGATGATATTCAATCTAATTAAGATCAGTTTAGGCCAACAATTTATAGCTACAAGGATACGGCAGGTACCTGTATTGAAATATTGAAATTCACTAAATATCTGCTTTGAAGTAGAATGCGATATGAAGTTTTCGACACGTTTTTACGAGCCAAAAGTTATAAGAATATAAATAGCACATGTTGCATTTCTTTTCTACCTTCACAATGTATTTCAAAAAAGAAGACAACAAGTTAGTCTTCTTGGTGAACTATATAGCGTTTTAGTTATATAATAGAACTGCAACTACATACAAATATGTATATTGTACATACAAATATGTATATTGTACATACAATATTTGTTTAATACTTACCGCAAAATCCTTTTTTTTTGTTACTTTAAGTAGACTACTATAAAATATTTTAAACATTCCACCTTTTTTGTTAAATAAAAATTAAACAAAATATATGGCGACTTTTTTTGAATTTTTGGCGGATTTTAGGGATACGGAACAAATTTTTTTTGGGATTTATGAAAAAATATTTTTAATTATTCTAAAAATACATATATTATTGTCGAAATCGAAAAAAATAAATGCTTTGGCGATTTTGGCGATTTTTGACATTGAATTTGGCGAAAAAGATCAAAATCAATCTGACAACCCTGATCATTAATATTCAATTAAGCTGCCTACACACAACTGATTTGTGCGTGTGATTTGTTCGCGTACCATATCTTCACACACGACAACAAATCACAATAACCTTAAACGTTAAAAAGAAAACATGATTTGTGAAGCGGATGATGTAATTGCACTTTTGATAATTTATTTGTGTACACAACAAAAAAACATTTAAAAAAGAAGCAAATGGACGAATGACTGGCTTTTAAGATATAAAAGGCGTTCAGTGTAATTTTATTAAAAATCATGGAAATTACATCTCCACAATAGGTGCAATTTGACGTTTCGTTGTACACTTAAATCGAACAAATCACAAGAAATTTAAGATTTTCAATTATTTGTGTTTTGTGCGCGCACAGTCCCATTAACAAGTAACAAGACTTTGAGTACGAACAAATCAGACGCACTAATTAATCGTGTGTGGGCAATATTCAAGAATCTAATTTCTAATTAAAAGTAGCAACTGTTTTTATTTCCAAATTGGACTCTTTACTTCTAGTTTTTTTAGGCAAAACCAAAAATTGTATTTCTTATGTAGTCACAAAATTAAGTTTTTACTCAAGTTTTTACAAACAACTATTTAGACCAAACCTGAATTTTTACACTATAAGTAGAGTTTTTTTATTCCCGCACTTTTTGGATTACCGGGAAAGCGGGAAATAAAAATCAAATTCCCGGGATCCCGGGATTCCCGCCCAAAATTTATTATTTATTTTTTTACTTATTTCTCCAATGAAACTAATATTTATTACTGACAATTACTCTTAAAATAATTAAGTCTAGTATCCATTATGTAACAAAAATGTAAAAAAATTTAATATTAAAATTATTTTAAGATACTTAAGAGGTTATTTTTATGTCAATAGGATCATAGAAATCAATATAGGTATATACATTGTCAAATTCAGAGATCATTGGCATAATTAGAATGAAAATATTGTTACGAAATTAGATTTGTCTGAGAATTATTTATGGTTTTAGTTATAAGTTATCTTGTAAATTATAGTTATATGTCATATTAGTTACTATTTTTATGAACGCCACTGTAATAAATTTTCTAGCAATTGTAATTGTAGACTTTAGATTTAGATGTATAACAGTTATTTTAAAATAATTCGAACACAACATTCTAGAAAATACTAGACGGTTCTTGAATCAACAAGGAATAGTTTTGAACTATAAATTCAGGCTAACTCATAAAAGCTTAGTTTAGTTTGATTGGAGACATTAAACGGTTCAGATCGCTACTTACAATTGTGGTTAAAATTATTAAACATTATAATTAATTTCAATAAAGTTTGTTAAGTTGAATTCGTGTGTGTATTTATTTTGAATTGCAATTAAAAGAACTCAAAGGTTTATTATAAAGGGAAAAAACCTTAACGCGTTTTATAAGTAAAAACGTAACAGTCTTACATCTAATTTCATCAAGTTAAAACTTAACTGTTACCTTAACTTCCAGCTAACAATATGTTTTCGACAGTTATAACTGGTAGTTAATTATAAGTAAACTTGGTGAAATTGGCCGTTAGTGGAATACAATTTCTGGAAGGGCGATTAGGAACTGAAAGGATAACATTACGAAGTAGGAATTCTGAAACAATTTTACCGTTTAACAAATTCAGCAGGAAGGAGAAATTGTATTTGCTACATATATTTAAAAACATATTTTTTACCATTTTATATCCCTTAATCATAAGTGGTGTATGAAGTTATACTAAGTTTGCCATTTTTTAATATTCATCTAGGATCACATAACGTATTTGTATTGTGAATCCTTCGTTTATTCTAAGCTCATTTCGCCTTATGGGTGTCAAATTGTTTCTAGATCTTCTAGGCTGTTTATGGCTTAATTCCAGCAGAATCGCTTCAGTATGAAAAAGAGTTATGCACCCAAATGTGGAACTTCCTCAATAAAAACTTAACAAACAAAAACTTACATAAATTTGTGGCAAAATGCACCCATTGTCATTAAATTTCAACAAATTCGTTTTATAAGGCACCAAATTTCGTGAATATCGGTCCATAATTTACCCACGGCTCGATGTTTAGATTATTCTCGTAAATCATGTAAGTATGGCTAAAAGTGTAACGAATAATGCTTTTGTGGTGCAATTAAGCATAATATACATACATAAGACTCAAAATTACTTGAAATGCCGCATAAAAAGCATAATCTAGGATAACACTTTACTAATCCCTTAACCGCACAACCTTATAATATAATTGTAATATTTACACTTCAGTTTGCTAAGACAAAATATAAAATTTTTTAAGATAGGTCTATAATTAATCATAGGCCCTATATAAGGCCTATTCTCAAAAATTAGCTTAATAAGTCTTACACTGTAGCAAATTTTAATATTGTGGTAAAATTAAGTTGGATTAAACCACTAACACATTCTAGACACTAGTCCGACATAGATTTACTAAAGTTTGAAAAAAGATTTTCTTCAAAATTTCCCGGGAATCCCGCAATTAATTCCCGGGAAAGCGGGAATTGTAAACAATTGAAAATCCCGGGAATTCCCGGAACGGGAAAGGAAACTAACTTTTTCGCATCAAGTAAATTTTTACACAAAAACTGCTTTTACAAACAAAAAATTTTTTTTCCTAATAAATGAATTTTTTCACAAAAACTTAATTTTACATTAAAATTTAACTCTTACATAGAAAGTCATTTTTAATACGAAAATGGACTTTTTACCCAAAAACTTTCTTTTTGCACAAAAAGTAATTACTTTACACAAAACAGATTTTTTTCATATTTTTTTTTTTGTAAATCACTTCCTCTTGAGTTGAAAATTTTTTCATATTAAATATTTCTCTAATTTTCAAAAACTTGTCCAGAAGTCACTATTTTAAACACCAAAATTTCTTTTCAAAAATTAAGTTTCTTAAGGAAACTTCACTTGCTTTCACCAAATGTACCTTTATTACACAAAGAGTATTTTTTACACAAAACGTCCCTTTTTTACACAGAAAGCCATTTGTTTACACAGAAAGCCATTTGTTTACACAAAAAACTATTTTTTTCACAAAAAACTATTTTTTTTTCACAAAAACTCCCTTTTTTACACAAAAGGTAATTTTATACACAAAAAGTTATTTTAAGTACCTTATTTACGCAATATGTAAATTGTTAACATAAAATGTAAATTTCGACAAAACTTTAACTTTTTTACACGAAAATAGGATTTTACATAAAAAGTCATTTGCTTACAGAAAAATTCATTTTATTACACAAGAAGTCCCTGTTTTGCTAAGAAAGAATTTTTGCCAGATATACCCACAAGTTTCAGTACCACTAATAAATTTTAAGTTTAGATTTGATACAAACTCAAGTTCCTTTCAAAGATATTTTGCATTTGGAAATTACAAAAACTTTTTATAATTTAACGAATATTTTAAACTTTATTTTTTTTATCGCATTTGTTAAGAAATTCCTTAGTTTATTTTATGTTTTTATAAATAAATGTTCATCTTTTAACAAATTGTTGACACAATTTCCTTAACGATAAAACATTAATGCAGTTTTAACAATGGACAACAGTCAGCATTAGTTATTATAGTTTTCAACACACAATATTTTCTTTTATCCGAGGGTAGTTTTTTTTTTCAATAAAAGAAATAAAGGAATTACTGAGACCTTAAAATAATTTTTAGTGAACAGAGATCGTGTTAAAATTGCTTTTGGTTGTACTCAATTATGTGAAATCAAAGTGAACTACTCGCATTCGTTCTGAATTCTCAACTTTTTCTAGATCTTTTATATCTAAATTATTAATCTCTTTTCATTAATTCTATATCTATATTTGATAGTAATAGTCAATATATTATTATGCGATAAATATAAAGGGTGGTCTAACCGTAATGCACGATGTTAATTGTGAATAACACTTCAACGTCAAGTTTTTTACCCAACTTAATTTGACATTTCTGTGTTTTAGTGTTTGGATAAATTCAACCATGGAGAGGTACACAATTGAGCAGAGTGTTAAAATTGTTGAAGCGTTTTACGAAAATAGTCGTTCAAATCGTAATGCATTTCGTGCACTTTGGGCGTTCAAATCATAATGCATTTCGTACACTTCGTGATTTTTTTGGTACAAATGAGAATCCGCGAGTGATTGTTGAAAAGACGATGCATCCACAAAGAGTGACTGTTTGGTGCGGTTTATGGGCTGACGGCATCATCTGCTTCCTCGAAAATCATATGATAACGGACTTCTTGTGGCCAGAAAATGTGGATAAGGACCCGGAAGATATTTGGTTCCAACAGGAAGGTGCCACTTGCGAGACATCCAACGAAACAAAGGGTCTTTTGCGCGAGAAATTCAATGGCCATGTTATCTCACGTCGTGGCGATGTTAATTGGCCGCCACGATCGTGTGGCTTAACACCGCTGGAATTCTTTCTTTGGGGATATTTTAAAGAAAAAGTGTAAGTCAATAAGCCAAGAACAATTCAAGAGCTGAAAGATAAAATAATTCGGCACGTTAACGACATTGAACCTCAATTATGGCTCAGAGCTATTGAAAATATGGACCTTGGGATAGAGGTATGCCACCGAAGCCGTGGCGAGCATTCGGCCGATATTTTGTTTCACACATAATAGGCATATTTCCTTCTATATTATTAATTTTATGAAAAGTTGCTGTTTTATTTACAATAAACATCGTGCGTTTTGGTTGGATCACCCTTTGTATATATATGGATTTAAAAATAAGTTTTTTTTGATTTCCCCAATTTTGTGATATGTTTTAGTTCACTACAACAGGGCCTTCCTGGTTAATTTTGTCATTTTTTTTTTGACTTTTAGCTCCTTTTTAATATTTAGTTTTAGATGATTTTTATAGAAAACATAGAAAAAAATAGATTAGGATTTTTAGATATGAAATTTTAAATCGTGTTTTTGAAAATAAGTGTATCCTTCGATTTTTTTTTTGAAAATGTGTAATTTTAAACTCCAATCCACCCAGCCCGGTTCGGTAGTGGGGCAATTTGGACCATTATTGAGAATGATATGAAAAAAAAACTGACAAAGGAGTCCTTTGAAGGAGTAATCGAAAAAATGTCTAAATTTACGAGGAAGGCGCTTTTGTGTGAATGAAATGTCCCATATATGTATATATGTATATATATATGTATATGTATATATATACTGCTCCCAGAAACTTTGTTCTGGAACATTTTTTAACTCACCTCGCATCAGAAGAATAATATATACATACATACATATTGCTTGCTTTATGTAGAAAAGCCCTAACTCGATTTTTTCTTAATTGGTTTTTTTTTTTGTGATTGCAACCCCTTTTACACAAATACCCCCAAAAAATGGTTTGCAATAGTAATCAAAGTATAACGGTTTTACAAGCAATTAAACTTTAATTTCAATTTTCTCTAAAGTGAACATTTTGACATACATATTGATACTGTCCGTTTCTTTTCTGTTTTACCTTTTCCTATAAAGTTTCAATTATGTGAGTTAGGCCCTTTCTACATGAGACGAACTATAATTTATGTACAAAAATATCTATCTATAATAAATTCTAGATTATATAAAGCAAAAAACTTAAGCCAAAATAAGATATATGTTTATGTATCGGATAAAATAAATATAAGTATTTATGTATGTAAGTACACGTACTTTTTTGATAATGTTACGGGTATGAACAATAAACTATATAATACAAATACAAGTATATATGTATATATAATATTTAATAGTATCTATCTGTGTATACAAAAATACCTACATGTTGTTTAGTATTTTCAGATTATATTCGCTATTATCGTTTCCATGTATGGTAGAAAATTCTATCCATATAATAATATTTACTTGAACATACATAAATAAAATAAAATAGAATTAAATAAAAAAGCTACAACAAATATCCTCTTTTCGTTATTTGAAAAAAAAATTAAAATAGCTGAGGATGCCTGGAATATACATAAACAATTAAAATAAGTGAATAAATAATTTTGTCCCGCTAGCTTGTACTAGTCGATACACTGTGCATTGGTTCGATATAAGTTTATGACAAATATTGGCCATCAAGAGCTATGACCTTTTCCCAGATTGCTGACAACCTAAAGACCGTGCGTCAAAAGAACTGCTCTTTTTTTTGAGACCAACAACGTATCAAACCAATTTCGCATAAACGTTTCTAAGGTGAAACGTATTCTAGTAGAAACATTTTGCATCGATCAATCCATTTTTCTGTGGTTTTCATGGGCAACCACGTATGTCCAATTTGATCGATTTTAAGATATTGATGCCATATTGCTTCATTTTAAATGCTCTTTACATGGACCTAAAATTTTCTGAAAAAAGATGAACTAACTCCGATTTTTTAACGTAATAACAAAGTTAAAAAGTGCAATACCTAACCCTTATTTTGATCTAGAATGGGGTTTCAACTCTCCTGAAAATTTTGATTTTAAGACATACACGGCTGCTTATGAAAACTACAGTTTTTGACTTATTAGTTTTATGCAGATCTTGCAACATGTAATCGGGTGTTGTATTGATGGAATAATACGAACAATAAAACAGTTAGTTTATCTTTTCTTACGTTCCCCACTACAATTAGTTCGAATTATCCCAACATTATTTGTAGTTGAAGTGGGTCAAGAAAAAACAGATTAAAAACAAATTGCTTTTATTGTTTTCGCAAGAAACCAAAGTAAAAACAATTGTTTTATTTTGGTTTCATTGTTGGTATTTTGGTTAAGCTGTGATATCGTTGCAAACAATACTTTTTGAGTGTATGTAATTCTCATTCCCTCTGTAGTCTTGTTTGCTGATAGCTTTGGCTTTTAGGAGAACGTTTCCTGATGATCTGGCCTAAGCAACCAGTGAAATGCGCATAGGAACAGCTTGTCCTCCAGCAATAAATTTCAGTATTTTTTATCAATTATAAAAAAAGGGAATTAAGCACAACAAATAAAATCTTTTAATGGAAAAAAATTATGTATTCCCAAAAACAACTTTTTTGGTAATAGGAATAATACGATTTAATATCTGGTTGCATATTCCGGGCGGTTTTCATCCAGTGTTTGCTTTATATAAATAAATTTCATTGATTTAATATGTGTCCCCTGGGATCTTTTTGCACATTTTATCGGATCCTAAAAAATGGCGCCGTGATATTCGTTTAAGGCAATCAACGAGCTGCTTGGCCGGTCTCTGCATTCTATATTTTGCTCTTCGATTTATCGTAGTAGAACCATTTTAAATCAACAAATATGATATGAAGCAACCAGCCATGTTCCGAACTGGGAAATCGAGTGAAATTTAAGTCAAAAAACTTTGATAACGATCCAGTGTTTAAAGTTCATTAAAATATTCCGTTTAATATACTTCATACTGTGAGTACAGTTTATCTTGATCAGAACTTCTCATAAAATAAGGAACAAATTTGCTTATTTTCCACAAAAAAAAATGAACGAGAATTGTTCATTGATTTAAATTTAAATTTCACTCAATTTCGATTTCCAGAACATGGCTGAAAATAGACATATTTACATGGTGTTAAGTAGCAATTCGTCATCCATGTGTAAAAGAAACGTCATCTGTGATACATCCATTTAAGCTGTTTTTTTTACTATTTAATTTAAATATTATTAGTCGTCTTTAGGTTTTTCTTACTATTGATTTAGATGTTAAAGTTTTAAGAATCTGGTCACCGTTTGGTTGGCTTCCTATAAGCAAGAATATATGATTGTGTGTATGAGGGTTCAAATGTGAGTGTGCTTTACACTTGTATACAATTAATATTTATTTTGAATAGATTTATTAGCTTAAAACTAAAAACAAAACTATGCTGATTTAATATTTGCTTGAAAACTTGTATTAATGCAAAAATTTATTGACTTTTTAACAATAGATTTATTTAAATCAGTAACTTTGTATGGAAATATGTTTGTATTATTTTGTGTTAAAGTCGTCATTAACACCAACACATTATTATTTTTATGTATGTATGTGTTTTCATTGATTTTTTTTTGTATACACTTTGAATATTTTGTTATTTATTAAACTGACACGTTTTCAATTATAGTCATTAGTAAAAGTTCTTAAATTACTCAATTTGTCCAAAGTTGTATTCTTTTTTGTTGTTATAAAAGATATTGAACCATTTGATTAGTTAGGTTTTCTTGTTAATTTATCTGCCGTCGTACACCATTTCCTTTAAAAAAACTTGCGTTTTTTTTTTTGTTAAAATATAGGCTGAAGTTTTTTGTTTTTCTATCAGCAAATAAATGTTATACTCATTCAATATACACACAGCCATGGACATCGATCATGATTAGAAATCTACCCACTTCTTAAACGATGAACTTTTGAACATTTTTTTAAAATAATTTGATAAATGTCCTTCATATCCTTCTTAAGCGCCGCACACTGGTTCATATTTTGAGAAGGCGGCCAAAACTATTTTTTTTTTATGTTCTCCGATTTTGAAATATTTTTATTCATGTGAAGTAAATACTAGTGAACCTCGGGAACCAAAAAATTTCAACCCTATTTCAACTATTTCATTAAGAACAGAGTGGTCCAAAATGGACTTTCTCAGTATTTGGTTATAGTTTTGAATTTCTGAGTAAACTTTTGAAGTTGAAATGCTCATAACTTTTTTGTTTTTCAAGATTTTTGGACAGAATAAGTTTTGTGTATTAGTTTATCTTATTAGCTATACGTGGTTTAAAGCATTAAACTCTGCGACCTGTAGAACTATTTAATTTTCTTTTTTTTTATGTCAAAATTTCCCGGAAATTTCCTATTTTATAGAACATAAGTCCTGCCCGTCAAAACGCGTCAAAAAAAATCTATACTCTCTTGTAGTCCAGAATCTAACCTACATTTTTATACCCCATTGTACACACATCTGGATGCGATCTTGCGAACTACAGCAATTTCCAAGAAGTGGTAACAAAAGATCATTTAAAAAAACTTCTATCAAGAGTATAAAAATGCATGCATTCATAATTTTACCTTCATTATTGTTTAAACAATGGCTAAGTTCAGTTATAAAGTTCTCGCAGATATATATTTTCAACAGAAAGATGAAAAAGATTTTGTGTTACACATAATGAATAATCCATTCTTTAAATTATGCAACGAAGAAGAAATCAAAATTCATAAGATAAAAATTAAAAATTTTTCATTTACATTAAGAAAACGGTACCTTAAATGTTCTAGAAACAAGAAAACGTTTTACTTACGCAACGAAAAATGGCTAACAAATGATCTGATTTTTAAGAAGCTGTCAATAACCGCTAAGGAAACTGGAAAAGTGGGTCGGCCCGCAAAACAAATTGACAATTGCAGTGAAAGATCACGAAGACGCAAGCTTGCAAATATCAATGAAGAAATTTCTCATAGTATGATAAAGGATTCATTTCTGCATCAAATTCAACCACCGCAAAATAAGAAAACAAAAAATTGCAATAATTGTAAATTGTGGAAGCGAGCCCTAAACGCACAAAGAGGATTTTAAAAAGTATGCCTACACCAACTGAAGAAATTAAATTTACTCCAGAAGAAGCATTTGCACTATTTTTGGATTTAAAACTGACAAAAAATCAGTATACAGAACTGCGAAAGCGAACCAATGAAAAAAATTGTGGAATCTTTCCAGCATATCGAGATTTAGTTTCTGTCAAAAAATAGTGCTTACCTTCACAAACGGCTATTAGTGTAACTTCAAGTTCAGTAGAAGTAAAATTGCAGGCTCTTCTCGAACACACTGCAGAACGATTATTAAATACACTTGATTCTGACTATTTAAAAAAACTTAAAAATTGCAGCATCGCTTTATTTTCTAAATGGCTTAGAGCCGTCAACCAGTAGAGTTACAGCAATGGATGTATGGAAAAATGAAATTCCCTCTTCAACAAAGTATTGCAGACCAATAAAGTTTGTTTACAAAAAGGAAACTAAAGATGTCATAACTGAAGAAGTTCGAAAAATAAAAGATCAAATTAAAGAACTTCAGCCGGCAATATTTAAATTTGATGACCAATGCATTGAAATTAATTTTCAAATGTTCCTTACAATGATCGATGGAAAAGTTGCACAAGCATTAACCGAAACAAAGTCTTCGTCAAGCTGTACCATATGCCAAAAGACATCAAGTCAATTAAGCCAACCCCCATCACAAGACAATAGTTTCAATGAAGCATACGAATTTGGAATGTCCCCTCTTCATACCAGAATTCGTTTCATGGAGCATATTCTTAAATTGGGTTATGATTTGGAATTTGGCCCGTTAGGCGAAACAGTGAGAAAAAACAAAGAAAATGTGGAAAAAAGGAAGCAAAGAAAAAAACAAATTCAAGCAAAAATATCTTCACCTAGGCCTTATAATTGATCAGCCCAAACAAGGAGAAGGAAATTCAAATGATGGAAACACTGCAAGGAGATTCTTTTCCGATCCAGAAACTGCAGCATCTATCACAGGAGTACAGTTTGAATTAATAAGACGATTCCAGATCATTTTACAAGTTATATCATGTAGCAGAAAGATAAATGCAAAAAAATTTGGCCAGTATGCAAATGAAACAGCAATTCTTTATAACAAAAAATACTCTTGGAGACATATGCCAACCACAGTTCATAAAATTTTATACCATGGGGAACAAATAGTTCAACACAATATCCTACCAATTGGAGATCTATCTAAAGAAGCGCAAGAAAAAAGGAACAAAGACTACAGATTCTTCCGCGAGCATAATACAAGAAAAATGTCCAGACGTTGTACTAATGAAGATCTTATTACTATTTTGTTGTGCACATCAGATCCATATATGTCCAGTATTCGACAAAAATGGAAATCAACCTCAATCGAATTAGAGGAAGAAGCTAAACAACTTCTGGAAAATGAAACCCAAAGCTATTTAGAAGAATTTTTTACTAATATTGTTTAATTTAAAATTGTTTATAGATTATAATTTGTTTTTGATTTAAGTATAAATTTGTATTAATATATAAAAATAAAATACACATACATCTCAAACCAAAAATAAAAGTTGAATTACCTAAAATGTTATCGATAGCCAAGAATTCTATTTGGGCATTTTTCAAAATATTCCTTTTCAGTTTTATCCTTATAACAACTCGTCTCGTCCCAAAAAAGCCAACCTTTGGCCCCTGTGAATATTGGGACTAAAAAATTTACAGGGGCCAAATATTGGCATTTTCTGACAGGATCTAAGTTCGACAATAAAAAATAAGTATCAGTTGTAAAATACGAGAGAAATAATGATAAATTATAAAAAAATTCATATTTGAAATATTCAACTTTTACACCGAAACTCAACAAAAAAATGAAAATGCATTTTACGAAATCGAATTTTACGTTTTATAGCGCAAATTAAAGCCTAATATCGCACCTATCGAGCAAAAAAAATTGCATAAAAAAATACCGATCCAGTCAAAAGTTATGGAATTTTGACCGCCTTCTCGTAAAATTTCCCACTGTGCGCCGCGGTAAGGCATCAAACTGCTTGATAATATGTACACTAGACCGTCTCAGTTTTTATACTTTTTTCGAAATTCCTTCATGAACATCGATTTTCTTTATCTACTATAAAAACCAAGAAATTTGGTGTATAACACTTAAATATTGATAAATGGGAAGTGGTCTCTCAAATCGTTTTTTCATTTTTTTAGGCAAAATACCTTTTTTTCAAAAAATGGATTTATATACCCACGTCTTAAGGAAGAAATTTACCATTTACTTAGATTTAATTTTAAAATAAAGATTTTGGTGTAAATAACAGTCGGATTCTGTTAAGAAAAACTGCAGTTTTAGTTGAAATGTGTAAAGTTGTTTATTTCTAAATTTTCTTCTATTGCATAAATATATTATAAAGTAAGAACATATTGGTTTTTTTATTTTTTAAAATTTGGTAAAATTATGCTTTTGTTGGAGTTTGGATGCGTTTTGTGAAAATGCTCGACGACTTAAATTAAATCATTTTGGGTGTGGCACTTCCCATACAAAGACGTTATACATTTCTGTATATCTGGATAACGAAGCGAGCTTAAGTTCCCAAATTAGGTACAAACATATCGGTTATCAATACACAGCATCCCTCAAAATATGGGCGGGATTGGTAAAGTGGGCATGGTACCTCCCGTACAAAGATATTATTGAAAATACTCAAAATTTTAAATTTTAGGGCTCTAGTATGACATATGAACACGTTTTATATATCAAAATATCAGAAATTTTTAGCAGAATATATTTCCCGAAAACCCTGCAAGTTTTTTCCCAAAAATTGAAGAGTAATGCGCAAAATAAACATTTTTATTTAAACATACCCATTTTCGGAAACAATAGATCTTTCCGAGTCCAAGCGTTATAATCTAAGTAAATGGTAAATTTCTTCCTTAAGACGTGGGTATATAAATCTGCCAAATTGGTTAAGAAATGGTTAAGTTATTAGCAAAATACTCCAAAAATGGGTTAAAAAGCATCCACATTTTTATAAAAACTTAAATTTTAGAGCTGTTATGTGACCTATGGATACGTCTAATAAATCAAAAGATCGGAAATCTTTAATAAAACATATTTGATGAAAAACTCGGAAAAATCGGTTCAGATACAAAAAAGTTATTACCAAAATATTTTTTTTTTTTTTTTTATATTTAGAAATAAACAACTTTCAACATTTCAACTAAAACTGCAGTTTTTCTTAACAGAATACGACTGTTATTTACACCAAAATCTTTATTTTAAAATTTCCTACCATACTGCATTTACAGAATATAAAAGTTTTGCCTCGTTCAATTTTTATATATGAAAAGGTAAGCAAAAATTAAAAAAAATGTTAAGTTTGTATTTGAAAATCTGAATTTGTAGTGCTATGAATAAAAAACCATCGAACAAAATTGCAATGTTGCTTTAAGAAACATTTAGGAAATTTAATAAGCTTTCTAATGCATGAAATTATGTTCAAATCCATTCAGAACTGCTTGAGTTTGAGACAAATTACTAAATCAAGATTTTTCCATTTTTTGAAAAAAAGGTATTTTGCCTAAAAAAATGAAAAAACGATTTGAGAGACCACTTCCCATTTATCAATATTTAAGTGTTATACACCAAATTTCTTGGTTTTTATAGTAGATAAAGAAAATCGATGTTCATGAAGAAATTTCGAAAAAAAATTAAAAGTGAGACGGTCTAATGTACACATGTATTTTTTTGCACTTCCACACATCAGTTTTTTTCACTTAATTTCATTATTGGAAAGCAAAATCCTACTGAGGTTTGTCTTGGGTCTTTTTTTTCGCATTCTTATTTCCTCAGAGTTATTATGGTCAATTGCCGTCGTCAAAATTTGAAATTATGCGTTCTGAACACTCCAAGCCATGCAAAAAAGCCTCCAGCATCGTGTTATGTGGCTCGTGGCGCCGTCTTGTTGAGACCACATATCTTCACTTGAAGGCAAAAAGTCGCTTATCATACATAAGCGTTCTTTCGATATTTTTGTTTGCAAGTGCATATGTGAATATGAATAATTCGCCTAATTTTTTTTTTGCAAATTAGTTATGGAAAAAAGCTTTTGATTTAAAGAGATTTTTGAGGTTTGCTTACATACTAAAACTTCTTCAAATGGTGTTTTATATTTGATATCATTATTATATCCAAAGAAGTGTGTGTTTGAATATGTGTGCAAAACACATGCATATAAGCTTCCATATACGAGTAAGCATGTGTTAGTGTGTAAATTAGTTAACTTTTCATATCAAGAAAAATGTTCTTTGAATTAGTTTAATTTTTTTTCTGTTGTGTTTTACTTTTTATTTTTGTTTTATACCCACCCTTCACCGTAGGTAAAAGGGTATAAATAAGTTTGACATTCCGTTTGTAATAACTACACTCTTAGACCCTATAAAGAATATATATGCATATATTGTAGGCCCTTATGAGAAACGAAGTAGATTTAACGCTGGCCATCTGACTGTTGAAATGGTTTTTCCGAAGACCTCAGCTAAGATGGGGTCTTGGTTGGTATATATTTATGTCACACATAATCCCTTTAATTTGGCTATTGAAATTCAGCCTCATCGGTCCACTAAACCACGACTGCCTCTAAGTTTACCAATAAATTCCCTGTTGTTGTATTCTGCTTGTTTCCAAATAAGGTACGAACATCTTTGTTAGCATTACACAACATCCGACAAAAAGTGGGCGGGATTGCAGAAGTGGGCGAGGCAAAAAATAGATTTTTTATATCAAGAGAATGGCATGTATACAAACTCTGTTCAAATCGTAGCATGGTGCAGGGTATATAAGATTCGGCATAGCTAGATATAGCACTCTTACTTGTTTTTGTTCCTTTTGCCAGGAAAATTGTTATTCAAGCTCTTTCTTTCTTTTTTTCTTAAAACAAATTGTTGCTTTTTGTATGCAACATGTATTAAAGTGTACGTGGGTGTATTATAATTTTTATTCCATGTTGTTTAACATTTCAAAAGAATATATTACACATATGTATGTATATGTATTTCTATTTTTATTTTTTTTTTGCTACAATTAATTATTATGTGTATGTGTTTATGCGTATGCGAGTGTATGTTAGTTAAGTTTTTGTCTTTTTTGTTGCACCTAAAGTTAGTTTTTTCGGAAATAAAGTTTTTGCTTAAACTTAAATTCTCATTAGCAATTAGTTTGTCAAAAGTTAGTTCAGAAGTTTGTTAAAGAAGAAAAAGGAATCACAAGGAAAAACTTTATATTTTAGTGATATAAAACAAAATATTTTTTTTATGTGTTTAAACTGATATAGAGTTATTTAGTTTTTTTTTTATTTTTTCTCCTATTGTTAATTATTAATATTAAAATGGATTGTTAACAAAAATATATTTAATAACATTATATATTATTTTTTTTTTTGTTTTAAAGCATACAAAAACTACTAAATCTAATAAAATTTTCTTAAAAAAACAATTTTTTTAAGAAAGAAAAAAAACTTTATCGCTTTAACTTAAAAAAACTTTTTTTGTCAGTTTCTCTTCTTCTTAATATAAAACTGTGTTGACCTTTATTGCTTGTTGTTGTGGTGGTAGTGTGGGTATAAATAATTCTTGTATTTCTAACTATACACTTGAGAGTTGCAAGTTGTGTTGAAACTTTTCTTCGTTAAGCAGCGCAATCTATCTACCACTACCACAACATCTTTATAGATTCACAAACCACAAACCACCAGCAAAAACTTTATTAATAATAATCAGGGCAAGTTTTTATATGCATAAATAGTTTTAAAATATGTTTGCAAAAAAAGCTAAAAGAAACCAAGAGATATGCTTTAAAATGTGCAATAAAAAGCATGAATATTTTCACTGAAACACTTTAATGCGACGCTTCTTATAGTTATTATGTTTAATATAAGTTATTTGATAATATGAAAAATAATGTTATTCATTAAAAAAACATGAAAGTAAATTTGAAAGCTTCACAAAATCCGCAGGCAATCGACCTGTTGTTTTGTATTTTGTTAAGCAATATATTAGTTTGTGCCATATTAAAGGATTTGACCCTTAATATTCGAATTACATGAAGAACTACTTACCATAGTTGGGGGTAGTGCACTAAATATTTATTTAAATCAGCATTGCTAAATCACTAAATAAAACTGGAAAAAAAATTAGTTTGCACTATTTTTTAAAAGCTTTAATGATGATTGGTATTTTTTTCACTAGCAATTGAGTGGTATGGAAAATTTTTTCATTATCACTAACGGTGAATTGAATGCATAAAATCTGCACTCAATTCAAATAGTGCAAGATTTGTACTTGCAATCAAATATGATGATTCCCAAAATATTTTGGCTCTAGCGTTGACCATCCGTGAGCTGAAATATTTAAAAAAAAAGTCTTTTTTTATTTAAAAAAAATACCTTTTTTAAAAATGGTCCAGCTCACGGATGGTCAACGCTAGAAACAAAGTATTTTGCGAATCATCATAAAACATAACAAGCTTTATTTTCAGAGGGGTAACAAAAACACTTTTTCAGCTCCATACAAGGTGAGTCGGTCCAATATGAAAAAGCAAAGGAAATTAAAGAACATAAAATGTTGTCAATAACGGATTATCTCCAGGCTTTAATCAAGAAAAAAGAAGATTTTTGTTAGTAAGTTTAGTTTAAAATTTTAAGTTGCACTCGCATGAGTGAAGAACAATAAAGTTGCAATACTTTGATGATTGCTTTTTCTTAAATCACACTCTTTTTTTTTTTGTGTGCAAAATGTGTGTTTAGGGAGGCTGCTAATTTTCAGTTCATCACTCAACATCAATAAAATGATTGCAATAATTTTGCACTATCACTAACTGTGAGTTGAAACTGCTACTTACATACATGATCTGTTCCCCAGAGAAAATAAACTAAGAAAATCAAAGGGAAAAGTGAACAAATTACAATTGAATAAACTATTCACGATAAGGGGAGTGTTGTGGCGTGAAATCCTTTCACGTTATTATTTTTTTTTTTGAATAACCTCAAAAATTTTTGTCATGGGAGTATTTCATGTTCGCAATTACGTGAAAAAGGAAAAAATGACGAGGAAAAAATTATTTACGGTAGGAGTACATATCTTACCCAGTTCGATGTCATTCATATTTTTTTAAACAAAAAATTTTAATCATGGTGCGGAAACGATTGATCGTAACGCGAGTCACGGCTTCATTTCTGAATGAATTGTGTAAGTCTCACCAAATGGCAAAATTTTTTTTTAGATATATTGGAGTGTGTAGAGTTCCCTATCCATATGGGCAATCTTGTTTATTAATAAACCCGTTAAGCCAAAAGTTAGCCTAATCTCCTAAACCCAATTTTGCATTAAAACTGATTTTCAAAGTAAATTTGGATAATTTAGTAGCGTTGTTGAAGCTTTGGTCTATTCATAAATGTCAAAAATTCAACGCAGTATAGCATATCGTTTGACAGCTAAATCTTTAATAAGTTCTATACGGCTTAACAGAACACCCTATATCTTAAATACAGAAAATAGCCGAAAGATCTATTCCTTATTTTCTATGATTAAAGCTTTTAAAACTTGCCCCAATAATAACCAAACAGAGAACAATTTAAATAAAATTAGTAACAAAGCTTAAGCAAATTATTTTCTGACTCAACAGCAACCCAAAAGCACTAAAATTTTGTCTAAAAACACAAAGAGGACTTTCGCTTTCTGCTGGTGTGTCCTGCACAAAATATTTTATTTCTCCAACGCACAGGAGTAATTTCATAAAAATATGAAAGAAGGGGAAACAAGACATCTTTATCCATGCACCTTTTGAAAATTAAATACAAACAACCAAATTTCCAGTCCTGCTTCATTGTTATTTTGGCTGGTACTGCCACTCCTGCCATTGATGCCATATCACGACTCCTGAAATGCTTTGACTAGTTGGGTTGGCTTGTATGCGTGCATGAGAGACAGTGCAGGAATGAGTAAGAGAGAAAATGGGAAGCAATAAAAAGTTAATTTATTATCAAATAAGCTCATAAACATCTAAGATTTGTGGTTCTTAAAATTTCTTAAACAATAACCCAAGCCGCTACTCCTACCCTTTCTTCCTTGCATCCATTACTTTGCAGTTAACAACTACCTCTACGCTACCACTACTACCAACATGATTTAAAATGGCTAGCTCATAGTATGTTGTTGCTGGTTTTTTTTTTTTATTTATTTTATTTTATTTTTGTTTTTTCATACACCGAGAAAGATTTTCCTAAGACTGTTAGGGTTAAGCTGTTTGATTTATTAACTAATTGGACCGTACAAGCGTAGATATATTCTAAAAAAGGTCAATGTTTAAACCAGAACTAATACACTTGAATTAATTATAAAATGATGAAAATGGCTATAACTCATAATTATAGAAATACGAGTAAATATTAAAAACCTATGGTTCACATTTCGATTTTATTAAACTCTCTAGGCTTTAAGGTATAAAAGGTCTAAGAAGGGTTTGGACCAAATACAAACATATCTTGCAGAGTCCATGGTTTCAAGGATCGATCGTTAAAAAATGCTAAACTTTATATACAAAATTATGTGTCATTAAATGACTTCGTCTGGTCTTTAATGGTCAATACGGTTGATTTTAAATGGAATGAAATATAGACCGATGTTACGACTGACTTCCTTAAAAGTTTTTTGTTGTTAATGTTGTTCGGTATCAAAATCTGTTAATATATATATATATATATGTATAAATATATATATATCTTAGAATTTTCTGGCGAAAATTTTTCTTAAATCTCTGGAAGCCTTATTAATGTTCTCGTTCTCACAAACGACTAAGTCGTTTTTTTAGTTCATTAAAGACCACGAGTTGTGTGTTACGATAATCGATTAAAAAAAAATACTTTGGCTTACAGTAGTAAGTCTTTTTTCTCCCTGTAACAATCCGATGCAGTTAATTAATTAAAATAAATTTGTGGCATTTACTGTTTGAAAATTATATCATGTAAATCTTGGCCACGTCTGCGTCTGGGGTGGTCCCTTCGGAAGATCCAATTTTGGACGATTCGTTCGAGCATAGTGACTGGTATCTCGCGCATAACACGAGTAATATTGGCTTCCAAAGAAGCAATAGTAGCTTGCTTAATTCAAAAGTATGATATCGCACGATCTAGGTAGCCAACTTACCATAGTAAAACGTGAAATTAAGTGCTCACCCAAATTTTTTCACAACAAGGTCATTGTTTTACGCGCTCTATGGCTCGTAGCGTCGTTTTGTTGAAACCAGAGCTCACCGAGACCATGCACTTGAATTTCAGAAAGCACACAGTCCGTTAGCATGGTGCGATAACGGTCGCCATTGAGGATAACATTTTGATTTTCCGTATTATTGAAGATATATGGGCCACTGATTCCATCAGCCCATAAGCCACACCATACCGTTGTTTTTAATGAACGCAATGGGAGCTCGTGGTACTCTTCGGGTTGCTGATCAGCCCAAATACGGCAATTTAGTTTATTAAGGTATATATTGAGCAAGAAATTACTTTAATCTATTACAAAAAAGTCTTTTTCGTTTAAGAGATTGAGAACCGTAGTAAGGCTGAATATTTTGAGTCATGAAGTGCTACTAACCATCAGTTAATAATCCTGACCTTACACATGCAAGGAACAACTTGCAAGCAAAATTCCCATGTAAACCAAAAATCGTCAAATTGGCTCAAATTGCAATATAACAATAATTTTTGGAAACTTTAAAAAATTTATAGCTCTTTCAGTTTGCTTCAATTGAAATAAAAAAATGCATGGCTCACAAAATCTATCAAAATTAAACAACTATTCTCTCTACTGTTAACTATATATGATAGTTTAACTCGTAACTTATTTACAGGCCCACTTAAATAAAAATGTTATTTTTAAAAATCCAAAATAGGAAAATGTTTCTAACATTGGTATACATACGTAGTTCTCAAGGCTTGTCAACTTTGCTATTTGTCTTTTGTTTACTATGTTATACAACCGAAAATGCTTCAAAAGTTTGAGAATCTAAAATTGTAGACATGACTCGATTAAGAACTCTAATCATTGTAATAACACAATCAAAAATAAAAAAGGACGAAAATTTGGTGGCGAAAAAAATGCTGTTCTAGTGTTAAAAAAATGGATCTATGACCAGAATCCAAAGCGTTAACTATAACTATTTATTTAAAAGAAGGCCAAGGCGCAAAATGAGCGCCAAAGACAATAAAGCATATTTTGTGTGAAATCGTTACACATGAAAATAATTGTAAACAAAATTAACAAAAGTTTCCAAGAAGTTATTAAAAAATACGAAATAATACTAAGACTTTGTAAATAAGTACAAAATTTGTTAACATTGAAAACATCAAAGAAATAGTCGAGTGTCATGCGTGTTTTTCTAATACTTATGTACAAAGTCAAGTGAATTCAGCGGGAAAAGAAAGGAGTACGGATGCCTTCAAGAAGGCCTCTGTACTCCTTCTTTTGGATGTACAAGGAATGTTCGCTCCGCTTCATACTCATGTCGTTTTAGCACACATTGTCAATGCGGGTTAGGCCTTGCGCTCTCGCTTCTATGGCAGTTACATAAGAATGGCAACAGGATAAAAAAGAAGTTCGTTTGCCTTTGCTTTGGCAAGACAACAAAAAAGAAAATTTTAATCCTTCTCTTCCCCTTCTCATAGCAGGGAATGTAGAATGTGTATTAGAGTGGGTCAATTTGTATGTTTTTAAAAAATCGTTTGTCAAAATCGTAATCTACGACGAATTCTAAGAAGGTTTGCCCAAGAAACCATGGGTCTAAAATCAAAATCGGGCTTCCCATTTTTAAAGACAAACTTTTCTTTTCGTATGTATATTTAGTCAATTCACAAGGTATCCTAACATGTCATATTGTCAAAATGTCGTAATATTTCACAATGGTTTAAAAATATTGTTGTACGGCTCAGCCGCTCAGCGCTGGACTTTTCTGATTAATTACGACAGCACAATAAACACAGCAAGCAACGTTCTATTTATTTAAGACACTTGTTGTTAACAAACCAACAACAATATTTTTAAACCATTGTGAAATATTAGGACATTTTGACAATATGACATGTTAGGATAGCTTGTGAATTGACTAATTATCTTCTATGAGGCATTCATTAGCAGTAAGATTAGAATGGTCATTTAATCAAACAAATTTAAATAAAAAATGCAGTAAGAAGGTTTTATGAGCTTTCCCGCTGGGGAAAGTTCTTTATAAAACAGGGCTACCATGGTTTCGTATATGTTGGAGATTTCATTAAAAAATCCATTAGCATTAATTATACTGTGCTAGAATTTCACACTTTTCTTTTGAGACAAGCGGGGGACCTGGCGTTTTAACCTAATTCTGGTACGCTGAATCCAGTGGTGCTAACCGTTTTTTTAGGTTAGCTCTTGTTTTCGACATATACCGTTATTTCGAAAATCAAGGAGGATGCACAACATATGTATATTCGCGTAACTGAAAAACGGTTGAGTTTATTAAACAAACTAAAATATTTTGCAATCAAATTTCCTTTTAACAAAGTTAAATTTTTCTAATATGCACAGAGTTTTAGACACTTTTTTTTTTTTTTGGCAAAAAAAATAATTTTTTAGCAAAATTTCGAAATTTCTGTTTGTTAACAATTTTTAAAAAATATTGGAAAATGCAGCTGGCTCAAAATCACAAATGTTGTAAATCTTAAGATTGCTTTTATGCCAGAAAAATTTTAAGCTATAATGATGGCTCTTAAGGACCAACCATAATATGCATAAGTAAGCTTAAAGTACTGTCAACAATTAACGAAAAGTCTGCCAAATGCATAAGAAAATTAAAAGAGACTTAAAGGTGGCCAAAATCTATTACGAACCTTAAGATCCATGTTGCATATTTGTGCAATATTTTGCTTTCTTGCGAGTACTTCAAATAAAGAAGTACCAAAAATTACAGCCCTGTATTGGTTTATTTTATCTTTTACATGTTTAATTTGCCAGCAACGTTATAAAAAGAAAAGAATTGCTGATAAAAAATGGATACAAAATTAAAATATGTAAAATTTCACTTTTTTCTATATTCTTGTTTTCCTTTTTCCATTCCATGATTCCGTACGGAATGTGCGTTCAGTTTAGCACTTTGCTTAAGCAAATAACATTTGACGAAACTTAACGAAAACTTTCATTAAGTAGATTATAGTTGGCCCCATATGTTTTATATGCACAGTTGCTTAAGTTGACTTTATTTTTTGAATTTATTCTATGAGCTAAATTTCAGTTATGTATTTTATAAAGCTTTTTTGTAGTAGTTCTAAGGTAAAATGTAACAGGACGATACAAGATAATAGTCTGGTAGTGTATAAAGTCATTCCTAAAAATTTAAGGAATAGAACTATTACAAAAAAGCTTTATAAAATACATAACTGAAATTTAGCTCATAGAATAAATTCGAATATAAAAAAAATTTTGAACATAAGTAAAAACAATATAATATATTATACAAAATCTTCTACAAGCAAAATACGCCAAAAAATTAAAGAAGTTGCTATTATCATGCATAAGTTTTAAGAAATTTCAATATGTTCAAAACTCATATAATGGAATTAACGTTACATGAACAGAATGAAAGTTCTGTAATATAACAAACTATGTATTTTTTAAAAAAAGGCTGAATTTATGCGTATTTTATTAAAAAATATTAATGTTCCCGAAAATGATCAATCGTCCCCGGAATGACAAAACTGACGCGTTCCCTAAATGACTTTCTCTGCATGTATATTGATTTAATTTAAAATTTACTTGTTTGATGTAGACATAAAACGCGCTAGTTGTAATAGTTTATAACTTTTCTTTTTTCAATAAAGTCAAGATTTAACACATTAAATTGCTAGCAAAACCAATTCTGCACCTTAGTGATTTTGAGCCAGCGATATTGTATACAAAACGTGTAATTACACTGTGCTAGTTGAAAAAACTGACAAGCGGGGCACAGTTTTTAGATTAGCTCTTTATTACGGAAAGAGTTTGCACAACATATACTCGCGTAACTCACAAACAGTTGTTTATGGAATAGACTACAAAAGCCGAAATTCCATACATACTTGCCCCTTATCGGCATCCATTAGGGTGGCCTTCCCTACGAATAAGGCGGTTGAATAAAATTCTGAAATTTGGCCCCTTCGGAGCCAAGGCGGGCTAAATGTATGCCCAACTCCACTTTATTTTTCAATCCCATCATTTGTTTTTTACATACATACCCGCTATCTCCATTGCTTAAGGGAACTCCCACACAAAATTTTCAATGCAGGATAGAAATATATTTTAATATATAACTGATGTATAATCGACCTCCATTAGTTTTTCGTGATAAGCCGTGTAAATACAAGTGAATCGTAATTGTTAAGCTATTTTGTACTTAAGGTAACTTTTTGTAAAGTTTTATGAAACTGTCATTGGCTTAAGCAAAGGGCGAAACTGATTGCACATTCCGTACGGACTCAGATGTTTCTTTATTGCTTTTCTTTTTTTCTTAATTCATTTGACGGGATTTTCGTTATTTTTTGACAGTTGCTTATTATGGTTGGGCCTTAACTGTAAAGTAAGGTACACACTATCAAACAGGAATTATAGTTTTGCACAAAATATCGCTTGATTGAGAGTGTGGCCGCTAAATTTCGTTAATCAACCGAAAAACACAAAAATTTATGAACGCTTCAGTTTTGAGTCAGGTGTTTAAAGTTTTCAATTATCAGTGTTGAGTATAGAGAGAAATGCATACAAGTGTTGATAAGTGTTTCTGCTTCAAGCTGACATCTCAGTATTGTCAAATTTATAGAATTTAATAAAGGAAGCATGCGCCTTGTTACCCCCTTTTAAATTCAAATTAATAAAATTTATTAAAAAAAAAACAGATCTCGTTTATTGATAACGAAGCAATTTAGAACAAACTGAGATACTTCTCTAGATATTTAGACATTTCTATAGTCTTTGTACGGGAGTTCGGTTGATAACCAAACCATTTTTTCAAAATTTGGAAGCTTTTACTTTGATATTTGTGCAAATAGCTGATCATACAGACTGCTGCATTTGGTGTTAACCGTGCTGCCATCTACATGGTGATTTTGATATTGCTATCTTGGCCTATTTATTTTAGCGTTTGGATTTTGGTGCGGCCATTTACAAATGAGTAGTGGCGTGTTTTGTTTTGTTGGTTTTTGCACCATTTGTTGGTGTCATTTTTTTCTGTCTTTGGATGAAAGATTCCACGGCCAATTGAAATTAGTGTAAAAATTTCAAGAAAATAGCAGACTTTTCTACTAAATCGACTTTCACACAATCAAACAAACACACAGAAAAACGCATCGTTTATTTGCACCTAAACTACATCAAAGTTAGAACCTTGTTGTCCTGGTATAGAGGCAAATGAATGACTATTTAACTAATAATCATCTCATAGTTAAAAATGAATTCTGCTTTAGGCCTTATCATAGCTATGTCATAGCGCTCGTAAATGTTTCTGAGGATATCAGACACAATCTTGATAATGGTTTTGTTGCGTTTTTGGTGCTCACTCTAATGCATTCGATTCTGTTAATCATGGAATTCTTTGCAATAAGCTCTGCAATAAATTCAACTTTACTTCAACTTCCGCCTCGCTGCTGCCTCATATCTCACTAATCGTTTCCAATCTGTATATTTTTGTAATAAAATTTCCACTGCCCTACATGTGTCAAAAGGAGTGTCGCAAGGTTCTATTCTAGGCCCATTTTTGTTCACATTATACATTAATGATTTACCCAGTCAACTTTCACACAGCAATATCCATATATATGTGCAGATGATGTTCAAATTTATATATGCTGTGAGAAAGAATTTATTCGTGAATGCACTGATAATCTTAATGGGGATCTCAGTAAAATATTTTTATGCGCATCGTAAAATGAACCTAATTCTGTATCTGAAAAAATATTTTTGATGCTTAGAACATTGTACCCTACACAACATCTTACACCTTTAAACACTCGTGTGCTTCTAGCCAAAACTCTCATTATACCCCACCTTCTATATAGTTGTGAAATTTTTGCATATTGTGATTCAGAAAGTAAGAGGAGATTATTAGTAGCGTATAATGCGATCCTACGTTATGTATACCGTATTATTTATTTTATTTATTTATTTATTTATTAGGTATTAAGAGATATGATGGAACCTCTGAGTATTCTAAGTCTTTGTACGGAGTTAACCTCATGGACCTACTTAGGATAAGATCATTAATTCTACTCCACAAGGTAATAAATACCAAAGACCCAACTTATTTATTTGAACGCCTTCAATTTGCACGATCTAGCAGAGGAAATAATTTTATAAAATTCCGATATCGAACCCTAATCTCTAGATGGCAATTTTTAATTAATACCAAACGTCTGTGGAACTCATTACCCAACAATTTAAATATAATATACAACGCTTTATTTTTTTTAGCTGGATTGGAAATTAAAATGATAATATAATACAGAAATATTATTGGAATAAAATTGTTTTATGATAATCTGTTATATAATTTAACCCTAGAAAGATAATCTGCATAAATTTAACGCATGCACTTTCGAAATATAACAATTTTTTTTTTTTTTTTTAATTAGCAGAAATACGTTGCTGTACACTTCAGACATTTCATACACATATAAACATATATAAAATGTGATTATCTTTAACGTATGTCTTGATATGATTATCTTTTAAGGGTTAATGTCATTTATATTTTAAATGTGATTTTCGGCATACGTCCGCCGCGGCTACAGAGTTGAATAGTCCATTCGATCAGTCCAAGTTTTGATTACTTTAAGCAATAAACCTGGCTCTTTGGCGTCCATTATGGCTTGAATATTGGCTTCCAATGCTCCAGGAGTTGCTGGTATAAGCCAATGACTTAACAAAGCCCTATAAGAAGTTATCCAGAGGCGATAAATCACAAGAAAGAGGGGGCCAGTGAACACTTCACCAAATTGATTTTGTAAGAAATCGATTGTTAAGCGCGATGAAGGGAATATTTGGCTGATTAATTTATGGAAACAAAAATTTAGTCAGCATAGTTCGACATTCTCAACTGTTAAACCATAGTCATCGATATCGAACGATCTCATACAGCTGAAAGGCATCCGGTAGATAAATTAATTAACGAAAAAAATTTATGCTTAAGCATATTTTTAATTAGTATGAACATTATGCTTATCATAACTTTTACTAAATTACTTTACGTGTACGTTGGGGATGCTATTCAAAGCCATTTAGTTTTGCAGTAATATATGATCTGGTCATATTTTTATTGCTGTATTTTTTTATTTTTTTCAATTTTTTATCCATTTGGTTATTTAGGAGCCCTGGTTAACTGTTTACGTGTTTACGAGTTTGTTTTTTTCATTATTTTTCCTTTCCATCCAATTCTATTTTTTCCTGAAAAGAAATACAATGACTATACCAACAATAATGACTCCCAGCTAGACAAACAACAACAGTACAACAAAAGCACACATACATATGAAATATCCTTTAAGGGTACTGGATAAGAGACATGGGCAAAATACACACTAAAAACAATAATATTAACAAAAACACTTTGTTTTCACTTTAGAACTTACACGTACGATTTTCACACACACTCTTATAACAATATTTAATGTTTTAAATGGCTTGTTGGATACTTAAATAAAACTACAACTACAAGACAATACATTGTACAGCAAATCAAAAGGGTCAAGTTTAGCTCGGCGAAAAAATGGAGAGAATAAAAATAATAATGCTTATAAAAAAATAAACAATTTTTACTATTGTTTTATAAGCAGTTTAATTTCCAACTGTGCCGTGTTCTGTTCCTTGTGCTCTTAACAGAATGGCTTGTAATAAGAATTATTGTTTACACCTCCATAAATCCAGACTTTTTATTTGATTACCTTGGCGAAGAGAAATGAGTTTTAGCTGCATTTACTCTTTATTATCCTTAATTTATTACGTGCAACTGTACAGAATAATCGATTTATTTATAAGAAGTAAATATTTAGTAGTTTCCATGCTTTAAGGATTAATTATGCAGCTTTCTCGATATAAATCTTCGATAAATGAAAGAAGAGTGTAGTTAGTTGTAAATTGTTATATAAAAATGCATTAAGATTATTTAAGTGAAGAAGTATATAAAGATTATGTAAAGAAGGTGATATAAAGTAAACAGGACAAGGTTTTTAAGTGCAAAAATATATTTAAAAAGCTCTAAAAAAGTAAATATGCTGTTAAACATGCAAAAACCAAAAAAAAAAACCTACTAGAAACTGTGATGAAAAACTTATATTCTTGATTTTTTCACTATATATAATATTTAATATATGATTTCTTAAGAGTTTTTAATGTGCGGTGTTCACAACACAAGTCATTGAAGGTGTAGTAAAATTTGTATGAAAAGCACTCAGTTTATTGAGCACTTTAATATAAATTTTACTGCACGTGCAATCACTTGTGTTGTAAAAACAGCACATAAATAAAAATTTTCTATTATGTACACTGTACACGTAGAGAAAAAAT
The DNA here is from genome assembly GCA_943735925.1 of Pollenia amentaria. Lineage (NCBI taxonomy): Eukaryota > Metazoa > Arthropoda > Insecta > Diptera > Polleniidae > Pollenia > Pollenia amentaria. The sequence continues at coordinate 218,590,993 of OX031007.1, read as the reverse complement.
ATGTTTAAATATGGTCACCTTTAACAAAACTATTTTAGACAAAATTTTAAACATATTATGTTTAAATTTAACCATATTATTGTCACCGACAAACATATAATTGTTAAATTAGTCCTCCATCAAGAAGCCACAACCATATTATGGTTGCCTCTAAACATGTTATGGTTAAATATGACAATAATTTGTTTTAAATTAACAATATTATTTTCCTCTTTTCTAAGAGCAACATGCTTTGGTTGAAAATCAACCATGCTATTATAAATGTTAAACATATTTTAGTTATTACTAACCAAAAGATGTTCGGAGGCAACCATAATATGGTTGTGCCTTCTTGATGTAGGACTAATTTAACAATAATATATTTGTCGGTGACAATAATATGGTTAAATTTAAACATTATATGTTTGCAATTCTCTTTAAAAATAGTTTTGTTGGAGGTGACCAAATTTAAACATATTTTTTCTCTGGTTGTACCACCCGATTTTTCACCCATTATCAAACTGACTAGATTGCGGAAATAAAGCTTAAAAAAATATACGAATCTTCCAGTTTTTCTAGATCAGATCATTTAAGTTTTTTACGAACAATTCAAGTTTTAATGTGAATCCAGTAGTCTATCATTTGGGGGAGCTGCGATTACACCCACACGAGATGATCTAGACCGCAGATTTTTTGCAATAATAGTTGGTCCATGGGTTCAAAGCTTATGACTATATTTCTTAAATTTTGATTTAATTTCATATATTTTTGCTATATTTTGCTACAGTCCTTGAGTCCTAACTGATATAAATAATAAAATATGAAAAGAGTAAAGGAGGTTAAACTTTAAATTTGCAGTTTTCGAAAAATTTAAAAGTGAAAAGTTATGGCAGTATGTTGGCGGCATATACTAATAATTTTCTATTGAGTGTTATTTTTCAACTGTCTTTTTTTCTTATCATGTTTTTGAAGCTGATTATATTAAACATACTTTTGATCACACCAATTAAAGACTATTACTAACTTGGGAAATGGGGTTTTCTACAAAGGTGCAATTAGTGCAGAAAGTTTTCTGACTATCATTCACTTGGGAGGGACTAGAAATGCTTCCTTTGCTTGACTGTCCAAGCAACTCACTACGGTCTTAGACTTATTTTTTCCCACGCAATGGTTTCTGAGATTCCTCTAATAGCTAGCTAGTGCAAGAAGCATGAATACTTACTGAAGTATAACTGCATCGTGGATGTCGCGATTTAATCAAAGTCAACTGTCTGCCTGGAGGCGTTCCTGGTAGCCCCAGCTCCAGGGTCGGATGCTTTAACCCAATCAACTCCTAATCTTAAATTTTGCAGATTACAGAAAACACAACAATATGGCCCTATGCTCCGTGTAGGAACCACGGGAACTTATATATACTAACTTTACGCATTGGGTGCTCTTCAGGCATTCACTTTGGCTTACAGTAGTAAACACTTTTCTTTACTCCCTGTTACTATCCGATGCAGTTAATTAAAAAAAACCAGTTGCCATTATTAAAATTAAGAAACAACTGGCTAAGCTGGGGGGAAAAATTAGTAAAAAAATATAAAAAATTTGATTAACTTATTTTTATTGTTGTCTCGGGTGATTCATCGTGAATTTGGATTTGTAATGTTAAATATAACACATAAAATTGAAAGTGAACTTAAAATTTTTCTATCAGTTCAAAGAACAAGTTGTGGCATTTACTATTTGAAAAAGATATCATGTAAATGCTGGCCATGACTACGTCTGAGGTGGTCCATTCGGAAGGTCCAATTTTTGGCGATTCGTTCGAGCATAACGATTGGTATATCACGAATAAAACGAGTAATATTGGCTTATAAAGCGTTAATCATAGGTGGGTTATTACTGAAGACCTCAGACTTTACATATCCCCAGAGAAAAAAGTCCAAAGGTATGATATCGCATGACCTAGGTGGCCAATTTACCGTAGCAAAACATGACAAACGCGCTGTGTGGCGCGTCTTGTTGCAACCAGAGCTCACCGATTCCATGCGCTTGAACTTAAAGAAATGGATACCAGATACCACCAGCCTATAAACCACACCATACCGTTGTTTTTAATGGATGTTATGGTAGTTTTTTGTTCTCTTCGGGTTGATCAACAGTCTAAATACTGCAACTTTGTTTATTAACATACCCATTGAGCCAGAAATATGCTTCTTTATTGAACAAAATTTCACGATAAAAACCCGAATTTTTATTGAATTTTCCAAGAGCCCACCACTGTTATGGTGTGGTGTTAGACTTTCCATGATAACATGCCACACGATACTGAATAAAAATGACAAGGCAGTTTGATATGAGTCACGCGTGATCTAGAAAAAACATATTGAAAATCAAACCTCACGATGACTCACCCTTTAAATGGTAATTTTATTTTTGTTTGGACTTCGCACTTAAACAATTTTTGACGTAAAAAGCGTAACCACTAAATTTATCAACCTTTTACTAAACGTTTAACATTTTTTAAGAAATGTTAATACAATAAAAATAATAAAGTTTTGATAGCTGTTGATCTTGTTCAACGTTGTATGAAATCAAACAAATAGTCGGTGAAAATAGGGATTACAAGTTGGGCGTCAAATATTTGTTTAGAATGATCAAAGCTTAAGTTTTTTTTTTAGTATAGGTTTTTCTTTATTAAAAACTTTTGGGTTAGTTATAATCGATGCCATTACTTTTGGATTACCACAACGTTCAAACGTCAGCCGGGAAAACGCTATGCCGAGTGAACACAATACGATTAGGAAGCTATTTTGTAAAAAAAATATTAACAAATATTTTCATACAAGTTTTCAAAAATTCCAGAAATTAAATATGTAAACTTTTTTAATACAAGATGAAGTGAGTTAGAAAATAAATCACTTAATATTTCATGACCACAACGCAAAAAACTGTGGGAATACTGAGAATTTTGCGTTTAATTTTAGTCTCCCCCGCTTCTACAGTTATTGCTTTATCAACAGCGATCGACGTTTGAATTAAACACCAAAAAAAAGTAGGCTCAAGGGGCTTAGTTAAACGAGATGGCTGCTCGCGAGTACCTTTTCTTAGGATAACTCGCATCTTGGACTTCAATATTTACGATTTATGACACGTTTTGACATCCTGTTGGAACCACATATTGCCCAGTCGAGCTAGTTCTTAAACTTATTCAATATCATAACTCTATTTTTTTTGGTAGTAAAATAGCAAAATAGCACTAGTGGAAAAACCACAATTAAGCAAATGCTGAGAACTTTTTCGTACAGTCTGTGTAGTTCTCCAGAAGAATGAAAAATGTAGTATTTTCTAGACGTTCATTAAAAAATGTTGGGTAAATCTTTTTAATAAGCCTGCAGATGACTTTTAGTCGATAATAGCTCTTCCTAAATTTATTATACGAGCTACATTTTTAAATTTGGTAAAGTAGACATAGACATTGAAAATAATGTTTTCACTCTCAGAGCCGAAAAAAATCTTTTACGTACAAAAGTACTCGAAACAATAAAATAAATAATATGAAACGAAAGTAAAGAAATTAAACCAAATTCAATTTCAATTATAAAAATGTTAAGCCGGCTTTTTCTAATTTTACATAATTAAATTCCTAATACAGCAATAAATTAATTTGATCACTACTTTGTTTGCTGTTTTATACACGCTTAAGCTGTCCAAAAAAATTAAATAGAATTTGTTATTTATGGTACTTTTTTTTAAGTAAAACTCTAAAAAGCCCAAAAAGTTTATGACTTTATTGCTTGTTTTACAGCCATCAGTCTCAATATATAACCAATACTACCCTCTAAACGGAACTGGACTATCCCATAAACGATAAATACAAAAAAAAATTATGAATTATACCAAAGTCTTAACTACCTGCATACAAAATTCTATTAAACTTTATGCTTCCTTTGCCGACTTAAACTCACATGTTTTGTCCGTCGCTGTTTGTATAATTTGTTGTTGGTTGGTTGGTCTTAACAACAACATATGGGCCAAGTGAGTTCGTCGGTGACGTGATAATGGCATATTGAGGCACGTAAAAATACAACAAATTAAATTTATTAAAATTTATTATTTGTACAATGAAATAAATGAAAAAGCATAAATTTTGTAGCAAAAGTGCTATAAAAATGAGAGGAACAATAAAAAAAAGGTTTATGCACCTGTATTTCCGAAAAAAAATTATACATTTTATTTATATAAATTTACGGAAATATTGAAATTTCTGGAAAGCGTATTATTTTTTTAAGTACTCCTGCTGTAGTGAAAAAAATGTGTGTATGTATTTAAAAATAAAATAAATATTAAGATTAATGCAAAAAATATTTGCAATAAATATTTAATGTAAATATTTTATGTATAAATGGATTGTATAAAAAAGTAAGAAAATGTTGTTGGTTAAGACCGTCAATATGATACCCTTCGTATTTACTTAATAATGTGCCTCACTTGGGAGCCATGGACCTAACAGAACAAAACTGTGCTATAACGACTTATGTATATAGGAAATATTTATGCGAAATATTATCGACATATCCCTCCTTGAGGTGATTTCAGGGGCGAGGTTTATATCGGACATATGGTCAATTTTGAACCTATCATCACAAAATATAGCCATGACATTATAAAAGTTATCGTTCCAAGATTTGTTATTTATGCCAATATTTATAAGGAAGTTATAACACTCATAGTTATAACATCAGAATTGTGACATCAATGTTATTACAAATGGCAAAAATTAGACAAAAAGTGACATCAATTTTATAATATTTTATGCGGCATCTACGCTATGACTAAATTGACATCAATTCGATGCCACATTTTGTGTACACTGATCGAAAAGGCGACATAACGCTGATGTATTTTGACATCAATACAGACAAACTGTCATCAGTGCGATATATTATTAACATCATTTTCATGTTTAAAAAGTAAAATTAGAAGCAGAAGTTCCCATATTCTATTTTTTAAAATCATTTATTTAAATGCATCAAATTTTAAAGTAGAATTTTTATGAAAACCATATCGGGCATGCTGCTGGTGTCTTATAATTGAGATTTATTCTCTTAATAAAGGGCGGAATACAACAAAAGTGAAACAAACATGTGTAACGGGTAAGTAAATAAGGATTTTCTCTCCATTTGACTTAAGGTCAATTACAATGACTCAATTTAATGACAGTACTGATGACATGTTTTATAAAACCGACTCTGATTCGTCATTTCTGTGATGCCAATGTGTCATCGCATTGATGACATAATTTATATTTTTGACCCTGATGACAATTTGGCCAAGTGATGTTAACGCTGACATTACAATGATGAAAAGTGTCATGGGGTCAAAAACGAAGACACTTGTCATAGTACTGATGTCAAAATACATCAGCGTTATGACGCCTTTTCTATCAGTGTATGGGAGCTTTTTTCAAATATGGACCGATTTACATAAGATGTTAAGGTGTTTGAGATTGCACCTTAAAACTTTTGGGACGAATTTAATATAAATACCTACATATTTGACATGGTTATAGGCACAAATAGTCTCTTCAAAAGAGAAGTTTGTATAAAGGTTATGTAGAATTATGAACCGATTCTCCTTGTATTAATTGTCAATGTATAATTTAACTTGTCTGATTCTAATACTGTAATTTATAAGATCTTATGTGTTGTTGTATAAGAAAATTAAATTAATAAATACAAAAACTTAAATTTAAAAAAATATAAAATACCAAGGGTCTTAAACTTTTTCTACAATTACGCAAAATAGCACTGGTTTTACATGGACAGACAACCAGCGAGCCTGTAGAATGAACGGACATCATTAGATGGATTCAGAAAGTGCATCTGATAGGTGCGGAACACCATAAATTCGAGGCTTTACACATACGCCCAATTTGAAAAACAATATAGCATTCTGAACAAAACTTTCAAATGGATAATTTTTTTCTCAATTTGCCTTCAAATGTTATCATCAAATGTTGTTCAAAATGAAAAATAATTTTTCTTTTATAAATTCACATTTAATTTTTTGTTTAGTTTTTTGTAATTAAATAAAATAAACTGTTGCTGTTGTTGCAGAAGTGAGACCTAACGAACAGGTGTTACTGAATTGACAATCCTTGTTCGGTGTTTCTTGATCTCCGAGTCGTTCCGGAGCATAGAACCGATTTTTGTGTGGACGAAAAATAAACTGTTATCACCATCGCTGCTGCAGAAAGATCAAATAGCGTTCTCTCCGCCCTTAAATTATTGGGAAAACAAAATCCTTCTCTTTATTTTCAGTATTGTCTTGGCTCTGCGTAACACCTCGATCATACAAAAAACTTTTAACTTCTTCACTTTCCCGTCTTATTCGCAATCATTCCCATGGTAATAAAGTTTTTACTCACAAATTATTTCATGTTTCCATATATACAAGTAATATTTCTTTTATTGTAAAATAAGTTTGATTTTAATCGCCACGCTTAAACGTTGAAATATATTGTTCTCTTTATTGTTGCCAAGTCTATTTTTAATTTGAGAATAACACTTGATAATAAATTGATAACAAATTGATAAGCCATTGTTTGTCACATATTAACAGTATAATCTTTGTCAATTTAAATTCAGGTGTTAAAAGAAAAATATTGAAAAAGGTTTAAGAATGTAATTTTAAATCAAAGGGTTGACTTCGTGTTTGCTGGGCTATCATAAGCGCCTAGGCCCTCCTCACCATTGGTGGTGTAGGGTACAGAAAGTTGCCATTAAACAAAATAATATTGTACTTTGCCATATTGTGAAAAATTATATCCATTTTTTCTTTTTGCCTAATTTGCCTTTTAGCCTGTTTCTCTTTGCAACTGGTGCTAAATGTTATCCATCAAAAATGTAAGTATTTGTTGTTTTAAGCATCAATAGGTTTTTTTTTTGTTGCTTTTGTTGTTAAAATAACGATGAAAGGCCATCCTCAATCGCAGCAAAACAACATTTAACCGTTTTTACATGGGTCTTTGTTATTTCATGTTTGATCCTTTTTCTCTAGCCTTCTCTCCATAAAACGGTCAATTTGTTTAAAAGGTTTAATAACAATGTAAACAAAATAAAAGCTATCCTTTTTTATTTATTTATTTCGCTTTATATTTTTGCATGTGATGTTACCCTAAACAAAAGGATGTGCTTTAAAAAAAAGGTCATAAAGGTGTCTAAGTACTTTTTTAAAGTTACTTATTTCTCGTTTTGTATTTTTTAAGTATTATAAAATTAAATAAAATACTTTTTAAGTGTTTTGGTATTAAATTAAAACAATATATTTTTTGTTTTTGTTTTTACAATCTTCAGGAGATTGCGAAATTAAGTCTTATATAAAGAAAAAAGTATTTAAATAATTGTTTTAATATTCGGTTAAGGTCAACTTCATGCCAGCACTTCTATACGACAATTATTTTAAATACATAAAATAATTCAATTTAATAAATTTTATATGGAATTTTTTATGAATCGTGAACATTTAAATTAAAAAAAAATTTTATTAAATTTGGTTTTCAAATAAATTATTTATTGTACAATAAATCAATATATGTGATGATGAATTATAGGAATGGGTTGTTAAAAATGTTACATTCTTAATGGACTTTTTCGCAAAAAACAAAATTTCCCCCCCTAAATTATAAAAATATGTTTTGCTTATTTCGATAATACACGAATTTCCGAATGTACAAAATTTTTGGAAATCCCATCAAGTTTTTTTGTTTTTTATTGAATTTCTATTTGAATTTTCAATAAGTATCCAAGTATTTATCCTAATAGTTATTTATTATATATTTCCAATGAAACATCTAGTTTATTGTATTTAAATACATATTATTATACATTCAATCCCAGCAAGTGCCATCTAAAACCGAAAAATAAACGTTTGGGTTGAATATGCGAGCGGTTGAATTATTAATAAGCTTTAGTATATGCAATATTTTTATTTGTGTTATGATAATTATTTATTATATACATTTGAATATAACCGTTTTTCGTATCATAGTTTCTTCATAGTAGGCTTTGAATTTGGCACTGGCAGGACATAAAGCAAATATTAGGATAAGATTTGATTAATTATTGTTAGTTCATATTTAATATATGAAGATTCAATAAATAAATAATGAAAAAAAAAAAAAAAAAAAAAAAATTTGAATTTTATATGCATTGCCATTCTACCTTCACATATATACATATGAATATATATATTGGTCTAGCAAAAGTTTACCAAAGAAGAATTATATAACTGTTAAATTTCAAGTGCATTAATAAGAAAAGTTCTTTGATATAAAAAAATGCATAAAAATGAGTGAAACAATGGTGAGTCCGTAATTTTTTTTTAATATAATTTACCTATATAAGTATATATCATTTAGTCGTAAAGGATGTAAGGATGCAAGTCCAAAGGATGTATAAGTTTTTTTCAAAAATTGTGGCATTAGCGCATTTACGACTGAAGGTACATATGTATGTATGTATGTGCAGCAAACATTATTTTTGTCTTTCCATTGTTATAAGCTTTAAAATTCCTTTCTAAATAAAAATAATTTAAATAAAAAAATTAGCTGTAATCAACTTAAACCAGAATAATTATATATTTATCTTTAGATTAAACCCCAAACAGTTCGACTAAAATTCATAACTTAATTTTAAAATTAGTGAAGCATATTCCTTCTTCCAAAATTTTGTTAACAATTGCATATGTATTTTTTTGGTCGAAAAATTGATCAAACAATTTAGTATGATGTAGTCAAATAAATTGTTTCAAATAAAAAAACATTAAAAATAAATAAAATAATTTTTATAGCCAAAACGTTATTTAAAAAGATTAATTTGTTTTAATTTATATTGAACTGATCTTATATTTTATTTTTCCTTATTGTTGAGTTTTTTTTTTTTTTAATATAATATTAACATATCATTTTTAATAAACATTTAAAAACAAATTTTTTTCTTGTTTTGATCATAAAAAATTTTTTTTAGTTTTTCCAAAAATTCGACACGTTATATTCAGATCTACTCGCTGTAAAATAATCGTGCTATTTTGTCTACTTTTTGGTAATGAAATTATTTTTATTTTACTGAAAATTTTGAAATTTTGAGTTAATCCCCATTTGAGTTAATCTTATTTTGCGAAGCACTTATGGTACATTTTTAAAAGTAAGCATTCATTTAAACGCGTCGCAATAACACATACAGAGATGCAGTAAGGTAAGTGAACGAATTCTGAATAAATTAAAAAAAATATATATAAAATTTGAAGAGTCACGACATTCCCTTACTACGAAGCAGAGTCGTAGGGGTACCATAACGCTAACAAAAAATTAAGTGTGTAAGCTGATCGTTCCATTCACCAATTTTTATAAACTATTTGAAATGATAAATTGATTGATTACCTTAAACTGCTTAAAATCTATTTTTCTTGTAAAACCTACCAGTTATTTTGATTGGCAATGTTGCATATTATGCAAAATGTTAGTTAGGCCTTTAAGCATTTATCATAATATCTTTCGTAAATAGGAGTGTTTGTTTTTTATTATTGACATCTCTAAATTTGGTCGGAAGATTCCAGTATATACCCTTTTACCTTCGGTATAGGGTATACAGACATGATCGGTTCCTTATAATTTATAAAAATTATTCAAGAGAGCATAATCTGACTGTGTAGTAGAATTTCGAAAAATTGTTCGTATTTCCATTGTTTCATGGAGTGCTACATATGTATTTAGTATTTAGCCATTCTTTGTAGTGAAGAGCTAGTAACACTGCTTTTAAATAAATCTCAATGCGTTTAAATAAAGGAAAATAGGTTATTGCACGCAAAAAAAAAACATGGTTGTGGTAAACATGTTCTAAGAGCAACATACTATGATAAGATTCATGATTGATTCATTATGACCAAATATATTGGTAGTATTACATCATTATATTTTTCTCTTAATCCTAATTGGTTTTTATTACATCCTATTATAATTAAATGTAATCATATTATTATTATTATGTTAATCATAATAAGTCATGTTAATTATAATAAGTTAAGAAGTGATCATATTATTATCATGTTTATCATAATAATATGTAGATTAATTTTAAAACCGAAAAATATTTTTAATATATATTTATGCTTATTTACTTACTGGCAACTTTAACGTTAAACTGTTACAGATATTTCACATCATAATTTGATGCAACTTCAAACATAATATTTTTAACCTATTTTTGTCGTAGGTCGCAATTATTTATACATTGTTTTATAGAATTTTCCTTCTTTTTCTCTAAAATAATACAAAACAATAGTCAATATTTTTGCACCACTTTCAAACCATATTAAATTTTTTTAGCATTGATATTTTATTTTGTGACACAATTTTTTTAATGTACCTACGATTTCTTTATTTTTTAATTTCTTTAAACTTGGTTTTTTAATGGGTATTTTTTTTTAAATTGTTTAACTGTTTAAAACAACCGACACAACTGATGCAAAATTATTTTACAAATGCGATAACAAAATATTATTAGAGTAAAGATATTTTGTTTGCATCTTAAACATATTATGAGTACACTCATAGAAAGTTATCATGTTATGGCAATTAAATATCATTAAATGTATGTGAGGAATAAATTATGTTTTCAAAATCATTATTTAGTTGCTATAAAAATGATAATTTTTCAGTGAACCATACTCAAATTTATAATTGCGATAAACATTGAAATGTTTACAGTAACTATAATATTGTTGATTTTAAATAAAAATAACAAAATTTTGTGTCCGACAACAATATATTGTTACAATAAACATAGTGCAGTTCCCGTAACCATACCCAATCACATTTTTCTCCGCGAGTGTGTCACCTAAATGATTATTCGCCGTGTAACGCCTCTAACTCTATTTTAATAAAGACAAATTTGTTATTGTTATATCAGAAAACTCTAAAGGTTATTAACAAAGATTTTCAAATTGTCAGATTAAAGGAGTTTAAAGAAAATTAAAATCTTACAAAAAATGGCTTTCTTTAGTTCTATTTCCTGTGTTTTGTGTTTATAAGATATACATACGTGTGTATGCCTGTGGATTGTTTTGTAACCTTAGTCGTGCTAAGGCGTTTTTAAGGTTTTGCATGGAATTTATTTGATTTAAGCTCTCGCGTTTAAGCCTTAACTATTCTAGTAGTTACATTAGTTGCCTCCCTAGTTAAAATTTGTGCTCTGGACTCTGCAAGCTAACAAACGTCAATGAAACCTTATACGTTTTAAAGCAAATTTCCAATTTTATAATTTACACCAAATTTGTCATAAACTACTATTATGAACAACTAGAGAAGACCTTTTAGTTTTAATTTTTTTTTTTTTTTTTTTTTTTTTTTTTTAATAATTATAAAACTTTCGTGTTATTAAATTTCAAAAAAGTTTCATAAAATGAAATAATGCCAAGGTGTCAGATGTCATAAAACAATATTGATAAAAATTTTCCTCAAAATTTGTTTAATGTCAATCACAGTATTGAGTTCATGGAATCCATACGTATATTCACTTTATAAATACAAATTCATTCGAATGTGCTTGGCTTTGTATATGCATGTATGTGTAAGAGAGTTTAAAAATCAACAAAGTAATTTATTTTCATGTATGAATGAATACTTATACATGTATTTTATAAAATACAATAAAATCATTTCATGCTACATATCCTTTTAACACAAAAATAACAACAACAGCAACAATAGCGGGGATAACTCCCATAACATGTTTGCTATTAAAACTAAAACAAAGAACAAACTTATAATATTGCGTGGAAAAACGAGAAACAACTACAACAATAATAATAATAAGCAAAGCCTGTATCTAATGTAAACAAATTGATATGTATGAGTGGGTGTATGTGTAGGAGCTTCCTTTTACATGATGAGCTCCTACCTAAAAGCAGACAACATATGTTTTATATAAGCAAGAGCAAATGTTTGAATAATAATAATATTTGCATTACCTTGTGCTGCAAAAAAATCCCAGAAATACTTATCTAGAGGTATGTTTATCCGGATAAAACAGGTCCTCATAGAGACGTGCGTGTGTACGTTCACATATTTACACACATGCTAATGGCTACCCGTTAGAAATTTTAATACATTATGATAAAAATAAATAAGGTAGGGTTTAAACATTTTATGATTACATTGTAATATTATAAATTTAGCTATTTGGATCGATATAACGGTTCGAATAGGAGATAGAATTTGTAGACAGAATAAAAATTTTGGGTGTTATAATTGACGAAAAACTTGATTATTCATATCATGTTGATAATACTCACTCAAAAGTGTGTTTTACTCTCCGTCGATTATATTGCCTCAACATGTATTTGCCATTACAAGTGAGATGTAAAATATCCTATTGCATGGAAGTATGTTTATGTACATCGTCCGGTAACATTAATAGCATAAAGTTTTTAGTAAACAAAATTTAAGGATTTGTTTTAGTATAAGGCTCTAATTCAAACTCTAAATCAGCATGTATTATACAATCATATATCATCACATGTAAAACATTTTTTAATAAGTTCTTTTGAGAATTTTGAAATAATTAGGTATATGCGAATATTTTACAACCTTGTTAAAAATCCAACACCACAATTTTTGTTACTCCGTTTTCAGGAATTCAAATTTTTATTCCTAGAATATATTGCTCATTGTTTGAAAAATCTTTTCTTATTACAGTTGCACGTAATTGGAATTATCTGCCTTTTCGGTAAGAGAATAACTGAACACTTCAATCTTAGCCAAACCTAATTGTATTTTTCTGATCCATCGTTGATAGTGGACTTATGTTCTTCTATTCTAAAACTGGTATGTAGTGCTACAAATTGAAGTTGTTTACAAAATATTGGATTATTGTTATTTTTTTTTTTATTTTTTTATTTGGGTTACTATTTCAATATTAATTTTCAATTACAATATGTATTTTGGCCAGAAAGGGCTTTTATATTACACAATTATAACAAAAAAAAAAAAAAAAAAAAAAAAAAAAAAAAAAATATGAACATGTTCACCACAATGGGATTTTGATTTGCAAGGACGATTTTATGGTAACACACATTACAAAGAAAAAATTATTAATTTTCTCCAATCACCAAATTTATACCAAATTCATAATATCAAGCAAACAATTTGTTGATTTTGCACCTATTACCAAAATGATTATATTGAGTATTAAAAAATTTTAAAATTTTGAAAAATTTAATTTTCATTAAATTATTTTTACTGAGGAAGAAATTTTACAACTTGGAATTTTTATTAAAATTTATTGATAATTTTTCTTGGCTGACGTGGGATTCGAACCGGGGTTGATCTTTACATGTTTCAAGAATCACCACATTCTATCGTCAGAAGATCTTTGAGTTCTACCCACTGCACCACTGCGGTGCCCGTTAACCATCAGTCAAATATCAATCCTTTAACCAGTAGTACTGGTGGTTCGAAATTTGCTGTTATTATCACTTAAATTTCAAATTACAAATGTATTCAGGTTTTCAAGACAAAGACTTGACAGAAAGAATACGAGAAAAACAGAGGAAAGGAGTTGCCTCCTTTCTATTCCTTTTAATTTAAAAATTAAGAAAATGTATTTTTGTTTTGTAAACAAAAACATGAAATAGGTGGTTAAAAAACTTTTGCTAGTAAAACTTTTACTAGAGAAATTTTAAACAAATTGTTGTCTCTCTAATTTTTGTGCCCTTTTTTTACTACAAGGATGTTAAAAAATATTTTAAATTTTGTACCAACTTCCAAAAAATATTCTTTTTAGACCTTCACGGTACCATTTTTTTTAATTTATTAAAACAACAAAAAATGTACATAAAAATTCAATTGTACATAAAAACACAACACTTAATATTTACATACATTATATGTATGAATAAAATCAGGTACATAAAAGTCTTATAAATATATGAGATCAAAATGAGGCACTTATTTGTTTAGTTAATAAACTATTTGGAATTTTCATAGCAGCATACATTTGTCGATTTTAACCAATCATTTATTTGTATGAGACCTGATCATGTTGGCACATGTATTTTGTTTATTTCCTAAGTCGTTATAATATTTTAAAAGGAAAAAACTTTCCACATTTGCAGACGAGTGTGATGTATAAAATCCAACAACGACTCTAGGAATGTCAGGAAGCATATGGGCATTCAGCTCATTTTGTAAATAAGCTACTGGATATGTCTGTGGTAAAAAAAAAACAAAAGTAAATAGTAACACAGGTTTTGACTAATGTTAACTCGTCTGTTGTACCATAAGTCCCCTTTTACAATGTGGCAATGGAAAGGCGGACAGACGAAGTTTGTAGGCGAGAGAGGAAAAAAGTAAAGTGTGTCACGCATCCAGCGTCGCCCACTTATCAACAAACTTCGTCTGTCTGCCTTTCACTTGCCACATTGTAAAAGGGGACTAAGCACTCTATACACCACAATACTAGTCGCATTTTTAAGCGCCCATTACATTAACGATTTATTGTACAACATAAATGCAATGAAAAGGACTCAATCATTGGTTTGCTATACTAAAAATTCAAAAAGGGCGAACTATGATAAATTTATAATGTATAATGTATGTACCAAATGAGTCACGGTAGTGCCACGGTACTTTAGAAGGTCAAAATGTACCAAAAAAAGTACAATTGTACCAACTTTAGCATCCCTGACGTGAACACTTACTAGTAAAAATTATTGAAAATAAGCAATAATTTCCTGTAATTTTAAATTGATTTTTGATTGAAATTTGGTATTACAAATTTTTATATTAAGAAATTTTTAAAAAAATAAAATTAATTTATTCGAATTTTGACGCTTGTTTTAACCTCTTTCGGGTGTTCTTTTGTTTTACAAGACATGGGTTTTAAAATTGAGAACAAGCTTTCTAATGACTATACCTTGTACTAATTCTACCGGTTGTTTTAAGTACTTTTTTTCATATGTCTTTAATGTAAAACTAAAAATTGTTTTGCTTCTACTGAAAATTCTGAGTTAATACCCTCTGGTTGATTAAGTGCGATATATGTATATATTTATGTATGTAGACTTTTACAAATTTATCAAGAGCTACTAGCAACTAAAAAAATCTAAGTTAAGTGGCCACTTTCAAATATAAAACAAAAACAGATGCCCGGATTCCTTGGTGAGCAGTTAAGGGTGTTATGAATAATTTGGTCTTTTACGCAAATTACAAAAAAAAAAAAAATTTAAAACGGCTGCAAAATTACTTAATATTTTGAAAGTTAGAAGTTCTGAAGAAATTTCAGATATGCGGATTATCAATTTCAATGATCAAAAGTTAATTGAAAACACCAAAGTTACCCGGGTTCCTGTGTGTGCACATAATGGTTAGGAATTATGGATGGGTAACACTTTGAAAGATGGTAAGTGAACATTGTGTGCATTACTAATGGCGGTGAGAACTTTTTGCTTTATCAATAATTTATGAAGCTGAATCTGTCCTTTTTAAATATCCGCTAATAGCTGCTTTACACTATCACACAAGTCTTACGTATTTGGAAAAAAGACAAACCTGTCATGTTAAGTTGTTATTGTTTTTTGAAAATTTGTTAAACAATAATTAGATCAGGACATTTTCAAAAAATACTTAAGTTTTTGTGGGTTAATGTATAACGGCATTTAATCATATTTTAAGGGCTTACAATAATACCACAAATAGGCGAAAATTTTTAATAGTTATTCTTAAGAATATGACATGTTCCTCTAATGGACATAATACGGAAACCAAAATATTGTGCATATTATTTAGTTATTTGCAAACCACATTATCCAAATCTTGTTTTTATTAAAAACCCGTTGTTATAAATAAAATTATACCTTCCCAATACTTTCTTTTACCTTATTCCTTACAACCGCAGTATAAAAATGTGTAAATTTATAATAACATGTAATGTATTTATTTCGTTATGGGTGTGTTTTTAATACTTCAAGTTAAAAAAAAACATTTTTTTTTCGAAATTCATATTATTACAAATAATATAGCAAAAACATGTTGAAACAGATTCAGTCATCTACCCGTAAACCCCTGTGCACTTAGTTGATTATGGAAAATAGTAAAGGTATTCACGTCAATAGTTGCACTCTTGCGAAAAAACGTAAGTGCAAAAACATAACAACAACCACATTGACAAATATTTCGCCCAAACGATGCAAAATTTTCAGGGTCTAAGTAAGTGCAAGATTATCAGAGTAAAAGAATAAAAATGTTGCAACTTTTTATGGCTTTGCCAAGTTGGAAAACATGTTAAATATGTACTAACAAAATCAACTCTTCACTTAACAACAAAATTTTATAAATTGTAGTGTTTAAAGGTGAACTTTGTTAAAAATAAAAACCGTCAAAAAATTTAAGAAGCAGAACTAATAAAAAATACTGGAATACTTGTCTGAAAAAATGTAGAGGTAGATAAATTTCACTTTTTAATCGTTTGTGTATTTTTCAAGAAATTGCGGGTCAAATTTATTAAAAAATTGAATTTGCCAAATGGAAGAAGGTGCGTTGTTACAGAATTGTTTCGGAAAAGCTAAAAAGTGAAGGTGCAAACAAAATGGGTTGGTCACGTCAAATAAGTGCAACTATGGTATTTTGCACAGTTGCAAGGGTAGCAAAAATTGGCGTGAATACCTTTAATATTATTTTAATTTTATTTTTTAACATTTACCCAGAAAAGTATATATTTTATTTCATACTCTACAGAAGAATTTATGTTGAACGGCCAATTTCACCAAGTTCAGTTATAGTAAACTATCAGTTATAAGTGTCAAAAAAACATATTGTTAACTGGAAGTTAGAGGAATAGTTAGTTTTAACTGAACTTGGTGAAATTGACCGTAAATATACTAAAATTTATATAATTTTTATAATTTAAGTACAACCACAGGAATATTATGTTATCAAACACTTTTTATTATGGAAATTGTGCATATCGTATATTGGGATTTTAAATGGTTTTTATCTAATTACAGTTTTTGCCAGTGTCTAGAATTTCTAATATAAATTTAAGGTAATTTTGAGAGAAACACAACTTCTAATTTTTAACTATGATAGCATATTAGGTTTTTCATTTCTTGTGAAACTAAATATTCATCTAGGAATTCATAAAAATTATATATTTTGGGTTCCTGAGCAATTCTAAGCCGATATATTAAGGTATGTCTGTCGTACGTCTGTTGAAATCACGCTCACTTCCAAGCGACTCAACAGAAAAAAAAGTTTTGGTGTGAACTTGCTTCCATTCTCCTAAGCAGTTTCAGATTGGAATCAAGTGGTATTGGCTTGATCAGAAAAGAGTAAAGGACCCAATTGTAGAACAAAATTCCTGAAAAAGTTATATTTATCTTCCAAATCTAACTAACTTGTTGGCGGCAGACATTGATTGTCATTAAATCTGGCATAAATTAATTTCATATGATCAGATATAATTAGCAATTTGTCCCAAGAAAGGCCCGTTCTAGGGAAACATTTAAATACTGCTAAAACTGCGACAAAAATTTATGTTGTGGCGAAAATTAATTAAATTTATTTTTCGAGACTAAAATTTACTCTAAAAAATTTTGGGACGAACGGTGTAGGGATCCTCTTAAGGATATTTAAGCTTTTTGTGTTACATTCTCCGGGGCATAATCGGGTGCATTCAATACCTGGTATTCAGCAAATATCCAAAATTGACAGAATACAGGAGATCTTTAAGATCTCTTGCAATCGCAGCTGACCACAAGTTCTATCTGCTACCACGGGAGTCAGTAGCATGGCACAGGACTTACTATTCCTTATGGCCTTCGTTAGTACATGTGCTTCTTGCGGGACATGCTTTCTCTGTTTCAGGAAAATAAACTTAGCAGGTGTTTCGCTTTTCCGTTAAAAATATACTTTCGGTGATTACTAGCGAAAGTCGCGGAAACGAACATCCTGAAAATCCCACTAAAATGAATATTGTGGGATAGTGCGGCCAGAGAGAGGTTCACCACTAGGTGCTATTGCTACTCAACAGATACTTCTAGAATTTTCCGAAAAGCAATGGAGGTTAGACAGCTCCATCTGCTTAGCAAGGTGCGAGTGTAAAATCTTGTCGGATTGTGCACTCAAAATGCTACCTTAGTTTGTGGTTTGCTCTCACACTCAAGGCCGGTTGGTACCCGCGTTGCTTGTCCCCCAGTCGATAAGATCCACCATGGAGTAGGCCTATGCGACAGCTGTGAATGTAAACCCTTTTCACATCTCTGAGGTCAAGGCTTATAAAAATTTTTTCATCATTTATCTGAGGTCCCATATAAGGTCTACTTCTTAAATATTTTAACGCTCGGTGGAGGGTATCAAAAATTCGGCACAGCCCAATCTTTCCCGTTTTATTTACAATTTCTTAATATGTATATATGTACAGTGACATCCCTTTTGATCGGACACCGAAGGAACCACCAAAATGTGTCCGTACATTCACAATGCCCACTTACAAGAACTTAAAAACCTCCTTTAGAACGCTGCCGGGACCAGGGAGCACTTCGCTTAAGGAAGCTGTCCATTAAGGGAGACTACACTGTACATATATATTTTAAACCTAAAAGAGATAATTAAAATGGTTGTGGTTTATTTTATTGCACTTTTTTTCACAAAATACACAAATTTTATTAGTAATAACATTAATTACCTATAATAATATTATTTTAAGCCAAATAGGATGCAAATATAAACACAAACATTCTTTAGCTAAAAAGCAAAAATTTATTTTTTAAAGCAATAGTTTTTAAAACGGAATATTTTAATAAATTTTTTAATTAAAACTTTCTTTTTAAAAGATAAACTTTTTTCACAACTGTAAAGTTTGTAAAAAAAAACTTACATAAAGTGAAATTTCTGCTTGATTTTACCAATATATTTTTAAAAAAATAAAGATATTGGGGGCATTTACACGGTGCCTTTTCGGACATGTCTGTTTTATTCATTCTCTTTTGAACATGCTTCCAAAAACCAATTGTCTTTTCACGAAGTCTTTCCAAACATGTCTAAAAGAGAGTTTACTTTTGGACCAATATTTAAGCAAAATTTCGTCCCATTTTATTTTTAATCGACAATCGTCAATAAGGACTTATTCCTTATTAGCCAAAGGCTACTTTACACTATTTTTCTTTGTATTAACACATGTCAAAAACTTAAGTATGTAATATGTAAAAGTGTGATAGTGTAAATGCAACCTGTTATGAAAATGACAAGTGTTACGAAAAAAAATTTACATATAATACGACTCAATCGTTTTTTTTTATAATTTTCTTAACAATAATACTTGATCATTTGATCAGGGTCGCATTTTAACAAAACCATATTCATGTGTGATAGTGTAAATACAATCTGTAATGTGAAAGTAGATTTTATGACAATCGCATCAAAGATCGTTAGATTTCTGTCTTACAAAGTATTATGGAATACGTAAGACTTGTGTGATAATATAAAGTAGCCTCAAATAAAATACTGAAATGATTTGGGTAATTTGCACGTCTAAGTCAGGAATATGATTGACCCCTAATACCATATCAAACCTCCCGTGTAATATTGACGTACGTGCAATTTTCTTAAATGCTAAGGAATTGCGTTTAAAGTGAAAAATATACATAATATCCATGATAATATTAATTCTAACAGAATGGTCAGCTATTTTGGAGCTCTTTAAGTTAATTCTTTAGGCCTTATTAAATATAGGGCATAATTGTATTTTAAATAAGCAGGACACGTGATTCCTCAACATTTAGGAAAATTGCACTTACGTCAATATATTATAATAAAATATATGTAATTTTTTTAGATATAATTTTATATTGTTAATACTTTATTACAGCCATAATTTTTTTCGAAGCAGTACAAATGTTGGCAATTCTACCTTAAACGCAATATGATGTTGGTACAACAATTACAAAAAAAAAATTTATAATAATAATTTAAATAGTATATTTTCTCAAATACCTGCTTATGCAAAATCCCAAAGCAGACCTACCTACTTATGTTTATAAAAAAGAGTAAGTTGCTCTTCAGATGGCGAAACAAAAATTAAAGAAAATAAGCCACTTGCTTTCAAAGCCAGAAATTAATATTACAATATTACATAATTTTTCTTTATCTTATTCAACCTTTACTGTTTTTTATTAAATTATTGGATGATTTATTGAGCTTGAGGTATTTACTTTTTTATATAAACATTTTTTATCATTTATTTTATTAAGGGCTAATAAATCAGATCAAGTTAAACTCTCTTTTTGGTTTAAAATGTGTTTAAAGCAACAAATCTATAAATCAGTAAACATATAAACCCTCTTTAAACGTATACAATGGGGCGTTTAAACTACCAATACAGACCATATGAATTTGACAACATTTATCGTAGTGCTGCCACATGCTACTTTTTAAACTACATATAATACATGGGTCACTCATTAACAACTGTTGAGTTTAAGCTACATATAAATAGTTCAACTAAACCAGCGTTTAAACACTCACTGATTTATTAGCCATAAGTACCGAATGTTTCGATACAGAAAATGTGTATCATCATCAGGGAAAAAATTAAAAAATTTAAAAATTAACTAATTTATTTTTTATATAAAAAAAGTAAAAACCTTAAGCTCAATAAATTATATTACAATTTAATAACAAAATTTATTTTGCCTTTCCTGCAGGAAATTTCAATAGTGAGACTATTCTGTTTCACTATTTACTAGGATTTCATTAATCGGTTAACCGATTAATTACTACCCGATTAACTGATCGGTTAATTTAAAATTGCCTATTTTCGATTAACGATTAAGCCGGTTAATTTCAGTCGATTAACCGATGCAGCGAAATTTTTAAGTTTTTGTAGTATTATCAGGCCTGTTCTGAAAATCACTTTAATTCAAATCATGTGATTTCGAATCACATGTGCCTTTTAAAATCTCACGAGAGATATTGTGGTGTTCCGTTTTCAATTTTCAATTGCGGAAAGCACACTGTGAAACACAAAAACGGTGTGATTTTTAAAGCACGTGATTTGAAACCACATGATTTTCAGAACAGGCCTTTATAACACATCTTTTTGTGTTTTTAATTATTTGTTTCGTCTCATCTACAAAAGGTATGTGTTTAGTAATTATTTTTTTATACAAACAAAGAAGGTGTTCAGTGATCTTAATTTCATGTCAATCTTTTGACAGAATTAACGGAAACAATAAAAAGTTTTAAAAATTTTATTAAAATTAAAACAGGACTCTAATGGCATAATGGAAGATTTTATATGTTTAGAGAAATCCAGAAAAAGGACTGAAAAATTAGATGTATTATTGGTTGCTTTCGATTCCTCCAACATCTATGATAAATGAAAGAAAATTTTCAAAGTTAAGTTTTATCAAAATTAAAGAAAAGGGTCGCTTAAGTCCTAAGCATTTCAACCAAATTATTTTTCTAAAAAAATATTTTATAATTTCTCCGTAAACTATTGAAATAACTAACAAAATGATATCAGTTTATTTTTTGAATTAATCCATAATATCTATATATTAATTAAAAAAATATGTATTACATATTTATGAATTATTTTTATGTTTGCTCGTTTAGTTCAAGAATTGTTTTGTTTGAATTGTTATATTTGTTATGTTATTCGTTTTTTTTTTACTAAAAAACTCCAAATAATAAATAATTATGTATTTTTATTCATTGAAATTACTAATTTTATAAAAAAAAAACTTTATTAATCGGTTAACCGATCAATAACACAATTAACCGATTATTAACCTTTTAAACCAAAACCTCGGTTAATTATTCGAACCGATTAAAGCAAAAGCCCGATTAAATGAATTCCCTACTATTTAATTTGTTACCAGTACCAACCTTAGACTAGACGATGTTCTGTGCTGTAGACATTTCACAGAAAAAATTAATAAATTTCTCCAATCACCAAATTTATTCCAAATTCATAATATCAGGCAAACAAGTTTTTTATTTTGCACCTATTACCATTATACTGATTACTAAAAATTTTAAAATTTTGAAAAAATATTTTTAATAAATGATATTTTTAATTTTAATTAAAAAAGTGATCAAATAATTTTGCCATTTCAAACAATGTGTTAATTTATTTAAATAAATATTGACAATTCCCAACAACAATTCTACATAAATCAGATCAGAAATATAAACACAATATAACATTACAAAAAACAGCATTAGCAACCCACTGTGCTAGTATAAATCATTATCCAGATTTTGAGAATGTAACTATATTCCAAATTTGTTAAGAATAAATTATAAGACAGATACAGATAGTGTAGCCCATAGTTATAGACATTTAGTTAATAAACATAGAAACGGAAACTAAATAAAATTTTTTAAACTGTAATAGATTATGTTTAAATATTTTGTTAGCATAAGAATTTTTTTCAAATGTTGTCAATATTTTTATTTTAAGAAATTTTGTTAATTTGTTTTTTATGTAATTGTTTTTAAAAATTTTTCAATCCTGAAGACGTAACACAACGGAGTTACGAAAATTCAATAGAAAAATAAAGATTAACTTTTTTATAAAATAAAAACTAGATCATAAGCTTAAATAAATAGAAATTGGAAATTTTTTGTTATTGAATTAAAATTTTAATTGAACATTTTTTTCAAAACAACTAAATAGTTAATTAAATCAAAATTGAATTTTTAATTTTCTTTCAACTAAAAAAATAATTGATTCAATTATCACATTAATTAAATTTAAGTACTCTTTAAAACATTTTTTAATTGATAAAATACTTTTATCTGTGTTAGCATGTCGTCGTGCTGAAGTTATGTACCGTATGTAACAGACATTTTATTTCGGGAAATCGAATATAAATGTTCAAAATTTTATACACAAAAATGATATTTTCATCAGAAAGCGCACTAGTTTTTTATCTACAAAGCATACCTTTCAACATGGTCGCCATCAACAAATCTATTTCTAAAGAAACTAAACACTTAACTCTCACGTTACGTGCATTTGCAGTATCACGTGAGAGGAGCCCATCTCCATAAAGCACTTAAATAACCCTGTTTTATTCAGTTTTCGTTATTCATTTCTAATCTTATCTCTACAATATAAATCGCCTGCAAGTGAACAAAAAGCTAAAAACAAAAAAGGAAGTTTTACTACTTCAGAAAGGATTTTTGAAAAAGAAATAAATATAATAAATATAAAATACATGTAAATATTTCTAGAATTAAATAGAAAGATATTAAAAGTTTATACGCGTATCTTTTATAAACTGACCTGTCCTTATTTTCCTTTTATAATTGCTTGTGTTTTTTCTAATAAGATTATACTAACATCAGATTTTTAATATTATTTTAAGAAAAAGGTTTTTTAATAAAAAGTAAATAATTTTACTCTTTTTATTCCACCAAATTAAGATTTTAGTTTAATAATAAAGGTATTAATAAATTATTAATTAAGTAAAAAATAAAAATAATTTTGCAAAATTTAAATCTCTGGATTGTTTATTTAATAGAAAACTAAAATTCACATTTTTATTTTATTTTTAACCTTTTTCTTATATGTATCTATAACGCACTTTTTGTAAGCCAAAATCATAAATGATTTATTTCAATAAAAAGTGTTTTTTTCAGAAAAATACCAATAACATAAATTTTTCCTTTTTGTAAATTTAAACCTAAATTTCTTAAATATAACGTTACCTAAAACGCAAAAGGCCTTTACTAACAAAAAATTAAGAATCAACTTTTTCATTGATTTTTGAATCGTTCGAGTAAAATTAGCGATTTTATTAACAAAAAGCAAATGGTCCTATTTTAAAAAAGTTTATATGATAAACATTTAAACACTTAACTGTAAAAATACAGTTTTCCTAATATTAGCGTATTCATTTAATCGGGCTTTTGCTTTAATCGGTTAATCTCTGGATTAATAAACCGAGGTTTTTGTTTAATCGGTTAATTTTGTTACTGATCGGTTAACCGGTTAATAAAGTTTTTTTTAAATTAAGTAATTTCAATAAATAAAAACGCACATATACTACGTTAATACGTAACCTACTGGCAAATAAAAATTATTTGCGATTAAATAAATTACTGTTAATATGTCAATTTTCTTACAGAAAATTCTTATTTTTATGAGAAGTCAGATGGAAAATGTAATCATTTGTTAGCACTGTATGTGTATAACCTTTTTTTTTAAATAAAAAATTAAAAAAAAAAATCAAAAATTATTGTGTATTTGTATTTTTTATTTGCACAATTTTGAGTAAAATTTATTTTTTGTTGTCATATGGATGAGCCACATCGAAATAAAAACTTAAAGCGGTTAAAAGTGTGGCAATGTTTAAAATCTAATTTGCGAATGGTGTCGTTAATCAGGAATTGTTTTCGTGAGTTTGCTATTCGCAAATAAAAATTTAATTCACTGTTTATGCGGCAATTTTCTCTACTTGCAATATATTTATTTGCGAATAAGTCGTGCGTATGAACGCAGTAATAACAAACATAACAATTCTTGAACTAGAACGAGCAAACAAAAAACTAATTCGTAAGTATGTAATACATATTTTTTAATTAATACATATTATGTATTAATTAAAAAGTAAAATGTGAGACCATATTATTAGTTATTTCAAAAGTTGATGAAATCTTATAAAATAATCATTTAGACAAATAATTTGGTTTAAATTTTCAGGATTTAAGCGATTATTTTCCTTAGTTTTCATAAAACTTGACTTGAAAAAAATTCTTTTATTTATTGTAGATGTTGGAAAATTCGAAAGCAACTCCTAATACCGAATATCAAATTTCTCAGTTCTTTCCCTGGATTTCCCCCAAAACATAGACAATCTTTAATAATGACATTAGAGTCCTGTTTTAATTTTTTTAAATGCTTTACACTTCTAAATGTTTAACTCCAAGGCGAATTCAGAACTTAAATACAACTGAGACACCATACGCTTATATCAAATTGGCAGTTCTTCGTAAATGCAATACGTCTTTGGAATACTATTCCTCCAATCATTAGGGAAACCAGCAACGCACCACTTTTTAAAAAAAGAATTATAAATTTTTATTGTAACTAAAACTCCATGCCCTTTTTATATACATACATATTCACTTCCTGATATTTTTAAACTCTTTATAACTTACTCTGTATGTCATTATTTAATCTCCTCCTTTTTTACCTGTTCAATAGTTATAACTTAATTAAAATAATTTTTGTTAAATCTTAAAATATTTTTTTCTTTTTTTTTTTTATTATGCTTAACTGTTAAACAAATAACTATGTTTGTTCTTCTATTATTATAAAAAACTTTTGTTTTGTTATAGAAGGTACCAACTTATAAATAAATAAATAAATTCAGTAGGCCAGGTCTAGTCTACAACAACATTGCTTTTGTGGTCCGATCGTCAAAAATATCGGTAGTAAAAAAAATTTTGTTTATATAAAAAGCTAGTTTGTATACAAACTTTGACAAATTGACCTACGAAAAAAATAAGCATATGTTGACTCGACCCCACCTTCGCTTTGGTTAATTCTGTTAAAAGATTGATATGAGAAGATATAAGAAGAAGTAAATAACCAATTTTCAGTTAACAGGGTAGTAATTAATCGGTTAGTCGATTAACTGATTAACGAATGAATACCCCACCTAATATGCAACTGGTGGGTTTTGCAAGAAAAAAATAATAAAAATAAATTTTTTTAATCCAAATTTCAATATTTTAATCAGGCTTAAGTTCATAGAATTTAATTTTCATTAAATTAGTATTATGAAGAAAGGAATTTTACAACATGAAGTCAATTAAAATTTATTGATAATTTTTCATTCTTGACTGAGCTGGGAATTGAACCCAGGTTTTCACATTCCGCAGAGATATCTGTACCATGTAAACACCGTCCGTTTAAATGATTGTTTGATGCAAGATAACGGCATATTTCAAATGTCAAAAAATTTGCAATTTTGAATTTGGGAAAAACATTGCAAAAAAAAAGTTGATATGGAAAAGTGTTGGAAGCTGAACTTGTTTCTCTACGTTTGTGGTATAAATGTGCCCAAACGTTCAATGAAAACACAAAACACTCATTTTACTGCTGAATTTAGAGATCAGTACCTCTTGTATTATTCTGGCCAGTTGGACTTATTCGATTGTTCGTGGACACGAGATGTAAGTTGTTGTGGATTTTTTGATTTTATCTCAAGGTGAAATTTTTAGATTTGATTAAGAGCTAGAAATTTGGCGAAGAGAGACAAGCAATATTTCGAATAGTTCACGAGATATATCAATTGGTTCAAGATTTGAAGTTGAAGAATGTGCTACTCTGTTATCAGGAATAGTGGGGTTTTCAATGTTTTTAATAATAGTTTGCACAGTAAAACGACTTAATTTCGCTAGTTTAGCAAAATGTTCATAAGAGTTATTTTCCTTTCAAATGTTAACCACTTAATTTCGAACTTTCTTTTCTAATTGCCATTTCTTAAAACTCGCTTTCCGCTCTTAAATAGTTGAAATGTTTGTAAAATAAGAAAAAATCAAGAAATCTAACGGGGTTTCTCCTAATTTTTATTTCACATTTTTGATAATTTTAAGAGTTGGTGTAATGCATGTAAAATTTTAATTTTTTTTTTAACAGTTTTTTCTTTAGATATTCCTTACTCTTGATAAAAAAAAAACAATAAATCAAAATTTGTTTAATATCAAGACTAATTTTCCAAAAGCTCAATATAGAAGCGTGTATGTAGAGTTGTTTCCTTAACTGTATATCCATATATACATACTATCCCAATGGCCCTTTTTTTAAATAACTTTTTATAGTTTGATATTGTTTATTTGCAAAATATGTAAAAAGTTTACAATTTAAATTCAATTAAATTTTGTTGAAATATAATAACACAAACTATTGAATATTAATAAACAATTTATTGCATTAAAAGAAACCCCATTCACACATGCACAACAGACATTCATTCAACCCTTAAATTGCAATATTCAACAAAGTTTAGTTTTCAAACTTTTTCATAGTTTTGTTGGTCATATTTAAAATTATTTCAATATTGATGTCAAATCAATAAACAAACAAATGCAATTAAATTCTTTTGTTATGACAACAAAAAAATAAACTGAACTATATGAATACAGTGCTCTACTCAATCGCATACGAAATACACTTCGTACATAAATATTTAATTAATGAAAAAAAGTGTGCATAGAAAAATGCATAAAACATAAAAAATTAAATTTTTCCAACAAAACCATGAATATGTTTATTTAAATAAAAAAATTGGTTTTTAGACCCTACACAACTTGTCGTCAAGAGGGTATACTAAGTTTGTCAATCCGTGTGACACATTTTTTTAATATCCATTTAAAGGCCCCAAAAAGTATACAATATTTTGGGTTCTTGAGTAATTTGAAGACGTCTTAGCTATGTGCGTCTGTCAGTCCATCTGATGCTCTCTATCGAAAAACTCAAAAGAAAAGACCAATATTGGTACCAACTTGTTTCAAGTTTTCCTAAACAGTTTGCACTGCAATCCAGAAAAATCAGTTCAGTATTTAAAGTTATGAATTCAAATGTGGAACCAACACCCTTAGAAATTAAAATTTTTTTTACAAAAACTAAAAAAATGGAATGTGGGAATTTTAGTTCTCATGTTGAGTTTTCATTTTTATTATACATTTGTATATATTCTAAGTCAAATTGCAATTTAAAAAGCTTTTATACTTTAATAGTCTTATTCCTTCAATATTTTCCAGGAATATTTTCTATACACTATCACAATTTTGTTTGTTTGTATATTTCTTTTACGAGGCTTACTTTAGCTATCCTTTGGCTAGCAATGAAGTAAATTGTACAGAAAATTTATACAACTATTAGATACCAGCAGAATGTAATGCATTTTCTGGCCCACTACGGCCTTCGTTGGCATTCTTTGTATCTTATAACTGGATGGTGCTATTGTAAATTTTATATATTTAACTTAATTATCTTAACAAATAGAATCTGGGAATTTTAGTTCTCATGTTGAGTTTCATTTTTATTAGAAATTTTTCGAATTAATTCGAATGTGTATTCTAAGTCAAATTACAATTTAAGAAGCTTTTATACTTAATAGTCTTACTTCTTCAATATTTTCCAGGCTATTGGTCCATAATTTACCGTAGAACCCATAAAATCCTTACTCTCGGAAAACCGTTAAGTACGCGTAAAATCGTAGCGAATAATGCTGTTGTAATAAAATTCGGTCTGTCGCAGTTTTTATGACAGAAATGACACTGCCAACTTTTGTAAAGTTCGGAAATTAATTTACCATGGGCACCATATGAAGTCCACTCTCGGAAAACACTTGAGCACTAGTAAAAACTTTATGAATAATGCTGTTGTAATAAATTTTGATCTGTCACAGTTTCATATGCCTAGAAATCCCTGTGTCCCATATGAAGTCCACTCCTAAAATATTCTAGCTGTCAGTAGAGTATATCAAAGATTCGGCACATCCAAATAATAACACTCTTACTTGTTTTTCTTTAAATTTCTTAAATACAAGTTAAGTCAAGTATGTGGACAAAAATATCTTTAAAAGACGATTCAAAGCAATAAGCAAACAATTCTATGCGTAAGTAAAACCATAAAAAGTTTCAGTTTGAAATTTGTGTTCTTGTAGATTTTTGTTTGTTGGCTTTTTTGTAGGTTGTTGTTTTTGTAGTTTTCTATTCTTGTTGTTGTTGCTGAGGTTTAGTTTTAATGGATGTGGGTCATAGATTTTGAGGGACAAAATTAATGTCGAAAAGTTTCAGGGTAATCTTTTTTCTTGTTTTTGTTCATTTTTTTTATTTCATTTTTCTTTTACTCTTTTTTGGAGTTTAAAGAAAATGTCATTAAATTTTGTTTGTGTTGTTATTGTTTTGCTTGATTTGATGTATTTATGTAGTTAAAGGAAATACCTATGTATGTATGTACATACATGTAATAAAATATGCATGACCTATTTTAAATCAACAAAAACAAATCATATAAATATTTATAAAATACAAAAATTGATATAAAAGACGGAGTTTTCTTACACACATGCATAATTTATTAAAGAATATTTTAAATCATTTTTTCTTTTAATTTTATTCTTAATTAAAATACAATAAACTATTTGATGTAAACCGAAGTCTGTCATAAAGTCGAACATAATATGATTTATTTTACATACTTATTTGGCTTTTGAGATTGCTAAATCAAATTTAAATTAAATTGAGAAAGAAACTAAAATTTAAATTGTAATTTTTTATAAAGGGTGTTTTTTAACCCTGATGGAACTAACGAAAGCGTAAGCTATCAAACGATTGTCATACTGCACTTACATTTTGACATTAATCCTCAGTATGCTCTGGCAAATGATTGTGAATAGATTCACGCTTCAATAATGCTACAAAGTAATAAAAATTTACTTTAAAAATCAGTCATCGTATCACACAGGACGATTTTGGGATTTTTGTGGCGCACGTTATCGATCATCTGAAAGGGCTTGTTAAAAGGCAAAATTGGAGCATATGGAGTAAAACCAATCAAAGACTCCATTAGCACCCAGCAAAACGTAGTGCTTAGTGCGGTTTAATTGCATAATCAGGCCTTATTTCTTCAAAACCTAAAGAATTGGACTCGCAGAATGTCACTTTACAAAAACAACTACCGGTCCAATATGTTCGAAATAATTTTCAAATGATAAGCCATGATTTTTATCTTTCAAATTTAAAATGTTTTTGATTATAATTTAATTGCTTGTTTGTTTACAATTGAAAGTTATTCAAGGTTTAAAAATCACCCTTTAGATAGATTACTATAGTCTTAACAGCAGTTTTGTTCTAGTTCCCAGCATGATTTTAAGTTTGTGGCAAAGTGGTGACCTTTAAACTATAAAACTTTGAGAAATTATTGAAAATGTCTATTAAAATTAAGCAGAATCTACAAATAGATACTGACACTTGTAGAACAGTCTGTGCTCTTGTTTCTATACCCTTCACCCAATTTACACAGAAAAAATAAAAATCAATTTCAATTAAAAAATGTGTAATATTTATTAAAAGATTAATTAAATATGAACCAGTAATCAAATTAATAGTATCAATTAAATATTTTTTTAATATAAACAACATTTTCTGCAGTACTGGTGTAGATATAAATAAACGTTTAATTGACTTGAATAAATCTTTAATGAAAACTGATTTCATTTTTGATTAATGGTTAATTTAAAAAAATAATTGCGGTTTCCGTCTTTCCGTTGAAATGGGTTTTCCGAAGACCCCAGATTTGATGGCTCCTGTATTTTTTGCTTTTAAAACTCAGCCACATCGTTCGACAAATGACTGAAATGTGAGCAAAAAACCATGACTGCCTCAAGATCCGTTGTGGTTGTTTTTTATATAGATATATTTGGAGAGAAGCATGGGCCAGAGTTTCCAAATTAGGTACAAGCATATTGGTTATCAATAAACAACATCCAATAAAATGTGGGCGGGATTGGAGAAGTAGGCATGGCACCTCTAGTACAAAGGAATTACATATGTCTTTATATCTGGAGAACGGCAAGTTATTTTTACAAATAAAACAGAAAAAATTCTCCAATATTTTGTACCAATTAAAGCATTAATCAAAAATTTAGTCAGTTTCAATTTAAAATTTAATCAAGTGAATTCAACGTTTGATCAAGTAAATCAGTCGTTTAATCAGCTAAATAAAACGTTTAATTGATAATACATAATTTGTTTACAGGTGCAAATGTCCAATATAGTCATCAAAACTAATGACTTGGATACACTTGCACCGAGCTTTCCTTCAGGGTTAGTTTAATAACATTATGAACATAAATCAACAATAATGCAATTTTTGGTTGTTCTGGTCAGGGCTGGAGATTTGTTATTAAATTTTCTTTTTAAATGAGTTAAGCCACTAAAAAAAAAAGTGATAAAACTTCGTGAATATTTTTCGTTTATTGTACCAAAAAAGTATGAATTGTACCAGTGTACCAAAAACGTTTCGAATGTACCAAATTTTGCACAATTGTACCGCAAATCATATCAGTGGTAGTGCTACTTCTGCTACTCCCAGGCATTATTTCATGTTTTATGTAATATTCTTAACAGCCAATTTACATTACAACGAAATCTAGTACTTTCGAGATTTCGAGCCAAATCTAGTTGTTTTTGGCTAGATTTCCCGTACAAAACAAAATCTACTCCGTGACTAGATTTTGACGAAATCTAGTAGTACTTATATGCAACTATGTTTTCCCCATATAACACTAAAAACTACTTCCCTGCACAAGAAAAAAATGACTTTTTAACAAAAAACAAAACAAAAACAATTATAGCTGCTTGTTAAAATTGTTAAAAAATTCAAAAATTTTGTAAACCAATAAAAAAAAATGCAAATGACAAATAATATTGATAAAATAAATGAAGTTGATTATAAAGAAAATGTAATGCAAATTTTTAAATGCCTATTTCTTTATATGTATGTGTAACACAAAAAAATTTCAGTCGGCGGTTTTTGTTGTGAAAACCAAATCTCGCTAATGTCAAACAAGTAAACGAACTAGATTTGGAGGAAGATTTCAAATGAAATCTACTAGATTTCGATGTAATGTAAATGCCCTATAAGAGACATTTATTGCAAGATTTTGAACTATTTTCCTCTCACCTGTCGTAATACTTTCTGACAACCAGGGCATTTTGTTACTGGTATGATGCCAAAAACGTTATATTTATTTCAGGTTAGAGTTCAAAAAGGTTGTCGAAGTTTTTTTTTCAAAAATTTATTTTAGCTGTGGTATTACACAAACTAAATATATACATATATGAAATTGTTACCCTAAAGCCGATCTTAACTAGTTATTACTGACACTAAAGTAGGCAGAATTTTTTCATAATAGCAATTGTTCTTTTGAGTGTAATCTAAAAATGTAGCAATTAGTTTTAATACCACTATGAATTCTTTTAAATATTGCAGATCTACCGCAGCAGTGTTTAACTTATTCAATAATTCCTTTATATCCCGTTTACCTTAGAAAGAAATCTAGTAGATTTCATTTGAAATATTGCTCAATATCTAGTGCGTTACCATTATATTTTATGACTATTGCGAGAATTTGTTTTCATAGCAAAAACAGCTGAATACAAGTTTTTTGTGTAACACGTGCATACATATAAAGAAATATTTAAAAATTTGGATTACCTTTTATTTAAAATCTACTTTATTTATTTTATCAATGTAATTTGTTCAATTGTTTTTTCATATAGTACTAAAATATACTTCCCTGTACAAGAAAAAAATTTCATTTTGACAAAAAAAAAAAAAAAAAAAAAAAAAAACAGAAATGGTGGCTTAAAAATTTTTGATTTTTTTTTTAACATTAGCCATTCCACTTTTTTTTATTTAAGCCGCATTTCTGTTTTTAAAAAATTTTTTAAAAAGTTTTTCAATTTAATTAATGTGATAATTGAATCAATTATTTTTTTAGTTGAAAGAAAATTAATAATATAATTTTGATTTAATTAATATTTTAGTCGTTTTGAATTAAATTTTTACTTAAAATATTAATTCAATAACAAAAAGGCTTAATTTTTGTTTTAAATAAAATAATTTAAACTTGTAGAATTATTGTTGCGAATTGTCATACCCTGAACTATTTTTAACTAAATCAATTAACACATTGTATGAAACGGCAAAGTTTTTTGATAATTTTTAAATTAAAATTAAAAATATCAATTATTTAAAAAAAAAAAAAAAAAAATTTCCATTTTTACAATTTTTAGTAATCAATATAATCATTTTGGTAATATGTGCAAAATCAACAAATTGTTTGCTTCCTTCTAAGAATTTGGTATGAATTACGTGATTAGAGACAATTCTTAATTTTTTCTTTGTAGTTGTGAACAATATTTTAAAAGACTAAATAAATGTATTAGAAAAAATTATTAAATATCTCCAATCACCAAATTTATTCCAAATTCAATATTTTTAAATTCATAATTATTAAATTCACAATTAAGTTGTTGACTTTGCACCTATTACCAAAATGACTATATTGATTACTAAAAATATTAAAGTTTTGAAATTTTCAATAAATGATATTTTTAATTTCAATTAAAAAAGTGATCAAAAAACTTTGCCATTTCAAACAATGTAATAATTTATTAAATTAAATATTGACAATTCCCAACAACAATTCTACATGCTTAAATTATTTTATTTTAAACGAAAAAAGTCAATTAAGAGTTTTTGTTATTTAATTAAAATTTTAATTGAAAATTTATTTCAAAACAACTAAAATGTTAATTAAATCAAAATATTCAACATTTTTCATTTTTCGAATTTATTCTATGAGTTAAATTTCAGTTATGTATTTTATAAAGCTTTTTGTAATAGCTCTATTCCTTAAATTTGTTTTAGAAATGACTTTATACACTACCAGACTATTATATTGTATTTTCTTGTTACATGTTACCTTAGCTTTCCGTTGGATAGCAATGAAGTATATTTATGTACAGAAAAATTTACAATTATTAGACACCAGCAGAATGTAATGCATTTTCTGGCCCGCTACGGCCTTCGTCAGCATTCTTTAGATAGTGATAATTTATATCTATTTGTTAAAATAGTTGAGTTAAATACATTAAATTTATAAAGTATCACTATCCAGTGTGACACAAAGAATGCTGACGAAGGCCGTAGCGGGCCAGAAAATGCATTACATTCTGCTGGTGTCTAATAATTGTAAATTTTTCTGTACATAAATATACTTCATTGCATATAATAGTCTGGTAGTGTATAAAGTCATTTCTAAAACAAATTTAAGGAATAGAGCTATTACAAAAAGCTTTATAAAATACATAACTGAAATTTAACTCATAGAATAAATTCGAAAAATTAAAAATGTTGAATATAATAAAGTTGCTTATGAAAAAGAAATAATTCCCAATATCTATTTGTTAAATCAAAATAAAATTTTTAATTTTCTTTCAACTAAAAAAATTAAATTTAAATACTTTTTAAACCATTTTTTTAATTGATAAAACAGTTTTTTCAGTGTAATTATAAAAATATATTTAGTGTTGGTGTGTACACAAATAATTTCGTTTAATATTCCAACAAAATACCTCTGTCGACAACGACAACACAAGGACGTATTTTGACATTTGTTGTCGCATAATATTTCTTTGTATGAAAATTGTTGCGTTATCGTTCGCTTCAATTGTCGATTGACTCGTCGTTTCATCAGCTGTTTGTCGTTGAAAATGCAATCGAATGATAGCGGTCGACATTATGGGCCAGACTGTTAATTTAAAACCAAATAACTATTGGTGGTAAACCAATTACATTTTATCAAATTTAACCACAGCATGTTTAGAGGCAATTATAATATTGTTGTAGCTTCTTAGTGGTGGCCTAATTTAATTATAATATCCTTTCCGAAGTTAAATAAACTATAATATATGTTAGAATTTTCATTAAAAATACTGTTGTTCAAGGTAGCCATATTCAAAAATATTTCTTCTCTGCGTGCTATTAAAATTAAGTCCATTACTGCATTAGAAAGAATCATAAATTAAAATTAGAATGCAACTTTTTTATTATATTTCAACAAAATTTTTTATAGGCTCCATATAAAGTTTTAAATTATTTTCTCTGCAATTATTATAAACTATAAATAGTTTACCTTAGACAATATCTATTTCAAATAAACATATAAATTTCATTTAAGCATCAATTACCTGAAAAAATAGAGAAAAACTAAATTAATTTTATGAATATTTTATGAGTACGCGTTGAAGCAGATAATTAAAAATATTTGTAAATTTATAAAAAGTAAAAAAAATAAATAGTTGCTTAAAAAAAGTTTAGAAAATTTTTAAATGTTAATAAACAAATAATACATTTTTTTAATTTTTTTAACGTTAGGAAAATAAAAGAAGTCAAAAACAAATTTAAACTAAATGTTAAAAGTTTAAATATCTTTTAAACCCCTTAGCTAAACTAAGGGGAATGTAAGAAAAGATAAACTTACTGTTTATTGTTGTTGTTCTGTTGAAGCTTTGATATTGTTACAAACAGCTTTCAAATTTTTCAAATAGGGGCACGAAAAAGGGATTTTCAAAAAATAAGTGGATCAAAAGGGGGAATTCTGAGAAAAAAAGGGGAAACTTGAAAAGCTAGAACATTTTCAAAATCAAACATATTTATTTATATAGAAATTGCATTATACAGAACTTCAATTTTTTTCACTTTTGTTTATAAAAACCGGTATTTTAGTTTCGATTACACTTCCGCATACGGCGGTTATCGATTTGACCTTTGCTTCATTAATATCCTTAAGAGGTCAGTTTTGAAGTCTTTTGCGTTTAGTGCTTAATTGCTTGTTTCTACATTTTTAGAACTGTCTATTAAATAATGAGCTGGGATATAAGCTGCTTAGCTACAAAACTTTATGTGTTACTGCTTTAACTCTAACTAATCGAATATTCTTAAAATAAATACTGCTACATTTTCTTTCACTGAACACGAGCGACTGCTGTCGAAATTTTTATCACAGAAACTTTTTCTTTTGTTCCTATTTTCATCTTTGGTTATCGACTTATAGAAAATTTTTTGAAATAATTTATTATATGGAAGTCAAATTTATATTTGAAAAATTGGATCATTCTAAAGAA
Organism: Pollenia amentaria; assembly: GCA_943735925.1. Classification (NCBI taxonomy): domain Eukaryota; kingdom Metazoa; phylum Arthropoda; class Insecta; order Diptera; family Polleniidae; genus Pollenia; species Pollenia amentaria. The sequence continues at coordinate 218,555,247 of OX031007.1, read as the reverse complement.
AACTTCACGGCATGGAAATTTAGTTCAAAAAGGCGCAAAAAGGATACAAAAAGAAAAATAAAAAATGATACTAAAGGGGATTTGAAAAAGGGGCAAAGAGAGTGACATGACAGTTAAATAAGAGGAAAAATGCGACTTTAGTCGCATAACGGTAACGCTGGTTACAAGTAAGACCTGAGTGTTTAAAATTCTTATTCGCTTTACAGTCTTGTTTGTATAATATTTTAAGCAACCAGGAAAATGCGCATAGAAACTGGCTTTCGCACAACAATAAATTTCAGTGTTTTTATCAAAAATAAAAAATTCTGAAGTTAGCACGTCATAGAGAAATCTTGTTAATAATAACTTTTGTATTCCTATAAATAACTTTTGATAAAAAAAATTTTTTCTAGATTTTATACAAATTGCAAATTATGTATTTATTACTTGAAAAGATTGCAAATATCGTAAAAATTACCAATTTTTGCAAAACATATCAATTGGGTATTTCTTCGATTTTTTGCAAAACTTTCTCTAAATAGAAAAACGTGCAATAAATTGGAAATTGTTGTAGATTTTTATAGAACTTCCTATATACTACTTAAAAATATAAAATTTTTACTCTTGCAATGAAAATTCAACCATGGATAAAATAAGCGATCAAATTTGATTTTCTGTTCTAAAGTTTTGCCGTTAATTATACCCTCCACCCATCGTGGAGAATGAGGGCATAATAAGTTTGTCGGGCCATGTGAATTTTTTAATATTCATCTTAGACCCTCTGAAGTGTATACATATGTATATTTTCTAGGTCCCTTAGTAATTCGCAGTCGATTTAGTCATGCCCGTGTATTGAAAACGGGATCAGTTCCAAAATAGACGGCAAAAACTATGATAGTTTCAAATGGTTTCTAGTTATTCTAAACAGCTTGGGTACTGTAGAACAAAGCGAAAGACCAAAATGTGGACCAAATACCTTAAAAAATGTATGTTTCGCTTAATAAAACCTAACATAAAATGGAGGCGGCATAAACCAAGTTGCACAAAGTCGTTTTATGAAACTAGAAATTATATTTCTAAATTTCGTGAAGATTCGTCCATAATTTACAGTATGTCCCATGTAAAGCCAATTCTCGGAAAATTATTTAATACGCATAAACCCGTAACGATTGCATTAGTTTAACATGACTTGCAAATACAGTACAAAATTTCGTAAAAAGATCGGCCCATAATTTTCAATATGTTTATTATAAAACCAATTCTCGAATACGTACTTTTGGTATACGCCTAAAATCGCCACGAACTTTAATGCTGTGAGGTTAGTTCATATTAGGTTTATTCATAACCAATAGATTCCATATAAATCCCAATTTGAAAAAATTCATACTCTCGTTGGAGGGCGTCAAAGATTCGGCACTTCCAAATACAGAAAGAACTTTTACGTTTTTTATCTTGATGTGTTGCTAGACTTGACATCTTTTTTATCGTATAATGTATTTTAATTTTTTTTATGATCGAATAATACACGAAAAATGAATTTAAAAACGAAATGTGTGGTGGTCGTAACATTTTTATATTTAGATGCGTGTGTGTAAAAAAAGACATTAATTGGTTTTAACTCACACCTCATGTTGCATTTTATTTTTTTTATTTTTTAATTTTTGATTAAAGATCATGTGGGTGTTACAATCATAGACCAACAAATCACAGACTAACGTAATTAATTAACAAATCCATTTATTTTTTGCCTCATTCATTTCGAATGGGTTACAAAGTTGAGACTGTAATTAATTGGATATAAAAATTATAAACGTATTAAATTTTTAGTCAAAAAAGTGAAAATCAAAATCATAAAACAAAAAATTGTTTATTGGAATGTTAAAAATGAATTTTATGAGCATTTAAAGCCATAAAATGTCTACTCAACTGGAGATGCATCAATAAATTAAAAAATTTAGGTAGACATTGTGTTCCAGGGGCAATTAAATAAATATTTAACACCGAAAAATATCAATGTGTATGGATTCTTATGATACACTAGACAAACATTGTGTTGTATTTTATTTCTAGTCTCTATATATGAATTTTTTTTTTACTATATTTTTTAGTGATATTTTTGCACTTTTATACAACAATAAATTTTTTTGTGTGATATAAAAAAGCCACAGGGAAATAAATAAAAAAAAATCCTCTATGACACTTAAAAAATTTTTATGATTTTTGTAAATGACGCTTAATATGGCTAAAGAGTTAAATTAAAGCAAAAAAAAGGAGAATAAAATGTTAAGAATTTCAAATACAATGCTAAACTACTGAATGAGTTGTTTTACAATGAATAATGATCAACTGCAACATGATGTTGACAACATGAACAAATCGTTACAAAATAATGTGGCAGAAAGAATGAAATTTTGAGATATTAAGCCGATTGTTCGCCAGGGTCTAAGAAATACAATAAAAGCGACAAGCGATGAAATCTGCAGTTTTATTTACCGATAGAAAATGGTTTATATTTGTTTTTATTAGAGTTCTTTTAAGGGTGTTTGTTTTTTTCATATTTAATTCAGAGCAGCTATTTTCGTTACGAAGCTGTTCGGCAATTTTCACATGCACAACTCGAAACCAGTGTTGCCATTTCTAAAATAAAACAGTTACGGTTTTACCGGGAGCTTTTGACTCCCGTGGTATCAGATAGATACTCTGGCCAGCCTTGATCTCAACAGATCTGCCAATTTTTCTTTTGTCGCATTCAAGGTATTCGCTGCAACTGATTACACCACAAATGTTCAATGTGCGACGAAACATATTGACACAATAGTAAATGTCATGCTCTTTTAGTCCATCTGCAATATCTTTCTTAGACCTCCATGATAAAACAACTACAAACATCAAAAGAAAACTCTTTCGATACCTCTCGACTACTTCTTTATGGCTTATTGCACAGAGCTCGGCTTCAAGAAATGGCGAAGACTACGACAGTCCTATTAATTTTGAAACTTTTCGAATTCCAGGTATTGAATGAACCTGTTTTCTCCAGAGGATATTACATCAAAAAGTAAGAATACTCTTGCTGATTCAGTACATCCCCCAGGGGACTTTCCCCTTGTATAGAAGCTTATGCTATCTAACCACCACTGCTTTAGGAATATCCAGCAACATCTGTAGCAACAGCAACATCACCTAGTGAGATCTGCTAGCAGCCCAAACTTTCCCACAAGTCGTAAAAAATCAACGTTTGCAGCCGACTTTTTAAGATGTCGCTTCACGCGACTATGAGTATAAAGAACATCCATCACGTGATCCCCGAAGGGTCCACTTATCAGAATAATCAGGATCTATGATCAGCCGCGATTAAAATAGATCTGCCGAATTCCACTTATTAACTGCGGTTGATTTCCCCAGAGGATGAAACACCAAATATTTCCCTGAGATGAAAGACAAGCACAAATCTTAATATTTTTTATAGAACTTTTAATGCCTTAGTTGAGATTTTGATTTTTTTTATGATTTTTTTAGTGGTTCGCCATCTTTAGCCATCTGGGCCATTTGCGAATTACAATGCGAATTACGAGAAAATAATTTATAAATTAGTGTAGGGTAATCCTGCAAGTAGCGAGGAAGTATGCAAGATAATGCGTTTGTCAATGGGATTACAAGCAAGTCATTATTAAACATTAAACTAAACCACACCAGACAACTACTACTACCTATTAATTTGAAACCAGTTATACAATTAAGACCTTTTGCCATAATTTTAAAATAAAATTGCTGGGAAATCGCTTTCATTCCAAATTCAAACACTTGAAATTTTTAACTCATACAAATCTATTCGACTTATCAGCAGAAGTAATTTTAAAAACTTACAAAATTAAAAAAAAATCAACTTTGTTGAAAACTATAATGAAGACAAATGTTGCATGCTGATGAAAGGCATAGCATAAAAGTAATTAGACAAAAAATTATTTTTTATTTAGCGTACAAACGTATTCATACGTTAAAAATGAACAAAATACAACAAATTTAAAAGAAAAAATATCTAAATCCATAAATAAGTAAAACTGAACTGAAAAGAGTGGTGCATCATTTGACACAAACGTCAACAGCTCTTTTCCAGACATTGGTGGTTTCCAAATAGTCGGTCGGCCCTTTGGCAGCTCCACTTATTCATAAGATTTCTCAGCTCATACAAATGGATGCTGCACAAATGTGTTAAAAGAAAAATGATTTTTAAGGGTTTGAGACATTTAGAATTACTAGGCGTACGAGAAAAGCATAAAAATACTTTTTATAAAAATATATATTGGCATTTGTTAATTGTTTCAATCAACACGTTTTAACAATAAAACTTTTTCTCTATACATATGTATGTGCTGATTGGTTTAGTAAAGGAAAATTGTTTTTTTGTTATTTGCAGAGAGAAAAAGAAAATAAAAAAATAAATAAAGTGTTAAATATATACATATACGTTTCAGGATTTCTTTAAACTAAAATTTGTATTTTGAATTTTAGTAATTTTAAAGATATTTTTAAACATATTTACAGACAAGTTCCTCTTTTTCCATAATACATTTTAAGAACGGTTTTAAGTTTTTAGCGCATAAAAAGTTTATATTTATAAGCAAGCACCGCTGCTAAATCGCTTCCAATGTAAAAAAAATAACAATTATTAGCTCTCTTCCCTAAACGAATTAAGAAGGTCTAGTTTCTTTGCTAAAAACATTTTCTTAACAAAAATTTAGTAAAATATTTTAGACAATAGATTCTTTTGGTATTTAATTTTAGTCGACCCATTATTTCACTCTACCCCAAAGCAAACATGTTCCCAAAACAGTGCCCACACGGGATGAGTAAACACGAAAAAACTTTACATAAATATTACATATAAAAGGTTGGTGCTAAAAATGTCTCAATCGGATGACGATTTACAAATGTCTCCAAAAATATGGTTTTACCACGACATCGGTGGCGTTGAAACTTGTCATATAATCTTTTATACCCTATTCTATGATAGGTAATATGCATTCGTTCTGACGCGTGTACCAGAGAACGGTTCACAGAAAAAATTATTAATTTTCTCCAATCACCAAATTTATACCAAATTCATAATATCAAGCAAACAATTTGTTGATTTTGCACCTATTACCAAAATGATTATATTGATTACTAAAAATTTTAAAATTTTGAAAAAAAATTTTCAATAAATGATATTTTTAATTTTAATTAACAAATTGATCAAAAAACTTTGCCATTTCAAACAATGTGTTAAATCATTTAATTAAATATTGACAATTCCCAACAACAATTCTACATTTTTATATTATTTGATTTTAAACGAAAAAAGTCAATTAAGATTTTTGTTTATTTAATTAAACTTTTAATTGAAAATTTATTTCAAAACAACTAAAATGTTATTTAAATCAAATATAAATTTTAAAATTTCTTTCAACTAAAAAAATAATTGATTCAATTATCACATTAATTAGATTTAAATGTTTTTTAAACCATTTTTTTAATTGATAAAACACTTCTTTCTGTGTTGGATTGCATTATTTTATACTTTGGATTACAATCTCAAATATAGAACGTTATGTAAACAATATACAAAAATCAATTCAGTAAAGCAACGCATGATACTGTTAAAAGAAACGGAGTGTAACGAATAGTGATGCATGCATTGCATGTCTTATACAAATGTTATGTATGACAAAATTTTGTGATAAAAGTCCAAAATTAAAAAAAACAAGTAAGAGTGCTATATTCGGCTGTGCCGAATCTTTGATACCCTCCACCGAAAGGAGTGAGCTCTACATGATAAATACATACATATTATTAACTAAGCTTCACATTAAATTAGTTGCGGTTTAGACATGAATTAAATTATTGACCGACAATAAGAAAATTTTATGCGTTTCTTGTTAGGACTTTGAACATGCTTGAGTAAAATATCATGATTCGTATAAGTTTTAGCCGAACTAAAATAATTTTTAGGAGGGTAATTTGTATTGGACCTATGGTAAATTATGGCCCAATCATCCCAAAATTCTGAAGACTGATTTCTAGTATTACAAAAAATAAATTAGAATAAATTACAGAATAAAATACAGCAGTGTAATTAGTTTTAGCGTTAACAGAAAATTTCACAAATTTGCATGATATTTTTTCTGGCCATATGAATTTTAGTAAGACATTTTATATCTGTGATGGTTTAAGGCGAATTTTATTATTTTCCCAAAGTAAGCTTTATTTAGTTTTGGGCGCAATAAACTGTTTTCTGAGAGTAGGGTTTATATGAGGCCTAGGGTAAATTTGGACCAACCTTCACGAAATTTGGCAATGTGATTTCTCGTCCTACAAAACTGTGACGTACCAAATTTAAGTATGCTACCGTTATTAAGTGCGGTTTTAGACGTACTAAACTGTTTTTCGGAAGAAGGGTTTATATGAGGCCTAGTGTAAATTATGGACCGATCTTCAAAAAATTTTACAGTGTGATTTCTGGTCCTATAAAACTGTGACGTACCAAATTTACGTATGCTAGCGTTTTTTATTGCGGTTTTAGGCGTACTAAACTGTTTTCCTCGAGATGGGTTTATATGGGGCCTATGGTAAATTATGGACCGATCGTCACGAAATTTATTAGTATGATTTGCAGTCGTACAAACCAAATTCGAGCAAAATTTTATGTCATTCCGTGCATTAATAAATCATTTATGTTAGTTTTTGTATCAAAATTGTCAATTTTTTCAGGGTGGTGGTTCCACATTTTGATTCATAGTTCTGATCCTACTGAACCGATGTTGCTGGATTTCAATCCCAAACTGCTTAGGATAACTACAAGCAATTTGAGACCAAGTTTGTTCTTTTCTTTTGCGTTTTTCAAAAGTGAGCGTGTTTTCAACAGACGGGCAGACGGACATGGCGAAATCGACTTAGAATTACTCAAGGAGCCAGAATATATATAATTTATGGGGTCTTAGATGTATAATAAAAAAGTTTCACACGGAATGACAAACTTAGTATACCCTCATTCACCACAGTGGTGGTGAAGGGTATAAAAATAAATCTTATTTAAAAAAATTTTATTCAAAAACTCAACGAATCATAAATGAAAACCTGTTTGTTTTGGCTAAATAAAATAAAAACTTTACAGATAGGACAAACATTGGACGTTGTGGCTTCTATTTCTGATAACTACAATATGTATCATATGAAACTGAATGAATATGAATATGAAGCAATAAAAATCTATGCAACAAAAACGTTTTTCAGGTGCCTCAGCAAGGAATTCGTTATATTGAGTTCTTCGTTATAACGAAGTTCGTTAAAGTTAAGTTTTACTCTATACAAATTCAACCCAAGTTTTTTTTCTTCTGAAGTTTTTTTACACAGAAACAATTATCAGTAGTTTTTTATCAAAAAAAAAAAAAAAAAAAAAATTGTTTGAAAAGTATTTAAATTTATTTAATGTGATAATTGAATCAAATTTTTTTTAGTTGAAAGAAAATTAAAAATATTATTTTGATGTAATTAATATTGTAGTTGTTTTGAAAAAAATTTTTTTAGTTAAAATATTAATTAAATATCAAAAAATATTAATTGACATTTTCGTTTGAAATAAAATAATTTATACATGTAGAATTGTTGTTGGGAATTGTCAATATAAAATAAATTAACACATTGTTTGAAATGGCAAAGTTTTTTGATCACAATTTTTTGTAATCAATATAATTATTTTGGTAATAGGTGCAAAATCAACAACTTGTTTGCTTGATATTATGAATTTGGTATACATTTGGTGATACGAGACAATTTTTAATTTTTTCTGTGTACATAACGTTTGCTAGATCCAACAGCATTTAACATTTTTCTTTAATTTTTCAGTTATAAAGTTATAAGGTTTAGTAGATAAACAAAAATTTTTAAACCGAAAGTTTTAAGTTGAACAATTCAGTGGTCATGCATTTTTGTTGGATTTTTTCATCCAATAATTGCTAAGTGTGAACATACCTTAAGGTATTTTCAAAAAGACAGAACATAAATTGTTATTCAAATATATCTGTGGGTTATACCAGGGGACCCAGTTTTATTTATACCTTGTCCACAATTTGCAATTTTTTATCCCCCAAAACTCCCAAAATAGATATTTTCTTAATATTTTTTAAAATAAAATCCCTTTGTGTAATATTATTAAAACTAATTTAATTTGATTTCTACATCTTTACATACACATCTATGTAAAAACAGCATACATGGGCATTAGACCGTATCTCAAAAAAAAGTTTCCCCGTTCCATCTCTAATATAAAAAAAAAAAAACAGGAGCAATAGGGGTAGACAAAAAGACACGATTCCGTTACATAATATTTAAAGATCTGAATGTAAATGCTGACTATCCTGCAGGAATTATAGTAAATCTTCCTTGGTAAAACTGTAATGATTTTTAGCAAGCTTTTAAAAATGTTTCTGCTGTAATTATCGAATTACTGCCTTAGCAAAAGTTTAATAGTTTCTTGCGAGCTTTAATTTTCTGCCATTAGGGTGGTGCATTAGAATTGTACAAATGGAGATCAGGTGGTTAAATACTAGAACGAAACACTTGAGGTCATTGGCCCCAAAGGCAAAAACATTGGTCTTCTCGAGACAAAAACATTGATACATCATGCTTTAAGATCGGACTGTAAATGCCTCAGATAAAACGAAAAATGAAAAAAGAGACCCCTACGTTCGGCAAAAAAATATTTTTTTCGAAACCTCCTTGCAAAAATACATTATATTAGATGTGGTACGGCGCACTTTTTTTCTTGTAAGGTGGTACGCTCTAATGGGCATACTGCAGTAAAAAAAATGATGCATTAACATTTTTAAATTTACTGCTTACTGAAAATTGTTTCAGTAACCAGTAAAATATCATTGTTTAGTGAAAAAATTAAAGGAACCAGTAAAACTTTAAAATTCAATCATGGCCTAATTAGTAGGTCTGCTCGAAACGCCTCCTGATTTTTTGTAGAGGTGTCTTTTTATCGTGCAATTGTTATTGAAGCAATTGCTTTTGACATCTTGTCCATTTTTTGACACAAACAAAATCTTTAACATAATATACCCAAACAAAATGTGCGTTGTTTTTTCTATTGTTGCATTGTTGTAGTTTTGCGCAGACCTGCTAATTGGGCCATGATTTCAATAATCAGTAAATTTTTACTGATTACTTAAATAATGTAGTTATCTGTCAATTTTTACTTATTACTGAAACATATGCAAAAAAAATATATTTTACATAAAAATTACCTAAAAATCAACTTATTGAAATCCAAAGTACATTTTTTTGTTTTTCATGTTTTTTGTCATTAATTTTTCTTGTTGACCTTTTTCAGCCTAACTTGAAGGACAAATGTTAACATAGCTCGTGCTTTAGCTGTTAACAATATTAGTAAAAAAAAAAAAAAAACAGAAGTTTAAATTAAAATAGATAATCATTCATTTAAAAAGCAAATTTCGATCTAACAAAGTGAAATACCATTTGGTTTAAGGATTGATGTTTGACTATTGACGTCATCCGGTTGCAATAGCCGAGTGAGTAAAATGGAAAACCCCATTGACTAGATTGTGTGGTTACAATCGAAACTAGTCTGGGCAACCTGTCCGTGAAAACCTGGGTTAAAATCTCAGCGCAGTCAAGAATGAAAAATTATCAATAGAATTTTAATTAATTTCATGTTGTAAAATTCCTGTCTTCATAAAAATAATTTAATGAAAATAAATTTCAATGAACTTAAGCCTAATTAAATATATATAAATTTGGATTAAAAACCATTAACAGTTCGATAAAATAACCACAATACTAATAGTTTTTTTTTTTTCTTAAAATTTTCTTAAAAATTTAATACTAATATTTTTTAGTAATCAGTAAAAATTTACTTAAATTTTTCTGGTTACTGAAAAAATTTTCAGTGAAAAGTAATATGTTACTGGTTAGTGCAATTTTTTTCAGTAAGCAGTAAAAGTTTACTGGTTACTGCTATACATAATGCAGTAAAAATATAATGCAGTACACACATGTTTGAAAAAGAGTAAAGTTAAAAACATTTAGGTATAAATATTTATCATTTCAAAAACTTTAGAATCAGAATCTATTGATTCATCTGCCAATGCAATTTTGATGTACATGTTGGTTGAATCAAAAAGTGTATTTGAGAAGGTGGTATAAGTTTGTCACAGTAAACTGAATTATTTTTACAGTGTTTGTTTATGCTCTTACAGCTTCTAACAACTCATACTGCATTCAGTTGCGAATTTTGGTTTTGTTTGTATTCGTTATCGGAAAGACTCGTTCAACACAAGCGTTATTTCTTGATACAGAAATTATATTTAAAACTATTTCAGCTTAAACCACTATAATTTATTATCCCCAAAAAGCGCCGGCGAAAAAAGTGTTTTTCAAACAAAAAAAAAAAAAAAAAAAAATTCACGGGGGATGTTCACGAAATTTGTATCCCTTAACACAAAAAATCCCCTTTTTGGGGACAAATCCCCAAAACTGAGAACGCTGACTAATACGTATAATGAAATAGTTTTTTGCCACTTTACTAGTTCGTCGGGCAGGTGCCATATGATCCCTTTCATAGGGTTTTAATAAAGTAGCACCTGATTTGCTATTTATATCATATTTTCAAACAAATACTTCTGCTTCGTCATAAAACTCTCCTTTACTTTCAAAAGAAATAAGAAAACAAATAAAATTTAAAATAAAATTTTAATAAACACTTTTTTAACATATTGAAATGAAGCAGCTGTTGTTAAATCAAGATTATTAAATACGCAGCATGCAACATAACAAGAAAAAAATAGAAACAAAAATTTTTGTACTAGACTAAAATATAAAAATGTTTTATTTTCGTTTAAGTTTCTCGCTTTAAAAAACAAAAACTTGTTGTTTTATTAATAAAATATTTTTAGTGCAACAAAAATCATCAAATTTAAAAATAGACTCCAAAAACTTAAAAATTTTAATGCAATAAATGATAAATTTATGACTTTAAGTTTTAACTATCAAAACTAAAAGAGGGGGCAGAATTTTTATATTTTCAGGGTTATTTAAAAAACTCAGTGATAAAATAAGTTGTAGAAGAAATTATGAAAAATTTTAAAACAAATATGGGTTTTGATGAGCATAAAAAAGCGTGCATTTTCTTAGAAACTCTTTTATTCTAGCCGTATCTTTAGTTGATAATCAATTTATGTTTTAATACTTGTTTTTCTGATTATTTTTTCCAAGTAATTTAATATTTTCATAAATTTGTATAAACAGTAGTAGTCAAACTGCTGTTGTTGTGCACTGGTACGTACCACTGTAATAAATAGTTGTGATGTCATAATTTTGTTCATTTTCCTACTCTGGGGAATATTTAAAATTTAAAAAATTTTTTTTCTAGATGTTGTTGTTTTTATGTTCATAAAGATTTGATTTGTTTTCTAAATTAATTTTAATGATGTTAAAGATTTTTTTTTGTGTTTAGTTTGAATAAAACTTTTTTGTATTATGGATGATATTTTAAAATTTGTTTTTCAACATATCTGACTTTTATTGAATTAAATTCAATTAAGTGGAAGGGTGGATTTTTTGTTCTTCAGTAAGAGTTTCTAAAATGTTTGTTTTTGCTTGTGTTTTTTCTATTTAGTAAAAATTTCTTAGAAATATGATATTTAATAATTAAAATGTAATTTGTTAGACTTTATTTTTTAAGTTCTAGTTTTACATATGGTTTTGCTTTTGCTCTTTTATAGAAACTCAAAATTTGCAAAACGTGCCTAATGACAGTCTGTAACAAAATTATTGAATATTTATAAAAATCAGGAAGAAGTTTTTGGCTGGATGTTCTGCAAATAAATTCAAATAAAATTTTCTCTTAGCCCTGTAATGGGAGAAACCGCTTGTATGGAACAGAAATCTTATGAATCATGTTTTAAAATCAATTTTAGACGAATTTAAAGTTCAATTTTTATGTGTGTTATTTAAAACAGCGGGCGACATTCCGTTTAACCTGCTCACAAAGTCCATCGGCTTTTTTCACATGCATAACACAAATATAAAATAATTTAGAAAAAAGTCAAATCAGGGCTCCTTAACAAGTAAACATAAAAAAGTTTATAAAGTCTTAATACAATTGCAATGAAAGAAAACATTTTTGCTTTATTTATTCACTGAGGTTTTCTATTCTTTGAGTTTTTATACTTTTAATATGAAGCATTCTAAAGTAAAATACCTCGGGTTTCAACTTGATCGCCAGCTGACTTGAAATCCCCACATAGAGGCCAAATTGACTCAGATAAAATTTAAACTGATGTTACTCACATGGGTCATAGGCAGGAACTCAAAACTCACCCTTGATTGAAAACTTTTGGTATATTTATAACTCGATTTTAAAACCCGTATGGTGCTGTAGTATACAATAATGGGGAACTGCGTCGCCCACTAATATAGAAAAATTGCAAAGATGCCAAAATAAGATTTAGGCCCATTATGACTATCTACTCATGAAGTTCCCGATAGTTAACGTTAACAATAGATATCGTGAACGATAAAGTAACCACCCGAAATAACACCCGATGAAATAACATCCAATTAGAAAAATGAAATAAACCCCAGTGAAAGAAACCCCAATAAAATGAAGTCACAGCCAAGTAAAAAATAATGAACTAATGCCCAATTTTCCTGAAATAAAACCCAATTTAAAAATAAAAAATTTTTTGCTAATTGGGACTTATTTCATAATGAAATAAAACCCAAGGAAAAATTAAAGTAAGACTCAATGAAATAACACCCAAAAAAATGAAATAAGACCCAAATTTTGTATGTTTTCTGGAATCCAATAATTTTCTTGTGATTCAATTATTTATTTTCTTAAAATTCAATCATTTGTTTTAATTATATACATATTAGAGAAAAACGCGCATTGTTTTTTCAACAATTTGACGACAAAATGGACAGCTTATTTCCTCCTCATTGTTGGAAATTGGTTCAGCTTGTAGTTTCATGACACAGCTGTCACAAATTTTCTTGTGCCTTTTACGGAACACCTATAAAACACCCGTATTTTTATAAATCGATTTTTTCAAATATATTTGCTTTTCTGAAATGGAATATAGAAGTTTACTATTTCTACGGCGACCGCAAATATTTTCGTATTCCATATTTTTATTGATCTTAACACTTTAGCAGTTTACAAAATAATGAAAATTACTGACTAATTAGAGTCATACTTACTCCAAAAAAATTTAAGCAAATCCTAACTGTAAAAAATTACAATTTAGTGCTTTAAAAATCCTAAAATTCTTAAAATTATGAAAATGAAATAAAGCCCAAAAATGTGAAATAGGACCCCAAAAAAAATTTTATGTGAAATAAAATCCAATTAAATAATTTGAGGCTTATTTTTTTTGGGCTTTATTTCATAATGAAATTACCCCAAATTTAAATATGAAATAAAACAAAATTAAATCCAATTTCCAACTTTTGCAATTTTATTGGGGTTTATTTCATTTTTCTAATTGGGCGTTATTTCATCGGGTGTTATTTCGTGTCGCCTGTTTCTACATCATTACAAATGTCCGATAAAATGAAAAGTGTAATTTATATACTGTGGCAACACTGCAGTAGATACCGACTACTTTTGGTTGTTTAAAATACGTAGTGGCAACGACTTACTTTGGTTTTTTTTTTTTCTTTAATTGAAAGCAGAAGTAATTTTTTTTTTTTTGTTCTTTATTATGTGTTTAAGGGGTTTTTTTTTTTTTGTTAAATTGTATTTTTTGAAAAATTATGAATAATTTAATTTGACATAACACTTTCATTGAAGTTACCATATCTTTAGCAGAAAATATGTCAGCTCCAAATTCTTAAAGCTTTTCTTGTAAAGTTACCATTCTAATAACCCTGAAATTACCCAGTTAACTTAGTCACTTTTTAGGTTAATGTTAAATTGTAATAACCAAAACCCATTAACTGTCAGATATCATCCAAAAAGAGCTATTTGTTAGTTGTAATAATGTCCCTTAAAGCATATGAGAAACCAACAGTTGCACAGAGATTTGAATATACCCTACTAAAAGGGGAAATTATAAGACATAGTGTACAATACTTAGAAGAGTTGGAATCTCGCCCGAAGCTTTTGGCACAAAACTTACTAAACGATCGCATACACATACGCCTACGAATGAGGAAGACTTCAAATCTCGTTACATGAAAATGGAGAACAGCAATTATTTAACACTTAATTATAATTATATGTATTACCAATACATTTTTGTCTGGCACTGGCTGGACTAAATGTATAAGTATTGGTTATAAGAGTTGATTAATTATTATTAGTTCACAAATATCGAGTGAAGATTCAATAAATAAAAATATGAAAAATATTAACACTTCTTCGGAGTAAAACTTTTGCCCGAAACGATTTTTTGTATTCGTGTTGTAATTAAATAAAAACGTCAGTTAACGCCTTCTATTAACTTTAGGTCATTGCCATCGAGCCATGTAGCATATTTTGGTAAATGATAATTTTGATTAAAGAAAAGAAAATCTGTCTATGCAAACTCGTTAACTTTTTGTGTTTTCTTTCTGCCGGTCACTGTTTTAACCCTTGAAGATTACTCTTCATTTTGGTACATTTAGGTTACACTTTAGCTGTTTAAAAAAAATTTAGCGGAACGATTTTTGAAGTAAAAAATCAATTTTATTTTTATCAAAAATAACATTGTTAAAAAAGCGCGAATTTTGAATAAACATAAAAAAGTTAAATGATAAAGACTAAACGCGCTTCGACGATTCGACGAACAGTTACCATCCATGGTTAAAGTCTCCCCATACAATTTATTATAATTTCCTAATTTTAACAGATATTTTATGAATACTAAAAACTATTGTTTACAATCATAAACTTTGTTTAAATGGGTTTACATTCCAATTAGTCGCCAACTGAAATTACGAAAAATAAAACTTTTCTATGTCTATCTTTCTTGTTTATAGTGACTTTTCTTTAAATAGGCGTTTATTATCAAATAACCCCTTAACTGTCATTAGTGGGTACTTAACAAATTAATTTTATGACTTAATCATGAAAATACAATTGAAGTTAAAATAACTTATTAGGCACAACATTGGCTTTAAAAAGGAAAACATAATAATCGTTAATTTGAAATTTGATAGACATGGTAATAATAAACAAAATTAATCTATAGGAAAAATAAAAAAAAATTTTAAATTTTATTAAAATTGCTATTCTTTTTTTTCAAAAGTGTTCTTAAGAAATCATCAATTAAATAAATATTTTACAGTTAAAATAAAAATATAAAAAACTGTAAGTCATAAAATTGGGGAAGTTAAATTCCCTCACCAGGTTTTACTTTTAACATCTTCATCTTTTTATAAACTTCACTACCATAAATGGCAAATATATTAAGTATATCCAAACGGTTATTTTTTCCGGATGCAATGGAGTCTTATAGGGATTGTGATCTCTGCAAAAAAACGAGAATTCTTCTTGTTTTCATACCCGCAAAGCAGGAAAAGAGACTGAAGATGATTTGGCAATAAGGATCTGGTTAAATTTCCAGTTGACTCTTACCATTTACAAAACACACGACGCAATTGATGTTCCGCTGGCTTAAATTCTTGCATCAGTTGCATCTTATATGGGTGTAGTCCAATTTCTTTTCTCAAAATTTCAATTTAAAATTAGTGGACGGGCAGAGACCAAGTTACTGAGAACTGGTCGGATAGATAAATTCGAGTCGTCTGTCACACTCACGTATACAGAAGCGATGGCTTCTTCTGTACGAAGGGTACATGCTCGATTTATATTATCCAAAAGAGCAAATGGGGTCATGAAATCGATTCATAGTATTGCGTATTAGTTGCGCTGATGAACAGAGCGCGAATTTTGGAAATAAATTTCCTCGATTTAAAAACGTTGTTCTGGTAAGACTTTGCATGGTGATTTGCCAAAGAATAAAAGAAATTCAAGAACACTTCATTAGTATGACAGTCAGTTTAACAGTTATCCATATCAGATGCTCTATACGTCTAAAAAAAAATACACACTTTGTTTTGGCACAGTATTTAGCCCTTTTATAAAAGTCGACGCCAAGGAACAATTAATGTGCATTTCTAATTCTTATTTACAAAGATGACATGTGTTTGTCAATTATTTATTACATATTATCTATTTTCACTTTTTACATCCGGGAATGTAAAAAATCCTGGAAACTTGTCACATTAAATTACCACTTTCAAAAAACTCTTTAAGACGCCTAAAATTTTAACGGATAACTGATATTGTCATGAAATCGGCAAAACATTGTTTTATGTGACTAGAAATTAAAATACAAAATTATAATATGATCGGTCCAAAGTCTTATGTCGGAACAAATTGGGATACAAATAAGCTTTAAATTATTAATAACGACACATTGTACAGATCGGTTCAAGATGTAAAGGCCAATGAGAAATATGCCTTTAAATTCCTATAATCCTTATGAATAACGATTTTTTCATACAATTTGTCACAAATTAGTTTAATATGATTACAAATTCTGATACTAAGGGCCATTATTACAACTTGTCATTATTTAAAAAAAGTTTCTCAGTATTACAAATTTGCTTGGAACCAAAGTGAGCAAACAATATGCTAGAGGCAAGTTCATCCTACCGGATAGGTTCAAGGAAAGTTGGTGTGGAGTTGAGGTTTTTGAACCGGAGTCGCAATCGAAGTAGCTACAAAAACTCGCAACTCCGACTTGAAAATTTTTCGGCATAAGATTTAAAAAAAATTTCTAAAATTTTACAAAATAAAAATTCTTTGAAATTGGCGATGCAATATTTAAAATATCGATTCGAAATTTTTATAGAATAATTTTCTTACTAGATTTAACCATTAAAAAGGTACTGCATTAAAAAAAAAGTTTAAAGTCAAATAAGGAGCAATCCTCATATACATTTAGCATTAAAGGCAAGGGAAGGAGTCGGAGTTGGGATCGGAGTCGGGTATAAAAATTTCATCGGTTGGAGTCGGAGTTAGAACTTTTATTTGACGACTCAACCGCCCTTCCTTTAACCAACGGCAAGTTGTAAAAATTGGCCTAAATCTATTTTTAAGATCCGTATTTATTATGCGATTTGCCAGAAAAAAAATTAGTTTTTACTATAAATTCCATCGTTTATTTCAAAAACCAGTCAAGCAACAAAATGTCTAAAATTGAGTTATTGCGCGATTACTGTTTTTTTTTAATGTAATGCAAAAAAATCAATTACTGTCTCCTTGTGATGGTGAAACAAAGCCGAGAAATACGAAAAATATCAGTTTTGTAAAAGTAATTTTAAGGTTGCTATGAAATGTTCTATTTCTATGATTTACTCAAAATCTAAAATTGTTCGCTTGACTGATTTTTGAAATTAACGATATAATTATGGTATTCAATTTTAAACGGATCTGCAATAATTGGTTAGGGCTCCTATATGAAATCGACTTTTAAGTGTATGGTATCAAAGATTCGCCTAAGATGAATGTAACATTTTATCTTTCAGCTTAATCAACTGTAAAGAATACCAAAAAGTTTAACGGTATGTAAAATTGTTTCTATTTTCCCCAAGAAGGTTAAAGAAAAAGATATTAAATTTTGATGAAGTTCTTTTTTATTCTTATTTTAGATTAATATAATATTTATTACATACAATTTTCATAAAAATGAGCCAACATATTTTACGATCAAATAAAACGATAAGAATTAAACATGAAGGCATAAAACAAAACTCTACTGTAGAATAAATTCTAACTTAAGTTGCTTGTAACGGAATCTAACATGTTTGATTATATTAATTTCAAAATATCATTTTTTTCTTATCTTTTTTCTAAAGAGAAATTATGTTGCTTTAAAAAAAATATAAAAAAAAAATTGTTTGAGTTGATTTTGGTTTATGATTAAAAACTCGCGAAGCCAAAAAATCAAAACAAGTTTTTATCAACCCAAAGTTTTCAAGGGTTCTCGTATACATTTCTTGTCATATCTGCTAAATTTAAGTTCAGTTTTTTAATTAATATCTTCGACAACAAAACAAAATTAAATATACTAAACGAAAATACTGAACTAAACTAAAAATCAAAAAAAGAATTAGTTCTTAAGAAAGCACTTATTAATTTTCGTTAACTGAATGTTGACAAAACATAACATCAATCCTCTTTATTTATCCCCACGACAAAGCTATCCAAAAAATATATGTTTATATTAAATATAAATGAAATATGTTAAGTATCCTGGTAGCACACTTTAATAAATGTTCCAACTAAGTACTTTAACTATGTTGTATATGCAACACTCTCTTTTTTTGCACAGCAGGCAGTCAACAATCATTGTGTGAATTAATAGCATTCCCAACCATCCATCTTATAGTTATAAAAAACAGACCTGGTGGTTTCAGCAACAAAAAACAACAGCACCAACATTAAATATTATAAAAAAAACACATCATACTAAATTTAATAACATATGGCATCTTGCTGTTCGTAATCATATCATTATACATACAATAATACACAACATCAACACAACACACTGATGGTGGTACAACTATATCCATCGTGCAACATAATACAAGGTACTCGAAGAACAATGTTTTATCTGCTATTCGTTCGTATTCAAAATATGAATGTTTGCTGTTTTTAGCATATTTTCATTTTTGCTTGCATTTTTAAGCAATTTTTGTATACCCTTCACCACTAGTGGTGAACAACTCAGTTTGCCATTCCGTATAAAAATTTTTTAGTTTTCATCTAAGACCCCGTATAGAATTTATTGATTCTTGAGTAATTCTTATTCGATAAAGCCATGTCCGTCTCCTAAAATCACTATGATTTACAAATGACTCAAAAAAAAAAAAATAACGATTTTGCTGTCGACTTATTTCCAGTTGTCCTAGAAAGCTTGAGATTGCTACCCAGCACAAGCGGCTTTCTTAGACAAGAGTTATGGATGCAAAGGTGGAACGAGCCAGCTAACTTAGCCTTTACACATTCCACTGCCAGTTCGAAAAACTGAATACACTCACGATTTTTTACCAATAAACTCACATTATTCGCAATGTCAGCTGCAGTGGCAGCAAATGTTACATGTTGAGTGGAAATTTCGCACTTGCATGCCACTTAACGTCAAAACGATAAACAATGTTACCCTGTTAAAAATTTTATGCACATTGCCTGGATTATAGTCAAATTTTAATTGAAGTTTTAATTGTTTAATGTATTATGATTAATTTTTTGAAACGCGCATTAAAAAAAGCCATTTTGTTAGTTTTAGAGTATTAATATTGCTAAAATAATTCTAATGTAAATAAATGTATACAATTTCCCCAAAAATGATCCTATATCAGTGATGTCCAAAATGTAAACTGTGGTTGTTTTGCTTCATAGTAGAAATAGTGAATAGAGAGAAAAAAATATAACAAATATGTAAGCATCCGCCGCATGTGCACTCGTCGCTTGATAATTGACGACTGAATTATGTACTAGTGATGCATTTTGAGTTTTTATGTTTTGTGCTAAATTGACGATTTAAAGGAGCCAACATAACTTTGATAGGGCAAAAAAACGTTTAATATATTTGAAAATGATGCCAGTAAAATACTCTCCCAGATATCTGGAAGAGGCGGACTAGTTTGCTGGCTTTGTATTTAATTAAAACCAATTAAAACTAGTAATAAAGTATATGTATTTTATTATATTAAGAACAAAACCAAAATTCACATTGTTTGCAAGTCTTTTTGTCCTTTTTTTTTTTGTTATATTTTAACCCAGCCAGAAAAACTGTCCGACATCTTCAAGATATCTGCAAGAAACGTCGATTTTATACAAACATGATTTATAAGTTTTTTATATCAAGATCAAACGCCTTGTGTGTTTTTTTTTTTTTTTTTTTGGCCTTGAACAATCAAAACAATTTCGTAAATAAAAGAAGTGCTCGACACAGTAAAAAAATAACATTGAAAAATGTTTTGAACGATTTAAAGTAGATATTTAAATTTTGACCTGAAAGGGCCAAAAAAGGTTTCCACAGGGCCATCAAATGTTCAAAAGTGCCACAAATGGCACAATTATTCCGCATTTTGCATCACTGTTGTGTACTCTCGTGGACTAAATGATATAGCGTAAGAATGCGTGTAACAGCCCAGGGATGTTAAAGTTGGTACAATTGTACTTTTTTGTGGTACATTTTGACCTTCTAAATTATTTTTAGAAGGTCAAATTTTTAGCAAACAAATTATTGAGTCCTTTTCATTACATTTATTTTATTAATTATCATTTCTTTCATCAGTATTAAAAAAAATCCTTAAATTGCATTTTTTATTTCTGCAATATGCACTTAAAATTATTAAGATGGTTAATTTAGAAATGCACTCAGAAGATACTCGAATGCATGTATTTTACAAAGGCTAACTTTGTTGTTCCGCCAAATAGAACGTCAGTGCATGAATAAAATTTTTTTGGATGAATTTGATATATCTTTCGTAAACCTTTACAAAAATCCCATGCCCTTTGAAGAAATTTATTGCGGAACAGAAGTGAATTTATATATTTCTACAAATAATATCAATATTGATATTGTTTAAGAAATGAAAGAAAATGCAAATCAATTTTGTATAAAATTTTGCGAGGTCTTGAGAACCAAGGTCAACTTTAATAACGAAGTTTTAATGTCGTTCCAAAAATGTTCTCCTGAAAATGTTATTTCAGGTAAAACAAGTTGTATTGTACCTTCTCTAGTAAAAATGTTTCCGAATGAAATTGCAAATTTTGATTCAATCAAAAATCAATTTAGAGCTTTAGCTGATGTCGAGCAACTGCAGTCGTTAAAAACTGAAAACATTTGTATATCAAGCGATAAAAACAGGGTCGTCAATACATCAAATATAGCGACCCTGCTTATTTTACGTGCTGTCAAATTCGGATTTTCCAATTGTAAAGCGTTGACGCGTTCCGCTCTTGTTTAGGTGTAGCTGTAAAGAATGTGTGTGAATTAATTTCTATAATTGTGGTATATGCTGGACGTGAATGGCCTATATGATGAACTCGGTAACTCTATATTGTTTTTTGTACTTTTTTTTATTGGAGAAGCAAACAAATTCTCTTAAGTTGACGCTTCGACGACACTTTGAAAATGAACTCGCAGTGGCATGTGTAAACAGAAAAGCAAATGGCATGAGATTCGACTATTTCGAACAATTTTTCTTTGATAATATGAATTCAACAGTGGCATACCACTTCTTGCATGTGTAAAGGGAGCAAAAAAAAGAGATTTTTTGTTGCTTTTATACAGTACTTACTAAGGCAGAATACACTAGTTGTCACTAGTTTCGTATAAACATCGGTCCATAATTTGACATAGAACCGATATAGCAAACGCTTCTGAAATACGTTTTCATATGCTTAGCAACGAAACGAATCATGATATGTTATTGAAATTAGGTCCAATCAAATTTTATATGACCAGAAATTAAATAATAAAACTTTAGAATTATTGGCCCATAATTTTAAATAGGTCCCGTTTAAGCGTACCTCTCGGAATATAACCTAGAACAGCAACAAATCATAATACTCTGAGATCAGATTTTGTAGATATTAGTTCATTTCAAGAATAATTAAAAATACCTCGAGCTCAAAATAAGTTCTTTTATATAATTAGTTCATTTCTTTATCGCAGATTGCTATAAAAACCACCCCCCTAGGCAAAAAAAAAAAGTTAAAGTTCAGATTAGTTAACCAACACATTAATCCCATTCACTTTTGCTGGGCTTAATGTGTTGATTAACTAATGTGGGCTTTAACTTTTTTTTGGCAAAAGAATGCACATCTTTAAAATTCTTACTCTCAGGGGAGGGTATCAAAGATTCGGTACAGCCGAATATAACATGTTTCATTGTTTTCTGCTAATTTTGTTGATCATTTACAGCTGTAAAAACTAAGCAGACAGTGGAATATAAAAAATATATATAGTATATTATAATTAAGCTTTAGTAAAGTTATAGTGTTTTAGATGGTTCATATGCAAAATTAAAAATGACATATTTCATTGTCAATTTAAATCATTGCGGCTGAGTTTAGAATATTTAAGGGACATGGCTTATATTTTCCCTTTTCATATAAAATTTTTTGAATTTTCAAAAATCTGTATGAAAATATTTTTCAAGTGCGGTAAAGTATTTTACAAAATAACGCGCTTAATTTTATAAAAAAGTGGAACCAGGACAATCCATTGCAAGGTGAACTTCCGTGTGTCATTTGTTTCAATTCAAAGCAAAGCTAACCGGCACTCATCTGCCAATTATTTATTTGCTGATTATTCGCCATACAGATAAATTCACTCAGCAGACTCCCAACGTTTACATGTATTTTTAGAGGTCTTGTCAATTGAAAACAGTAAAACCAAAATCGTTTACGGATAGTTTAGCGGTCTAATAAATTTATGTCCAGATAAAGTAACAGGCGGTTTGCCGATACTTTGAGAAAATGGACTGATAAGCTATCCCTTAAAGATTTTGGTTTTCTCAATATACCGTCAAAAGCATTATTTTCAGTTGACAACACCTATCGGAATTCATGTAAACGTTGGGAGTCAGCTGATTGAATTTATCTCTGTGGAAAATAAACAGCAAATTAATAATTGGCGGATACAGACGTGTTACCTTTGCGACAAAATAGAAGCAAGTGAGAAACCCGAATTTCTTTAAAATCTGATACTCAGGAGTCGCTGTTAGGTTTTTGACCTTTAATTGACGTTCTTAAAAACACTCAATTTTCAATTTTTTGACCACTGATTTATATCTATTTTATTTTAACCTCTAAGTTACCTTTCCAACATCGAACATTCGTTTTTTTTTTTAAGGTACGAACTAACTTAAGTTGTATCAAGCTAAATGAACGATAGTCAAACAAATTTTTATTTTTATATCAAACTTAATTTCAAAATGTTTTTGTAACTTAAGTTGTATTAAACTAGATGAAAGTTAGGCCCCTATATATTTCGTTTTTATTACACTGTTTAAACCGTATGTTGCAGCTTGATTCTAACCATCGGGTTTCCAACGTGTTCATTCAAAACTGCTTGTGTATGGGTTAGCGTGGTTAAACAGGACGGTTTTTGTTAGTGTCGAGGTAACATCATAGTGTCAGCTGATTATTTTTTAAGCATAACATTGCATCAGATGTTGGCACCTTTGTTTTTATTGTTGAGCCATGATGCCGCCACGTAAAATAAGTAAAACTTGAACTGCTGGAAAAAAACGTAGTGTGTGGGTTCCTCGTTATTCGTGTTTAACCGTACAAAAAAAAAAAAAAAACAGATGGAAGTGTATAGGAGGCTTTAGTTAAAGCTTCCTTTAGTGTAGCCTCCTTTTTAATTGGGATGTGTTCAGCGTTGCCACCTTGCGAATAATTATTCAAAAAATTGACTACATATTTGCAATTAATTGGATAATTTTTGAACCCTACTCTTTTTCTGTATTACGAAAAAAATCAACAACATTTAGTTTTTGAAACCGGTTTTAATACTAAATACTAAAACAAAATTTTATAAGTTAATTAACAAATAGAATAAATAATAACATTTTTCTGCATGTTCGTTGATTTCGAACGAAAATGTCGTTCGCTTAACTTACATATAAAACAAAAACAATGTTTTGAAATCTTCCTTTGATATCGTTGAGCAGATCGTTATTCTAAAGTAAAAATTCTATTTGAATGAGGGGTTTTTTATGAAAACTGCATGACGGTTTTCGACAAAGATAAGCAAAATCTTTCTTAAGAATACTAACGATGTGCTATTCTTTTAAATATATAGTTTTCTTGAACATAATTACCATGTTGTTAAATATCATTGGATTGGATTAGAAAATGACTTGTATTCTTTAGTGGCCTCAATATTAATGTAGAAATCATAATTTCTAGATCTTGCAAATCATTGTAAACGAAGTGTATTACAAAGTGGCTTCGCTTTTTTGGTTGTGTTATTATATCAATCAAGATTTCAATACTCTTTATACCGAAAAAGTTTGCACCTTTCTTTGTTTGATTAGATATTTTAAAACATTTTTTTTATTTATGATAAAAATATTTTATTATAAGGCAAATATTACATTGGCCAACTCTTAAAAAACAAAAATATAAAAAAAGAAATAATAAAAAAAATTAAAAATTAAAAAAGCAACTCAATATTCATTACACTGCATTTTAAAATCTATTTGATATCATCTGCATACATGTATCTTTTTTATGACTGTATGTTTGAATTTAACAAATAAGTTTGCTTTCCAACTTGTACTTGTCCGTCTACTTGGTCAATTTTAATCATTTAAGCCTTTAATATTTGGTTACATATTAATTATAGCGAAAATAATTCGATATCGGAAATATTTATTTACACACTCACTCATTCAAAGTTGTTAATGGAAACACTACTCACTTATCGCTGCAACAATTTCACAAGGTATATGCACATTGTCAGCAAAATCAACACCATCATCATCGTCGTCAGCATCATAAAATCGAAATCCGATTAACGTAATTTAATAAGGCAATGTAAAATATTGTAAATTGAATTCATTTTCAAACAGTACACATCATTGTGCAAATATAAAGTTAAAAGAATTAAAATTAATTTAAAATTTGTTCATTGAATGTGTTAAGCTTTTGCTTTTTAATTGATATTGAGCATCTACTCGTATGTAAAGAGTTGCTTTTGCAGCCCAATATAACTTAATATTGTAAAAAAAAACATGAAAATTAAAATTTTAATCAAACAATATTTTTTATTAATAAAAATTATTTCGGGCACCGATGTGTTCTTGATGAAACATATTCTGAACGTTTAATTTCGGCTCACAAGTATTGCTGGCAGCATGGCATATAATAATCATTTGGACTGCACAAAATGCTACATTTTTATAAATGTAATGGTGTCTGGAGGGTCTGCTGTAAATTGGTCTTATAGCAGATTAGACAGTTTTGTTTACGTATACGCCCGTTAAGCAAAAAATTAGCCGTGCGTCATAAAATTCACGAAGTCTTTTATATGAGCCGAGAATCTGTGACTGGGTTCCAAAGTTAAATTGGACCTTCTCTTGATAATTTGTTAGATTATACTGATTATATATTTCAAAATATAAGCCCGGAGTGATTGTTCACAGATGACAGCGAATACTTTTGTAAGTTCTATCGGGCTTAAAAAACACCCTTTGTTTATTATAATGTCAAAAGTGAAAAGGTATTAAAGATTGTTTTTTGTTTTTAATTAAAATATGTTTATTGTATAATTTTACATAAAAAAACAAAAGCATTTTCGCGATTAAATATTTTCACCACAATTGTTAAGAGAACACGCAAAAATGTTATATTCAGCTGAAACAAATGTGTGCTGCCCTGCACTTAGTATTTGAATAAAATTTATTTAGAATATATATAGAATATGAAAGCGCCAAGCTTTTTTTTTATGGCAAATATTCTTATTTTCATACAGTTCATACGAAAATAATTTTTGGAACGCGAGTTCAACACCAACCGGCTGGATAATCTTATTTGGTTTGTTTTATTGAAAATGTATTGGCAATACAATTTTCATGATTACAAAACGCTTGCAGATTTTGCTAAGTAGCTTAGTTTAGATTTTTTTAATGCGAGGGTTAATTTTATATGGGAGCTTTATTAACACTGTGGTGGTTGAAAAAACGGACGAGCGGGGCATCTGGCGCTTTAACATAATTCGGGTACGCTTAGTCCAGTGGTGCTAACCGTTTTTTTAGGCAAGCTCTTGTTTTCGAGATATACCATAATTTCGAAAATGGGGTAGGTTGCATAACATATATTTGCGTAACTCTAATAATAATATAAATTACTGTTATTATGAAGCTCTAGTGTCTTCGTTCACGAGAAAATTAGAGCAAAGATTAAAAAAAGGGTTTATCGAATATAACATTTACAGAAATTATATTTAATTTTCTACATCTATACTTTTTAATGTTTAAAAATTTCCATAAATAACATCATAAGATGTTTTGTTTTCTACCAACACATACACATCTTCATATGTTTTCAAAAAAGCCCTGAGTTAAGCTTTTTTATCATTATTTATTTTAAAAATTTGGAAGAATAGTTTTATTGATTTTACTAAATTTTTTTTTATAAATTATGATAAATTTTGACTAAAAATAGTTGTACCTAAAATACAAAGAAACATCCTACCTGTCTTGGTAAAAAATAGAATATTCAGGGAATATTAGAAATGCCCTTATAATGATGATTGTAAATAGTATTTGCCCTTTGATATTACGATATAAAAGTACAAGAAAATTTCACTTTGTATTATGATAAAAATTCAATAGTGTAAAAGTGTGAAAAAATTGTTTGTTCTTAACTGCTGAAAAAATAATAATTCTTAATCTATAAAAAATATAATGATATGAAAAAAATTTGTATAAATAAATCGTTTTAATTTAGCATGTATCAGGGGTTTATGGGCCCTTAAATTTAAAATTTAATCTCAACTATCTGTGCTTCATATTTATGTGTATCAGATGCTTTACCAAAATCTATTCACTTGTTTAAATATAACCATTTATTTTAATTTCGGTCAGAAATTAGTCACTAAAATGTAGTTTCGAATAAAATTTCATACTGGTAATAAATTTTTAACTAAAATCTCTAAAAAATGTTAGCATTATTTTAAGCATTTTTTAAAAATAATTTTTGGAATTTTTTGGACTTGTCTAATGCCTGATTTAGCGCTGTAAACATTTTTTGGGCACACTGATCAACAGACTTTGCATTTGTTGTGTTTTAATAAGAGATCATCTGTTATGTTTTTTATTTTTTGAAAAAATATTTTTTTTTTTTAAATTTACGTTATTTTTTAATGTAGTGTTTCTTTGCTCTCCTGTAAAATATATTCAAAGGAACATATGTATAAATTTTTCTCTTTTTACCTCTTATTAAATACCCTTTATTTAAATAAAGTGAGAGTATCAAAATTGCTAACATTTCCTCATTTTAGACCCATGCAAAGTACACTGTCTGTTAACGTAGGATTTACTCTGTATGTATACCCAATTTGTTGAAAAGAGAAAAAGTACCAATTTTATTCCGTTTTTACCTCTTAAAAAATACCCTTTATTTTTTATTGGATCCTTATGCAATCTGTATACCAAATTTACCAAAAAGAAAAAGAAAAAGTACCAATGTGTTCCCGCTTTTCCCTCTTAAATTTTAATCTGGGCCATATGCTCTACCAAATTTCATATAAATCCATAAAACGTTTTTCACGCTATTGCGCCACAAACATACAAACTAACAAAATTAAAAACATGCAAACTTTCACATTTATGGAGCTGGAGTTCTAATTTAATAAAATAATGGTTGCCGATGACAAAAATATGCCTTAGGTAACCAAAATATGTTTACAATTTTTCGATAAAAATAGTTTTGTTCGAGGTTACCTGATCGAAACAATTTAAAAATTAGGCATTATAATTTTTACTCATATAGAATTAATTTCTGCCGAATTTCATAACAAAGTTATTCGTTCTGATTTTTTATGTATAAAAATGTTTTGCGGAAATAGGGTTTATATGAGATAATATAGAATGGTTGGGACTGATTTCTGACTTAATTCTGTCTTATACAGGCATGTTCAAAAATCACTTTAAATCAAATCACGTGATTTCAAATCACATATGGGCATTTCCATGTCATCGTACGTGACAGCCTTTAGAGCGATAGAGTTTTTATACAAATGGTAGTAACCGGAAATTTTTTTATCATTATGTTTTATTTAGAGCGTACTATATGTGAAAAAAATATTTATAACAATTGGAACATTGTTGTCCCAAAATAACTAAATAACTAAAATAAATAGGTGCATATCGTACGTGCCATAAAACGGAAATGATTTTGGGGTGAATGTAAACAAATCCGAAAATCTGGGAATTGTGGGAGGTATTTTTATTTTTTTACATTAAACCACATATTTTTTTATAATCCGTAATAAGAAAAAAAAAATTTTTTTTCTGGATGGTTTTACAATGAAAAAATGTAGTATCGTTCGTCTCATACCATACGTGACAGATTTGTCTCTTATAGTTTTTACAAGGTATGAAATATATTTTAGGTAAATATATGTATACAAAAATTTAAAACAAACAAGTAAGAAAGTATAGTCGCTCAAGCCTGACCATATGATACCCTACAACATAATTTTTTTAAAACAAATTCTTAAGAGTGTACCCTATTATTTACCCATCGCCAATCATGGTCGCCAGAAGAGAATTATGATATGAGGTTAAGAGTTATATAAAAGTTATTTGTGCCGAATATAATTCAAATATCTTCATGTGCATGAGATTTGTTTTTCTTTCAACGATTTTAGCAAGGGGGTTTTTATGGGACCTATGGTTAATTTTAGACCTACCTGCACACCATTTTGTCATGACATAGTACCTATCGTAAAAGTTATTGTCGCTAATTTTTATGTCAAAACCAACATTTACAAGGAAGTTATGGTATTAAAAGTTATTTTCGCGAGTAGTATTTGTATGGGTGCTATGGTCAAATATGGACCGATACCAATAATATCTGGTTGGATAATTTAGATTGCAATAAAATAAGTTTGGAACAAATTTCAACTTAATACCAACATAATAAGATGCTACATTTAGTTGCATTTATAGTACTTACAATATCGTACGTGACGCACTTTAAAATCTGTTACAATTTTTATTATGCCCATTTAAAAAAAATTCCAATCAATATTTTTTTGCAACAAATATCTTGGTTTGAACTTTTATTTTGAAACACGTACGACTAATTAAATACAAATGATGTTTTTGCACCGCGTACGTGACATTGGAATAGCATCTAAACCAAATCAAAAAATATACCGCTAATCTCACTATATATTTTATCTTTCCTCATGGATCTTGTTCATTGTTGTTGTAACATTAATTTAAAAGTATAAATCCAATGTTACCAGTATCTGTATTTAATCGGCAGAAAAATGAAAATTGTTGACTGCAGTAACTAAAAATTAATCAAAGAGATAGACGGTGTAAATTTTTATTTTTTGCTCTTTAAAAATTGTAATAAGCTATAAAAACCTTTGCATATTAAAGTTTGAGTGTCATTTCACTTTTTTACCATATTTAAAAAAAAGTTTCCAGGGTTTTTATTTTTTGGGTCGTGGTTGACATTCTCATGGAAATGCCCATATGCCTTTTTTGTATTATCGGTGTGATTTCCGAAAGCACATTGAGAAACATAAAAACGGTGTGGTTTTTAGAACCATGTGGTGGTGTGATTTTAAAAGGACGTGATTTGAAATCACGTGATTTTCATAATAGGCCTGATAATTTCTATTAAAATAAAGTATATTTCCAATTTTCTAAAAATTTAAAAAAATGACCGATTGTAATAACTACAACTATAATTTTCACATGGACCCAGAAAACGAATTTTGTACGAGGTAGTATCAGATAAGTGTTTCTTGGTGCTGCATACGGGATGACAAACTTTATATTTAATATAATGGAAAATTTTGTTGTTGCAAAATATATTGGAAAACTTTTTTTGTCCTTCATTAAAAAAGTGGAATTAATCAATTTAACAGCATTTTTTGTACAAATGCATATAAGTAGCTTTAATAAGCATTTCCTTGCGTTGGTATTCTGAAAGTTTTTCTGTGAATTTTTATCAGTTTTTACAGTTTATTAAATAAATTGAAGCGATTAAATTCTTTTTTTTTAATATGCCATAAAAACAATTACAAATTGTGTTTTTTATAGTTTACCGAGCAATAGCAAAATAGACGGCACTACACGCAAAGAAAAAATATGTTTAAATTTGGTCACCTCCAACAAAACTATTTTTAGACAAAATTTTAAACATATTATGTTTAAATTTAACCATACTATTGTCACCGACAAACCTATTATTGTTAAATTAGTCCTCCATCAAGAAGCCACAACCATATTATGGTTGCCTCTAAACATGTTATGGTTAAATATGACAATAATTTGTTTTTAAATTAACAATAGTATTTTCCTCTTTTCTAAGAGCAACATCCTTTGGTTGAAAATCAACCATACTATTATAAATGTTAAACATATTTTAGTTATTACTAACCAAAATATGTTCGGAGGCAACCATAATATGGTTGTGCCTTCTTGATGGAGGACTAATTTAACAATAATATGTTTGTCGGTGACAATAGTATGGTTAAATTTAAACATAATATGTTTCAAATTTTGTCTAAAAATAGTTTTGTTGGAGGTGACCAAATTTAAACATATTTTTTCTCTGGGTGTATAGAAAACTTTTCCTTTTTTTTTTGCTAAAATTAATTTTTAGCCAAATGACTGGGCAAAATTAAATGATTTTTTATATTCGGTCTTCGGAAGCCTCCGTCTCTACCTCTTAAAGCCCATAAATTTAAAGTCATACACTGTTCACTGGGACAAAAAATTGCTCGAGTGCTTGATTTTTTGCTTAATCAAATTTTTGCTCAGACACGTGAACAAGCGAAAATTTCAAACCCCTTTCCTCAAACCCATGCATTTTGTATTCACACATAAAAAAACTTTTATTTTAAAGAAGTTTATAATACAAAATTTGGTGTTCTAGATATAAATTAACAATTAAATGTAAATCTATTACTAAGATTTGAACAGACTACTCGCGACTGCTCTTTTAATTGTTGTTTAAAATGTTCGGAAAACCCAGGGGTAAAGTTTCCTATAGTGCGTTTTAGTGAGGCAGACCACAAATTCCCCAAGCCTACCGATTTATTAAATTTATATATTAGTCTTCTCAGAAACCTAAGCAACCCTAGTACAAATTTAAGTCTGAGTTTTTCATTTAAACAAAATTATGTGTTCAAAGCAATTAAAAGGTTGCTGAACTAAATTTTTTTGATAACGTTAAATTATAGAAATTTATCATTTTGATTAGAGATTGCCTTGAAGTAGTTTAAAAAAATTCTTTAAGTTTCTTAGAAACATCATAGATTTCCAAGAAATCTAAGCAAGCACAATGCAGTTATGTTATTTTTTATCAAGATTTATTCTTGTATTTTAAATAACACATAAAAGTTGTTAGAACAATTTTTATTAAAATGAAAATTTCTTAGAAAACATATTTATAATTAATAATTTACGTTAACTATTTGTTTCATTACTGTTCATCTTTTTCACAAAAAAAAAAAAAAAAAAAAAATTACAATTATGCATTTAACTTTGAAAATGTATCTTACAAATGCACTTCAAAAGTTTTGCACAACAAAAAACTACAAAATGCACTGAAATAAAACAGCATTTAATTTGCAATTAAAAATTATTTCCCTCAATTAAAATGTACATAAAAAGGCATTATTACACCCTCTAGAAAAAGACTTTTTTCCTTTTTTTGTAGCAAAATACAAAAAAAAAAACATAAAATCAAACCACAATTACATGCATAATACATATTTGTTGAACTCGTATTTAGTATCATGTATAATTTATAATTTTCCCTTTAGAACAAGTGTATGGATACGAAAAAAAGAAAAATTAAATTGCAATGAAATAAATAAATGAATGAAATAAATACAATTTTATATCATTTACTCGCAAATGCTCCATTTATACTACAAAGATGAGGCTGTATTTCAGTTCTGCACTCGTATATTTGTGGTGTGTTTAGTTCATCATCAAAATAAATGCAGTTTTCTGTCTTTCTTAGAGAGTAAATTAAGAACTGAATTCCCACACAATTGAAAGAAGAAGGCATGCGGTATTTATTCGGCGTAGAAATGATTGTTTAAAAATCCGACTGGCACCAGAGGAAAAAGAATAAAAATAATATATCTTTAGTTAAAAAAAAATTTTATATAAAAAATTTAATTTATTGTATGGAAATTGAAAAAATGAGCCAAAAGGCAATTGTAGAAAAATTTAAACGCCAGGAGATTTGAGATGATTTTTGGTTTTGATGATTTTGATATGAGAAAAAAAATGGAACATGAATAAAAATTGTTTAACTCGTTAAAGAGTATTTGCAAATTTATGGGGCAAATTTATAAAGGCTGGGTTGATCAGTTTAAAACGTAATTATTTTAAATTAAGTATTAAGTATGGAAAACAAATAATGTGTTATGTATTTTTTACAAAAATAAAGATTCACAGAAAAAATTAAAAATTGTCTCTAATCACCGAATTCATACCAAATTCATAGATTTATAATTTGCTGATTTTGCACGTATTACCAAAATGATATAGATATACTATAAATTTTAAAAATTGTAAAATTGTAAATATTTTTTTTTTATATTTTTTATTACCAATTCACGATCTTTATGCAATTGTAAATATTTTCTATCAATTGTGAATGGCCTCTTTGGTTTAGTTTACACGAAATTCACAGTTGGTTGATATATATAATTATTTTCTACTGATGTTTTGGCCTTAACAATTCAGATGTTTAAGAAAACTTTTAAGAACAAATTTCATTTGTCCACTTTTTATCAGGTGTTCTGTTTTATTGGTTTATTATTTTTTTGATGTATCATGCTACTATTTTTCACTTTTTCTTTTTAATTTTTGTTTTATTATTGACAGCAAAGTTAACCTGGCCGACACACTTTCATCGGTGGCGGCGACAGAACAAACGGTTTTTTAAGCCGCCACAGCTTTTGAGCAAAATAAAGTCAACGGTTTCGGGTATGAGTAAGTCATCTTCCAAACTTGAAAATTTTGTTGCTGCATTTTTTAAAAATTCTGTTTAGAAATTGCAATAGTGTCCAGATTATGAAATTCTAGTTTTACAGTTTTTGTATTTTCATCTTGTCTTTCCTTTTCTCATTTTTATATTTTATATATAAATACAATTACACCTACAGCCAACTTCAAAGTAAAAAGTGTGAGAATTACAAAACAAAAAGGAATTGCAGAGTATATGAACAGAGTACCCCTGCCCAATTTTATAACCCCTCTCACCAATAAACTCAAAAATTGCTGCAACCAAAATAAAAGACGTGCACATTTACAACTGTTCGGAAAAATGTCTGTATGTTTACTAAAGCTGAGTGGTCTAGTGTTTCTGATATAAGTTGATATTGTTATTATTTCTAGCAGAGTCGATGATAGTGGATAAAAAGAGAATGAGAGTAACATATCTGTTTTCCTATGTTTCGCACAAGAAGATACTAGCAGATAATGATGGAATGCAATAAATAACTTATTGTATAAAACCGTTTTTTTTAAATTATTTTTCAACAAAAAAACAAAAAAAACAAAATAATTTTTTACAAAAACAAAATACATATCGTCCGCTCATTATTGTCTTGGCGCATATGCCAAAAAGTCGTAGTGGAGAAAAACGACAATGAAGGTGTACATGAAGTTTTCTGAAAATATACCCGATAGAATTTTTTTTTAATTTACCACTTCCGGCATACGTTTTGAAGAATAATGTAAACTTTTGTGAACTTTAATGAACAAACTTAGAAGTTAATTGTATGTTATTGAAAGTGAAAATTATTGTTTTTTGCCGCTTATGCCACTTTTCTTAACTTATTTTTAACAAATTAGAGTGCTATATTCGGTTTTGCCGAATCTTTGACACCCTCCACCGACATTTCGAATATTTCAGTAGTGGGCTCTTTATGATATCTATATGATATTAATTAATCTTTTAAAAGCGGACGTTTGCGGTTAAGACCTGTATTAAATTGTTAACTGACAATAGGAAAGTTTTATGCTTTTCTTTTTAGAAATTTGAACTAGCTTGAGTAAAATATCATGATTCATAAGAGTTTTCGCCGAACTAAAAGGATTTTTAGGAGGGGAATTTTTATTGGAGCCATTGTACATTATGGATAAATCATCCCAAAAATCTGTAGAGTATTTTCTGGTATTCATAAGCATAAATAAGAATAAGTTTCAATATAGCAGTGTTGCTAATAAAATTTTAATATATTCTGCCTGTTTTTAAAATTAAAACAAAAATTTTTGTTTAGAAACTTATTATTAAAGTACCACAACCAAACGCTTTTCAAAAGTATTGCCATTCATAAGCAAAGTAAGTAAATAAACTAAAACCTAGAAATATAAAACACCTATTTTATACGTCCAAAATACTATGAAAGTTTTCTTTCAGAAAGTCTGAGTTTATTGGTGAGAGGGAAGAAAAGAATAGCATGTTCTCTCCCCTCTCACCAATAAGCTCACTTTCATAGTGTGAAAGCAAACTAAAGAAAGTGGTTGTAAAATGGATGTAATAAAAAAAATACTAACTGGGGCCTAATTCTGTTAGTCGTGATCGAGTACTTTCTCGATTCAAAAGCAATTTTATTTGTAATTCTTTCAGTCGATACTGAAAGAATCGAAATTATTTATTCAGTATTGTGAAACTAAAATTAAGGCTTTACAACACTGAAAAAATTATTTCGATTCGTTTAGTATTGACTGAAATATTTAGATATTAAATTGATTTCGACTGCCAGAACCAGGCCCCTGATCATATAGAACTCCTAACATCGTGCTAAAACAAATCGTAGTTTATATGATGAACAGCTAAGACATGAAGGTATCTAAAAAGCTAAATGAAATTCAAATAATATTAAAAAATTTTGTAAATTTCTACAAAATTTCTCATTTGAAAAATCGTCAAACATAGGGTATAAATCGTCCAATCGTCAATAGTCTTGTACCCAAAAATCGCCAAAATTACGATAAATCGTAAATCTGACAGCAGTGCATGTAACACATTTTAAATTTTTACGGTAATTTTTTAACTGTTCAAACCAGTTACTAAAACGGTTTATTCAATTCATTTTGAAAATTATTGCAAAAAGTTCTCCTAAATTTTTGAAATCATACTTAAAAAAAAATCGAGTTGACTGTAAGTGGTTTGAAATCTGCGCTTTTTAGCACAGAATTATGTAGATTTGCATCTTTTATTCGTCCCATTTTTATAAAACAACTCCCTGTTTATTATTAAAGTTGCTGTTGCTTGCATCCTCTAACTCAAGGAAGAAAATATTCCCCTGGTATTCTTCACATTGTAGATGGATTCGTTTTGCTTGTGCACACTGACAAATAAAATGACAACTTGAGTAGACATATTGCTAACAAGATGGAAAGGAAAATGCAACATATTTCCACTCACAAAGAAAAAACAAAAAATAGCCAAGCAAAAAATAAAGAATCAAGGAAAGAAAATTTTTTTTGAAATTGTATTTATCTAAAAATTCCTAGATTTTAAACTGAAAAATAGATAAATAAAAGCATTTACGAAAACTTGCATATATGTTAATGCATGTTGTTGGATGATTAAAACACAAATAATTTTGCAGTCGGACAAATTAAACAAAAAAAAAACCAAATATCATTTATAAATGTAGGCAAAACTCTGAGGCGGCCCACTTGAGTTTGATTACAAAAGCCAAGGAAACTGGGAAATGAATGGAAAAAAAAAACAAAAAACAAACTAGAACTAAATGTATGAATGGGAATATAAAATCCCATAAATCATACAAACTTTTTGCCAAAGGCCTGACAATGATGATAGTTAAGAATAAAAACTGTTTGTTACTAATACGTACAAGTACATTGTATGTACGAATTTTTTTAATATTATTTTTGCTTATGAGAGGGGGTGATGTTTATGTGTGCCCTTTTGGTGTTAGTTTAAGGGGGCCTAACGAAATAAACAGGCAGACTTGAATTTTTCTTTTTTCCTGCTTAACTCATGCAAGTTTGTTTTTGTCGCAGCAATATTTGCTGTTGCTTACTTTATAGGGTAAATCCACTACTTTTTTCTTTTATCGTAATAATCTGCTGTTCGTGCAACGCGCGCAGTCAGTAGCAGAAAATTACAGGCAGTAAATAGAACCATGAATTTTAGACAAAGCTTTTCGCATTGAAATCACCTTTATTGGAAGAATATCAAAAAAAAAAAAAAATTAAAAAAGTAATTTCAATGAATCAAAAAAGGATTAAGATACAAAATTTTTAAATTTTTTTAAGGTACCAAAATAAAAAAAAAAAAAAACCTAAAAAATTTAAAAAATCATGCCTTAAAAAAACCGAAATTAACTAAAAACTAAAGCAAAATACTTTTAAAATATTTAGGGAAAAATAAATTTTCAAATGTATTTGCTTTTGTTGACACATAATAGTTAAATTAACCATATTATTATCAAAAATTATTTTCGGGAATGAAATATTTTATTAATTAATTCATTTATTAATGATGTGCTAATAATCCCAATTTTTTTAATGAAAACACTGAAATTTATTGTTGTGGGAAAGCTAGTTTCTATGCGCATTTCGCTGGTTGCTTAGGCCAGCTCGTCAGGAAACTTTTTCCAAATACTTTAGAAAAGCTAAAAATATTATACAAGTAAGACCATAAAGTGAATAAGAATTTTAAGACACTCAGGTCTTACATGTAACAATATCAAAGCTTCAACAAAGACACAACAATAAACCGTCAATTTTTCTTTCTTACATTCCCCTACAATTGGCTGGTTTATGTTATATTATGTTTAAAAATATTCGTTTTAAATAGGTTTCTTGAACGTGATCTAAACGTTTTTTCTTTGCGTAAAACACAGGGTTTTGGATAAAAAAAAATCAGATTGCCCAAAGTTTCTCTAATTTTTGTATCCCTTTTAAAAAAAAATAAGATTTGAAAGGTCATCAAAATAGGTAGTGGTTAATAATAGCAAACTTTATCGTTGGTGTTAAACCTCGTTCCGACGAAACTTTTTAAGTTTTGGAAACAAAACATTTTCACAAGGAGCTAAATACGAAAAAAGGGCGAATGAGAGAGCAATTTGTTTCCTAATTCAGAGATATTTTTTTCATGGAATGCTTAATGAGCACACAGAATTCTCATTTATTTTAATTTTCTCCTCAAACCATTCTTCTGTTAATAACTGTCAAGCACAAATTAAGTGATGCAGCTTATTAAAATTTCGACAGGAGTCAACTGACTCTTTCAGCTAAGCGATAGAAAATTCGCAAAAGTCCCTGGCTGATCAACAGTTTTTTTTTTTGCAAAATATTAGTTTTTTCTTAGAATATTTTTTTTTAATGTTTAACCTTTTCAAGAAAGCTAATGTCTTAAAAAAAATATTTTTAATTAAAAAAATATGAATAAAATTTAATTTTCTTTTTTTTTAAATATACTTTTTCCAACAAAAATTTCATTTTCAATCAAAACTAGTCAGGCAACCTGTCCCTGAAAACCTGGGTTCAATTTCCAGCTCAGTCAAGAATGAAAAATTATCAATAAATTTTAATTAATTTCATGTTGTAAAATTTCTTTCTTCATAAAAATAATTTAATGAAAATCAAATTCAATGAACTTAAGCCTGATAAAAATATCGAAATTTGGATAAAAAACCATTAACAGTTCTATAAAATAACCACAATACTAATTGTTAAAAACATACTTTTTAGAAAACGTACTTTTACTTTTTTTTTAAATTAAAGTACTTTACAAAACTTAAATTACTATCTAGCGTTAACAATATTGTTACTTTAAATATTTCTATTTAATATTTCTAATACAATTTCCTAGACTTCAACATTAAAATCTTTCCCTCTCTATTATTTTCGATTTGTAACAAAATTCATAAACAGCTTTATATATTCCCTTATTACCTCTATAGAGTGCCATAAATATTTAAGCGCAGAAAATAGAAGAACTTTTTTGTAGGCGTTGATTAAAAAAAACGCTTTATAAGTGTGCGTTTTACTCGTATCATCTTCATGTCTTCATTCTGTAGTTGGTGCTTTGGGGGAGGTTAAAAATCAACAGCTCCCTGTCTTTTAACTTTTTATGCACACATACATACATACACTCTCAATCCCATACAAAAACTTTTTTTTTGACTATTTCTTGGTCTTGTCAGTTAGCGGCATTTACTTTTAATTTATAACTCTTCAGGCAGCATGAAAGTTTTTTTTCATATATTTTTCGATTTTTCTGTTTTGTTTGTACTTTTTGCTTTTTCACTGCTTTATATTTTTCTTTAACAAAAGTTTTATTACACAAAGATCATTTGGGTGAATCAACGAAACCTCTACACATAAAACGAAAAAAAAGTTGCCCTGCCCTGTCTGTCCACTGTGCTGTCTACCAAGTGTCATGTGGTTGCGTAGCAAACATTTTTTATTGTTCTTTTCTTATTTCTTATTTAGTTTCTAATTTTTTTTTTTCTTTTGTTCTTCAATGTGACATATGACTTCATATGTAATTGCTACTAATATATTAAGACACTTATAATTAATATTGATAAAGGTTTTCATTCATTTAGTTACGCTTGAATGTGTGAAAAAAGTTTTTTTAATAAAAAACTTTAACATTTATCCTGACTTTAATGTAATGTATTTATTTGATGTCAATTGAAATTTTTTGGTATTGATACTCGAGATATGAAACAAATGTATGAAGATTTCAGTTGGAACATCGAACATTTTTTACAAATTTCTATTTTATGCCACATTTTCTCTAAACGCAAAGCTAGAATTTTTAGTAAGGATATAGGAAATTTTAAAAGTTTCTTTTGGATTGTATGATTTCTTTTGAAACGCTTATATAAAATGTTAAAAAATCTGTTTATGTATTGCACCAACTTGTGATAAAGACTTCAGCTAACAATCATTACGACAAGTTATTCAAGAAACTACAGTACTCTTAACACTGTAGTTTCTTCCCTTCCTGGGTTTTAGGGGTATTCGTCTTGAGGAATACCTAACGTTTAGCGGCTTATAGGTACCTTGCCTGGAAATTAAAATTGAGAAATTTTTTCATAGATTTCAGCTGGCCAGAATCCCATCTGAAATCATGGAAATATTTTTTTCTTTAGAATTTTTACATCGGACTGATTAATGAATAAGACCTTTCTGGAATCAAAGAGAAGCTGTTATTTAAATGAAAATCGCGAAGAAGGTGGAGGGGCCGGGAAGATTCTAAAGATATTTGTTTAGTTACAGTCACACAGCATGATCCAAAACTATGTTGCCGACAAACACCTAAATGGGGTCAAGCAAATCGGCGCACAGTGGGAAATTTTCCGAGAAGGCGGTCAAAATTCCATAACTTTTGACTGGATCCGTATTTTTTTATGCGATTTTTTTTGCTCGATAGGTGCGATATTAGGCTTTAATTTTTGTTGAGTTTCGGTGTAAAAGTTGAATATTTCAAATATGAATTTTTTTATAATTTATCATTATTTCTTTTGTATTTTACAACTGATACTTATTTTTTATTGTCGAACTTAGATCCTGTCAGAAAATGCCAATATTTGGCCCCTGTAAATTTTTTAGTCCCAATATTCACAGGGGCCAAAGGTTGGCTTTTTTGGGACGAGACGAGTTGTTATAAGGATAGAACTGAAAAGGAATATTTTGAAAAATGCCCAAATAGAATTCTTGGCTATCGATAACATTTTTGGTAATTCAACTTTTATTTTTGGTTTGAGATGTATGTGTATTTTATGTTTATATATACTTAAATCAAAAACAAATTATAATCTATAAACAATTTTAAATTAAACAATATTAGTAAAAATTTCTTCTAAATAGCTGTGGGTTTAATTTTCCAGAAGTTGTTTGGCTTCTTCCTCTAATTCGATTGAGGTTGATTTCCATTTTTGTCGAATTCTGGACATATATGGATCTGATGTGCACAACAAAATAGTAATAAGATCATCATTAGTACAACATCTGGACATTTTTCTTGTATTATGCTCGCGAAAGAATCTGTAGTCTTTGTTCCTTTTTTCTTGCGTTTCTTCAGATTTAATCTTTTATTACCATTTCTTTGAAACATAAAAACCCCTGTTTTCACACTTTTTAAAAGGATAACATACCGGCAATAAATTAACAGGTAACATGTAGGTAATTTTCACGTAAAATATAACTGCTCTTCCATTTTTTTAAATTAAGTTGCAATTTTCAGGTAATTAAACTATGTAGTTTATGTTGCGGCTATTTACTACTGTTTAACCTTTTAACTTACTCAGAAATCTAACGTGTTAGTCTATTTATGTCGCCTATTCGCTTTGCAGCATCCGTTCACCCACAATTAGTTCATAACAATGGCAATACCTTTACCTTCTCCAAATTAATTGATAACCTGACGTGCTAGATAATTTATGTGGCCTGAACTGCTTTATTTGTCGAAAATTCTTTAACATTCACCTTCTTTAATTTCAGTAATGTTTCCTTGCAGGACTTATTTTTTGAACCGAATATCTTACCTTGGGCCACAGAAATTGCTGTAGTTCGCAAGACCGTATCCAGATGTGTGTACAATAGGGTATAGAAATGTAGGTTAGATTCTTGACTACAAGAGAGTATAGATTTTTTTTTGACGCGTTTTGACGGGCAGGACTTATGTTCTATAAAATAGGAAATTTCCGGGAAATTTTGACATTAAAAAAAAAAGAAAATTAAATAGTTCTACAGGTCGCAGAGTTTAATGCTTTAAACCACGTATAGCTAATAAGATAAACTAATACACAAAACTTATTCTGTCAACAAAAAAGTTATGAGCATTTCAACTTCAAAAGTTTACTCAGAAATTCAAAACTATAACCAAATACTGAGAAAGTCCATTTGGGACCACCCTGTTCTCAATGAAATAGTTGAAATAGGGTTGAAATTTTTTGGCTCCAGAGGTTCACTAGTATTTACTTTCACATGAATAAAAAAATTTCAAAATCGGAGAATATAAAAAAAAATAGTTTTGGCCGCCCTCTCAAAATATGTACCAGTGTGCGGCGGGTCGTGTGACGTTGTAAACGCTTTACTGAATATTTTTTTAGTATTGTTCTGAGGATAGCGTCGCAAAAACAGAAATTTAGCTTCAAATTCTTCCTCTTAGTGGTTTTATTATAAAAAGTAATTACATTAGAGGAACGATAAAATCATGGCCCGTACGAGAATTTACTCAGCTGCAGATGAATATTTCTAAATTTCAAAAAGATAAAATATTTATCACTTTATTCCGTAGTAATCTGGTAACCCAGTAAAAAAAATTTGTGTTTTCTGAAGCACTTAAGAGAAAAAGCGCATAATCGAGCGCTTCAATAAGAGAGCTCTTATATAACAGTAAATGATATCGAAAAAAATATACAAAAAAGCTGCTATTTTAGTGCTGACAACGAAGAAGGTTTTAAAGCGAAAAAAAAATAAAAATATATTATGGTTTACGAAAATGCTTGAAAAAAGGCATTTAAAACAGTAAAAGCAAAAAATTTATTAATATAGTTAGCCCTTAAAAAAGCATTTTAGGAGTGCTTTATTTGCATGTTTTATTATGTTAAAAGAAGCGCGCTTATTATCAGCAGAAAATAGTCCTCCAAACCGGGAACACCCCATTCAAAAATCAGGCATCCCATCAGCAGCTTTGAAGCGATTTGAGGTATGCATTCATATATAAAACCTGCTCCTTTTGGAGCACATTTTTTACTGGGAAGCTACTTCTGCTTGCAAAAAGTGAACAAAGAGCACTTACTGGCCTTTTCACAAGGCACTGTGGTGTCGGATACCATTAGTTTATATTATTCAGTTTATCAGGAGTGTCATAGAAACCAATCTTATAAGAATTGGATTTGAAACCGACAAAAAAGAGATACATTGGCGTCATGAAATCCAATGTTATGGGTTTTTTGTTCGAACTAAAATTGGTATCGGTTTCAGGTGTCACAGAAACCAATATTATCGGTTTTTTTATTGAAAATAAACAAAGCACCTTATTGGAAATAAATATAGTTGGTTAAAGTTTAATTTTTATAACAGTTAGTTTGTTTTGCATATATGGAAGTAAATAAAATTGGTAAAATAATTTTTTTGCATGGTTCTGACAGTCTCCGGCAGCGGGCTGCTGCGAACTCGCAAAGGTATTCTCGCTTCTTCTTCATACATAAAGTTTGCTTAAAGTTTGTTTGTTTATTTATAAACAAAAGTTTTTTGTATTTTAAATAAATTCGCTTTATATTTTTTACAAAACAATAAAATTACACAAATGTAAACAACAAATGCAAATATGTAATACAACGATGGCATTTATTTCATCAAAAGTTGCATTTAAAGCTGTAACCACATGAGCCAAAACAAAAAACAGCTGATTCGAATATCGGTTTTATTTGTATTCGAAGAAACCGACTTGTTTTTAGGACACCAAATAAAACCAATATTGGTTTGAAATACCGACAATTAGCAAAACCGACTTGGATTCTATAACACCCCTGTAATTATACAGTTTATATATAAATATCAGTTTATAGATCCTGCGAGATCCAACGGAAATTTATGCTCTCAACTTTGAAATTACAAAAGGCACTGAAATGGAGAAAAAACGCGTCATTTAAGGAAAAACGCACCAAGTTTAAAATTTATTTTTTAATTAGTATTGTGGTTATTTTATTGAACTGTTAATGGTTTTTAATCCAAATTTAGATATTTTTTTTTTTTTAATTAGGCTTAAGTTCATTGAATTTAATTTTCATTAAATTATTTTTATGAAGACAGGAATTTTACAACATGAAATTAATTAAAATTTTTTATTGATAATTTTTCATTCTTGACTGCGCTGAGATTTGAACCCAGACGTTCACGGACAGGTTGCCCAGACTAGTTTCGATTGTAACCACACAATCTCGTCGGTGGGGTTTGCCGTTTTACTCACTCGGCTATTGAGGCCGGGCGACGTCAATAGTCAAACATCAATCCTTAAACCAAATGGTATTTCACTTTGGTAGATCGAAATTTGCTTTTTTGAATGAATGATTATCTATTTTAATTGATTTACATGTTCTTCCTAATTTCTGTTTTTTCATTCATTCAATAAAGCAAATTTCGATCTACCAAAGTGAAATACCATTTGGTTTAAGGATTGATGTTTGACTATTGACGTCGCCCGGCCTCAATAGCCGAGTGAGTAAAACGGCAAACCCCACCGACGAGATTGTGTGGTTACAATCGAAACTAGTCTGGGAAACCTGTCCGTGAACGTCTGGGTTCAAATCTCAGCGCAGTCAAGAATGAAAAATTATCAATAAAAAAAAATTTTAATTAATTTCATGTTGTAAAATTCCTGTCTTCATAAAAATAATTTAATGAAAATTAAATTCAATGAACTTAAGCCTAATTAAAAAAAAAATATCTAAATTTATTTTTTATTTAAAATTATAAATTAAAATTTTTCTTTACATAATACCAATTATATAAGAGAACAACAACAAGGCCATTTTATCATTACTTCTTGTTCTTATTGTGGTCTGTATTGAAACAGGGTTATTTTATTGTACAAGGTTTTTTACACTGAAACAACAAGGTCTGTTGAATTTTCCTTGGTGCCACTAAAAATTAAAAAGCGCAACGAAATATGAAAAAAGGCACCAAGCACCAACAAAGAAATTTTTCGGACACAACATTTAAATAAAAGTACCCATTATGGTGCGAAACGTACCGAGTTGACAACGCTGGTGGCGATGACTAATACGAATTCTTGAATATGCATCCAATGGTGTTGGCATTAGGGATTTCATTTAATGGGGCATTCGCTCGATTAATTAGCCGAGGTTTTGGTTTAATCGGTTAATTTTGTAATTGATCGATTAACCGATTAATAAAGTTTTTTCATCAATTAACTAATTTCAATAAATAAAAATGCAAAAATTATTTATTAATTGGAGTTTTAAAGTATAATAAAACAATAAGATAACAATTCTTTATAAAATTTTTTTGTTGTATTGCTGGAGCAATTATAATATTTATTACATTGTACTTTTGTCTTGCCTTTTCTCAATCCTAATTAATGTCTAATTTCTAAGTTCTTTTCCTGGATTTCTATAAACGTATAAGGCCTTTCATTATGTCATTAGAGTCCTGTATTAATTTTTTAAAATGTTTAACTCTTCTAGCTATTTCGGTTAATTTTTAAAAGATTTGCTATGAGAAAATATGAGACATGTAAAAAGTACGTGAAGCAAACAGCTGTTGGCAGCAAACACCTGTTTAAAATGAAGAACACCTTTTTTGTTTGGATGTGAGACGAAACAAATAACTAAAAACTCAAAAAAATATGTTATAAATAATACCACAAAAAATCCAAAGTTTTTCTACGTCGGTTAATCGGCTAATCGACTCAAATCAACCGGTTTAATCGTTTACCGAAAATAGCCAATTTTAAATTAACCGATCAGTTAATCGGGTGGCAATTAACCGATTAACGGTTAACCAAATGAATACCCTAGTTAGCATACATGATTCTAAAA
The DNA here is from genome assembly GCA_943735925.1 of Pollenia amentaria. NCBI lineage: Eukaryota > Metazoa > Arthropoda > Insecta > Diptera > Polleniidae > Pollenia > Pollenia amentaria. The sequence goes on along the minus strand of OX031007.1, from coordinate 218,510,914 downwards.
TAGCTCAAACTTTAATTTTTCTTCAAAAAAATTTTAGAATAATAAATTTAATTTTATATATTTTTTCGCTTTTAATTAACGCCAAAACAGTTTTTTTGCAGTATGGAAAAATTCATATTTGGAACTAATTATGGACTATTGGGTTTTTAAATACCCATTTTCATTATATAACGTGTGTCGGCCAGGTGTGTTAACAAATCGCCTTTAATTTTGCTAAATTGCTAAGGGGACACCCAAAGCTGTTTAGATCGTGTGGGTATTTTTGATTTTTCGCATTGCGCTTTATTTGGGAAAACTTTTTTCGAGCATTTTCGGACATAGAAGAAACCTTCATTAACTTAATGCAAAAACCAAAAAATTAATGTCTTCTTTCAGATAAAGATGCAAGTTGCAGCCATTATCTCTTACCTGGCTTTTGCTAGAATTTATTTTTTGTCTAAATTTTGTTGGGTATTTAAATACCCATTGGAAGGAATGGGTTAGCAAAAGTAGTTGTTACGCTTATTTGGTCAAATATTTTATAAGTGTGATCATAGCTTTAAACGAATGTTTCATACAAAATAATTCATTTAAATAAAGTTATTTTAAAAAGTAAATTTATTCTACAATTTTCAAGCTAAATACTTTAAAGGGAACTCTATTAAATACAATCCGTTTGAAAGGTGAACCTTAAACTCCATTATGTGAGAGGTAATCTCTCGGCATTACTCGGTTATATAGAAAGAATATAAACGTGAATTTGTTAAACATTTTATTAACATAAATCAAAATAAAAATTTTAGTTACTCACATTTAAGAAATAAAATTTAAAACTTTTGACAAGTCTGTTGTTACATACCTGAAAGAAAGAAAGAAATTTGTATTAAATATTGATTAAAAACTCTTTAGCTGAATAAGAGTATTCTTCGTATCCGACTATTTGTCATTAAAATAAAAAAAAAATATGTTCCTATTATCATAAAAGCCTAAAAATAACAAATAATTTTACATATTTCAAATACTGACTTTAAAGGCCATAAAAATTAAACTATTAAAACTCACGTGTGCTTTGAAAACCTCTGTCATAAAAAATTGGAAAAAATATGTTTATTTCAATATTTTTGTGTAAAGTGTTTGAAACTAAAGTCGTAAAATTAAAAACCACAAATGTCACATTATCTCTTTCAGAAAATGAGATGTAAACACTGACTTAATGTGATATTTGACTCATCCACCGTCATACTCATACACACTTGAATTTATAAACATACTCGTACATACATACATACATTCATATTTAATTTTCTTGCCAACTCATACTGAAGCTCGTGTATTTCAACAATCTGTGAAGCAATACATTTTAATGACAGTTTCTTGTTAGTTGAACATGTTAGAACGTCAAACATTCAAGTGCTCCAAAGCACACATTTGCAAGTTATCGTGTATCGTATATGTATAGGTATGTTTACATGTATGGGTTAGTCTAAGTGTTGGTTAAATTATTTGGTCAAGGTTGTTTTTAGTCTTTACGACTGCAAAGTCATTAAAAGCTGTTTTTTTTTTTTGTATTTTTAATGAAAGGGATTTTAATTATACTTTTATTTTTCCTATAATAAGGATGAAGAAGGATCGGAAATGTCATATCTAAAATTTATGTAACGTTTATTTAACGGAAATGTCATATTCAAAATTTATATAACGTTATTCTCACAGAAATCAATCAAATTAAAATCGACGGAAAGACATTCGATTTTACATTTTTCGGTAGTGATTCTACTTTAGAGTAACTTCATGTTAGTTTTACATGATGTCACAATAATTTGCGAACACATTTTTTTTTTTTGGAATTAACTTTAATTAATGTTTATTAAATATTCCAGGAAAGTTAGAGAAAAATCGTGAAATAACAAAGAAATGAAGTTTCAAAGGCAAAAAATAATTCTAAGCACTTATTCCAGGACCAGAGAATGAGAGAGAAAATATTATAATTTACAACATGTTTTACTTTTATTGTATTTCACAATCAAAACACGCCAGCAGAAGGGGTCGATATGGTTTTCGCCTTCGTTCGTCTTTGAAAATTTTATATATTTAACTAATTATTTGAACAAAAAAAATACGGGAATTGTTTTCCTTTTTATATATTATTTTAAAAATTTTAATAAAACATTTATGTTGTTCTTCATGTACTGCTGTTGTTGTTTCTACACAAAACAAATAAAACAATGATAATTTTAAATAACGTCCGTACTTTTGCAAAATTTTACTATGATTTTCAATCCACATTGCCCCATGTTAATTTTAGATTGGAATGTTTTTCTGTGTGTCCGGATGTCGCTGCCAGACCTGGTGGAGGTTTCTACTTAGAGGAAATGTATCTGAAGGTTCAACTGGCGTTTATTGAAGGATATAGTTTCATTAACCGGTATTAAGGCTGCCATTGTAGCTCATCCAAGTGTATATGCGTCATCTAAGCAAGCAGCCGAATGTCGCGAGTCTTCAAATGAGACTGTGAAGCATACAAGGGTATCACTAAAGTGGATACCAGAGGATACGGACTACCGATGTTACCAAATAGCAGATGAGCTCGCAAAACAAAGAGGTCGTCTCGAAGACAGATTTTTAAATCTTATCGTGGGATTTAACTGGCTTATTGTAAGTCACTTATTCTGTATGAGTCTCATAAGCTTGCACAGTTGGGGACGAATCTTCAATAACAACCATAGAAAAATGCATCTTCATGTTGATGATGCCCTAACATCAGAATTGTGACATCAATGTTATTACAAATGTGATCGATGAGGTAAAAATTGGCATCAAAGCAATGACGAACGTCATCATACAATTTTGTAGGGATATAACGATACGCCTTTTTGCCGATACGATACCGATACTCAAGAAGAAATATCGCCGATACCGATACGAATATTTAATTTAAATTCAAGGTAAAATTAACAAAACTCAAGTAAACTAATTTCTTTATTATACAAAATTAAGTGTAAGAGATTATTAATATTTAAAATTTATTTTAATAAGATTTTAAAAACAACGATATTAACATTAATTCATGCTAAATGTATTTGTTTGTTAAACAAAAAACAGTAAGGGGTTTCATGCTATCGTTTACAAGTCTCGCAATCTGTGCATTTTTACGCCCTCGCAAATGAAATGTCAACAATTGTATGATAATTATTTTACACACACTTCGTGAATTTGCCGAACAATTTTGACTCGTAAACATGCTCTGTTCAATTGTACATTAATATAAACAGATTTTTGTAATGCTTACCGTCGTTTTCAATGAAAAATTCAAGTGTTAATAAATCACAAGCAATAAATTCTTCAAATAATTTAAACAAATTAGTCTTTTGGTTTCCTTATGTATTTTTAAAAATAAATTTCACATTTGAATCACATATTTCAACTATTAGTTTTATATACATTGATTATTTTGCATTGACTTTTCTTATATACTGATATTAATTGTTTAAAATTATACAAAAATTAAAAAGGGTCTTCATGGAACGAGTCGCGCAAGTTTGCCCATTTGCACAAATGGCAATTTTAAACGATATCATGAAAACCTTTTGTGTATGCGATTATTAATATTCCAAATTAATATTAATAAGATATTTGTTTAAAAACAAAGTATTCTCAACTTCTGCGGAGATAATTTCACAACTTGAAGCAGACCAAAAGTAAAAAATCGTCTATCAAATGGTCTTAAATTTTGTGTATAATATTTAATAGCGCCAGTAAACATCTGCGTCTCTAGAAATTAGATCTAACGAATATCTAGACTTCTTATTTAACTGAACCACAGAGTAGGATGGACAGAGGATCATTATTCTACAAATTTTCTTTTAAGATTTTCACAAAGGTCAGTTCTTGTAGACTTATCAAAACTTTTACTAGATGTAGGGATGACCGTGTCTTTAATACTCTCGGAATGCAGAATCATGTAAGTAGCCCAATATATGTTTTTTGCCATCTATTGTGTTTGAAATTTTCTAGCTTTGTATCGAAGGTAAAGAATTTTAGATAAACAAAAGATTTCATTACTCTCTAAGCCCTAAAATCTTTCATTCAGAGCCAATGCTACATAAGTCGCCAATTTATAGGACTCTGAACTATTCTGCATCTCAGTTTATTCGTTTATCGTATTTTCTAACAATGTTCAAAGCCTGTTAACTAGCGAAATGGCATCAGAAAATGTAGCAGTCGATTTGCTTATGGATTTTGTGGTTTCTTTTATGTTGTCTCCCAAAATTTGTAGCGAAATGATTTTTTTTACAAAAATCATTAAAAATTAGCAGTTAATTCTTAAAACGTATAAATCCATACATACATGATTTATTAATGGAGAACGTTGTATCATTATGGTGAAAAATAAAACGACTGATGCTGCAGGTCCGCACCAAACGTTTAATTCGTTTATGCCCAAAAAGACGAAGTGCAAAATTGTATTGACAAGTTACACAGCAAATGCGGAAAATACATATACATATCGAAGTCATGAAGTAGGTTACTTTCTACTTTAGCATGCGTCTCGAAAAAAGGAAAAACGCGTGGCATGGACCGACCTCCAGCTTAACCCTGCCTTTACACATGCAAGTAATTACTTGTAAGTGGTGTATAAGTATTATCAACGAAAATTTCGAAGAATTAGCCGAAAGTCTTGCAAGTAGCTTGAGTGTTTACACAATCAAGTTTGTTGTGCAAGTTTATTTGTTTTGTTTATATATCAGAGTTACCAACAGCAAAACAGGGATACACTTTTATGCAAACATTTAGTATTAATAATTATTTTCGCGTTTTCTATTGAGATTGATGTTTTAAAATTAAAACAATTGTTTTCTATAGGTATATTTGCAAAAAAATAAACGAAATATTTTTAAATATACTTAAAAAAAGTTAAAACTATTATTATTGTTTCCGCAATCAAGTAAATTTGGCAACTCTGTTTATATTTTTGACATTAACTTGCATGCAAGTGCCAAAAAATCACTGTCGTCTGAAATGTCTTGCAAGTTAGCTACAAGTTGGCTGCAAGTATGAAAATTGTGATGGTGTTAGTGAAAAAGTGCGAGTGTATTGTGTTTTTCGAACTTGCACTTGCATGTGTAAATGCTGGGTAAGGCTCAAAAGAAACAATTTGTTATTCTGTTTGGTGTTTTGCTATTGTCGTTGATCTGCAAAAAATAAGCATTGAAAATTAGATTCTTTGTCCAAAAAAAACTATAAAAAAATATCGCCATATCGACAGTAAAATATCGCCGATACCGATATATCGGCAAACGCGAAGTTTCATGAGTAATTTATCTTTATAAAAACGGACGTCAGTATTAAAATTGATTCCGGTTTAAACTTATTGGATGACAATCAGACAGTGTTATCCGTTTGTTTCTAGCAATTTGAACTAACTTGAATAAAATATCATGATTCGTAACAGTTTATGCCGAACTAAAATGATTTTCAGGAGGGGAATTTATATTAGACCCATGGTAAATTATGGTCTAATCATCACGAAATCCTGTGGAGTGATTTCTGTTATTAAAAAGCTAAATGGAACAATTTGCAATACAGTAGTGAAATTTGTATAAGCGTTTAAAGTGCTTTTCAGAAGAGTGCTTAATATGAGGTCTAAGGTAAATATGGACCGATAATCAGAAAATTGCATGATATTCTTTCTGGCCATATGAACCAATATTGAACCAAATCTGACCACAATATCTATATCTGGTACGGTTTTAGTCGTATTTAAATAATTTCCCAGAGTGAGCATAATATTGGACATTATATGGTAAATTATGGACCGAGCTTCAGGAAATTTTATAGTGTGATTTTAAGTCCCATAAATCTTTGACGTTCCAAATTGTATTACAATAGCATTATTTATTACGTTTTTTACATACCTAACTGTTTTCCGAGAGTATGTTTTGTTTTATATGCGGCCAAGGCTAAATTATGGACCGATTTTCACGCAATTTTGAGGTATGATTTCTAGCTTTATACAACGGTGACGTACCACATTTTATTATAATAGCATTATTTGTTACAATTTTAGGCGTACTGAACTATTTTCCGGGGGTATATGGGGCATATGGTAAATTATGAACCAATATTCACGAAATTTTACAGTTGGGTTTTTAGTCCTATAAAACTATGACGTTACCTTATGTGGTCTTAGAGGTAAAATAAAAAAAGTTTCACACGCAATGACAAATATGTATACCCTCATTCACCACTAGTGGTAGAGCCTATAAAAAGAGTCTAAAGTCAAATAAGGACCAGTCTCATATACATTTAGCATCAGGGTTAAAGTATAAGTCGGAGTTGGAGTCGCACTTAGAGGTCGTATTTAGAGGCAACCTGTTTTAAACTTTTTAATTTTAACGAATAATTTTAAATTAAAAAAAATATATATTTAATATTTCATTAATTAAAGCTTAACTTTGTTAACTGAAACATGAAACATTAATAAAAATTTTATTATATCGTAATTACTTTATTATCTTGACTAATTAATAAAAATATTTGTCATAAATGGAATATGTCATATAAATTTTCATGAACAATATTTATTTTCCCTTATTTCTTGTTTTTAAATTAAGTTTTCATTAATTGTAATTAAAATTTTTTTGTCAAATAGTATTTGGCAATTAAATTACAATTTATTTGCTATTTGCCAACCCGCTAAAAGCCAGGAAAAAAAACACCATCAATTATTTTTTATTTCAAAAAAATGTATAACACATTCTTTCATCAAACATATCAATGGCAATAAATCTATTGTGTTTTACAAAACTGCTTCCTAGAAATAACTCAAAAAAAAAAAAAAAAAAAAATTAACAGCCGAAAAAAACGCTAGAACGAATACCACAACCACACAATAAATTATCATAGAAATCGTATAAATGTGATTACACCCTGAACATGATCAAGTAAATAATTCTTTCAAATAATTTATACATAAAACTAAAACACATAAAACAGACTATTTTATAAAATACGGCAAAAAAAAAAAACAATAAAAGCCTTAAAAAACAAGGTACCATAAATAAATATTTTTTAACCACCCGCAAAAGGAATAAAAAAACCCAGTAGCAGTGAAAAATAAACATTCAAACTCTTAACCGCAGAAAGTTTAAAGCAAAAAGAAAGTGGTATTGGCAGGCCAATCTCAGTTAGTGCTACAAAAAAAGGAAGAAAAAAAAATCAGAATCACAGCTTTAACGTGGCTAAATAACTAGCAAAAATCCTAATTTTTTTTTTGAAACGAAATAACTATGATTGTTGGCAAAAAAAGTGAAAAGAAAAAAATTGCTTGTACCAGTAAAAATCATTTGTATGCTAAATGCATTTGAAGAAAAAAAAAAATACCGAAATTCCAAACCAATTTTTCCTTTTTAGAACCCATCTGATTGTTAAATTTGTGCATGCAAATATTTTGGGGTTTTTTTTAATTTTTTCAAAAAAATGAACGCTACGAATTGGAAGAAATAAAACTAAGGCTTACAAATTATTGGCAACTACAGTTTTTTCCAGGACTTTTTACATCCCGGGATACAACTAAAAGATATTTGAAACAACATGAAATTCAGCTTAAACACTGACTTTGATATGTTTGTATGTACACCAAAAACAAGTAAGACTGTTATATTCGGCTATTAAGCGAATATTAAGGCCCTTCACCTAACGTAAATGCAGCTTAGACAACCCAACCGCTAACACACATTATCAAACAGAATTAAAACCATATGTTGAGTACATGTTTATGTTTCAAACACATTTCTTTACTTAAGCTATGTTCACATTATGTGTATTTATCATGTGGATTGTCACTTTTTCACATGTTAAATTTGTACATATCGTCTGAACACCTCCAAACAATATCATGTGTTATTTTTCTGTGCACAGTTCATATGACATTTTTGATTTAGAACGAGTTCTATTTTCAAGTGACAAAGCATCTTACATCAGCTTGTTCGTATGAACAAAATTTTTTGCGGCGGCAACAGTTAATTGTAATTTTATCAAATATAAGTAATAACAGTAAATAAACTAGTTAGAGTGCATTCGGCTGTGCCGAATCTTTGATACCCTCCACCGACAGGAGTGGCTCTATATGTTAAATACATATATTTTTTTAACTAAACTTCATAAAAACGAACGTCAGCGTTAAAATTAGTTGTGGTTTAGACCTGAATTAAATTATTGACCGACAATAAGAAAATGTTATGCGTTTCTTGTTTGAACTGGCTTAAGTAAAATATAATGATTCGTAAAAGTTTTAGCCGAACTAAAATAATTTTTAGGAGGTTAATTTGTATTGGACCTATGGTAAATTATGGACCAATCATCCCAAAATTCTTAAGACTGTTTTCTGGTATTACAAAAAATAAATTAGAATAAATTTCAATAAAGCAGTGTTATTAGTTTTAGCGTTAACGGTGAATTTCACAAAAATGCATGATATTTTTTCTGGCCATATGAATCTAAGTTGGGAGAAATTTTACCGCAATATCTATATCAGTTATGGTTTTAGGCGAATTTAATTATTTTCACAAAGTGGGCTTTATTTGGTTTTAGGCGCAATAAACTGTTTTGCGGGAGTAGGGTTTATATGGGGCCTAGGGTAAATTATGGACCGATCTTCAAAAAAATTTTACAGGGTCTTCACCTGAGATAATTTCTGACATTATATGTGAGAGAACGTCGACGGAATGAGAGACAACATTTCTTTATGTTAATCCTTATCTTAAACAAGGGGAACATGTACCTTATAACATTTCATAATTTACTGATTTTCGTACAATAAATTTGTATCTCTTTTTAGTTTTTTCTTTGTTTTTAATGTTTAATATGGCTTTTTAAGCATTTTTCACAAGATTTGCACTATTTTCACATTTCTCATAACATTTATTATAATATTTGAGAGCCCACACGTAAAATAATAAACTCTGCTATTGAATTTGGCGTTTGCTTATAATAAAGCGATCATTCTGTCGTACTGATGGTTTGGGTTCAATTAAACCTGCATATAAAAATGCACTTACCTGTGTTTATATTTTCCTAAAAGCTAATTACACCATTTTATGCCTATATTTGTAACTGTCACAACAGCAGCTAAAAATCTAAACGAATTTATAATTTATTGTTTATTTTCTAGAACATATGTATATTACATTTCTATTTGAACGATTTAAATTCAAATATAGAAAGTACCGTTTTTATTGCCTAATGAACGCAGCATTTATGTTTTAATAAACACTTTATGAGGAATAGAAATGGTACACTCAAGCAGTTCATAAATTATTTATTAATATACACTTAACTATGCAAAACGGGGAATTCCCAAAGAGAAAATGTTTAAAAAAGTAGCATAAATACATAAGCAATGGGAAAATATTTCAGTCGAAGTTCAGTAGAAATGGTTTTCGGAAGATGCATTACTATAGCAGCAAAACCAGAAAATAAACCGAAAATATAATATGAAGGAGGAGCTTTAGCCGTCGTTGGAAGGTATTATATTTGCCAATGTAACTACAAATACAACGTAAAGCCCAGAAAGTCTTGTATGGTCTGTATTTATTCCGTCTGTGATGAAAACTCACTAACAGGTCCAACATGTATTTCATGCAAAAAATCTCAGTAAACATATTTTAAATTATTTTTGTTCATATTTTCACATGGTCTGCTTCTTCTTAAATTAAAAAATCTCATTGTCAAATAGATTAATTTATTTTCTTGCATATTTTCACATTAAATATGCGAAGGTACAATTGTACCCATAAAGCTTCTTAAGGGTTTTAAATTAACCAGGCCCTATTATTAGGTGAAATCCCTATGATATTTTTTTTAAAAATTTAGAGAAATGCACTATGTATTATAAGTGTGGAGATATCACAGACTTTCAGGCATCTGATGATTATGGAAAAAAGTTATAGCAAATCATAAATGAAAAAGTTAGCATTGTTTGACGAGGTATTAATAAATTACATTTTCATATGAATAATAAGGCCTTAAATGTAACTGTATTAAACCTATTTGATGCAACTTCCAGGAGTTCGATGCAACATTAAAATTTTCAATATTCCTTATATTTTATGTCCATTTGAAGCAGGCCCCGACAAACACATACATTCATTGAAATATTTTATTGGTATAAGTGAGATAATAAATCAATGTAAGTAGGGCACGTAGGTGTAAGATGAAAAAAATGCACGCTAATTTTAAGACAGAGTTAAACCAAGTCTTTTTTATTTTACGAATTGCGAATAAACAAACACGATCCCAAAACATATAAGACTGTTTTTAAGCCCAATAGAACATGAAATTGTAAAAAATAAAATAAGAAAATTTAAATTTAATCAAAAAATGATTTTTGTTTGAAAGATCAATTCGAAGATCATTTGAAAATTATTTTGAGCATTCGGGAAGTTTAGTTTTGGACCACTTTTTCGGCCGTTTGTCACGGATAACACGGACAATGTTATCCTTCTTAGCGTCAATTGTTGCTGGTATATAAGCATAAAAAATTAATTCACGTTATCCCACATGAAATTATCGAGAGGTTTAAAATCGCCAATATTTAGAGGCCCATTGACAGCTTTATTTCTTGAAATAAACTTATTGCGGTCGACATATGGCACGTAACGCTATCCTGTTGAAGCCATATCTTTCCCGGGGCAATGCCATCCATATTTTCAAACAAAAAATCCTTTTTCATAGTGCGGTAACAATTGCCATTGACCTAAACGCAAGCCCCATGTAAGTTTTGAATAAATAATATCCAATTTGAGTGTCCCGGTAGGCTAGCTGGTAGTGAGCTAGTCTATTGGTAGCGGGGTTGCGGGTTCGATTCCCGGCAGAGACTCTGGTATCCTGCAGACAAGCAAAAAGCTTCGCGGGATTTAGTGTAGGGGAAAAAAAAAAAAAAAGATACTCGTATGGAATTTGAAATCAAGTTAATATTAACAAAACTCAAGTAATGATGCCTCCAGCATGGAAACCACATTAATCATTGTTTTTTTTTTCTGAATGTAATGTAGTCTGTATTAATTTGCCAGAGTATACTGATCATGAATGTCAAAAACTGACCGTAGTATGATAGTTCGTTTAACGGCTAACCTTTCGTAAGTTCTATCAGTCTTAACAAAAAAACACCCTTTACTAGCAAAATGAATCCCTTTTGGCATTTTAAGTAAAAGTCATGAATGCATTCGAGTGCATAAAAGTGAACACACAAAATTTTCCCAAAAAAAGAGAAAACTTGAAAAAATATTGACTACCAGTCAAATGGGCAGAAAATAAAACAAAGCAAGAAAACTCTAAAATAGTTAACAAGCAAACTGTAAAAAGAAAGAAAAAAATACCAAAATATTTGCTACAAACCTAAATGAAAATCATTTCAATTCCTAAACGATTAAAGCTAAAGATTATTTATGGAAAATGCGGCAAAACAAATTTAAAGAACTTTTAAATATTTACTCAAGCTAAAAATCATTATTCACACACAATAACAAATGAAAAAAAAATGGAAATTTTTGCCATAAAATTCTTTTGAAATAAGTAAAAACTAATGAAAACATGAATGAACAAAACAAACGTTGTGGAAGATAAATTATTCTAAAAGCAAAACAAATAACACACAACTCAGGGAATTGCAAAAGAATATAATAAAATTACAAACAAAAAAAAAAAAAAATAAAAAAAATATGGCAAAAGAAAAAATTAAAATGGTCAACCAAAAATTGTTAAACGCGTCCAATAAAACATGTTGAAAGTTTAGTTAAACATTCTAAGGAACATCCGGAAAAAACAGTTCAAATGGGAAACTACAAAAGGATAAACAAACAAAAGGGGAGCCATAAAAGGACCGTAAGCTTGGAAAGCAATAACAACACAGAATTTAGTGCTGGAATGGGGGATAAATAAATACATACATTCAAAGTGACTGGTTGAAATATGACCAGCCATAAAAAACCGGGAAAAATAAATGATAAAAACATATTTGTTCCTTTTTACTTCTTTCCTACTTTTTGTTTTTCTTTTTGTCTTTTATTTAACTTTTAGCAAATGTTGTACAAATTCAATTATTTTAATTTTTTTTTTTTTTGTACTTTCTTCGGTTTTTTGTCTTGTATTTTTTTGTGTTTAAGTGACATTGTTTTATTTGAGTGTTTTTCTTGCTTTACAAATTTTGTATTTTGTTGGTATTATTTTGAAGAATTTCTATAAGTTTTTATTTAAAATTTTTCTTTTATTTTCTTAAAATAACCTTTTCAGAAAAAACTGTCATAAATCTTACTTCCAACCACTTTTTTAAATGTATGTGACACTGGTATTATTCCATTTAGTTTTTCGTGCTTTTGTGTTGAAATTGCATTTAAATAAATTTGGTCAGAATTAAAAAGTTTTTAAGGTTTGGGGCTTGAAAGATTTTTAAAAGTTTTGATTTTTGGTAATAAAATTTACTAGATGTTGGATTTGAGGAAAGAAATGTTGTCAGAATTAAATACAATTATTAATTAAAAATATTTAGAAGCAATTAATTAAAATGCAACAAACTTAACACAAACGGGAGCTGAAATAAAATACAAAATAAAAGATGTGGCGAAAGTCATCACCCTATCGAAAGATGCTATAATTTTTAGCCACATCGACAGTTCTGATTTGATATTTTTAAAGTAAAAATAAACTCGTCAATAAGGAATGGAGCACCTCAAGATCACGCAATAATTGTTTTGATTTTTTGCGAAGCTTTTTTTTATATAAGCAGAATTGTCACTTGAGGCTCAGCAAAAAATCTGCGAATAACATATAAAGAGCCATTACAGCCGCACAAAGTTACATTTATGGCGTGGCCTTTACGCTGGAGGCAGCACACAGTGTAGCATTTTCATATAACGAGCGGCCAAGAGTAGAAAGATTTGTCGTAGAGTGATAAAACTCGGTACGGTTCTTTATATCGATTAAATATTGAAATATTTAAAAAATTAAAAAATCGGTGCAAGGATTCATGTCCTTCCCATATATCCTGATATTAAAAAGTTGCATCGCAAATGAATTATTCATTATTGCTTCATGAAACTTGGTGTATGTATTAAAGGGTGATTCAAGTAGAGATACTTTTTCAATAGCCTTTTTTGACAGATCACGTGTGAGTCGTGTCATGTTATTTTTGTTTAGTATTGTTTGCCATTTCATAATGGAAAGACTTACGCCTGAACAACGTATACAAACCGTTACACTTTATTACGACAATTCACATTCTGCGAGGAATGTGTTTCGGGTACTTCACTCAACTTATGGTCCACATAATCGGCCTACTGAGTGTACTATTCGCAACACCATCATCCATTTTCAGACCCAGCATTCATTATTGGATAATATTCGACCGAATAGACCACGTCCAGCACGCTGTGAAGAAAATATAGCGGTTGTAGCTGAGAGTGTACACGAAGACCGTGGAGAGCCGATTCGGCGCTGTACGCAGCAACTCGGACCGTTATCGTGCCATGACAACCGACTATTTGATGCCTGAAATTGAAGCTCGTGATCTCGGCGACATTTGGTTTCAGCAAGACGGCGCCACTTCCCACACATCTCATCAATCAATGTATTTATTTAGAGAACACTTCGGTGAGCACATAATTTCACGTTTTGTTCCGACCGTTAGACTTTTTCCTGTGGGGATATGTAAAGTCTAAAGTTTATGCGGACAAACCCGCTTCGATTCAGGCCTTGGAGAAAAACATCGAGCGTGTCATTCGCCAGTTACTCGTCGAAATGCTCAAACGAGTCATCGAAAATTGGACTCAACGGATGGACCATCTGCGACGTAGCAACGGCCAACATTTGATAGACATAATCTTCAACAAATAATTGCCAAAGAATGTTCTTTCTAATAATAATAAACATTCCCCATTAAATTTAAATTTTCTGGATTTTTTCTTTAAAAAAGTAGGGTACCTCGAAATGGATCACGCTTTACTTATAATGTCCCAAACTTTTACACCTAATTTTTTTCTATTCAGAACAAGGATACACATGGCCCAAAAATGTCCTTTTTAGGAAAAATCAACAAAAAAGTGTAAACAAATAACAATTACATCTTTTTTTTTTGTGTATACAGAACACTTATGCTATTTCAAATGCGAAACATTTTTTTGTCTATTTTCGAGCAAGGATAACCAAATTAGACATATCCTTTTTTTCTGAAGTCAAGAAATACCACCACGTACAATTTTATACTGGTTACCTGTAATGATCTAATTATTTCAGTAAATAGTGAATGAATCGGAACTATTTTTTCAGTGTTGTAAAGCATTAATTTGAGTTTCACAATACTGAAAAATAATTTTAATTCGTTCAGTATCGACTGAAAGAATTATAAATAAAATTGCTTTTGAATCGAGAAAGTACTCGATCACGACTGCCAGAGTTGGGCCCCAGTAATAATTTTGTTTGTTTTTTTTTTTTTGTCTTAAAAATAATCTTTAAAAAAGGTTTAAGGTTTCTTTATATCCTGAAATTAAAAATATGTTAAAGCTTACATAAAATAAAAGTTAATACAATAAGAACGTTCTTTTATAGGACACAATTTAAAAGGTTTTATTAATAAGTGAAAATACAAAACAAAAACCCCATATTTATTTCTAATCACTAAATACCTTGCGGGAAATTTGTGTCAACTGCTCTTATAGCACTTATCCCGTGACCAGTGAACAAAATTTTATAATTAAATATAAATTATAATTTTTATAATTACACTCAGAAAAACTACTACCGTTTTCTGCACAATTGTCTACATTTTGTTCTGTAATTACAAACTCTATTTTTGCATCGTAATTTTTAATGCACGCATTATTATTTTCTCTCTCGAAATATACAACTTAGATTCGGTTTGTAAAATCATTCTTTCGATTAAGTCCTTTTTAGAAAATTCTCTGCTGATTTTTCTTGTGTGATTTAGTCTAGTATTTCGGAAAACCTTATGGGTGGCTTCTTCTGGTAACATTCCTATAGGAATGGAACAATGTTTTCTTATATCTGCGATGAACTAATGAACTAATATTTTATGTAATGTGGCATATTCCTGGTACTACATGCTAGGAATATTTTTCAACCCATAAAGTCCACGTTTTTTTAGGAAGATTTTCTAAGTTTGGCATATTGACATGTAAACAACTTGAAAGAGTTTTTAAAATTAAAGCAATATTTAATAATAGTAATGGACCCGCTTGTATTATTTGAGATAAAACATCAGCATTTTAAAAAAATCGCCTCGCAGTGTTTCCATTTGATGTATCAAAGCCACTTTTGACTATATATATCCTATCCTATGTACAGAACCCTTAGACTCTTGAATCCCGCAAAGAGAATATCCATCTGGAATGCGGGATCCTATCACCGGAATTCCTGGCAAGTATTAAGTGAAAATGCCATAACTCGGGTCCGTATGGTCATCGATTCTGGCGGCGGCCACTTGGGCGATAGACCTTTCCTATTTAATGAATAAATATTTTGACTTCAAATAAACACAATAAAAAAGCAAAACGAAAGTTTTTAATTTTACAAAAAAAAAAAAAAAAATACAGTCAAGGAACATCGGGTGCTAATTTTTGGTCTACAAGGTGGCGAGGTGTTCTTCTTAAGCCCAATAGATCTTGATATTTTGAAAAACACAAGAAATTAAATTTTAAGCAATTAAAAGATTTTTTTATTCAAAAGAAAAAACACGGCAATATTTTTAGAAATTATTTCGGGTAATCTAGAAGTCTAATTTTATTTATTTAAAAAAAAGTGCGTGTTACCCGCACCAAACGGTGCATTGTTCTGGTTGTAATATATACTATAAGGCCTGTCGTGTATTAATCTCAGATGCGGCAATGTTGTCAACAAACCCGTTCAGATAAACAATTTTGGGTTTCATAAAAAGTACGAAGATGTCTATTAGTTTCGCAAATCGATGACTGATTGTAATAATTTGGTAGAGTTGCTTAAGCGTGAATCTAGTCATCATAATTTTCCAGAGTATACTGAGCATATATGTCAAAAAGTGAGCGCAGTATGACAGTTCCTTTGGCAGCTAACCCTATCGTTAGGTCTACCGGTGGGTAGTTTTCAGAAGTCTCAATATCCGTCACGATCTGCAATGTTTGGTAATGATATTACCTAAATATTAATGGCATATAAAGCTGGAGGTCCACACTTCGCGTTACACGCCTTCTCGCAGCCTTCGCAGCTGTCAAAAAAGTAGAATCTGTGTAATTATATGTAACAAGTTACATGCACAAAAGCGTAGGATGCATTGAGGCGTTGAATGCAAAAAGTAGGGTTACTTTCTACTTTTGCAAGCGTCACGAGCAGCATTTGAACAAATCAGCTGATGTTGACCAATGAAATCTTATTTTTACTTGTAGTAATGCCGCATAAAAAGCGTTGCATGTAACTTGAAACGTAGAACGCAAGTAAGGTATAAAAATCATGCAATGCATGGAGGCGATAAAGCGTTGAGTGGACATCCTGCTTAAGACCAAAATGAGTAGTGAATAAGGCCACTAAGTACCCTTAATTCGCTTTTTTAAGCAGAAGTAACTAACGTGATTTAAACATACATACGTATATATAGATTTATATGGAGAATGCCAGCGACGAAGCGGATATTTTGTGCAGCCTGTGTATATTACCACGCCAGGTTCAGGCTGCGAATGAAGCCTATCACCCTGCCCGGTGAAAGTATGTATTTATATATACATATATATATTTTATATATATACTCGTATATATATTATCCTATAGTTTCCAGGAAGAACATAGGGTCGTAACAAATTCTTTCCATTTTTGTTTTATCTAAGGCTAAGTTTTGAATTTCTAGCCAAGTATAAATTGCTTTTGCGTCTACAAGTCCTAGCCAGTCTTCCTCTTATGCGACTACCCTCAGGATTCCAATCGAGATCTGATGCTGTAATATCATCTTGGGACTTGCTTTGGGTGTAGCCCGTACAAATCCACTTACAGCGTCGAATTTCTGAGGCTATTGATTCCTGGGACATGGCCTAACAGTGATGATGTTTGTTGCGTTGGTAATGGCGTTCGGCCAGAAGGTTCGCATGATTTTTCATAAGCATCGGTTGATGAAGGTCTCACAACCGTAAAGAGACATAGATTTTATGCTGGCATTGAATATTTTAATGAATGCTGAATCTCCATTATTAACTCGGAATGTGATATCTTCAACTGTTCCACATTTGGTAGTATCGAGGCTGCACATTATCTGTTGGTTGTTTAAGGTATGTTTATTGATAACCCTGCTTGTGCAGTATATTGTTTATCATCCGACAACATACCAGTTGTATCAGTGAAAGGAGGCAAATGTCATCGGCATATGTCAGATCTGCAAAGCCGCATTGTTGTCCCCAGGTAATTCCTCTGTTATTCTGAGATACACGGTTCATAACCGCATAAAGTTCGATGTTAAAAGGCAGTGGAGATAGGACACATCCTTGATGCCACCTTTCTCTACTGAAATTTGGCTACAAAGTTGTTGATCATGCTGCATTTGGTAGGTGGCCCCGTTGTATAAGCTTTTGATAAGACGGAGGATTTTGTCCGAGACTCCTTTGCATTCTACCAATTTAATTCCAATCGAGATCTGATCATATAATGCCATCTTGGGGCTTTGGGTGTAGGTAGTCCAAGTCCACAAGCAGAGTCGAGTTTCTGAGGCTATTGATTTCTGGGACATGGCCGACCAGTGATGATGGTATTCGGCCAAGAGATGCGCATGACCTGCAAAAGGCCTGCAAAGCCTGCAATTCTTTGTTTGTTGTTCTCCAGATCTTGTTACCGTAAAGAGCCACAGTTTTTATGTTGGCATTGAATATTTTAATTTGGACGTTTATTGTTATGTATGTGGACATCCATATCTTCTCGAGGGGGCTGAATGCTGCATGCCCATTATTAACTCGGAGTCTGATATATTCAGCTGGTCCACATTTGGTTGTAAAGAGGCTTCACATTTTCTATTGGTTGTTTAAGGTATGTTTATTGACAACCCTGCTTGTTCAGCAAATTGTTTATCATCCGAAAGTATAACGGTAAATATCGCCGGCATATTTCAGATCTCTTATACTGCCTTGTAGTCCCCAAGTAATTCTTCTTTTATTCTGGAATACACGGTTAATAACCGCATCAAGTTTGATGTTAAATGACAGTGTATATAGGAAATATCTTTGATGCCACCTTTCTCTACTGAAATTTGGCTGCAAAGTTTATGTTCATGCTGCATTAGGGAGGTGGCACCGTTGTATAAGCTTTTGATAAGACGGAGGGTTTTCCCAGAACTCCTTTGTATTCTACCAATTTAAGATTACATTCTGGTTCATATGGTCAAACGCTTTCTCGAAACCTATTGAGCCCATATATAGGGTTGTTCGCCATTCGACGGATTGCTTCACTATTATGCGCCATTTTTTTACATGGTCGATACTCGTTCCTCAGGCTAGGTGACACATTATCTGATAGTAGCTTATTGATGATGTGTGCGACTATTTTATTCATTATGCTTAGTAACGTGTGATTCCTCTCCAATTCTTGCACTAGGAGAGGTTGCCTTTCTTGGGCAGCAGAGATACAATTCATTCCGTAAGTCCAGAAATCCGATATGAGAGGATGCAAGAGTTCAGCGCTTGGCATACAGTCTATTTTCAAAACGCTAAAGGTGTTAAACATACAAAATTTACAATTATAGTTATGCAAATCGTGGCCATGTATTTTAAAGTAAGTTCCCTTTTAGTTCTTTAAAAAGTTTATAAATTTCTTAAATTGTATCGATTTTTTATTCAAATATTTTTACCCTTTTCTGTCATCCCATTATTACTTCTTTTTAAGGTTTAACGTTTGAAATTAAAAAATGTATCTACTCGTATGTATGTATCTTACTCCAAAGCATATGGTTTTAATTACCACTTGGTGTTATTTTCCTCCTTTTTTTTGAAATTCATTTCAATTTTCGCATATTTTATTTTTTGCATAGACATCGTCTGCTCGCTGTTATTGTTTGTTGGTTGGTTCGCCTGTTTCAAATTTATTTGTAATTTTATGAGTTTATGACTTTGGGTGCGTACTTTTTTATATTTTCACACATTTCTGTTTATATATGATGCATTACATGCAGAACAAACGACACATTTTATAGCGTACTATAAATCAATTAGTTTGTTAACTTTAAGCTTATTATAGAACTCTTTCAGATATAGAGCAGAAAGTAAAAAACAACAAGGAATACAAAATAAGCAGCCATTTGCGAATAAATAGTAAAAACAAAGCGTTGAAAGCAAAAAGGGGAAGATATGCGAAGGGTTTTAGTAATAAAAATTTAAAATTATTAACAAGTTTCATCTTAATGCTAGTCAGAAATAGTTTGATGAAACCACCTTTAGGAAAACGAGGAAAATCTTGCCAATCGTATATGAAAAAAGGACTCGTCGGGCATTAGAGCTAGCCAGCCATCACTCTAGGAACCTAATTGCGGTTATAACTCGCCCAAATGTTTGGTCGAAGAACCCTTAGGGACAAAACTTGTCTCTCTGATATTGGTTTGAACAGGATCCACTCCTTCATTGAATCAACCGGGTCTCTGAGTGAGAATATAAGCAGCCAGATAACATGAAACCCTAAGACTTTGAAACATGGTTACACAACCGGAACTAATTACTGGCCCAACGTGAACTGTGCTTGATTACGGCTGCCAATGGAACCTACCTGCCTAACCTACCATGCAGTGGCTTCAAAAGAGCTAAAACCTTAATATTCCAACAAAATTTTCTCATACCAAGTTACGTATACATGAAATCAGAAATTTCATTAAGCACTTAATACCTTCCAACTACTTACAATAACTCATTAATTTTACTCAGGCTGCATCGGATAACAAATGTACTTGTTGGTATTAAATCTTAAGGCCTCGTTACTCTTACTTAAATGTTTACTTTGAGTATTATATGTTCCATGTTCTTTACCAAGCTTAATTTTAAAAAGCTACTCTTACGTTAACGTGACGTTGCGTTGCGGATGAACCTGATAAAATTAAAATTTTTGCCCGTAAATATTCGTCGTCAAAAATAACACATATTTGTGTATATGAATATATACACAATTATGGTGTCAGCGAAATTCACCAAATACGGTAAACATTGCAATACATTTATTTATATTTCTTAACCCGGCCAACAAACGGTGGTGCGTTTACGAATTTGAGGAAATGTGTTATTTTATTTCTTTCATTCCACATTCAAACGATTTTACAGAACGAGTCTTTAGTTTTCAAAGTGGAGAAAAGGAAGAAACGGGCTCCTAATATAAAACCTAGAAAGTGAGTTGCAGATAAAGACAAACTTCGGTTATAGTTATAATGAGTTTTAACATTTCTTGAAGACAGGAAAGAAATTGTGGACAACGTTCAAAAAGACCATAAATATTTTTAACTTGTAACACTGTAAATATTTATGTCCATGCATATGAAAATATATTATTTATAAAAATCTATAGTAAAAGATCGTCTAAAAAACGATTGTGCCTTTTGCAATAATTACAGTTATTAAAGGTTGTTAGTTGTAAATCACTTTAAAATAATTTTTTTAATTATTATATTCAAAATTTTTTATTTTTTCGAATTTATTCTATGAGTTAAATTTCAGTTATGTATTTTATAAAGCTTTTTGTAATAGCTTTATTCCTTAAATTTTTTAGAAATGACTTTATACACTACCAGACTATTATACTGTATTTTCTTCCCAATATCTATTTTTTAATTATCTTTAAGACAAATACATAACAAGCTTCGTTATTTCAAGTGTTGAATTTGTTTTTTAACATTGTTGTCCTTATATCTAAAGCTTGGTGCTAAAAAGGCCAATGTCAAATAATTAATTTTAGAGAAAATTTAAATTTTAGTTTTTTATAGAAGAGTTCTAAGTAAAATTGGCTCAAAACCCTTTTGAAGCTGTTCTCGGTTAAATTGGACATTGACTGTATCCGCAAAATTAAAGAGATTCAGCATGACCTTTTAATTGCAAAATGAAATTAATTATGCTGGTAGATATAGCAAAAAACTTCTTTTATTTAATTTTATGCTGACCTTTATTCAATATAATGTAATATACATAAATAAAATAGAATAAAGGAAATAAAATTTAGTTCACATGTTCGCCACGTTTTTTTTCGTCAAATATTTGCTAGGTGTGGCCGTAGGTTAAGAAAAGACCTAATGCAACAATTAAGTAAAAACTGCAAAATATTCCCATTGATCCTTTTAGTACCAAACTTCAGACATAATGAACTCAAATTTTGCTTTTAATAAAATTAATGTTTCTTTGAAAAATATTAAACCAAGTAGGTAACAAGAAATTAAGAATCGAATTTTTAACAATTTGTTGTGTTTTAGATTTTTTTTTTTTTTTTGGTGTTCACTTTGTATTCCCGCTTAATATATATAAGGAATTAAAATATTTTTTTTTGAAAAAATTCAGTTTTATAATTTAAATTTTGTCACTGTTTAAATTATAGCTTGTATTAAAGTTTTGTTTTAAAAAAGATTAAAGCTTTTTATGTTATTAATATGCAATTTTTTATTAAAAAAAAAGTTAATGTACTGTTTTTTATGCAATTGAACTGAGTTTTTTTCTCTTATTTACTGATTTCTCTGATTTCAAAACTGGCAACCCTTGATCTGTACCGGACTGCTAGCACGTTGGTTCACTTATAGAACATCTTAAAACATGTCATTTGTTTTTCACATACATAAACAAAAAAGCAATAGTACACATAAAACAACACACAGTGATGGGAAATCAAAAGGTTTAAATGGTGACCGTTGTGCAGAAAAAGTACTTAGTGATTAATATGGTATTAAAACAGTATTAAGTGTATGTAAAAAACATTAATAATTTAATATCTGATATTTATATTATAGATTAACAATAAAAAAATATTTATTTAATTTTGTAAATGTGCATAGACCATTTAAAGCTCTTTATATATTTAATCTTTCTATTGTATCTACATTTGCATTGGTTTATTTTGTACATATAAGCCTATGTATATTTGTATTTAGGGAAATATGTTGTATTGTAAGTAGTTTTGTCGAAAGTCCATAGATATACTGAAAAAAGTTCCAAAAAACGAGCGAAAATACCCGCATTCAATTAGAAACAGCGTTACCGTTATGCGACTTAAGTCTAATTTTGCCCCTTTTTTTACTGCCTTGACACTTTCTTTGACCATTGTTTTCAAATCCCCTTTCGTATAATTTTGTATATTTTTGTATCCTTTTTCGAACTAATTTTTTTATATTGGCAGTCAAAGTACACAGATGTGTCTGCCAGCTTTTATATATTCGTAAGTTTTTGCTTTACCTCACAGTAGTGGATCCGCTGAGCGAATTGTTTCTAAATTCCTTATAATAAATTTCCATATCGTAAAGTTTTCTTAAGAATGATCCGAATTTTCATATATAATAATTTATTTAAAAAAAAATCTATTAGGCGATACCCAACGATGAAAATAAAAATTTTAAGAGCACTAGCTCGTGTGCAAGAAAATGTAGCAGCATTTATTTTAAGAAAATTTGATGAGTTAAATTTTAAGCAGTAGCTCCTACATTTTTGTAGCTAAGCAGTTATTTCCAGCCTTTATTTAGTAGGTAATTCTAAAAATTTAGAAATAAGCAATTAAGGACTAAACGCAAAAGACTTCAAAATTGACCTTTTAAGGATATTAATGAAGCAAAGGTAAAATCAATAACCGCCATACGTAGAAGTGTAATCGAAACTAAGATGCCAGTTTTTATAAACAAAAGTGAGAAAATAAAGTTTCTATATAATGAAGTTTCTATATAATGAAGTAATTTCCTGGTCCCATGCAGATTCGTTATAGGGAAGTTCGACTGTATATGTATTTTTTAAACAATTTGTATTTTATATTATATATGTACATATATAATGTATTATTCAATGTAAAATGGTCAAAAGAAAAATTACCAACGAAGCAGAATGGCCTAATTGTATTTTCGTCATCATTCTAATTTAAAAATTTTATGTATTTAACTAAATAATTTTAACAAAAAGAATACGGGAATTTATTTTCTTTTTATAAATTATTTTAAACACGAAAGCAAAAAAAAATTATGTTTTTCTTCTTGAAGTGTTGTTGTTGTTTCTATACAAAACCAGTAAAACAGTCTTTTATGGACTCAATATTGAACAATGTCATTTTAACATTTTTTATTTAAATTTAATATGAAACGTTAAAAATTTTAAATAAAGACCATGCTTTTATAGAAATTTCCTATGATTTTTAATTTACATTGTGCATTTTAGTTTAACATTGATATTTTTTTTCTGTATGCAAGAAGTTTATTTTTTTTAATGTTTATTTTCGTCTTTTTCAAGTTCACCCTTTTTCTAAGAATTTCCCGTTTTGGGCCACTTATTTTTTGAACATCCTCTTTTTGTGCCCCTTTTTGAAAATTTTGAACGGTAACGCTGCATAGAAGCAACCCATCACTGTTTTACGAATGTCACGTAACAACAGTATGAAATTCTATTGTTTACAAAATGAAACGTTACAACTACAGTATATTACATTTCGGTAAGCTTTTGCATTGCCTTTCATATACCAGCGAACTGCTGATTGAAACAGTACATATACGGTACAGCAACGTTCGCCTAACTGAGCCTTTAGAGTGGGTTTATCCGCATTTATACACACTGGAAACCGAAGAAGATCGTGTCAGCAGAGAGAAAAAGAAAGCGTGATATCATCCCACTCAAAATAATTCTGACTTCTTCAAAAATACGTTTAATTCTTGCTATATTCAAAAATCATAAAACGTTAATATTTAAAAAATTCAATCTTGTGCTGAATTTTGATTTTCTTATTGAAATTGAGGAAACCTTCCCAATGATAATAAAATTTTGTTGAAAAGCGCCTAAAAACTATTATTATAATAATTTTTTTTAATGTTTTCGCTGACAAATGATTTTCTGTCCGCTACTTATAAAACAAACAAACATTTACCTTGTAATCATTATTTTTTTTAAGGACAAATTATATAAACAATGTTCTTTATCAAATTCCGCCAACATTTTCAAACAATTTCTTAAACCAACTATTTCAAATAAGAATTAA
Organism: Pollenia amentaria; assembly: GCA_943735925.1. NCBI lineage: Eukaryota > Metazoa > Arthropoda > Insecta > Diptera > Polleniidae > Pollenia > Pollenia amentaria. Next base: position 218,486,737 of record OX031007.1, on the reverse strand, counting down.
TAAAATTCCAAATTATTTTTAAGAAAAAAAAAAAAACATCGCTTATGTTGCAACATGTGCAAGAAAGACTTTTAATTTTTAATATTTTTTTATTCTCCCAATTTTATGATTATATCATCTTCGAAATAGAGGGAGCTGCCCAAAAAGATTTTTTTAATAAAATTGAAAATAAATGTACGTCTGTAGTCTTAATCCAATATGGAATTGTATGTATGTAAGTATTTTGAGGAGCCGATGCAGCAGATGTATTTAACAGTTTAAATGACAAGAAATATGAAATTTTCATTTCTTATATACTATTCTTTTATTTTTGGAGCAAAAAGATTTATTAGTCAACTAACAAAACAACATAAAACAAACGAATAAATGATAATAAAATAAAATGAAAAATATTATTTAAATAAAAAATAACGAAGCAAAACTGAAGCTAAAAAAACAATAAAAGTATCTAAAATTTATAATGTTTTCATAGATAAATTGAAAGTTTGCAAATAAAGCAAAATGAAAAGAACTAAATGAAGAAAACTGTATGTAAACAAAACAAGGACCTAATTTTAGTTCTGTAGAGTTTCTCTTTTTTTTCAAGGGAATAAAAGACCTAAAACTTTACTGGAAAAGCAGACTTTTAAAAATCAAAGTGCTTTATGAGTCGAAATTCAGGGAAACTCTGAGCAAATTTTAGATTTTTTTTAATTAAAAAAAGGAGCTTTATTTTTTCCGCTTAAAGTTTTACCTTTATTTTAAATTTGCCTCCCCTCTACTTAAATTAAAATTTTTTTTTTCATTTTGAGTTTTCTTTGTTTTTTCTCGCATTTTTTTTCCTACAATTTCCACCTTCATTCAATAGTTAAAGGAGAAAAAGAAGAAAAACTACGCACCAGGTTAATAAAATGGCAACAACTAAAATTTCTTGAGTTTTCTATTTTTGTTTTTTTCGCCAAAGTATTTATTCCTGAATGTTTTTTTCTCTTCGAGGAGTCATAAACATGAAGAAAGTTGTGCAGGAAAACATCAGCAAAATACAAGGAAATAAAAAAAGTTTTCTATTATTGCTTTTTTAGTACGATTCCATTTCGCTTCTTCAAATTTTTTTTTAGTAAGACTGGCAACAAAGAAAGTAATTTTCTTTTAGTTTCTTTTCAGTTTCTTCTTCATACTTTTGTGGCACTTTGTTTAAGAAAAGTTTACAAAACTTGAATGCAAAAACAAATAGTTTATAAGGAAGAACTTAAAGCGGTATGTAAAGACAATTACGAATAATTTTAAGAATATTGCAAAGTATGTATACTCGAATTTAATGTGCAATTATTTAAAGATTGTACAAGTTTTGAGCGTTTTTTTAAGTTAAGAAAATTTTTTAATATTTTCAAAATCGGCTTAAGTTCATCCAATTTAATTTTTTATTAAATTATTTTTATGAAGGAAGGAATTTTACAACAGAGAAAAAATTAAAAATTGTTTCTAATAACCAAATTCATAGAATCAAGCCAACAATTTGTTGATTTTGCGCCTATTACCCAAATTTTCAATAAATGATATTTTAAATTTTAATTAAAAAAATTATCAAACTTTGCCATTTCAAACAATATGTTTATTGATTAAATTAAATGTAGCTCAGGTTATGACAATTCCCAACAACTATCTAAAATAAAAATTAATTTATTTTAAGCGAAAAAATCAATTAAGAATTCTTGTTATTTAATTAATATTTTAGTACTAAAATTTTTTTTGCAAAACAATTAAAATGTTTATTAAATCAAAATTATGTCTTTCATTTTTTTCCAACTAAAAAATAATTGATTCAATTATTACATTTAGTAAATAGAAATACTTTTATACAATTTTTTTAATTGATTAAATACTGCTAATAATTTTTTTCGTAAACATGAAATAAGTTTAAATTTTTTTATTATTTTTATTCTTAACTGAACGTCGCGACGGCTCGAACCCAGGTAAAATTTATAAGCTTCGAAAATAACCACACTCCCATCTTCAGAATTTAAGTAAAATTTTAAAAAAGGAACCTTATTGTCGACAAGTTAGAGTGCTATTATTCAGCTGTGCCAAATCTTTAGTACCCTCCACCGATAGTTCAAATATTTCAGGAGTGGGATTTATACAAGTTCTATAAATTATAATTCGTTGCCTTATTTGCATGGTTAAATTAGGCCCTAACTTTTGTCAATTCAACTAACAGCGCTGTATATTTGCATGCAGTATTCCATAAATTGTTGGATTTCAATTTAAAACAAATCGAAAAATTTATTTTTTTCTAAGCCAACTAACAGTTTTTTTATAGGTACGGAAAAAATCGGTTATAGATACATGTTGGTCATTCCAACAAATGATTAGTGTTAACGTATAAAAGAATAACGTTAGGGTTCTAGGGTTAAATAAAATATCATGATTTGTTTCAGAAATATTATTACACTTATTAAAGTGATTTTCACCAGGGTATTTTATAGGGTATACTACTAATCGTTCTATTGCTATAATCGGTTAATCGCTCAATTAATTAACCGCGGTCTTAGTTTAATCGGTTAATAATCGGTTTATTTTGTAATTAATCGGTTAACCGATTAATAAAGTTTTTTTTAAATTAAGTAATTTCAATAAATAAAAATGCATAAATAATTTATTATTTGTAATTTTTAGTAAAAAAAAAACAATAACATGACAAACATAACAATTGTTGAACCAAAACGAGTAAGCAATAAAATAATTTATAAATATGTAATACATATCTTTTGATTAATACGTACATATTTTATGTTTTAATTAAAAAATAAACTTAGAGATCATTTTATTAATTATTTTAAAAGTTTAAGGAGATCTAATAAATAAAATAATCTTTTAGACAATGAATTTGGTTTGATTGTTAAATGCCGTATTCATAAAAAATAAAATAGATTTCAAATGTATTTTAAAACTAAATTTCCATACAAATTTTCCTTAAAATATATTTCAAATCCAATTTAGTTTTTTATGAATACGGCTCTAAGGATTTAAGCGATTTTTTTCTTTAGTTTTTATAAAACTTGACATGGAAAAAAATCTTTCATTTATCGTATATGTTGGTGAAATCGAAAGGAGCCCATAATAAAGAATATCTAATTTCTCAGTAATTTTCATCGATATCTCGTAACATATTAAATCTTCCATTACGCCATTAGAGTACTGTTTTATTTTTTTACATTTTTAACACTTCTATGAGAAGTTATGAGAAGAAACCAATAACTAAACTCATACATATAAAAGGTACGTGAAAAAAGCTGTTGACAGCAAAAACTTATATAAAATTAAGAATACCTTGTTTGTTTGCAAACATATACCTTTTGTATATGAGACGAACAGATAATTAAAAACACAAAAAAATATTTTATAATACTACAAATAATTAAAAATTTTGTTATATCGGTTAATCGGTTAATCGACTGAAATTAATCGGTTTAATCGTTAATCGAAAAACTTTGATAGAATGATTTCCAATTTAAAAAAAGTTTAATGTGCTGTTTCCAGGTGACAGGCAATTGATAGTGTAGTAATATATATAAGAAAGTCACTCATATTTTTTATTGCTTTTCATATAAATTTTACAACATTACATTACATTAACTCAAATTTTTTAGAATGTTATGCTCTTTAAATTGCTTCTCGGGAGTCTGCTTTATATGGATCATATGGTAAATCAGTGACCGATCTTTCAGATATTTCGCAGAACAGTTTCTTATGTCATAAGATTAGGGTGTTCAATTAATCGGCTTTTTTTTTGTTCGATTAAAGGATTAATCGATATTTGGCATTTTTTACTTATTCGATTAAACGAATAATATTTTAAAATTAATCGATTAATCGAATAATTCAAAATCCAGAAATTTTATAAATCAAGAGATTTTGTTTCGATATTTTTTAGAAAAAATTGGTACTTGAGTTAATAAACGTTATTGATTACAAGTATTTTAATATTTTACTAACAAAAAAGCAAAACAGACGTAACAATTTGTACTAATCGATAAAACCTTTACAACGATAAATAATAAAACGTGTATTGGGATCATATAATTTTATATGTACAAAACAATTAAACAGATCTTTAAAATAATCTTTTAAAAATAAAATGTTGTTTAAATGTTTTGCTGTACTTGGAAGCCACACGATCAAGTTTTGTCTTTCCTTTTAATTTGCCATACTCTCTCACTTTTTGCTAATGCACTCACACTTTTTATATTGACCACTAGATTGCTCTCAGTTTTACATTTCCTTTTGTTTGCCAATTTTACGTTCAATTTAACATCTGACCAGAAATTAATTTTGGCGCTTTCTTTGTAAAAAATAGATTTCTTAAAAAATAAATGTGCTTTATTAAAAGAAAAATTGTGTTCGAAAAATTGTGTTCTTGTTATTTTGAGTTACTTCTTCTTCGAGGCATTTTTAAAATGCAAATGATTTTCAAATTGATTGCAGCCTGGGACACAGGTTTCAATTCAAACAAATTTTGACAAGCAGTTTTTGTGAACAATTTGAAAGTGATATATTGAACGTGTGTCTCCAGGTTAAAAATAGTTTTTTTTCATTTGTTTCAATTATAAGTAAAAATTAACGGATTTCTGCATTATTTCAGTAATCAGTAAAAATTTACTGGTTACTGAAAGCAGTACGCCCATGTATGTAAATTCAAACAAGTTTTGACAAACAGTTTTTGTGAACAATTTGAAAGTGATTTATTGAACCGTGGCTCCAGGTTAAAAAATTTTTTTGCATTGGTTTTAATTATAAGTAAAAATTAACGGATTACCAGTAAATTTTTACTGATTACTGAAAATTTTTTCAGTAAGCAGTACGCACATGTATGTGAATTACTCACTAAACATGACTGTTTTTTTTTTAATTCCAACGGACACATACATTCGGTTTATTTATTTGACTTAAAACTTTGAAAAATTATGTATACATTTGACAGTTAAACCATATGTGTATTGTTATTCGATTAATCGGGATAAATTCTTCGAATAATCCTTTAATACAACATCAGCAATTTTAATTTTATCGAACCATTAATCGTCTAAAATTGTTCGATTAATCGATCAAGAATTAATAGACTGAACACCCTAAATAAGACTGTAACAGAACAAGATTTACTGCAATAAAAAGCATGATCCGTTGCGATTGTGGGCGTACTAATGGGATTTCCGAGGGTGTGCTTTATATGGGGCCTTTGGTAAATTGTGAACCGATCTTTACAAAATTTTAGAGTATAATTTCCATTCATACAAAAACGAATCAGTGCTAGATTTAATGAGAATTAGTGTATTCTGTCAGCAATATCATATTAGCTGCAACAAAAATATAAGCTTTTTAGGGCGGTTGTTCCATATTTAGGTTTAAAACTCTTTTCCAACTAAACCGATTGTTCTAGATTTCAAACCCAAATTGCTTAGGAGAACTACAAAGAATTTGACACCAATTTTGTTCTTTTCTTTTGAGTCGTTCGGAAGTGAGCGTTATTTCAACAGACAGACAGACGGACGGACGTGGCTTATTCGATGACTTAGAATTACTCAAGAACCCAGAATATAGTATATCGCACTTGTCCAACAATAGAGTATTAACTCAAAATTTTTAATTTTCAGTTTTTGGAAAAAATCGACAAGTAAACCTGTAGAAAATTTGCGTTAATTGTTCCCACAGAACGGGCCCTGGGATTTGTGAAAATAGAATTAGGACAAAAAGAGAGAACTTATTATGACCAGTGAAAAGGAAACTCTTCGCTTAACTGGTATATTAAGAACCAAAGGGTAGAAAGCGTTTTTTAATATGTGTACTTACATAGGTATTTATAAGTAATTTTGAATCAGATTTTTTAATTTACTTTATTTTTTATTAACTTTGTTTTAAAAAATTTTTTGTTCATAAAATGTAAAACTGATTTTTTATTTACTTGTAAGGACTTTTTTTGTAACATACACAGTATTCACCGGTGATGTGATGCATTTATTTGGGGCTATTTAAAAATTGGTTCTTAAATATAGTTTTAGGACTTGTTTTTTGGAAAAGTACCAAGGATTAGCGTTGTAGTAACTAACATTTAAAACGTTTATTAAGAATATCTGTATGGATTGTCAAGTAGAAGCTGTTAGGTGTCAATTAATCCCCTCCAATGACAGCACCATGTTAAAGTGATAGGTCCCATTCTTATAAAGTGTTAGAACTAGTACCGGCCTCTTCCACCGAAGAACCTATCACAGGACTAGTTTATTCTCAATTCGCTTCCCTTTATGAAATATTAATTCCTACCCGTTGTAAAAATATCGTGCTATTTTGTCTACTTATTGGTAAAGAAACGGTTGGTTTAAAAATTAGTTTCATACGCCTTTATTGTAAAATTAAAAATTGTTTTGCTTCTGCTGAAAATGTTTAATTTCCCAGTTAATACATTATTGTTGAACAATTGCGATATACTTTATGGGGTCTTATTATACCCGTATCATCTAGTGGTGGTGAATGTCATAAAAAGTGACTTTTGGGTGGAAAAGTGACTTTTTAGTGAAAAACAAATATCACCAATTTAGTGAAAGGTCGCCTTCTCAAAAAAATCGGTTTTTAGAAAAAATGTGATATTTTAAAATGTGATTTTTGTATTTCGGTTTTAAAAGAAATTTTCTATGAAAATTTAACCTTGCGTTCAAAAGGTTTGGTGACTTTCCGGTGATACTGACTTTTCTCTAAAAATGTTACTGTTGGCAAAATGTTACTCTTTAGTAAAACATATATCACATATTAGTGATATGTGGGGAAATAAAATTTAATTTTTATTGATCTTTAAATATTTTTACTATCATCAAATGCCTTACAGATTTATTCCATTTATAAATTGACATTTCAATGCTAAAATATCATATTCTTCCGAGACAAATAAATAATAATAAAAAAAAAGCATAAAATCTCTCAACTGAAAACTGCAATATGGCAATCAACATTTTAACAGGTAATAAAAATTAAATGTAATCCCTTAAATGAATTACAAGTAGAGATTTTAAGGAAAACAAAAATTGTGTAAAAGTGTTTTTAAAGTGTTTTTGTCTTTTGACATAAAATATTGTAAGAGGATTAAAATTGAACATGAATTACTGAAGTTTCAAAAATTAAATTTTGTTGAAAGTATTAAAATTTGTTGTTTTTTTATTGTTTACAAGTCCCTTTACAATAATTACATTATACATAAAAACATATATTTTGCTTAAAATTTATACACTTTGCACAATTTAACAATATATGGTTTTAGGACTAAACAATTTATTGAAAAGGTAAAAACTCTTAAATGTAATTTGTTTAACATGTAATTTAAAACTTAAATAAAAATAGGATTTATTGTATTAAATGAAAAATTTTTATTTGTTTGTAGAACAAATATTGTGCTAAAAATTAATTTTTCCTTGGTTGTTATTTTTCTTAGAAATTTTCTTATTTTACTATTTCCCAGGAAAAACTTTTTGAATTTTGGTAATAGGTCGTAGTTATTTCATACGTTACCTGGTAAGTAGTTGTCATTACAATTATCATTATTCTGAAAACCTCAATAAGTACTTGCTAGTAATGACCTCAGTAAGTACTTTTCACTACTATTATTTTCAGTTATGAATATTTGTTTACTAATAATCAGCTAAATAACTACTTATCAGTTGTCTGGTTTTCAGTACTGAATATTTACTTACTGGTAACTAGCTCCATAACTAATTATTAGGTCTATTAACTAGCGCCAATTAAATAAAATCTAGTTATTTTTTGGCTTCTAGTAAGTATTTTGTAAGTACTTACAATTCAACTTACTGGTAGTTAAATAATAACTAGATATTTTGTGACTTCTAGTAAGTGTATTGTAACTACTGAATTCTGTGGACAACTCGAACAAAAATAAGTAGTTATTCAGCCGAAAAATAAGTAGTGTTCATATGTCTCCAATGTTACTTGCTAACTTACCAGGTAAGTAAAGTTTTTGCTGGGTTATTTTTCTTTTTCATATTTCCAAGCCAATAAATTCAATGATTAACTGCAAGTGTCTGTTTATGATTTGAATAGTGTCATGCGATTATTGTTATATATAGTCGAATACTTGCTTTATTTAATAGATATATATTTTTTTGTCTTATTTTATTCGAATGGGGTGTAAACGAAGTCTTTGCCACCCCGTTGTAAGATTAGGGGTGGCGGTGGAGGGGGGGGGGAGGGGGTGGTATGTGTCGATACTTTGGTATTCATCCAGCTGAGATTCATATTTTTCGGATTTGGATTTTAATTCGGTAGTTGTTTTGCATTTTTTGTTTGCCCTTAAAATGGTAATAAAAATGCTAAATGACTTTATATAGATTTTAAGTTGTGGCCCTGTTGTTTTCAATTGTAGATGTCTACGCTTAGCTTGCATGTTGAAAATGGCAGACTTCTAAAAGAGTGAAACAGCTAGTTTCACTTGATTGAAAAATAATATTTAACTACAGAAATTCGTTTTAAGTAACAAAGGAAATCTTTAGTAAAATGGAAAATTTTTAGTGAAGAAATCAGCGTTAGTAAAACAAACTCAGATTCTAATAAAATCAGTTTTTGGTGAAAAGCATTTTATAGTGAATAAGTCAGTTTTAAATCAAATAGTGAGTTTTAAGTGAAAAATACAGGTTTTAGGTGAAATTTTCATGAAAAAGTAAATTTTAAAAATAAGCAGTATTTTTTTTGTGAACAGTGATTTTTTGTGAAAAAGGGTTTTTGTTTTTTTTATAACTTATTTGTTTTTTTTTTTTAATTGACTCTACGTTTGTAGAAAGTGAATTTTTTGTGAAAAGCTGACTATTAAAAAAAATTTTGTGAAACAGCGCTAACGTTGGTTTTTATTGAATATTTTGTTTTATGCAAAAAGCGCTTTTGATGTAAGGTGTGGTCCAACCATAATGCACGATGTTAATTGATGTTAAGTTTTCTGCACAACTGAATTTGACATTTCTATGTTTCAGTCTTCGACAAATTCAAACATGGAAAGTTATACAATTGAGCAGCGCATTAAGATTGTTGAAGCCATAGTATAGTAAGTACCAGGTATGTTCATTAGAAAGAGTTGTCATTACTTACCCATGTAATGTCAAACAACGAAATATTACTCAACTGCAAATATTAAATTTCAACATATTCGGCACTTTTTTAATATTGCAAACTTACTTTTTTATATAAAACTATATTTAATTCAGTATTTTGTTTACTTAAAATTGATTTTTGTTTAAAATATGTTATCACAAAATTTTTCAAAAATAAAATTGATTTATTTGCTTTTTGACGCTTGTTTTAATTTTTTTTATTTTCTTTTGTTTAACGTTATATGGGTTTTAAAATTGAGAACAAAATTTCTAATGACTATACCTTGTATTTATTCTACCACAGTTGAAGCCATAGTATACAACTAGTATGTCAAATGGAGAGAGCGTTCTCAATTTTTTAGTTCACCCCTGATACATATACGTTCTTTGTGAATTCAACACACATAAAAACAACAAAAACAAAACAAAATTTGAAATTTTTTTATTTAAAATTTTTACAATATACATAACACTTTTTGTTTATTTTTATTACACAAACACATAATTCATAATTTTTTTCAATACATTTTGCTCATTTGCTTTTGCAAAATGTTTTTATTTTTCACAAACTAAAAATTTTTAAATAAATATATTTGAAACAAATTTTTTTCTGTTGTTTATATTATTAAAGCCAGCAGAGTAGCATTTTGTTGTATGAAAATAATATTTGAAATCATACGTTATTTAAAAATTTTCCGATATTGCAGAATAAATAATTTACAAACATTGTTTTTAAAAGTTTATAAATGCAGACAGCATTAAATAAATTGAAAATTTTTCGAATAAAGAAAATTTAATTTTAGAAAATTTTTTTTTGCCAAATATTATACGATTTTATGCAACTATGTTTAGGGGTGAAAATAGTTTTAAGCACCAATACATTTAAAAAAAATCTTACTAATACAAACATATACTAGGTACTTCCATTTAAGTTAGGTACCTGTCGAAGAGTCGGCATTCTAATTGTTTACTATGGTTGAAGCCTTTTACGAAAATGGGCGTTCAAACCATAACGCATTTCGTGATTTTTTTGGTCAGCATAATCGACCTCAGTGGATTCGTTAACAATCAGAATTTCTGCATTTGGGCAAATTAGAATCCACGAGTTACGGTTGAAAAGCCAATGCATCCATAATGAGTGACCGTTTGTTGCGGTTTATGGACTGACGGCTTCGTTGGGCCTTCTTCTTCGAGAATGAGGTCGGCCAATATATGATATGGACCTGAGACATGGTTCCAACAGGATGGTGCCACTTGACACACAGACAACGAAACAATTGCTTTTTAGGTCGTGTTACCGCACGTCTTGGCGGTGTTATTTGGCTGCCACGATCATATAATTTGACACCGTTGGATTTCTTTCATTGGGCATATTTAAAAGAAAAAGTGTATGCCAATAAGCCAATAACAATAGCTAAATGATGAGATAATTCGGCACATTAACGACATTGAACCTCAATTATGTCTCCGAGTCATTGAAAATATAAACCATCGGAAAGAGGTATGCCACTGAAGCCGTGGCGAGCTTTTGGCCTATATTTTGTTTCACACATAATTGTCATAGATCCTTCCTTCTATCATAATACAAAATATTAAGATAATTCTCGAAAAACTTTTTGTTTACTTTAAAATTAACATCATGCGTTTTAAAGCTTAAAATGTGGAAAGTAAGTATTTTGGTGAAAAGAAATTTTTTTTTTGTGAAACTAAATTTTTATCGATGTAAGTATGTATGTATGTATGTATATAATTTTTCTTTTTTTTTTTTTTTTTGTGAAAAGCTTTTTGTGAACCTTTTATGAAACAATCGATTTTTTGTGTTTGAAACAGTGACATTTTAATGTTTCAGTGAAATGGAAAAGTGATTTTATAATGGTGCAAAGCTCTAATAAGAAAAATTTATATTGAAATGAAAATTGGACTTTGTAAAGAAAAAGAGTGAAAACATGTCAAACTATCTTGCCGTTCGGATACAACACCTCTGATTTCAATGAAATTCACCACAACTTTAGTACTTTATTGGACTTTAACAAAACATAATTTTCAACCGAGATTCTTCCGGCTACCGAAATATGACGTCATAAAAGATGTGAAAAATTTTAAAAAGTCACAAAAGTCTCCTTACAAAAGGGGATAGAACTTTTGAACTATGCAAGATTATTTTTTGGTATCGTTTTAAAGGTGAAAGTGCACCCTTTAAAATTATATGCATATTGTGTTTTTTTAAGAATAGGTCAAATCATTTTTTGGGGTCTTGAGTTCAAGGGTCCATATCTGAAAAAGTATATTTTTTAAAATTCTTAAAAAAAATATATGTCAAGTATTAGACCCTCTTTTACATTTGCAGAAAATTTAAAGGTGGATACTCGATTGGTGTCAGAGTTATAGACCAGAACGTGATCCTAAGTATGTTTTGTGTTCATATAAGACAAACCTTTAATATTGGATTTTTAATATGACATTAACGCTTATTATTCTAAATCTATTTTCCATGCGAATTATTTATATTGTATTATTGAAGAAGACATTATAGTTTTCATTTATTTTTTTATTACAAAATATTGAACAAAACATTAAAATAATTCAATTAAGTTTTTTTAAATAATACTGTTTAAAGCTTTCAATTGAAATTTGTATTATAAATTTCTTTGGTGGCCGCAAACAACCTCTAAGCAACAACTACATGCTACAACAAATAAAATACCAATCGAATTTCAAATAAAAAGAAGAAAATGGCGATGGATAGGACATACCCTCAGAAAAGATGTAATGGAACTATCCGTGAAGCATTGCAGTGGAACACCCAAGCATCCAGAAACCAAGGCCGGCCGAAGACATCATGGCGACGCAAAATTAATTTTGAACTAAATCAGATGAATAAGTCCTGAGGGAATTGAAAAAACTATTCAAGAAGAAGAAGAAAGATCATACGTTATGGCCCTACGCTCCACCCCGAGATAGAGGAAATATATGTATTATATAAATATATTAATTACAGTATTATAAAACGTTGCCTGAATTAAATAAAATATAATAAATTGTTTCCGACATTAAACAAAATTTCACTACAATAGCAATAATTGTTACGGTTTTAGTCGTATATAAATGACTTTCCATATTGCTTTATATACCATAGGGCAACCTACATTTTTCTCTAATATCATTATTTGTTACGGTGTTAGGCGTACTAAAGTGTTTTGCTAGAGTGGGTTTTATATGAGTACTATCGTAACTCATTGGGCCGATCTTAGCGAAATTTGGCACAGGGATTTTTACCCTTTTAAAACTATGACACAAAATAAAACTATGACAGACAAAATATTGCTAATGCTATTATATATTGCTAATGCTATTACATTATTCTTTTCGGTTTAAGGGGTACTAAACTGTTTTCCGAAAGTTGGCTTAGTTTGGGGCCCATTAAAAATTATGGACCGATCTTTACAAAATATGGCAGAGTCCTTTATCTTTGCTTTCCTATGAACGTATGGATCTTTGAACACTATAACTCAAAATTTTACTAAAATAGCGTTACTGTTTTAGGTGTACGAAAGGATTTTCAGAAAATGAACTTTTTATAGGGCTTATCAAGTCGAATAAAATTGTGCAGGTGCCGTTATAAACACAGCCGAGCTATTTTTTTGCCTTACTTAGAGAGAGAATCTTCAAAATTGATTGTGTTTCTGACATATCTACCAACAAAAGCAACAAAAAAAAATAGTTCAATGTAGCGTTTTTGGTGTTGTACTATTGCCATTACAATAGGCCTTGGGGCCTATTATAAACTAGGAACCAGACTTTATATTCTTTATGTGTTCTGAGAAGGCATACTTAGTATACCCTCATTCACCAATTTGAGAAAAGGTTGGTTGGTTAACGTGGTGGCACGTCCAAAACTAGGTGCGCTGAAAGTAGAAGTGACAGTACTCCGTTTTGAGGAGTTAATAAAAATTAGTATTGAATGAAAAGGTAACTTTTTAAAGAAATATTGACCTTGTAATGAAAATGTGTCTTTAAAAAAAACAGTGACTTTTTTAATCAAACTTGACTTTTGAATGAAAAAGTGACTTTTAAATAAAAAAGTTACTTTTCAATGAAAAAGTTACTTTATAATGAAAATGTAAAATTTTAACAAAAATTTTACCTTTTAATGTAAAAGTGATTTTTCAAATAAAAAATACTTTTTAATTGAAAAATTTATATTTAATGAAAAGTTAATTCCTTAAATAAAAAGTACTTTTTAATTGAAAAATTTACTTTTAATGAAAAGTTAATTCCTTTAAATATCAATCACAACTACAGTTTTAAACTTAAAATCTAACTAAGGGTTGAACTATATGAATATTTATTGATATTTTAGGGGTATGAATGAATGGATGAATTGCTACGTAGCACAATTTGAAAATGACTTATGATTCCTTCTGCCTGCATAAAGGAGTCTATGAGTAACTCTCTATTTATGTGTATGCGTGTGTGTGTGTTAAAAATGTGTGTATTAGAATGGTTTCATGATTTATAGTTATTGCATATAAAATTGCTTATATTGAAAGTTGCAGGCGTTTTATTTTCCATTTTCATATTCAAGTACCATAAATAGGTGTAAATAAAGTCAATAAAGTTTATGATGAATGCAACACTTTTGTGGCAGTATTATACAAAATATATTATAGACTACATATAACATTCAAAAAGGGGGAGCAACATTTTGAACTTTATAGACTAATATTATGCTTAAGCCATTATGCAAATTTATTAGAATTAGTTTAATTTTGTTGGTGTTTAAATAACCATATTGTTATGTATTTAAACAGTTTTATTTTAATTGTTATATAGATATTATTAATTGTGCAAACAAAAAATATGTATATATTTAATCTTAATAGTCAACAAAATGTTTAAGCTTTCAACAACATTTATAGGGAATTTATTTTATTGTTAAGCTTAAAAAAACGAACAAATCGGCTTAAAAGTAATCCACTTAATCATAGGGAATATAATTAATTTTTTGTCTTTGGGTGTTATTTAAAAAGGATTTTATTTATAATTAAAAAAAGAATATTTAAGTAATTTTACAAACGTTCGCTGTTAAATGGCTTAATTTTAAATAATAAAATTGATCATTTAAAGTGAATTTTATATATTTGAGTTCATTTAAAATGAATGTGGAAAAACAAGAAGACCAACCTAAATTGAAGCTTTGAATGTTGCGAATGTTTGCGAAAGATCCACGCCGCGCGTTGTACGTTTGTTCACATTCTACGCAGTTGTCAAAGAAATTAGAGTCTTTATAGTTATACGTAGCAAGTTACATGCACGAAGGCATAGGATGCCTAAATGTACAGAACGCGAAAATAAGCGTCACTAGTGGTTTTCTAAACAATTTTGAGGAATACCATTTTATTTTTATTCGCTACATGTAACTAGAAACGCAAAACGCAAGTGATGCATGGAAAGCATAAAATGCGTTGACGCAAGAAGACGTGATGTGGATCCATAAGCGTTTACGCCGAATTTGCATACGTAAATAAGACCGACAACGTTTTGTCATGAACAATAATGTTGTTTAAAAAAATACTAACTTAATATAAAAATTGAGATAAAACTACTTGATTGACATCAGGTAGATTAATTGCCATTACTGTTAAACAAAAATATATGTGTGTTAATATTTGTAAATTTTTTTTTTCATAACTTCCTGTCAAAATCTAATTTTCCAATAGCAAAGCGTTTCCGTCGCGTTATTATGGTTTGCTACATAACAATTGTATGGATGTAAGAATTTTCGACGAATAAACAAGTAAAGCTACGGCCACACTTGGTAAATATTAATCGAAAACAACGGGACCAACAGAAAAACTAGAATATAATTTTCTTTAATTCCAATATTTATTTTGATGATAATACCACATCTTACAGAAAACAGTTTTTTGCTATGTCTAGCAGTACAATCAGTTGAATTTTTTGGTATTGAGACCATGTAGAACTTCACTAACTATTAACAAAAGTAGTGGTTATGCTTATTTGGTCAAATATTTAGTAAGCGTTACCGTAAGAGTGCTATATTTGGCTGTTCCCAATGTTTAATACCCGCCACCAGTGTTCGATTATTTCAGGAGTGGCCTCTATATGGTATCTGCAAAATGTAAAGTAATCCTTAAATAATCGGATCTCACAATATTATAATTCGTTGCCTGAATAAAATATATAATATCAGGATGAGTTTGAGAAATATTATAAGTATTTTTATAGTTCGGTGGAGTGATTAGACCAAATTCCAATACAGTGCCACACATCGTTTAGAATTTAATGCTTCTTAAATTGCTGTATGTATATGGGACATATGGCAAGTTAAGGACCGATTATCGTGGTGTTATTTCTAGCATAAAAGGCTAAAATGGACGAAATTATATACATATATTTTATATATTTAATACACATATTTGTTAAGGGTAAGGTCGTATTTAAATGATTTTCCAGAGTGGATTTTATATGGGGCATGTGGTAAATTATAGACCGGTCTTCACGCATTACCCGTATTTGTTACGGTTTTAGGCGTACTAAAGTGTTTATCGAGAGTGGGCTCATATGGGTTCTATGGGTAATTATTATCTGCATGGTATAGTATGCAGTAGTGATATCATTCGAATAAGAATTATTCGAATATTCGAAAAAAAATTTTTCATTTGTGTTCTAACGAACAAAATTTTTCCAGTTAGAAAAAAATAATTGAAACAGTTTTTGACGAAAATTCGAATATATGATGAAACAGAATTGAGTCTTCAACTTCAGGCAAAAATGTTTAAGCCCAAATTTAAAACGTCGACCATAAAGGCTGAGTTAGGCGAACGTTGCTGTTCCCGTAACTTACTGTAACGGACTGCTTGCACGTTGGTGCACTTATAGAACATCTAAAAACGTGTCATATGTTTTTCACATACATGAACAAAAAAGCAATCTATATATATAAAAATGAAATTATGTGTGTTTGTATGTTTGTATGTTTGTATGTTTGTCGCTTTATAGACTCCGAAACTACTGAACCGATTTTCCTGAAATTTTTACAGTAACATCACGTGAGCCCTAAAAATAAAATAGGCTACTTATTTTTTCGATAGGGGCAGGGGAATTGGTACCCCCCATAGGATGCCAATATTATACTGAACCGATTTTCCTGAAATTTTTACAGTAACATCACGTGAGCCCTAAAAATAAAATAGGCTACTTATTTTTTCGATAGGGGCAGGGGAATTGGTACCCCCCATAGGATGCCAATATTATACTGAACCGATTTTCCTGAAATTTTTACAGTAACATCACGTGAGCCCTAAAAATAAAATAGGCTACTTATTTTTTCGATAGGGGCAGGGGAATTGGTACCCCCCATAGGATGCCAATATTAATTATCGAACCGATTTTCCTGAAATTTTTACAGTAACATCACGTGAGCCCTAAAAATAAAATAGGCTACTTATTTTTCCGATAGGGGCAGGGGAATTGGTACCACCCATAGGATGCCAATATTAATTATCGCATATCTTAAGAGCCGCTGCACGCATTTTGCTGAACTTTTTGTAGTAGGATCTTCTGAGCCCCGGAATTGAAATAAAATAGCAGCGGGGGTATAGGAATACCCCATAGGACGCCAATGTTTAACATCGCATATCTTAAGAACTGTAATAGTGAGAATGTTCAAACTTTCTAAAAGTCACTCTTATGGTATACTACACTTTTGAAAATAAAAATAAAGCGGGTAGGCGCAGGGGGGGAAATACCTCCCATAGGATGCATACATTAAATATCGCTCAACTGAAGAACTATTAAAGGGAGAGTCTTCAAACGTGGTTAAAGCTACTATTATAGTAAACTATAAATTTCAATATAAAAATGTGCGGGGTCAGTGTAGCGAAGCGCACCGGGTTAAGCTAGTAGTATACATAAAACAACACACACAGTGATGGGAAATCAAAGGGTTTAAATGTTGACCGTTGTGCAGAAAAAGTACCAAGTGATTAAAATGGCATTTGAACAGTATTTAGTGTAAGTAAAAAAACATTAATAATTTAATATCTGATATTTATATTATAGATTTACAATAAACAAATATGTATTTTAGCATATACATACACATTTACATATATTATTTTGTAAATGTGCATAGACAAAACAATATTTTGTAACCATTTAAAGCCTTTTATATATTTCTCATTTCTATTGTATGTGCATATGCATTTGTTTATTTTGTACATCTAAGCATATGTATATTTATATATATGGAAATATGTTGTATTGTAAGTCGTTTTGTCGAAAGTCCATAGATATACTGGAAAAAAGTACCAAAAAAAAGAGCGAAAATACCCGCATTCAATTTAATATACAAGCAGGCCATCACTGCTTTACAACTGTCACGTAACGACGGCAAGAAATTCTAATTTATACAGATTGAGACGTTCCGTTACGTGACATTTAAATTCGGTAAGCATTTACATTGTAAGCAAATAACAAAACGGACCAGACGTTTCGTGAGGGGACGTGGACGTTCGGCTAACTCTACCTTAACTGCAAATTTTCTCTCATTATTTTCGTTTTCTTTTGTTGTTTTTTTTTCAATGTTTACAAAATGTATGAAATTGAACGAAAGTATGGCAGCATTGTTTGGAGAATAATTGTTCATATGTGAGAGCATGAGAAAAAACGTTTTCAAAATAAAATTGGTTTCATTTCTCGACCGCATTCTCTGGCATAATTTTATGTCAAACTGTATGGAAATCATCGTTCAGTCCCAGTTCTGTTTCATCATTATGACTCCAATTACTCTGAAGAATCAGACGAAGTTTCTGAATTAAATGATAGTATATTATAAACTGATCTGAAAAAATTAGCGAAATCAGTCAAGCCGTTCTCAAGTTATGCGCTTTAGGAACGGGCAGCATTTCATTTATATATATATAGATTTGAATTTTGAGAGAGAAAAAAATATTCAATACAAAGTTTGTCGAATATCTTATAATATTACGATTAAAGATTGAGTCGAACAATGTGCTATATTTTGATTTATTTTGGCTCTTCACAATAAATTCAAATTCGCATCGAAACTCTATAACTTTTTCGAAATTTTTAATTGATATTGAGTTTTTTATACTATCGTTTCAATATCGTTTTCCTGTTTGATGTGCTGAATAAAAACTAGTAAAAATATTAAACTTAAATAATTTGGTTGAAGTTTTAGAAAAAGAAAAAAATAAAAAAAAATTTTTTTTAAATTAATTTCATGTTTAAAATTCCTTCCTTTAATAAAATAAATGTAATGAAAATTAAATTTATGAACTTAAACCTAATTAAAGTATTAAAAACTTCAATTAAAGCCAACAGTTCAATGAAAAATCACAATTGTTTTATATAATTTTGACTAGATCTTTCATCAAAATGTAATTAGATATAATGGAGAATTTTTTTCCATATTTTTTCTTAATACCAAAATAAAAGGCAATATTAAAAATTTTTAAGAGCCCTGTTTTTTTTTATAAATTTAAAAACAATGCCGTTTTTAGAATAATTTTCCAAAAATAAAATGACTAATGAAAATGATAAATGTAGACTTGAAAATGCAAAGAAAAAAATTTACTATTTCGATTATAGTTCGAAAAATTTTCAGAAAATGGTATTGACTTAAAAACGTTGCGTACTGGTTATCGATGAAATTTCACGAAAGTATAATTTATTTCGATACGATTTGGACGCATTTTGCGATCAATGATACTGCGAAGACAAAACAGTTTCGAACATTGCGTTTTGGGAGCATCGATTTAATTTCACAAAATATTTTTTTTTCGATACCAATTCGACGTATTCCTTTATAACTCAAATAAAACAATCGCTGCTGCCAATTAGAATTCGGGAAACACTTTTATGATGTAATAATTGTACATGTTTTTGACTAAAATATTAAAAATATTGTTTGGTCAGACGAGGAGTTGTTTAAATTATTTTTTTTTTCATTGTATGAAAAAGCAATGGCAATTAACTTTTTAGTTAAAAGACTCTTATGATTAAAGGAAATTATATTTACAAGATATCGATATCGGAACATTTCAATATGTTATTTTAAACTTATTTTTAGCTTAAAGGCAGACCAAGTTCAAGTTTAAGTTTAACGTATTCTTCATTGAATTAGTCTTCAACTTTTTCACAGAAATTTATTACTTGATTTTATTACAGTATTTAATCACGAAATAACTCCTCATGATGGGTTACTTTATTATAATACAGTTATATTTATTATTATTTGTTTGTTTTATTTAATGAACTCATCTTTTAAATTTATAATATTTTGTTAGATTCGCTCCTGTGTTTATGTATTCTTTTCGCACATTATTTCCTTACGCAATTTACGAAATTTAACTGAGAAGGAAGTTTCAGTGGTATTGCTACTGCAGAATTAGAAGTGTGTTGAGCTAATGAAAGGGTACATAAAATTTTAATAGAATGGTAAAATTTTTAAATAACAAAACTACACTAAAATTATCAGTAGTTTTTTATCAATTAAAAAAATTGCTTAAAAAGTATTTCAATTTAATTAATGTCATAATTGAATCAATTCTTTTTTTATTTGAAAGAAAATTTTATTTTGATTTAATTACCATGTTCGTTATTTTGAAATAAATTTTTAAACAACATTTTTAAGTTCTCCTCAGCCAAGCATAATGGGCCCACTGTTATACTAAATATATACCTGAGACATGTCAACAAATAACCACACCCTAACTTCAACATTTGCTGATGATACAGCTTTTTTAAGCGTACACGAATACTGTCATGAAGCATCTCGTTACTTGCAGGATCATATATTTGAACTGGAAAAGTGGTTAAAACAATGGAGGATAAAGGTCAATGAGCAAAAATGCGTACATATAACATTCACCTTGCGTCGGGAGTCATGTGACCCTAATAAAATCAATAATCAATTAGTTTCCCAACAATCGCATGTAAAATATCTTGGTATTCATCTAGATCGGCGTTTAACATGGAAATGCCATTTTGAAGCAAAACTAATACGAATGAAACTAAAAGCAATTCAAATTAATTGGCTTATTAGAAGAAATTATGTTCTTAGCATCGATTGCAAACTTCTACTTAAGAACTCTATATTAAAGCCAATCTGGGGCTTCGGTATTCAGCTATGGGGCACTGCCTCGGCCTCAAATATCGAAAAAATTCAAAGGCGCCAAAATAAACTTCTTCGAATAATCACAGTCGCTCCCTGCTATGTTAAAAACTTAAATATTCACAAGGATTTCAATGTGCGAAATATCCAGTAAAATATTTAAAAAAAGCTTGATTCGCACCCAAATCCACTATCTCGAAATATTTTAAATGGCAGCGGCAACTCTAGATTAAGGTGAAGAGATATAGCGGGACTCATCCGACGAGAAGACCGCTAAACAAATACATATGTGAACATAAACCGTGTGGAGAAAAATTTTCGTCTAGCATTGGCAGGACAAAAATAAAGTATTAGTATAAGATTTGATTAATTATTGTTAGTTCAAATTTAATATATGAACATACAATAAATAAATAATGAAAAAAAAAAATTAAATAATAACTAAATGACAAAAAATCTTAATTGATTATTTTCGTTTAAAATAAAATAATTTAAACTTGTAGAATTGTTGTTGGTAATTGTCAAACCCTGAGCTATTTTTAATGAAATCAATTAACGCATTGTTTGCAATGACAAAGTTTTTGATAATTTTTTTAATTAAAATTAAAAATATCATTTATTGAAAAAAAAAATTTTTTTTAATTTAAAATTTTTAAAATTTTTAGTAATCAATATAATCATTTGGTAATATGTGCAAAATCAGCAAATTGTTTGCTTGATTCTAGAAATTTGGTATAAATTTGGTGATTAGAGAATATATTTAATTTAGTATATTTTCTGTGTATATAAGAGTTAATAAAAAGTTTATGGCAAAGCAGTCAGAATATTCAAGGGATTTCGGGAATTAACTGTTAAGTTATTCTATTTTTGAAAGTAGGACTAAACGATCTATTATATCATACACATCCTATTCTATCCCGCGAGATAAAATTTGGCTAAGATATTTGCAATTAATAAGATTTTTCGGTAAAGAACATTTGTTAATCTGCCAAAGTAATATTGTTCAAAATGGTCCACTCAATTCCCAAAAAAGACTGTGCGAAGCCATTAGTTGAATCAAATATACCAACAATATTGGATGACTTTAATTATTAAAACAAGCATATCTTCAATATTTGAAAATGTTGTAAAAATTTATATTTTTCGAAAATGCCGCGCCGCGACGAGAAGAAATTCAGTCGATGGTTTTAGAGCATTAAAAAAAGTCGTGTAAACGCTTAGTGTTCAAACAGAATTGAGTCTTCAACTTCAGACAAAATTCCTTAAGTAACTTGAAATTCTCGCTAATTATTTTTTTTCATTTGTTCTTATTTTTCTTTGTTTAAAAAATGTATGGAATTTAATGAAGGTAGGGTTGCATTGTTAAGAGAATAAGTATTTTTACGCGAGAGCATATGAAAAAACGTTCTCAAAATAAAATAGATTTTATTCCACGACGGCTTCTTATGATAATTTTTTTTTTCAAATTGTATGGAATATATGGGTCTATGGGTCTCGCCGCAGTTCTGTTTGAACAGGTAGAAAGAGAGCGCAGCCAACTTGTTTTTTTTTTGTACGTCAATTACGAAAATAAATTCTAGCGACGGCTTTGACAATCTGAAAAGCGCGACGATGAGAAGCGGCACTTACGCGATGTTATTTTTACGGCAAATATGAGAAAAAATTCGGGCAATGGTTTTGAAAATATTGAAAAAGTCGTGGAAACCCACGACTATGCGTAGAGGAACTTGCGCGGTGATAGTTTTTATTACACTTTGAGAAGAAATTCAAGCGATGGCTTTGAAAGTCATAAGAAAAAATCGTGAAAAGTTTTTGAAGCGGAACTTAGGCGATGTTATTTTTACGTTAACCATGGAGAGAAATTCAAGCGATGGCATTGGAAGTCTGAAAAATACCTGTATTCTTAGAAAGAGAACGCGATTGTGCGAACCGCCACTTACGCGATGTTACTTTTGGCGTCAACTACAAGAATAAATTCAACCGATGGCTTTGAAAACCACAAAAAGTCGTGGAATGTCTTACAGGAGCAGGACTTTGCGATACGGAACTTACGCGATGTTATTTTTAACGTCAACCATGAAAATAAATTCAACCGATGGCTTTGGAAATCCTAAAAAAATTCTTGGAAGATCTTAGAAAGAGCGTTAAAATGGCTAAATTCCCTTTTTATTTATGCAGTGCAATAAAAAAAAATTAATATAGAAATTAAAGACCTTGGATTGTCTTCGATACTTTTAGGCCAATCAGTACATTCGTTCTATTTTTGAAGAAGTTTGTTTAGCGGCATGGCTACACGTCAAACTGGATCATCAAACTGGCTTATTAAACTCACATTTTTATGGTTTGTGGTATGGATTGATGTCGGTTTGACGAAAATCCAAATACTCTTGATTTTTACAAAAATTTAACTGCCTGTTTTTCAAACTAAAATAAAAATTTTCGCTTGGGAAAATATATTGAAACAACAATACAAAAAAACTCAAACTTGTTTTTGTTTTCAATATAAATTTTTAAACGAAAATGTTTATTTAAGTTTGAAAAAGGTTCATACGAAAATAAAATAGTTTTAAATTTTTATTGACATATTTGGGCTGTTCACGAAAGGCGGACTATCAGGTTATATGGTTATGTAGTTATATTACTAGCAACAAAATATTTTAAAAAAAATTTAAATAAATGTTTTTTTGTTGTTGTGAATATAACTAAATAACCATTTAACCTGATAACCAGCATTCTGTGAACAACCCAATTATAAAACATTTTGCTTAAAGTTCGATGATAAAAATTTTATGTGTGGCTGGGCTAAGAAAATCTAAATATTACCAACACATACAAAAATTTGTTGAAGATGTTTGATGTGTGTCCACGTCGCTTTAAACGATTTTTTACATAGAAATTTTAACAATATCATGAATATGAAAAAAAATTCTTGTTTAAATTAAGTTATGAAAACCTATAAAATTTCGCCTTACTAATAAAAAAGAAGGGTACTTTTCAGCCTTCAAGGCTGTTTGCTTATCTGCCGTCTAAATACAATACAGAAGTTTATAAAAAAAACTGATGCAATATACCTGCTGTGCTAAATGTGGTACTAAAAAAACGAATAAATACGTAAAATTTTCCCATCTCTTCACTTCTATCGCTAAACAATTTATAAAAATTCATGAATATGTTTAGCAGGCCTAAGTTTTATTTCAACAACGTACATCTGAACAAATCTATGTTCGGTTCTATGACCATATTCTATGCTTCTGACAGAAAAAGAATAGTCTAGGCTTAGTAAATATTTTTACTGCTTTTTTGCCAATAAATCACAAGCAGAAAAACAATTTTTTTGTGCCTCTTTATTTATTTCATACGTTGCTTAACATAAAAAATAGCTTCAGCATTCTCATATACTCATCTTTTATGGCGACTGGCAAGGGATTTATGGGCGGTGGAATAAAAAAAAACGAAAACAATAATAATAATAAAAATCCAACAAACAGCAACAAAAGTTAACACAAAAGACTCAGAGTAAAGGAAAAAAAATTCAAATTGTGTAAAAAGTGGAAAAAAGTTTTGTAGCAATAGAACCCATAGTGCAAAAGCACTAAAGTCACTATGTATTCGAAGCACAAACAGCAAAATGGTAGGGGTGGCTAAAAAACAAAATACAATTTACACCTTGCATATGAAATGAGCTGCTGAAATAGGAAAAAATATAAAAACAACAAACAGTAAATACAATTTTCTTACAAAACAGTAGAAAACAAAATCTTTATATTATTCCAGTTTGCTACAACATGTTTTGAAATTGATTTTTTCCCATTCATTTCATTTTTTTTATGTGTTATTTTCGCATCGGAACTTTCAGCTTGAAACTGTTTCCCTTTGTTTTCAATAAAAAAAATAATATTAGTTTTATTTGTAGCGAATAAAGAAGGCATCTGCCAGCACACGAACGGTACGGTGCCGTCAAAAGATTATTGATTATTTTTCTAGAGTTATAAAAAATGTTTTACATATTTTTATTTTTCGGTTTATTAGGAAAATACATTTATTTAAAAATATGCAAAATAAGTCGTAAAAATTTTGTGAAATTAATTAAAAAATCTGACATGTTGGCAATTTAAAAATTCATTTTTAACAAAAACTAACTTTTAAAAATCACATACACAGAAAGAAAAACTCGTTCTAAATTTAAGTTTTTTCTACTTCCTCTTAGTACCAGTAGTTCTTAAATTTTTATGTAATACAATCCAAAATGTAAATACTTTCGAAAACAATATCTGAATTTCGTATAATAAGCATAATATTTTTAAATCAAGTAAATAAACACTTGAACTTTTCGTTGGTCGTGGCTCTCAGGGTTGTCAGATTTTTTTCACCTTCATCGCCAAATAGTATACCGAAAATCGCCAAATATCGCCAAAATTTTATTTCTTTAGATTTTTGGTAAAAAAAAAATCGACAAATATGAGAGTATATTACTTTTGTATTAAAATTTTCAATATTTAGCATTATTTTTGTAGTGTGTTTATATTATAGTATTTTGAACGTTTTAAAATAAATCGGGCATATTTTGACAACCGCAAAACGCTTAACATTTACGATTCTGACTTGAAATCGCATAACAGGTATGCTAAACTAAACTAGAATATTTGTATAAAATTTGTAAAGATCGCAGATCGCAAGCAAAGCGCACGAGTTTCAGAACACCGTTAATCAAATCTGGCGTTTGCCGATTTTAAATCGTACAATTGTCATAATAAGGCTGAATATCTTAAAACCTAGAACTTGTGTGATCAGTAAATTTTTTTAAAGTAAATTTGTTTTCGATTTTCTTGGAAACATAATGTTATGTACTTCGACAAGAAATGAAGCAAAGGATAAATGTTTTAAAAGTTGGATTCAAATTGAATATTTGGAATTGAATTAGAATATTTAAATTTAACTTCGTATTCTAAACAACTTCATTACATGAATTGTTTTTAAAAAATAACATTTGACGATTCGTTTTCGGTTCTATATAAATTTTATATTATTTTATATTATAAAATCAAGGTCTTCAAAAATTTTGATATATAAAAAACTGTGATTTTTCTCGCTCTGCACACGACATTACAAAATACGCTTGATACTTTTATAAAGAACCTGATATCAATGCAAATTTTTTAATAAATGATTTACTTTCGCTATTAATTTCACTATTTTTGCATAATTCCCAATATACATTATTATATAATTTTAAAAATTCCATTCAATATGCAATCAAAACCGAATTTATTTTCCAAAACAAATTGAATTATTTACTTGTTTTTCGATGGAGATGATTAACAACTTTTGGCATGGAAAATGTATTAAAATCTAATAAAGCTTAAGCTTTATTCCAAATTTATGTAGCAACAATTTTTAAATGTAATTATCTGGCAATATTATGAATCTATCATCTAAAATAATCGCATAGAAAAAACTATACCCGTGCACATAAATTTATTTGATATAACAAAGATCAAAAGGTGAAATGCATTTTAGAAATCGCAAAAATAATCGCCAACTTTTTTAAATTTCGGCAAAAATTCGCCATGTCGCCAAACAAAAAATTTCGTCGCCAAATAGGTTAATAAATCGTCACGTCTGGCGAAAAATCACCCACCACACCTGACAGGCCTGGTGGCACTTTCTATTCTATATGCGCGAATAAGCATGTGCTTTTAAAAGTTTGGTGCAGAAAAAACAACAACACTAAAATAGGTAAAAACGGGTTGCTTGTTTTATATAGAAACAACAACAACAAAACTACAAGAAGAAAAACATTTTGCATGTTTAAAAAGTAAAAATTTCCGAATTCTTTTTATTAAAATTATTAAGTTAAATAGAAAAAATTTTCAAAGTAGAATGATTACGAAAACCATATAAAGCATGCTGATGGTGTCTTATAATTGAGACTTCTTCTGTAAAAAAAGGGGGAAATACAACAAGCGTAAAACAAACATGTTTAACGAACGGGTGGTTAAGTAACCCGGCCGGCAAGTGTAATCAATAGGAATCGAGAGTGAAATACATACATATCGTGTTTAATATTTGATTCCAGAACTTATTACTCTTAACACAGAACATGTCCTAGGATTGTTATAAATTATTTTAATGTATACTGCGAATGAAATTAATAATTCATAACGGATTTTTATAAAGAAAATATGTAAAAGAAAACATACAAATAATTGGCACAACAGAAGTAAAAGCACGAATTATTGTTACGAACAGAAACGATACATTCTTTGTGCTGCAAATGATGGAACATACGTGGTACTCAGTGCGTTATTATTGTGTCAATAAAATTACCTTTTCGATTCCAAAGAATGCATTATTATTCTTTCAAAAATAATACATTATTTTTTTAGTTGTTTATGTAATAAATTCCATATTTCCCCGCTGGGAAGTTTATAAGTAATTATATTCTCTCTCTTGTTCTCTGGGGTATATGTGTTAAGGTCAGTGTTGCCAATCAATGTGTAATTACACATATTTTATGTTATTTATACTTGCATGTGTAGCCCATGTGTAATAAGTTAAATTGTGATTTTCATAAATTCAAATATAATTTTACAAACTTCACTTACATTTTTTATAAAATGCTTTTTAGATTGTAAAAAAAAGTATGAAAATCTTGGCAAAAAAATATCTGTAAGTCCCTGTTCAGACCTGCAATTTTTGTTGCCGCAATTCTTGAGCTTATTGGTCAGGGAGATAAGAAGATTGGGAAGGGGTACTAATTTTCAATCGATTATCTGTAATTTTGTAATTTCAATTTGATGTTGTATTTTTATATATAAAATATAAATATAAAAAGAAATATTAGTATTGTGGTTATTTTGTTGAACTGTTAATGGTTTTTAATCCAAAATTAGATATTTTTAATTAGGCTTAAGTTCATTGAATTTAATTTTCATTAAATTATTTTTATGAGGACAGGAATTTTACAACATGAAATTAATTAAAATTTAATTGATAATTTTTCATTCTTGACTGCGCTGAGATTTGAACCCAGGCTTTCACGGACAGGTTGCCCATACTAGTTTCGATTGTAACCACACAATCTCGTCGGTGGGGTTTGCCGTTTACTCACTCGGCTATTGAAGCCGGGCGACGTCAATAGTCAAACATCAATCCTTAAACCAAATGATATTTCACCTTGGTAGATCGAAATTTGCTTTTTGAATGAATGATTATCTATTTTAATTGATTAACATGTTCTTCCTAACTTCTGTTTTTTCGTACCTTTTGTACCTAAGAATTCTTGACAAAAGGTACGAAAGAACAGAAGTTAGGAAGAACAAATCCCACTGACGAGATTGTGTGGTTACAATCGAAACTAGTATGGGCAACCTGTCCGTGAAAGCCTGGGTTCAAATCTCAGCACAGTCAAAAATGAAAAATTATCAATTAAATTTTAATTAATTTCATGTTGTAAAATTCCTGTCCTCATAAAAATAATTTAATGAAAATTAAATTCAATGAACTTAAGCCTAATTAAAAATATCTAATTTTGGTATAAAAAGAAATATACAAAATAAAAATACAATAATTTCAAGCCTAGAATTCCATAATATGGACACAAATGCAATTTAAAAGCGAATAAATTAGATTGCGGCAACAAAAATTGCAAATTTTTCTATAAAATTACTAAATTAAACTAAATTAATAAAAAAGTAGATGTGTAATTTTTCTTCAAATGTGTTATTTGGGACACAGTCGTGTGTAATTTCACAATTTTTTAATGATAACACCGGTTTAGGTATGAATCAATCAAATCCACTTTCTGATTATTTCAAGAACGAATGCGGTATTAAACAAACTTAGAGATTCTTCATCAAGAATAGTTTGATATTAAATTAATTTTTTTCTCACTTTGACTTCAGTCATTACCGTTTTCAGATTATTTTAAGTACGAGGTACTTGATTAATTCGTACTTTAATCGAACATTCTGTACTTGATTTAAGGAAACTTAATCGCTTCAGCTGGATTAAGTTTCGGATGGATTGATTTTTTCTTTTCAGTGTACATACTTACATTCAAGGCGAATTTACTTTAGAGGTGCTGTTGAAAAAACAGCTGAGCTATTTTTTGTTTTTTCTTACTTAGAGAAAGAAAGTTGCTTATGTTTTTTGGCGTATCGACCAACTTAAGCAATAATAACAACTAAGAAGGTATAGTCGGTCAAGCCCTAGCAAATTGTACACTATACCTATTTGGGCAATCATGGACCCGTCAGAACCTAATTATGTTATGAGGTTAAGATTTATGTAAAAGTTTTTGAGCCGTATATTATTGAGATATTTTCATCTATAAGGGATTTGTGTGGCTTTAAGTTATTTTAGGAAGAGAATTTAATTGGGAATTTTTCATGTCAATAGCAACATTCATATGGAAGTCATAGTATTAATAACTATTTTCGGGAGCAGTATTAGTATGGGAGCTGTGGTCGAATGTGGACCGATTTCAATTAAATGTGGTAAGTCATTTTAGTCGGCATAAAATAAGTTGGTAACAAATTTAATCTATATACGACTTTTCCATAAAAAGTTGATCTATTCAAAACATTATTGAATAAGTGTCTCTGTGCGAGACAACATTTCTTTTTATTATACTGCACAGTTTAATGATTAAATTTTTAATTAAATTTTCCTAAATATTTTCTAGTTAATTGTTTTGTTAAATTAATTGTTATTAATTATCTTTTTGTGTTTATTATTTGTAGAAAAAAATGCAAATAGAAAAATAAACAAATCAATTTATTATTATTGTTATTTTGTTTGTACACAAATGTTTATTGTTTTAAGCAATTTATATACACGGGGGTATTGCAGTTAAACTGCCCTTAAACAAATGCAATCATCATATTTTGATTACAATACCACCGATACACTGGCAAATAAAAGAGCGAAGCAAAACAAACAAATAATCGAATTGGAAAAACACACAAAAAAAAAATTTTCCAAAAAAAAAAAAAAAAATTAAATAAAAACGTAAACAAAAAACTAACAAAATTGCAGAAAAAGCCGCAAAATTAAAGAAATATTAGCTGGCGTTTATAAGCCAAACCGCACAGTTATGGTTGAATCTAATAAATTAAAAATTTACGTGGCACTAGTACAAAACTACAGAGATACAAGTGAAATACTATATGTGTATTATATGCATGTGTGTGTGTATATATATAATATTCATATTTGTTTTTGAGGATGATTTTATAAAGGCATACACCTACTTGCATACATACATGCGAATAGATACAAATGTAAATTAATTTCGAATTGAATGAAACGCAAATAAAATTGCTGAAAACAGAAAATTATTATTCAAATTTTAAACTAACAGAAGTAAAATAAAACAATTATGATTATATTTTCCCCGATGATTTGTTTAAAAGAGAAGTGCACACATTCGAACTTCAGTCATTCAGCGCCATCATATATAAATGCGATATATGTATCCGCACAAAGTGACTGTAGAAACGTAGACTTCTGTTTTCAATACCGAATACGCTAGTTGGCTCAATAAATAAACATTTTCAAATATAAATAATAACAATAATGCAATGATGCCAAAATATTTATGACTGACTACCGGTATTTTGAAAATAAAGAACAAATAATTGTATACTCTGACGTACAGCACAAATTTGCAATTAAGAAACGCACATAAAAAATAAATTAAAAATGCTAAAGCTTTGAAAAAATTATTATTGTTAAAAGGTAAATATCTAATTATGTACTAATTGCAGCGCATAAACCAATAGAATTTTTAATCATTATAATGTAAAAATTTTTTATGTTGAATGAGTCTCTCCAAAAAAAAAAATTGCATGTTCACGGCAATATTATTAAAGAAAAATTTTCTTTGTTTTATACAATACTTTCTACAGAAAAATTTTCCGTGTATGACACAATAAAAACTTTGACAACACTCATGAATTGTTTGTTTACTTAAACAAGCGGTTGGTAATTTGTACATTTAATTCTTTGTTATAAAAATTAAAGTTAAAAATTTAATTGGACGGTTTTTTGGAATTGAATTTGGCAAAAAAATATTAAAAAAAAAGGAAATTATACTAGCCAATTGTCAAAGCGCGCAAAAAGATCTGAGTTGGCTAACTTTTTGCTTCGCTCCGCTTTGAATGTCAACGCGAATCGGTAACGCAACGCGAAGCAAAAGTTTTATCTGACATGGCCTTAAGTCAAATTACAATTTAGAAAGCTTTCATACTTTAATAGTCTTATTCCTACAATATTTTCCAGGAACAAGACTACTAAAGTATGAAAGCATTATAAATTGTAGTTTGATTTAGAATACACATTCGAATAAATATGAAAATTTTATAATACAAATGAAACTCAACATGAGAACTAAAATTCCCAGATTCTATTTGTTAAGACAATTAAGTTAAATACATAAAATTCACAAAAAGCACTATCCAGTTATAAGATACAGAGAATGCTGACGAAGGCCGTAGCTGGCCAGAAAATGCGTTACATTCTGCTGGTATCTAATAGTTGTATACATTCTTTGTACAATTTACTTCAATACTAGCCAAAGGATATACAAACAAAAATTCTGATAGTGCATAGAAAAAAATTCCTGGGGTGTAATCACTGCATTAGATATCGAGTAAACTATCGTATTTTTCTGCATACGATAAACACTGACGTATCGAATGAAAACTCGAGAGATGTAATGTCTTTGGTTACTCGATATCGAATGCTACTCAAATTACGATACATTTCATGCGAGTATCATGATGCCAAAATAAAAAATTTCGATCAATTTTGCTCGATATCGTATACGGTGATTAGACCTCTGGAAAATATTGACGGAATAAGACTATTAAAGTCTGAAAGGTGATTGGACTTAGAATACACATTCGAATTAATATGAAAAATTAAAAAAAAAATTATACTTAACATGAGAACTAAAATTCCCAGATTTTTATTTTTGAAAACTTTTTTATTAAAAAGTTGCCCTGTTCCAGACAACTTTTTTGGATAATTGTTTTAATGGACAAATTAGCTAGTTTTTGAAAACTTTATTTATATTTAATCAACATAATTTAAAAAATTTTACGTATTGTCACTCTGACTTCAATAAGAAAGTGTCCTGTCCTATTGAAAATGTTTCCCTGATCCAGACAACTTTTTTACTTAAAAAAGATACTCTGTTGCGGATAAATGTTTTAAGATAAGTATGTGCCCATTGCAGAAAACTTTTCTATAGAAAAAGTTAATTTTTGTTCCAGACAACTTATATGAAAAAGTTTCTACGTTCACGACAACTCTTTAAAGAAAAACTTATCCATAGGAAAAATTAACCTCCTCAAATGCAATATTGCTATGATCATATGGGAGAAAAGCTTATGCTTTAAACACATTCGAGACAGCAGACTACCGACTTCAATATGTCAACAATAGAATACATGTGTGTATATGGAAATGATTATTTTAACAACGACACGGCTTCATGGCTGCAGGTTGTTTTCTATGCTAATTTTGTCGTTGTAGTCATATTAAACTAATTTCTATTTTTGTCCGCTACAAAACAGAAAAAGTGTTGCTAATATAATCAAAAATTGGAAGAATTAGTGCTTAAAAAAAATAATTGTTTTTAAACAGCAAAGAACCGGATTAAACCAAGAATATAAGCTCGGCTAACCACCAAATATTGTTATTACTTTTTAGTATCCTTAAAAGAATTTATATAGGAAGATATGTATCATACCAGCGCTCCTAGTTTAAGAGCTTTAGGTCGTACAAGTTTCAAAATACTTTATCCATATCTCTTAAGGTATAAATGCGTATGACATGGTGTTTAAGGCATACCGATTTATTAACACATTAAGAGTCCATTTCAAATACTCATATTTCTTGACTGACTTTTTTTACCAAATTGGCTTTATCTTTAAATTATGTCGATATAACAATAATTATTTAACAATAATATACAAAAAGTTCTTAGGGCTTTGATTAAAAAAGTTCTTCAAATATTTGCATATTACTATAATTAAATATGTAACAAGTGGATAAACTATTACCACATGTATATTTTTACTCAAACTTATTAATAAAGTCAAAAATGAAATTGTTTAACCCTAAAAACTTTAAAATTTTATATGATGGAGCTTCTAAAAATATAGCATACAAAAACTTGCAGTGTTGTCTATAACATATTATATTTGAATAAATATTATTATAAATATCGACAAAATTTTAAGATAGATTAAATTTTGTAAAAAAATGTTTAAAGAAATATGAATTTTTGAAGTTGGCTCTTAAGGGGTTAATAAATCGGTATATTTAATACATCATGTGAAATGTATTTCGAAAGACTTTCTTACGATACTAAAACTTTTAAGATTCAGTTTTTAGAGATATTGTGCTCTAAAACTTTAACGACCTAGAATTCATAAACTACACACATTGCTTGGCAAACATGGACTTTATTTTTGATTCTGCTTGCCAATAAATAGCACAATCATATTTCGTACAAACATTAGTCTTCCATTTTTGTTTCGCTTTCAATGCTGACGACGATTGTGCTGCGGCAATTTTGCTCGCTATTTGTTTAAACAACAGAAAAAATATAAAATAAAGAAAAATAATTTGTAGTTAAGAGTGCTCTAAACAAAAAACTGTTTTGGGGCAAACAATGCTGCTAAAAAATCAGAATTTACGGCTATATATGTTTTTTAAAAAATTCATTTGTTTTTACGATACAAATTGTATTATAAATGTACGGGTCTGCAATTATGTATGTTGTTCAATTCAGAAAAATATGTAAATACATAATAAAAACCACAGTTGTTTATATATTTTCAATTGTAGCTGTCGTCTTCAAAATAATTCAGTAGCTGATTACGCAACGGCAATTGCAGCCAGCAGCATTTGTAGTCGTGTGTTCGTGTTGCCTGCTGTATCGAATGTGTTTAATGCATTAAGCTCAATTTATTTATTAAACAGAAAAATGTTTGGTACAAGCAGTGATGTTATACGTAGGGAAAAAATCCCTATTCGTAGGTATTTTCTTCTAAATAGTGGCAGTAGGGAAAAGAAGGACAGATATTTTGAAATCATTAAAATGGAGGGACTTTTCAAAAATGTGGCAAAACGGCATATAGTATTTGGCAGTCTTTACGAATTCAGAACAAACATTAAGCAAATTAGCTAAGAACGTAATGTTAAAATTTTTTTTTCGGATTTCCAGTCAAAGGCAATTTAACTCGTTCAAGTCTAACGGAGTAGGATTGAAGTACTTCAGAAGAGTTCCAAATTGAGTTTCCTAAAGGCTAGTTTACAAGGTAACACAATGTATTACGTCATCCCAAAAATAGATGTGGAATGAGAAAAATCTAACCATGCAAAAGCAAAATGTATTAAGTAAGAGAGAATACGGATACAAAATTTGAAAAACGGTCGGTAAATGTTTATTTTCTAAACCATTTTAGACTCTTATATATTCTCATCACACCAAAGGTACATTTTAAAAGTATATATTGAAGGTGGTAACATTTTTATAAAATTAGAAAAACAACGAAAATGAACTCAGGAAATTTTCATGTTGTTTTTGTAAATATTGTAAAACTGTAACCATCTGCTTTTTTGTTATTAACTCAGCTGTTTAATATCTATACTTTGATTTTTCTTATGACAAACATGAAAAATACTTACAAATTTTTTTTTATTTTAAACATGGAGAGAATTCCATAATATTTTGATTCAACAAAGTCGTAATACATTGTATTACCGTGTAAACTAGCCTTAATCAGAACAATAAAAATGTTTTTGGACAGATTCTATTCGATTTATGTGAACATTATAATGGGGACCTCAAATAATATAATCACATTTGATGATAAGTCTTACCAAAGATGTGTTAAACTGCTTTGTAATTTTAGGATCAGTGAACTCATTAGTCCAACGCTGTATAAAAGCAAGTACTCCACGAGCTTTGTTTATCATTATCGAAATGTGTTTTATAAAATCTAAATTTGAATCTAGTAAAACGCCAAGATCCAAATTTAACTATTTCAACTTGGCTGTCACCCACAGTATAGTTATCCAAAGAATTCCATTACCTACAAAAACGCATATGTTTGCATTTTGTTAAATTAAGATTCATAAGTTTAATTTTAGACCAGTTAAAAAAATTATCCAAATCTTGTTGAAGATTGATAATTTCAGAAGATTTGAAGAGGATGTTGCTCTGCTCCAGATACATTTTTCTGTAGCACAAGTTGCCTTTTTCCGTGCTTTTCCAAGCAAGTTTCCTTTTTTCCTTCAATGTTTCTATCGAAAAAGCTGGCTGTTCTATACAACTTTTCTAATGAAAAAGTTTTTTTTTTTTGAAGCAAACAATATTTTTAAAATATTTTTCTTTTCTAGAAAACTTTGTTTGCTTCGAGCGATTTTTTTAAAGAGAAAATTAAGTTTTTTTGAATGAAAAAAAAAATGTTAACTGTGATCAATTTAGATTGACAAATAAGTTCATAGAAGCAATCAATATATGTATAGCTATCCACAATTTAATATTATGCAGCAATTTATTTATTTAAATTGATTATTCATGAAAAAAATAAATATTCCAATTACGAGGAAGATAATTTTTAATTTAACGTTTATTTTTTTTTTATTTTTTTCAATTGTTAAATGAAATTGCGTGTGCTTTTCAATTATATTCATACGTTATTTCATTGATTCTACGTTCAGTCATTGTGCGTCAAGCCTGCATGTGACATCAACATTTTTCGGTATTCATCAAAACAAATTTAAATTTAATACAGTACAAAAGCAACAAGAACAACAATTGCAATTTAAGATGAAATGTATACATACATAACATCAGGCAACAACAATAGCGGCAATAATTTGCCATCGATTTGAATAAGTTGAAACAAAAATGTTTGCATATTTTTAGGGTAATTAGGTTTAAATAGCGATCGATAAATTAATATTTTTGTTTGTATTCAAATAGAAATTTGGAAAGTTATGAATAAAATATGCAAATAAATAAGAAAAGGAGGCACTTACCTTGCAATAACATAAATGTTAATAAAACTAGTTCCAAAAATTTCAACATGTTGATAAAATTTCTTGGGAAACAAAATGTTTTTGATTTTATTTTAATACTGAAGTTGGAGTGTTATTTTTGGATTATGTTTTCTTAAGGTTTGTCGTCAAAACATAAGCATCTGAAATAGAAAGAATTTAAAAATTTATTTTAAAAGTAATTTAGTTTAATGTTTAGCAATGAATTAAAAACATTTCCATTTCTTTTTTTCTGACAAATTTTTATATCCTTCATTAATTTAAACAAATTTCTTTTTGTCATATTGCCTATTTTTCTTTTGTATTTTCATAGCAACAATAAGATAATTATATAAAGTAAATGTTACTAAATCTATTTAAAAGAAAATATCGCATTTGTGTAGCATGTCTGCTGTGTAGTTTAAAATGAATTGTTTGACATTTAACTCAAACAGGTGAAAATTGAACAATAAGGCAAAAAAGAAAAAAAGAGCAATCCAGGTGTATTGTTATGCATGATTGGCGGCGGTTAATTAACCAAACAATATAAATCATGTACTTAAATAAATTTAATTTGAGTTTATTGTATGTCTGTAGTATTACTTACGGGACACCTTCCATCAACGCCATCGTGTGACATATGAGAGTTTAAGATAAATTGCTTTAATGAACCATAACAATGGATAATTGATTAATGATAACGAAAATCAAGTGACATGATAAATATTTATGTAATGTACTATAAAACAGTATTTGATAAAATGACTATGTTTAGAAATACACTGTAGCACTTTTCTAATTTATAAAAAAAAAACATTTTAAGTTTTAGAAGACTTTTCTACGGAAAATTTATTTTGTTTAGTGAAACAGATCAATTATTTCTGAGGAAATTTAATAGAAATAGAACAACTTATGACAAAATTTTTAGATAACTTTTCTAAGTATCATTATTATAAATATTTACTTCCCCTGCTTTGGAAAATTTTTTCCGCAAAAAAATTACTTTGATGACTACAAAGATTTGTTCGATTCTAAATATATTTTCTAATAATGGTCTTTTCAACCATACGAGTTAACTTATATAAATAAGTACTTATTTCTAGACAAAAAGTTTAACTGATCTATGATCTATTTTAAAAAAATTTGTTTATACAAAAATTTGATATACTTTAGAAAATTTTTCTATTGCAAAATTTTACTATTTCAGTAAATTTTTTTTAGGGAATAAGTTGATCCATTCAGACAAGAAAAATTTGTCTATTTCAGACAATTTTTGTATAGAAAAAAAGGTTCTTGGTTTGCAGTAAATTTTTAATTAGAAAAAAAAGGTTGATTTTTCTTTACAAAAAACTGCTTCGTTTAAGACAAAAAGTTGGTCTAATTCAGGCAATTACCTGAAGAAAAATTTGCTATATGTCGAACAACATTTTTATAGGAAAAGTTGGCTGCCAGCAAAATTTTCCAATGCAAAATGTGAATACTCGCCCAAACGAAAAATGGCGTAACGTAAACGAAAAATTGCCAAAAAAAAATACTTATAATGGAGTTATATCCAAAAATGGTGAAAAATGCCCCAAAAATGATGAAAACTAACCCAATTTTTATTTCTTAATTTGTATTTAATATTTCACACAAAGAAGTTTTAAATAAACATATTTATTTTGGTTGGGGTCATATCGAGCCCTTACCGCAAAAAAAAGCTTAAGCGACAAAAACACAATTTTACAAGAGAATGTTTTTTTTTTTTTTTATTATACTTCATAAATAAATTTATATTAAGGTTTGCGCTTAAGCTAAAATTGTTTTGCCATAAAATCGTAAGGGTACCTTATGTGACCATGACATTTTGAGGATGATGCAGGTGTTGTCCAAAAATTTATTTATATATTATAAAAAAAACCAAAATTTAAAATGATGTCGCTTAAGCTATTTTTGCGGTAAGGGCTCAATATGCCCAAAACTTAAAATCCCTAGTTCAAAATTACGAATTTCCATGTCCGGATTCGCCCACTAAAGCTTTTCTGCATAGCAGGCCTTCGGCGGTTTGGAAGGGATTTTTCCTTTCTGGTATAACAAACACCGATTTCATTAAATAATAATACATAATAGCAGTTACTGAAAGCAAAAGTTATTTTACAAGATTTGGCAGCCGTTATTTTTTTACTATCTCATTTTAGAATTTATCATAATAAGCAAACCAAAAACCGTCCAAAAATGTTTCTCAACTTAGTTAAAAATTAATTATTATCAAATAATTACGAAAAATCGACCAAACAAAATTGATGATATTTTCTATGCAAAATTCGTATGGAAATTTATGTTTTGCTTGCGAAAAATATATCTGCTTTAAACAACTCTTATATTGAGACATCTTCTCTTATTCCAGTAATTTTTCTATTGCTCTATACATATCTAACAATTTTTTCATAGCAAAAGATGGTCTATTACTGAAAACTTTTCCATAGAAAAAGTTGCTCTGTTCCAGTCAACTTTTCTACAGAAAAAGCTGCTCTGTTTTAGATATCTTTTCTGTGTAAAATGTTGCTCGGTTTCAGACAAATTTTGTATAGGAAAAGCTGCTCTGTTTAGTTAAATTTTCTAAAAGAAAAAGTTACTTTGTTTTAGAGAACTTTTCTATAAAAAAGTTGATCGGTTTTACAAAAATTTTAAGCAAAAACGTTTATCTATTCCGGACGACTTTTGAAGATCAGCCAGTTCCAAAAATGTCTTGATGGAAAGTAGACGTTCCTTATAAAGTTTCTTTTAAAAAGGTTGCCTTAGTTTAAAAGTATTTTGTTTAAAAAAATTTACCCTTTTTTAAATATTTGCAGTAAATTTATAAACTTAATATTAAATATTTCATTTTGCATCTTCAAAGGGAATGAACTAAATGTTTTAAACATTAATATCGTATTATTTATGTAAGTATTTATTTTTATATTTTTCTATGTCACAACCCTTTTTAAATCTTCATCCGTTCTCTATTTTCATTATTTTATACGTATGTATTCGTATATTATGCTGAAGTGTTAAAATTTCAACTAAATGAACAAAAAAACAAATAAAAGTTTTAGTAAAATATCGTTTTGGTCATTCAATATGTGACCTCTTTCCAAAGTGTGACAGGAAACCCTACAACTATAATAATGACAATATTAGCACATAAAATGCATATGTTATTATGGACATTATATAATGCTACTAATACATACACATACACATTTTTTTTTTTTTGTATTTATAACTTACATGCATTTGAAGAGAGATAATGTTAGAAGATGACCAAGTGAATACTGACTGTCACAAGCACTTTAACGAACACACAACAACGACTACTTAAGGGTCAACTTAAAAGTTCATGAATTATATAAAATACAAGAAAATTGTAAAGTAAAATTTGTAGTTTTTCTGTTGGGGAGTAGGAAGTAATTTAAACAGTTTTTTCTTATTTTGTTACGAGTTTATTTAATTTTTTTATATTTGCTTCAATTTACTATATTACTTTTTAACGCTATTTAAAGACAAACTCAAAAAGTCTTGTCCAATTTTAAAATGAAATTAGTGGATTCGTTATGACTGTAAAATTTTTAAAAATTTTGTATTTATTTATAAAGTGTAATTTAACTATTTTTGGAGTAGATCGTTGTTTAGTTAATTTAATGGGTCGATTACGGATGACGACTGAACTGAAGTTGAGTTGCCAGCAGTGAAATTAAGCAACGCCGCTCATGTTAAAAGAATCAAAAAAAATTTTTTTTTTTTATTTTATATTCCAACAAGCTGCTGGCAACTCAATTTCAGTGCACTTTTCATCAGTAATCGACCCTTTAAACTAAAAAAAAAATTATTTGCAGCGACAAAATCGAAAGTTGGACCCGAACTTAAACGTTTTGAGAAAAACTTGAAATCGGCAGACTAACCTCGGAAGAACTAGAACTTAACTCCTACCGAAGGAGTGTTCGAAGAGAGTGGCAATTGCACAGTTCCCCGCAACTAAAGAATTGATGAAGAAAGTGCAGAAAGAGGATAAGAAAGTTACTGCAGTCTCAGGAAACAGCAAAAATTCAATAAACCAATAAATATAAAAAAAACTACAACTGAACTAGAACTTCTTTCATTTACTTATTTATTAAATTGTATAGAGCTGAATTAGAACTGAACTAGAATTGAACTGGAACTAAAATTGGACTGAACTAAAACTGGTCTAAACCTGAACAAGAGCTGGGGGCAAATTATGGCAGTCGTGATCGAATAATTTTGCGATTCGAAAGCAATTTTATTTCGAATTCTTTCAAACGAATCGAAATTATTTTTTCATTGTTGTGAAAACTCAACAACACTGAAAAAATAATTTCGATAAGTTCAGTATTAACTGAAAGAATTAGAAATAAAATTGCTTACAAATCGAAAAAGTATTCGATCACGACTGCCATAATTTGCCGCCTGATATAGAACGACAACTGGAAGAGTATTAGAACTAAACAAAACCTAAACGAGAGCTCAACTAGAACTCAAATGAACTCAACCAGTACTTAACCATAACTGAGCTATAACTCAACTAGATCTGAACTGGAGCTGAACTTAACATAAGTTAAAAGCAAACCAGAACTCAAATATAGCAGAACAAGACCCGAACTAAAGGCTAAAATAGACTATAACTTTAACTAATCAAAAACGGAGCAAAACTCTGAAATAGAGCTTAAACTGGTTAAACTTTTCTATAGAAAACTTTTCTCAGTTCATTAGAAAAAATGCTTTGATCGCGACAAGATTCTGATTAAGAAAAGTGTGCCTGTTTGCCACAATTTTCCTATAGAAAAGGTAATACTGCTTTCGACAACTTTTATAACGAAAGTATTGTTTTATTCTAGACAAGACACATTCATAATGTACATAAAGTCATCTGATTTCAGAAAATCCCTAAGTTATAAAGAATTCAAAATGAAATTTTTGATCGATTATGATGCACCGTATCAAAATAAATGTTTCTTGAAAATTTTATACTCCTTCAATTAACAGTAATGTTTTTATCTACGAGTACCAAATTCTAAAGGGTCTTACTGCAAGCGTCTTTCGATAAATAATAAATAACAAACGCAAAATAAGAAAGTTTTGTATTTTTATTTTTGTTTATCAACAGTTAGTTTGCCTTTGTTGTGTTTTAATAAAAAATCACCTGTTGTTAAAAAAAAAAAATTTAAAATTTGTAAAAAATTTTCAATGTAACTTAGGGTTTTTTTTTTAAATTATAAGACGATGTGTGCATTAGAAAGAGCAAGGGGTATTCATAATTCCAAATTGTCAAAAGTTGGTCTTTTATTTATTTATTATACCCTCCATCACCACTAGTGGTGAATAAGGGTATACTAAGTTTGCCATTCCGTGTGAAACTTTTTTGTTATACATCTAACACCCCATAAAGTGTATAATATATTATATTCTGGCTCCTTGAGTAATTTTTAGTCGATTTTGCCATGTCCGTCTGTCTGCCCGACTGTTGAAAACACGCTCACTTTGGATTGAAATCCAGCAACATCGGTTCAGTAGGATCAGAGCTATGAATCAAAATGCGGAACCACTACACTAAAAAAATTGATCATTTTGATACAAAAACTAACATAAATGGTGGAATAATGCACGGACTGATATAAAATCTTTCACGAATTCGCTTTATACAACTACAAATCATACTGTTAAATTTCGTGAAGATCGGTCCATAATTTACACTAGGTCCCATATAAACCCTACTCCCGGAAAACAGCTTAGTACGGCTAAAACCGAAATCAATAACGCTATCATACTTAAATGTGGTACGTCACAATTTTATAGGACCGGAAATCAAACTGTAAAACTTTTTGAAGATCGGTCCATAATAACTCTAGGCCCCATATAAACACTACTCCCGGAAAACAGTTTAGTAACAGATATAGATATTGCGGTAAAATTTCTTTCAACTTAGATTCATATGACCAGAAAAAATATCACGCAATTTTGTGATATACGGTCCATAATTTACCTTTGCTAACGCTAAAACTAATTACACTACTGTATTGAAATTTATTTTTTGTAATACCAGAAATCAGTTTTCATAATTTTGGGATGATTGATCTTCCAAGGATCCAATATAAATCCCGCTCTTAAAAATCATTTTAGTTCGGCTACAAATGTTACGAGTTATGATATTTTACTCAAGCCAGTTCAAAGTTCTAACAATTTTAATGCTGACGTTCATTCTTGTGAAGATTAGTTAATAATACATATCGAGCCTTTGCTGCAATAGAGTCATAACTAATGTATTGAGCTAATGTATTTAATTCTTTAATTCCCAGTGGAACATATGGCCGCCTAATAGCTAATAATGTGAAGTTAATCGTCATATGGTTTCTTTATATTGTGTAAAAATTTCACAC
This sequence comes from Pollenia amentaria, assembly GCA_943735925.1. Lineage (NCBI taxonomy): Eukaryota > Metazoa > Arthropoda > Insecta > Diptera > Polleniidae > Pollenia > Pollenia amentaria. The sequence goes on along the minus strand of OX031007.1, from coordinate 218,444,990 downwards.
AAATATATTGTATACTCAACTCTAGAGAGAAGAATTAAATTTGATGGTGCTTGAAAATTCAAATTTGAATTATGACTCTATTGCAGCAAAGCCTCGATATGTTAATATCACAAAGAGCACTCTCCTGTCGGTGGAGGGTATCAAAGATTCGGCATAGCCGAATATAGCACTCTAACTTATTATATAAAGTATTGAAGAAAAAAAAAAAGATTTATAACTTTATCTCCAGTTTTGCCAGTACCATAATTTTACCACTTTGAAATTTTTGTTGTAACTTTGGAAATATGAAATATATTACGGTCAGAAAAATCTAGAACTTCTTTGCAGATTCTCTTAAAGCACGCCAAAAAGTACTTTAATCGTAAATAAAACAATTAGGTAGTCTGAAAAATTAGTTAAACTTAAGCAATTTCATGAAAAAATTTTAAAGTTTACGATAACACAAAAATTTTTCTCAGTAATATTATTTACCAACAATAATTTCCCATTTTTTGTAATTATATAGAGGTAAACAAAACTACTAAGTTTGAAAGGAATTCATTGAGAAATGAATTTTTAGCAATTTATTTAGTATAGAACAAGAAAAAGTAGTTTTTTTTTAACAGTATAGCTCAAAGATTGTTTGACTTTGGTACCCTCCACTGTAAACAAAAAGTGAAAATAATGAATTCGACTAACAAATATTTTTTAAGACTTTGTTAGATTTATAAAAATGTGTATTACATAATTGAATCGCTAAGGGCAGAAAGGGAACTACTTCAATTCATTCATTTTGAAATAATCAATTAAAACAGTAGCGGAATTCACCCTTGATAGTAAAGTCCCTTGTAGACCTTGTTAATCTTATAATTTTAGTAAAACTACTAACATTTACAACACTGCAACAACAAAATGTATTAGACTAAAATATACTATGCTGTGGTTGAAAATCCCACAAAAAGCAGTAGTAAACAAAGTGTGTGAATTTACCAGAATAAAACAGTTGAAGAAACTCTATCTGTCTCTTTCTCTCACTCAGCAAATTCATTAATTTACAATGCATTAGAAAAAGACACTCACGCTTTGAAGTATAAAATATAAAAAGAGTTATACACTTAATACAAAGGGTTAAAACCGCTATTGTAGTTAATAATAATAAATTAAATTGTTATGTTCTTAGCTCATAGAGAACTGACTTTAATTTTAAGTTGTTTAAGATGACACTGTTTACACTGGATTCTTAGCGATACTCAAAAAAGGGACATGAAGTAAATGTCAGGAGTTCCCTTTCTGCATTTAGTGATTCAATTATTCTAAGCACTTATTAATCTTTAGTTTTGCGTATGAGACAGAACACTGTGCGACAAGTTCCCTTTTTGATTATAGACTACTTTTCTATAGAAAAAGTAGCACTTTTCCCGATAACTTTTTCGAACAAAGATTTCTTTCGTTTTTGACCACTGTTCCATATAAAAAGTGTTGCTCTGCAACACTTAACAAATGTGAACAGAAATCTGTTTTCTTAACAAATATATCACGCCTCTATAAAATTTTGTAAATTTCTTTTAAAGCAAATTAAGATGTTCTTATCATCTGGCTATAATTGATTCTATTAAAGAAATACATATGAAAAAAATTCTTTTGTAAAATATTATTTTTTTTGATATGTGTCATAAAACAAAAAATATTTTTAATGACCTTTATTAAAAGATTTAATGTAGTTACATAAACATTTTACTTTAATGACCAAGCAAATGATTTTGAAATAAAAGTGTTAAAAATTATGATCTTTTCGTGAAGAACACATTAAATAGACAAACATTTAAATAAAACAGAAATGAAAAGAAAAATAGTTTAACAAAAAAACAAATCAAATTATAAGTAAAAAAAAAGAAAAATACCTGATTGAAATGTAGGTTGATGTGGCGCCACCACTTTAAATAACAGCAACAACAACAACAAAACACTATACTGCCACTTGTTGCTTATAGATTCATATAAACACTGCTGTAGCTAACACTCATAGTTGGTAGCCAAAGAATATTTGTTGCTTGTTGTACTGTATTCGAGTACTTTTAGAAAATTCTTTTAGGTTTAATGGGCCTGCTGCCTGTCTCATTCACCACTGAGCTTAACGCTACAAATTAAAACAGTACGAGTTTTAAAATTATACAAACATCCATAAAAGTATTTGTAAATGTTATAAACAATATTCATATCGTAAACAATATTATCTTTACAACTTTAACACAATTTCATAAACTAAATGTAAAAAAGTTTTTGAAAAATTCCTTTTTAGAAAATATTTCTCATTGTTGTATTGAAATGTGTTACAATTTTATTTGATGAATTTCTTTAAATAGTTTATTATAAAAATCATTTACTCGAGTGTTTTTATGAGTCTGTAGCAACTCAAATTCATTGAGTCTTGTTTATTGTTATATTTATTGTTCTTTTATTGTTGTTTATGTTTCGGCTTTTCATTGTTAATGAATTTTTTGTGTATATAAAAGTATTTTCCAAGTGCAAAGTATTTTTCATTTTCAATGTTTGTATTGTGTTGCTGGGTATTCATTTCTATTAGTGTTCTTTTTTTAAATTATAAATATCAATTGCTTGTCAATCATTATTAAGTAATATAAATTTGGAACTGACAAAAATAAATCTTATTTTTAAATAATTTTAGTTTAATTGTTAAGAAAGTATTTTTATTAAAGTGCTTCCAAACATGTGTTTTTTTAAATAATATTTCTATTAAAAGCAGCAATTAGTTTCTAATAAAAGATGGATTGGTAGCTGCAGACATTATGAAAAAATCCACAACCGTTTAATGATTTATTATTGGCAGTGATAGGCAAAACATATACATACTAGGGTATTCACTCGGTTAACCGTTGATCGGTTAACCGATTAATTACTACCCGATTAACTGATCGGTCAACTTAAAATTGGCTATTTTCGATTAACGTTTACACCGGCTAATTTAAGTCGATTAACCGATTAATCGATGTAACAAAATTTTTAAATTTTTGTAGTATTATAACATATTTTTTGTGTTTTTAATTATTTGCTTTGCTCCTATACAAAAGATATGTGTTTAGAAAATATTTTTTCATTCAAACAAAGAAGGTTTTAAGGGATAATAATTTTAAATAAGTGTTTGATGTCAACCGCTTTTTTTCATGTACTTTTTAAATGTTTGCGTTTAGTTATTTGTTTTTCTCAGATCAATCTTTTAACAGAATTAACCGAAACAATTCGAAGTATTGAAAATTTTGAAAAATCAGGCCTTTGATACCATAATGGAAGATTTTAGATGTTTAGATAAAGGAAAACGACTGCGAAATTAGAAATTCTGTTTTATGGGTTGCTTTTGATTTCTCCAACTTTTACGATATATGAAAGAATTTTTTCCGAGTCAAGTTTTTTCAAAACTAAAGAAAAGAATCGCTTAAGTCTTCAACAAAATTATTGTTTAAATGATTATTTTATAAGATCTACTTAAACTATTGAAATATGTAATAAAATCATACAGTTTATTTTTTAATTTTTTTTTTAATTAATATATAACATAACTTTACAATTAATACATAATTAGTCAATTCACAAGGTATCCTAACATGTCATATTGTCAAAATGTCCTAATATTTCACAATGGTTTAAAAATATTGTTGTACGGCTCAGCCGCTCAGCGCTGGACTTTTCTGATTAATTACGACAGCACAATAAACACAGCAAGCAAAGTTCTATTTATTTAAGACACTTTTTGTTAACAAACCAACAACAATATTTTTAAACCATTGTGAAATATTAGGACATTTTGACAATATGACATGTTAGGATACCTTGTGAATTGACTAAATATCTTATAATTAAAAATATGTATAACATGCTTATTAGTTTTTTTGGTTGCTCGTTTTGGTTCAAGAATTGTAATGTTATTGTTTTTTTACTTATGAACTCCAAATAATAAACAATTTATTCATTTTTATTTATTGCAATTACTAAATTAATAAAAAAATTAATAATCGGTTAACCGATTAATAGCAAAATTAACCGATTATTATCCGATTAAACAAAACTACGGTTAATTAATCGAGCGATTAACCGATTAAAGCAAAAGCCTGATTAAATGAATACCCTAATACATACATTAGAGTCCTCCAAAATTGTATGGACGAAAAAAAAATGTCAAGTCACAGACCATAAAAAATTCATTAGGCTAAATGTTCTCTTGACTTCAACATTTGAGTAAGGAAACGAAAGTTTATGAAAAATAAAGTTAGATACGAAATTATTGTAAAGGATTTTCCCCCGAAAATATTTTTAAAATTGTAGACTTAAATCAAAAATTAATCTGTTTTTTCCTTATATTTTCAATGTATGTATATAAGAAAATTTCTTTTTTATTTTTAACAGACGAATTATCAATGAAATTTTGTATGATATCAATAATATTTGCTAATTTTTATTATTAAAAACCACACTAAATAGCGATATTTTTTGCAGCAATTAAAAATTTGTAGGAAGTTTACATTATAGTTCGAGTACGAGATATGTTGTTGCAAAAAAAACATTAATTCCAAAAAACTAAAATCACGTGGTTGTAACAAAAAGCACTAAAAACGCCAGAAAAAATGGAAAAACCCGGCAAAATATACCCTTTTTAACAGAGCGAAAAAAGAGTAACAAGACAAAAACGTCATAATTTACCCGGAAATCGTCAAAATGGCAGCACTCTCGCAAAAGCTTTGCATGCGTCCGGTGGATAGGACACACAAGTAAACATCAACAATTCTGGCAGATTGCACGATGTAATTTTCAATTGCTAGGAGTATAGGCAAAGATTTTTAAGATTATTCAAAGGTTTTGAAAAAAACTTGAGTTTATTTCTTTGAAGTCTTATACCATCACAACACTATTTGAATGGAGCATATGATTTGTCATTGTGGTTTTACACAAACGTCTTGTACTTAAAATTTATTTTTTTGTTTGTGTGATTTTCAATTACATTTATGCAGACCTTTACTTGGCGGATCGAATCAATCCAACTCTTTCGTTTCTTTTTTTTTTTGTAAGTGTTCAAACAGAATTGAGTCTTCAACTTCAGGTAAAAATCCTAAAGCCCATAAATAAAACGTCGGCAGGAACTTCAAATTCTCTCTGATTTGAATGTTTTAATTTTTTATTTGCTTTTGTTTTTTATTTCCTGTTTACAAAATGTATGAAATTGAATTAAGTAGCATTGTTAAGAGAATAAATGTCTTTATTTAAGAGAATATGAAAAATCGTTCTCAAAATAAGATCCATTTAATTTTACGACGCGTTTCTACGACAAATTTGAATCTCAAATTGTATGCAAAATGTGGCCTCGACGCAGTTCTGTTTGAACATCATGTGTAACGGCTTTATTTATAAAAAAAAGAAAAACAAAACTGGGTGATAAAAGGTTTATGAAACAGATTTTCTATGAACATATTTTTTAATAAACCCTTTATTTCTATTCTATTTTTTATAAATAAGGCAGTAAGTTTATAAAATTTTTGTAGAAGTTAATCTTTTTATAATACGAGTATTTCACAAATATTTTTGATGCGCCTCAAATTCCTTTTTTAAACACACACAATTTGCCTCAGAGTCAATTGCAGATTAATTGCATTTAAAATTATTCAATTAATGAAAGAAATTGTTTTAAAATAATCTGAAAAAGTTTGGTTAGTATTTGCTTTTAATATCAACTTAAAAAAAATAATTTAATTACAGAGAATTGTGCCAATGAAGGATAAAAATTAAATAATAAAGAATAAGAAAATTGTCCACAATTTTCTCAATTATTAATTTTATCCCTGAATTAATTTGACGCAAATTAATTAAACGGAATTTTATTAATATTTCCTTGTAAAGTTTTTGTTTAATAGCAGTTTATCATTTAAAGTTGAAAATGTTGATAAAAAAGGAATAAATGGACGGCAGCAGCAATTGAAATTGGAAATAAATTATTTAAAAAAAGTATTTTTATAGTTTGCTTTAGGGCAATATACCAATATACATACATATATATTTAACTTGATGTGTGCAGCGCCGGTTTCCATTAATTTGGCGCCCTAAACAGGTTTTGTAATGGGGCCCTTTTGTTTTCAAAACGTACATAATATGAAGCACATATATGTATGTATTCATATTATGTATTGGTTTTTGACACATCTTTGCCGTTAGGTAAAAAGGTCTTAAGTCAAAAAAAAAAAACTGTTCTTTAGGAAAAAACTCTACCAAATACAATAAATAAATATTTTTAAATTTAACATTTCGAAAAACTGCAGTTTCTGCTTTAAGACCTTTTCGCCTAACGAGATATATAAAGGTACTAACATTTAACCCGCTACTTCGTAAGCGTCTCCGTTTTTTTCGTGTACATATTTATTAGTTGAGTTAAATACATTCAATATATAAAGTATCACTATCCAGTGTAACACAAAGAATGCTGACGAAGTCCGTAGCGGGCCAGAAAATGCATTACATTCTGCTGGTGTCTAATAATTGTAAATTTTTCTGTACATAAATATACTTCATTGCTATCCAACGGAAAGCTAAGGTAACATGTAACAAGAAAATACAATATAATAGTCTGGTAGTGTAGAAAGTAGGGAGATCGAACGGTTATTATTCGACCGGTTTTAACCGGTTATTTTAGCTTTGCTCAAGTCGGTTATTTTAAAATGCCCATTTTACGAATATCGAATAAACCTGTTATTTTGGTATAATAAACCGGTTATTTTAATAATGTGTAATTAATATACATTTTCCTTACTCCTGTTGTAGATGTACCCGTAATTTAAGTATTTTCTAATTGAATATTGGTCAAACTTAAAGTTTTAATGAAGAATGTCAAAACAAAATGTAACAAAGGTCAAAAAACATTATGAACACTGTAATACAAATCGCTTATAAAAGCGATTGTAAAAATCATTGATGAAATATTAGCCCATTGTGTTGCCGAGGACGAAATGCCCTTTAAGGCACTAGAAGCTCTTAAGTAGTTCTAGCATCTCTTCATGCTGAAAACTACAACATTCCGCCGGAATCAACGATATTGGAAAAATGTTTACCAGTTCTATTTATTAAAACACCAAGAACTAAAAAACAAAATTGAAGAAATCAAATAAATTGTAGTCGACGAATTGACAAATATTTCACACAAAAAGCATGTTCATTTTACTATTCGTTTCTATAATGCTGAAACAAAATAATTTGAAATATATAATCTTGGCTAAGAGGTTCTGTTTGGAACTTTTCCAAAATATGGTTGATTTATATAGACATGCTTAACCACCAACAAATCAAAACTCAATAAAAATAAATTTGGGAGAATATTTCAAATAATAACTTTATTAAATTCCTATAATTTATTTGCTTTTGCAAAACGTTTGTCTAGATCAAATATCATTCAGTTTCTAAATTACATTAAAGAAATATCTAAGCTAAAGTTTGATCAATTTACTGATCCCACTTTTCCTGGATTTTATCGTCAAATATTTGTTAGGTCTGATCTAAGTGATATCTTATGTATTTTGTTGGTTCCTTACATTTGCAAATTGTTTTGTTTTTATTCAAATTAACGTTTTATTACAAAAACTTATTTGATTTTTGAGTTTTTATGTATTCGAATTTAAACCGGTTAACCGGTTATTTAAAAAATGCTTAACCGAAAACCGGGTTTTTTAAAATAGCAACTATTCGTAATATTCGAAAACCGGTTATTGAAAAAAGTCGAATAATCGATCTCCCTAGTAGAAAGTCATTTCTAAAAAATTTAAGGAATAGAGCTACATATTACAAAAAGCTTTATGAAATACATAACTGAAATTTAACTCATAGAATAAATTCAAAAAATAAAAAATGTTGAATATAATAAAAGTTGCTTATGAAAAGGAAATAATTCCCAATATTTATTAGTTAAGGTAATTTGAGCTTAGCGAATTTACACGTTTTTACCCCCTAAATATTGGAATTTCCAAAATATCCATTTTAATTAGATTGATTTGCCGAGATATCAAACTCCAGTCCAAATTTCAACTTTTTGGCTTCAGGCGTTTAGGCTGTGCGATGTTTGTGCGGTTTTTGGTTGATGACACGAAACATGCGAAATAGATACCATTTTGTACAAATAATCCATTTAGAATTTATTTTCCCGGCGCCCTCTGCGATCCCACAGGTTGCGCTACCCTAAAGCCACTTATGAATGTGTGTATACGAGTTCTTACCAAACATGCAACATATGCATCAGTGGTAATCTATTGAAGATATACTCGCTTTTGACAGCACGACTGACTGCAAAGTGAAATACTAAAATGTTATAACTATTCAAGTTTATAAACATTTTAGCAATTGATACAAGTGTTTACTAAGTTTTTTTTTTTTTTTGTTTTCTCTTGCTATTTTTGCATTGAAATCGACAAAGACAAGCATGAAGCCTTAGTGTCATTATTACTTGTACAAGTTGCCGCATCATCATCATCATGCAATCATTTGACTTCAATGAATCTACCATTAGCATTGAAAGTGTAATATTTCTGAAAATACGAATAGATGATGATCAATAGTTGCGGCTGCTGCACTACATACTGATGATGACGATGATAATGTGGCATGCGTTGGCGGGATGGTGTAAGTGTTGTGTATGGTTTTGCCTCTTGGTTGTTTGAGCCTGAATGCATTTAAAGAACTTTTTAAGCTGTAACATGTGGCACGCTTTTGGCATTTTATTACACTTGTTCTGCCATTTTTCTTGTATATTTTACAATTTTATTCACTTGAAAATAAAGTTTTTTTTATTATTTGTTATAAACAAACTATGGGAAAAGCGTTTATAAAAATCAGCCTCGTTTGTTATCCGAAGACACATATACAACGTGCATATATGTATATGTATAAATCTTTTTGTGCATTAAGTAAAGATATCTTTTAAATATAATAAATATCTGTTAAATTTCACATTGGCAGACACCAACTCCCAAATGTTTTTATATGTGAATTTTAAATAAACTTTTTCGTTGTTAATACATCAAGCGGAAGAATTTTTTTTTTTTTATTTTGCTGATGCATTGAAGTAAATTTGTAAATATAAGATAAAAAAAACATGTATTAAAGTATAAATATTAAAGTTTTATTATACGATCACTAGAGTAAAATCAAGCAAAACAAAAATTTGGATTATGTAATTATATTTGCTAATAAATAATAGAATTTTGAATTGCAATACATGCTATTTTTATCAAAAGCAAAGTGAAAATCAATTACAATTTCTTGTAATCGTATAAACAAAACTATAATTATTGGTGTTTTAAATCCAAAAATACAACTAAGAGCCATTATTACAACTTACAAATATTTTGTTATTTTAAGGATGCCAAAAAACGAAGACCGTTTATCTGTCGCAATAAATGGCTTTTGTTTATTACAAGTTAATATATTAACCTAAAAAGTGAATGATAAGATAACAGCAGGTTTATCCTTATGGTCAACTTTAAGCATTTGTAGCTGCCTTGTTTTCTGTTAAAGATATGGTAACTTCAATGATAGTCTCATTATTTACTAGGGAGATCGAATGGTTATTATTCAACCGGTTTTTTTTAAATGTCCATTTTTCGAATATCGAATAAGCTGGTTTTTTTGGTATAATAAACCGGTTATTTTAATAATGTGTAATTTATATATCTTTTTATTACCCAGCAAAAAATTTACTGACCTGGTAAGCTAGCAAGTAATGTTGGAGAAATAAAAACACTACTTATTTATCGGGCTGAATAACTACTTATTATTGTTCGAGTTGTCCACAGAATTCAGTACTTACAATGCACTTACTAGAAGTCACAAAATATCTAGTTATTATTTAACTACCAGTAAGTTGAATTGCAAGTAGTTACAATATTCTTACTAGAAGCCAAAAAATAACTAGTTTTTATTAAATTGGCGATAGTTAATAGACCTAATAAGTAGTTATGGAGCTAGTTAGCAGTAAGTAAATATTCAGTAATGAAAACAAGACAACTTATAAGTAGTTATTTAGCTGATTATTAGTAAGCAAATATTCATAACTGAAAATAATAGCAGTGAAAAGTACTTACTGAGGTCATTACTAGCAAGTACTTATTGAGGTTTTCAGAATAATGACAATTGTTATTGGTCGGTTAACTGCTTAACCGACCACCGGTTTTTTCTAAATGGCAACTTTTCGGAATATTCGAAAACACAACAAAAACAATTTACCATTAAAAACAAAAAAAAGGTACAACAAAATTTACTTCTGCTTTTAATTAAAGACATAAACAGGAGTAAGTCGTTTGCAACTACGTATTTTAAACAGTCGAAAGAAGCCGGTGTGCGCAGCAATGTTGCCACAGTATATTAATTAAATTTTTTAATTTTATCGGATAGTTGTAATAATAAAGAAAACTTAGGCCCTAATTATATACAACGCAGCGCAACGCCAAACAATAACATTGAAAGCACAAACAATGTCATAAATATTTTGTAATTTTGTTGTTGCTTTCAACAGAAATTCATGTACCGTTTTAAAATTTTCAACGACACAAGCAATGGAGCGTTTGAAATTTTAAAACGCAATGTGAATTTCTGTAGAAGCAACAACAAAATTACAAAATATTTATGACATTGTTTGTGCTTTCAATGTTATTCTTTGGCGTTGCGTTAGTTCTGTGGCGTTGCGCTGCGTTGTACATGATTAGGGCCTTAATCTTCACTTTATCAAACACGATAGCTATTGTTTACTTTAATTATCAGAAACTTTATCATTAGTTTGTTATAATTTCCTCAACGCTTAACAAGTAAAAGTGTTACATTTGGCTGGTTCGAATCCTATATACCCATTACAGTAGTGTTGAAAAGTCAATTGATACCTAGCTTATACGATATAGGCGCCATCGTCGTCGAAATTCTTAATCCGGAAGCAATTTATGATGGCGCTCGCTGAAATAATGGGTAGATTTTGCTGATTTTTAGAACTAATAAATCTCATATCCTGAGAATATTTGAGCTCACTTTTATCAACAATGCTTGTTTTTTCTGGCCCTTTAGAACCAAAGCCCTAAACTCGGGAGGAAACTTGTATGGGAGCCATGTGAAATAGTGGACCGATTTTCCTAATTCCCAATGCAACTTGGTTAGTTGAAAAAACGGACAAATGGGGTACCATGCGTTTTAACCCAATTCGGGTACGCTAAATCGACTGGAGATTTACCGTTATTTCGAAAATGGAGTAGGTTGCACAACATATATTCGCGTAACTCAAAAACGGTTTAGTTTATTGAATAAACTAAATAAACTCGAAACTCCGCAATAAAATTACCTTTAAGAAAGGTTAGACTTTTTTCTTGTATGCGCAGTCGTTTTAGAAACGCAATTTTTTTGGCAAAAAAATGTATATTTTTTTTAGCAAAATTTCGAAATTTTTGTTCTTTAAAAATTCATAGAAAAAACTAGAAGCAAATATGCCTCTTCAATCTATGCTGTTTCAAACAAAACAAACCATTAATGATAAAAAATATGTTTACAACTTTGTGCAACATCCTTAATTTTCGAAATAACGGTAAATCTCGAAAACAAGAGCTACCCTAAAAAAAAACGGTTAACACCACTGCATTCTGCGTGCCCGAATTTGGTTAAAATTCATTTTTTTTTTTTTTTGAACAATAATAACAGTTACTTTTTGATTTATTTGAACAAAAATAACAGTTATTTTTTGATTTTGATCTTTTCGATCAAAAATAACAATTATTTTATGTTTTTTATTTTTTTTTAAACAATAATAACAGTTATTTTTTTGATTTTTATTTATTTGAACAAAAATAGCAATTATTTTTTAATTTTTTTTTCGAGCAAAAATAAAAATTATTCTTTTAAGAAATGTACGTGTTATAATTACTTAGTTTATATATTTTAATGCGCATAAGAAATCAAAATGATGATCACACATTTAAATAAATATTTAAAGTCACAGCAATAATAATAAACACGTACATTTCGTTAGAGAATAACTTTTATTTCTGCTCAAAATAATAAAAATCAAAAAATAATTGTAATTTTCGTTCAAAAAAATAAAAAAATAACTGCTATTATTGTTCAAATAAATAAAAATCAAAAAATAACTGTTATTTTGGATCGAAAAAATACAAATCAAAAATAATTGTCATTTTCGTTAAAAAAATAACTTTTACTTTTGTCCAAAAAAATAAAAACAAAAAATAACTGTAATTTTTGATCGAAAAAATAAAAATCAAAACTTTAAAAATCATTATATTTTATTATAGAAAAGTTCATAAGGATCAATATGGTATACTTGAATCACTTTGCCGGCTTTTACTTCTATATCGATGCCTTACTTTCTCAACCTCGTATCTTAAAAAAAAACGGTTTTGACTTTTTCATGTTAAACGATTGATATTTTTGTGTTCTATTACTGCAACAACTTATTATTTCAATAATTTATTAATATTTACAGAATTGGGACAAAGTAAGTTGTTGCAGTAATAGAACACAAAAATATCAATCGTTTGACATGAAAAAGTCAAAACCGTATTTTTTTAAGATACGAGGTTGAGAAAGTAAGGCATCGATATGCTTTTATTGTTTTCGAATTTCAAAATAACTGTTGTTTTCGGTCCCTGATTACTACAAGTAATTAATAGAAAAATTAAAAAAGTCAAGAATTAATAAATGTTTTTTACAAAATTCCCATTATTAATTTTATTCCTGAATTTACTTGACGCAAATTAATTAAACGTAATTTTATTAATATTTTTTTTTTTTTTTTTTATTGAAATTTTTAAAAATCAATTTTTACCCTTAAATTGAATATGAAACATAAAGGAATATATGGATGACAGCAGCAATTAAAATTGTAAATAACATTTTAACAAAAATTTATTTAATTGTTTCTTAATACATACTCTTACTGAAATATCTGATTTGTATTTGGTCCTTTTAGCTTTCGTTTTTCCAAAAACATATTTTAATGAGCATTTGGTAAAAATATAAGTCGATTTTGCTTGTTTTAAAAGCCAAACACGTCCAAGAGAATATTTTTGATTTTCCTACACTTCATATTGTATCACTGGTGATACACAATTTTACTATTAGAAAAACAGCTATCTCGCTTTATTTTTACATTATATTTAACATATTTGCACAATAAAATAAATAATAAGTTCGCAATAGTTTTTTTATTGTCAACTCCGTTTTTAAAACGTCTTACAGTTTAAGTGAAAGTGTAGAAAACAATGAGCTGCAAGTTTGGATTTTTTTACGTATAAGCCGTAAGTTGAATTAAATTTGCGTAATAATATAATATATTTATTATTAAACAGCATTTTATTTAATAACTTATTCTTATTTTCTTTACAAATCAGTATTAACTAAATGTATCGTTGTTGATACACCATGCAGTGGTACAATAATTTTTATACAATAAGTTCATGGTAGAAATATACAAATATGCTAAACTATTTTTAAGAATTACTACTAACATTAAAAAATGTTAATAAATAAAATAATTTCAATAAGGTTTTACAGTAAAAATTAATAAAGGCTCTCTAAATGAAAATTAAATTCGGGCCATTATGGAAGCATGCGATGACATTGAAGGTGCATTTAATGACTTGAAATCTGAATGTGAATTTGATATCAATCCCAAAATTTTGCCACCTATTGAAGATAATAACGATTTATTTCACATTGAAAATTTACCTGTAACAATGAATGAGTGACGAAACCGAACAAATTTGTGAACACATATCAAATATATACCTTGTTCAAGTAGTTGATATGTTGATCCAAAAATTTTATGGAAGCAAAAAAATTTTCCAAATAAATCCCATCAACTCGCCTTACGGGGAATTCAACTCTGCCAACAAGTATCTTAAATCTAGAAATCCCGTATGAACTTTTAAAATAAAATCTTACAACATCTCTAAAAAAATTTCAAAGCGTGCCATATGAACCGTGTTTGTCACTTGACGAACAGTTATGTTCGACCAAAGATAGGAGATACCTGAAGCAATATTTGCCAGACAAACCTCATAAATGGGGCTACAAACTTTGTATTCTAAGCGAAATTTTCGGATTTACGTATAATTTTGCACTTTATACCGGGCAGGAAAATGATCCAACAAAACGGCCATCCAATTAACCAGATCTGTCTGGGCTGTTTAGCTAACTTGTTATCAAGATATTTCGCATTGTTTCAAAATATAAAAATTATCGTGTATACTTTGAAAACTTTTATAGCACGTTGCCATTAGTTGAAGAATTAGCCAAAAACCAAATATATACAATTGGAACAGTTCGCAGAAATCGTATCCCAAATTGCAAGCTACCTACACGCAAAGAAAAAACATGGTTGTGTTTAACATATTCTAAGAGCAACATATTATGATAAGATTCATGATTGTAGTCAACAAATTCCGATTATTATTGAATCATATTTTGAACAAATATATTCGTAATATTACATAATAATATTTTTCCCTTAATCCTAATTTGTTTTTATTACATCCTATTATAATTTAATGTAATAATATGATTTATTATCATGTTAATAATAAGAAGTTAAGAAGTAATAATATTACAGATATTTTACATCATAATATGATGCAACTCTAAACCTAATATTTTTAATCTATTTTTTTCGTATTTCTAAATTATTTATAAATTATTTTATAGAATTTTCATTCTTTTTCTCTAAATGAACACAAAACAATGGTCAATACTTTTGCACCATTTTCAAACAATATTAAAATGTTTTAAGCATTGATATTTTATTTTGTGACACCTTACAATTTTTTTTTTAATGTACCTACAATTTCTTTAAACTTGGTTTTTTAATGGGTATTTTTTTTAAATTGTTTAACCACTGAATAAGAAAACCAATCGCGATAACAAAATGTTGTTAGAGTAAAGATATTTTGTTTGCATCTTAAACATATTATGAGTACATGTATAGAAAGTTATCATGTTATGGCAATTAAATATCATTAAATGGTTGTGAGGAATATAATATGTTCTCAAAGTTATCATTATTTAAATTTATAATTGTGATAAACATTGACAGGTTTACAGCAACTATAATATTGTTGATATTAAATAAAAAATAACAATGCGGAACGTTTTGAAAAAATCGAAAGGAAATGATAACTTTAGAATGCCCGAATATAATCAAAGAATACAATATGTTTATGGGTGGAGTTGGTAAAACTGATAGCTTTAGTGGGAGACATAAAATTAAAATAAGATCCAAAAAATGGTACATAAGAATTTGTTATCATTTGTTAGATGTATGTTTAGTTAATTCATGGTTATTATACAAACGCGCTTTCGCAGAGGGATGCAAGGAGACTTTGTCGTTATTGGATTTTCGACTTGAAGTAGCTGAGAGTTTATGTAAGACTGGTAAATCTACAGCACGAAAATGTAGACCATCTAAAATAAAAATAGAAGCTGCAACTGAAGCGAAAAGACAGAAAACGTCGCGAACCCATTATTAAACAGAGGCAACGATGTAAAAATCCAAAATGCATCTTTTTATCTTCTGTGATATGTGAAAAATGCAAATTGCATTTGTGCCTTTAAAAAAATAGGAGTTGTTTTACCAATTTCCATTTAAACAAATAAATCATTCCTACTCATATTATATGATATTATTATGAATTAATTTATATTTATTTTTATAGTTATTTTAGTCTTATTTTTTTTGATTTTATAATGAATTGTTATTTTGAATTATAATAAACTGCCAAATCAATTGTTTTATATTGAAGATATGCATTTTATTGTTATGTTATACACCGCCCTACTGCATAATGTATCACTCAGTAGTGATACATATGAAAATTGCATAATATTTACTAAACTAGTGTTTTAATTTTTTTGGAATATTTTTCCTGAACTCAGACGGTAATTTCTCCTTAAATTTTTTTTTCGATCAAATATACGTTTTTTTTTTGTTAATCGTACAAAAACCCTAAATTGGGGGGCATGTAAAATATTGGACCGATTCGGCCTATCAACAGCAAATATTGTCCTACCTTAAATGACGTGAGCGCCATTGCAATAAAACCATTATTTAGAAAAAAATCTAGATTCTTGTCTACATCTCGGTCATTAATAGACCGATTTTTTTAATTTTGAATACTCCTCGCGAGTTTTCTCCTTTTTTTTATTTTAACAATTCAATTGATATACAAAAATTGGAGAAAGAATACAACTCCCTGGGAATTTGTACTCATAGTTGGGTTGATTAAATTTGTGGAAGATCAATTTAGACAACACAAAGAAAATATCACGATCATTATATGAAGCTTAATTTCCTGGGGGCTTATTCTGTATTGCGATGCGAAAGTAAATGCAATTCGCAAATAAAATGCGATTCCAAAGAAAGTTGGTATTCAAGACTTTCGCATTCGAATCTTATTACAAGTCAGGGAAACACCGGTTAAAAACTAAACAATAAACGTCAAATTTAAAATTAAAAAAATTTTGTGATTTTGATTAAAAAATATAAATACTTAAATAAAGTTCTTATTGTTTGTTTCCCTAAATATAATTTCACTATTAAAAGCATTCAAAGTAGAGTTGGGAAAAATTGTTCCTTTTTTGGAATCGTTCCGACTAATCCAAAGGATTAAAGGAACTAAGTCATTCCTTTCGTGTATCGTTCCTGCTTTTCACTTTGGACAATGAATAACAAGGAACGAAACCACTTCTCTGTCGTTCGTAATAACGTCGACAAAGAGAGATTTGTTGTGGTTTGTTTTCATTTTGTGGCGTTACAAGAAAAGATGAATTATTATGTGTTTTTTAAAATGGTATAAAAATAAACTGCAAATATGTTTTCTATTTAAAATAATGCTCCCTTCCACAAAAAAAATTAAAACTTTGAACCCCTTGCAAAATAACTTAGACCAGCTGGGCTATGTAAATTATATTAAATTTTTTATTATTTAACAAAAATAATTTATTTATTTATTAAACTTGTACAATAAAAATGTGATTTTATTTTTTGTTTACGATGTAACAATACGAAAATGTGTTTTTGGCATCGGCGTTTAACTAAGAACCACTTACTTGTATATTTATTAGCAGCAAAATGGTAATTACAACACTATTGTGGTAAACTATTGTAGCTGTAGGGTGAAAGATCACCTTCTCAGACTATAAACTTATGCTACAAAAATGATCTACTCAACATGCCCTTTCAAAATTATAGGGTCGCTATTCTGTTCCAAAAATGCTGTTGGTCAGTTTAATTTACCGCCAGTTATCACTTTCTATTATTTGCTAACATTCGTTAAAATCACGCTAAAATTTTAAGTGTAGTATTAAAAAATTTAATATAAGAATACTTTCTGTTAAATTCATGATAATCATACCAAAAATCATTGGATTTTGTGAAAACAAATATATTAAAACTTGTAGAATAGTGTGAAAGTTTGGTTAGTTGTTGTATTTTTGTTTGCTATACTTAATATTAATTCATATTTTGGCAACAATTTTATTTTTTTCCTCTTCGTTTTTTATGTGGGATACGTACTAGAGTATTCATTCGGTTAACCGTTAATCGGTTACCCAATTAATTACTACCCGATTAACTGATCGGTTAATTTAAAATTGGTTATTTTCGATTAACGATTAAACCGATTATATTGAGTCGAATAACAGACGTAGGAAAATTTTTAATTTTTTGTAGAATTATAACATATTTTTTTTGTGTTTTTAATTATTTGTTTCGTCTCATATGCAAAAAGTATGCGTTTAGAAAATATTTTGTTATACAAACAACGAAGAGATCTTCATTTTAAATAGGTCTTTGCTGTAAACAGCTATTTGTTTCAAGTACTTTTTATATGGGCATTTCCATTGTGACGCGACGTGATATTTGTACGGCAAAATGTAAAAAACTTAAATGAAGACGTCGATTTTGTAAGAAGTTTTTTTCTGTTACAAAGTAATAAAGCAGCACTTTATTTAGAAAAAAATTTACAACAATCCACCCTAAGAATTTGAAGATATAAGCAAAAATATGCGCCGGCATGACGTTACAAAAACAGAAGATTTTGACTTGCATTACAAAACTGCATAGGTCTGCGAATTGACCAAGACTTTTTGTATAAAACCTTTTTTAATTAGCTTTGGACTTATAGAGATTTATTTTTCAAGTTATCAAATTTAAAAATCTTTGTCGTTTTAGGTACATATGGGATTTTCTAGCGAAAAGTCTACTTTTTGTAATGTAACGCCAGAAAGCAAAAAGGGTAGTATTTTAGGACCACGTTGTTCAAAATTTATTCCTTTTGTAACTTAATGCAGAGCTAGTTTCGCTTTACACAACATGAAAAAAGTAAATTATACATATACAATTTTTCATAAACGATTTAAATTACTTTCGGCGTTACATTAAAAAAAGGAGACTTTTAACAGAATTAACCGAAACAATTAGAAGAGATGAAAATTTAAAAAAATTAAAACAGGACTGTAATGAAATAATGAAAGATTTTATATGTATAGAGAAACCCAGGAAAAGGACTGAGAAATTAAATATTCGGTTTTATGGGTTGCTTTCGAATTCTCCAATATCTACGACAAGTGAAAGAATTTTTCCAAGTCAAGATTTATCAAAACTAAAGAAAAAAATCGCTTAAATCCTAAATATTTTTTTAAAATAATTAGTATTGTGATTATTTTATTGAACTGTTAATGGTTTTTAATCCAAATTTAGATATTTTTATTTAGGCTTAAGTTCATTGAATTTAATTTTCAATAAATTATTTTTATGAAGACAGGAATTTTACAACATGAAATTAATTAAAATTTTTTTATTGATAATTTTTCATTCTTGACTGCGCTGAGATTTGAACCCAGGCGTTCACGGACAGGTTGCCCAGACTAGTTTCGATTGTAACCACACAATCTCGTCGGTGGGGTTTGCCGTTTTACTCACTCGGCTATTGAGGCCGGGCGACGTCAATAGTCAAACATCAATCCTTAAACCAAATGGTATTTCACTTTGGTAGATCGAAATTTGCTTTTTGAATGAATCATTATCTATTTTAATTGATTTACATGTTCTTCCTAACTTCTGTTTTTTCGTACTTTTTGTCAAAAATTCTTCTTGAAGTCCAAAGTACATATTTTATTTTTAATGTTTTTGTCTTTCTTTTTTCTTGTTGACCTTTTTCAGCACAACTTGAAGGACAAATGTAAACATAGCTCGTGCCTTAGCTGTTAACAATAATTAGTATTGTGATTATTTTATTGAACTGTTAATGGTTTTTAATCCAAATTTAGATATTTTTATTTAGGCTTAAGTTCATTGAATTTAATTTTCATTAAATTATTTTTATGAAGACAGGAATTTTACAACATGAAATTAATTAAAATTTTTTTATTGATAATTTTTCATTCTTGACTGCGCTGAGATTTGAACCCAGGCGTTCACGGACAGGTTGCCCAGACTAGTTTCGATTGTAACCACACAATCTCGTCGGTGGGGTTTGCCGTTTTACTCACTCGGCTATTGAGGCCGGGCGACGTCAATAGTCAAACATCAATCCTTAAACCAAATGGTATTTCACTTTGGTAGATCGAAATTTGCTTTTTGAATGAATCATTATCTATTTTAATTGATTTACATGTTCTTCCTAACTTCTGTTTTTTCGTACTTTTTGTCAAAAATTCTTCTTGAAGTCCAAAGTACATATTTTATTTTTAATGTTTTTGTCTTTCTTTTTTCTTGTTGACCTTTTTCAGCACAACTTGAAGGACAAATGTAAACATAGCTCGTGCCTTAGCTGTTAACAATAATTAGTATTGTGATTATTTTATTGAACTGTTAATGGTTTTTAATCCAAATTTAGATATTTTTATTTAGGCTTAAGTTCATTGAATTTAATTTTCATTAAATTATTTTTATGAAGACAGGAATTTTACAACATGAAATTAATTAAAATTTTTTTATTGATAATTTTTCATTCTTGACTGCGCTGAGATTTGAACCCAGGCGTTCAAATTATTTTTAAGGTCTCCTTAAACTATTGAAATAACTAATAAAATTATCAAACAGTTTATTTGTTAATTACTACATAATATTTATGTATTAATTAAAAAATATGTATTACATATTTATGAATTATTTTTTGTTAATTCAAGAATTGTTATGTTTGTTATGTTATTACATTTATTTAAAAATAAACTCCAAATAATAAATAATTTATGCATTGAAATTACTTAATTTATAAAACAAGCTTTATTAATCGGTTAGATTATCAATTACAAAATTAACCGATTATTAACCGATTAAACCAAAACCTCGGTTAATTAATCGAGCGATTAACCGATTAAAGCAATTGCCCGATTAAATGAATACCCTAATACGTACTAATTTACTATTTTTCGTTTATCTTAAGCGTTAAAGTAATATTTGTTTAAGCATTTAAGTAAAATAGTGCTAACAGTTGTTATTTCTATTAAGCTTTTCTTAAGACATAGTACTTTTAATGCAAATGTTTATGGTCTTAAAAGCTTCTTACAACTTCTGGTTGCCACGATTACCACCTTTTAACTTTTGCTTTTTTGCCAGCAGTATTTCTCCTCCTGCTTCTGCGCTTCAAGTATTCCACTCAACGATTGCTTGCCATAAATCATAAGATTATCTTAGTTGAGTGATTTAGTGTGAATTGATTTTTGCTATTTCTTTTGGTAGATTTTTTTTTGTTACACTCTTCCTCTTATCTTTCTCCTCCTACTGCTTGATAAGATTTTACAAATAAATCCTACATAATCAGTGATCCAATTTTTAAAGATATAGATACAGACAACTCACTGGAACTCATGTGGCGAAAATTTTTGTTTATAGAAGTAGCAGTGGTCTTTATGAATGTATGTATATATTATTCTAAGAGAGAAGAGTAGAGTTTGTACGCATTGATTTTTCAGGACTTATTTACTATTTATGACTGCTTTACTTTAATTGTCCTTCTTTGGCTTATGTCATCTTTTAAGGCTTTTAATTTATGTCACTTGACTGAGCTGATTGTTTGTTAATGTTGCTTGTTAAAATAATTACAACAAATTCTAATTTATTGTTTATTTTCTAAATAATAGTAATTACACTGTGCTACACAACAAATATATAGTGGTTTTCATATAGCAATTCTGTTTTATTGAAGTCAATTGATTCAACAAAACAGATGATTTCTTCAATTAAACTGTTTTTATTTGAACGATGTGAGTATTAACATTTTAAAAACATAATTAAATTTTAATATTTTAAAAATAAAATAAATTAAAACATGCACTTTTTAAAAAACTTTAATGTTTAAGTCCATAAAATATCCTTTTCTCACCTTCATGAAGGAGTACACTAAAGGTACGGTCACATATGACAAATATTTTTCCAATTTTTGTTTGCCTATGTTTTTCTAAAATGTGTTTAACACCATAAAAATTTTATTTTCTGGTCACACTACGCACATTTATTTGCCCATTTTTGTTTGTTCAAATAGATATTAAATAGCTTCAAATAATATATGGGAAAACATGTTTGCTCTGTGTTCCCATATAAAAATATTTGCCTTAAAATAAATATTTGAACAAATTGTCAAAAAATAATAACAAATAAATAAAATTACTTCTTATTGAAACAAAAATCAATATTTTGATGCAAAAAACGGAAATTTTTTGGTTTTATGGTGCAGGAAAGCGATAACAGCAATTTTAAAAGTAGAAGATGATTTAAATAATAAATATAGGAATTAAATATTAAACATTTGTAAAGAATTGTTGTAATTTTTGGTATGTGGAAGTTCTTTGGTATTAACCTAACAGGTGTGTACCTTGGGTTTTAAAAATTCCAAAATTTTTCTGGTATGAACATGTAAGGGTGTTTTATTCGGATGTGCCGAGAATTAAATATTCCAGGACGCTTGATATGGAAACTTTTATAAATTGTTAGAAATTGTCGCTGTTTTTATTCGGATTGAGTCAACTCCCGTGAGTACGTTTTATTTATATGGGATCTACATACATACCTACACATGTTCGTATGTTAAATTTTGAGTCAATTATCACAAAGTTTATTTTTTTTATTTCTATTAATAAAAAACTTAATTGTTCCTAGATTCAACCAAAGTTATTTTAAGGAGTCCATTTTAATTTCGAACTGTGGTAAATTTTGGTCCGATAATAACGAAATTTGGCCAAATAATTTCCTGTATTAGGAAACCAAATTAGACCTTATTTTCTTACTTAAGCATTATTCGTTACTGTTTTGGACGTTATAAAGTGTTTCCGACAGTGGACCTACTGAAAATTGTATGATCTAGACATAAAAATCGAGCCTGTGCCAAATTTAACGGCAATCGGTGCATTCCCCCACGATTTTACGTTAGTTTTTGTAACAGAAATATCAATTTTTTTCGGAAGGTTGTTTAACATTTGGTTCTATAACTCTTTTTCTACTATACAGATTCTGCTGGATTTCAATCCCAAACTGCTTAGAAGAACTGTTACATTTTTCGCACCAAAATTATAATTTTTTGTCAGCATCCCTTTTCTGAATCGATCCGTCCGGCTGGCTGTCCATGTTAACTGTATTCGCCAAGTACAGGTCCAAATTTTGGTGATAATGTAATTTAATTTGGTGTATATTTTTGAATTTGTCGTTAGTACAAAGAATTGGTCCATAATTTCACATTGCCCCCATAAGAACTTCTTTTCGGAAAATTCTTCGTGCCAATAAACCATCTTATTAATTTAGTATTTAATATTAATATGCAGCCCAATACACCTCACCAAATATTATGGTAATCGGTCCATATTTTACCAAAGCTCTTATACAAATACCACTACTGTAAATAGCTTTTAATTACCTTATAATAATTACCTTATAAATGTTGGTCCTACCAATATTTCCTATACATAATAGCTTTTTTGGCATGTCAAAATTTTGTCTAGGTAGGTCCATATAAACCCACTCTCTACAATCACTCCAAGATGAAAAAATCTCAAAAAGATGACGATGCCGGTAAATTGTTCGGTACAAATAAGAAATTAATGTACCGTTTAAAAATTTCCAACGCCACAAGCTATGCAGCGTTTGAAGTTTTAAAACACAATGTGAATTTCTGTAGAATGCAACAAAAAAATTACAAAATATTTATAACATTGTTGGTGCTTTCAATGTTATTCTTTGGTGTTGCGTTGCGTTTTACATGATTAGGGCCTTAATTAAATATTGACAATCCTAACAACAATTTTACAAGTTTAAATTATTTTATTTCAAACGAAAGAAGTAAATTAAGATTTTTTTTATTTAATTAATATTTTAATTAAAAGATTATTTCAAAACAACTAAAATGTTAATTAAATCAAAATTAAATTTTTAATTTTCTCTCAACTAACAAAATAATTGATTCAATTATCGCATTTATTAAACTTAAATACTTTTTAAACCTTTTTTTTAATTGTTAAAAAACTTTTTTCTGTGTAAGAATAATTCTATTGCTATTAAGAAAGGAGAGCTATAATGATGCTAACTGCTATGTGTTACATAAGGGGAAGTTGTCTGAACCTTTCCAGGTACTAAGTGGAGTGCGGCAAGGATGCATACTATCGCCACTTCTGTTCTTGCTAGTCATTGAGGACGTACTGACATCAACCTCATTTCAGCGTAGGGGTGTTCAATGGCGTATAGATAACTCCTTTTTAAACTACCTTGCATATGCAGATGACACATGCCTTCTTTCGCATAGAGTTCGTGACCTGGAGATGTCGATGGCTGATCTCCAGTCAAAGTTGGATGGTACAGGTTTAAAAATAAACACAACAAAAACAAAAGGTCTCTCCATACAAGATAACTCTCCGGCATCTATTAATGTAGGTGATAACAACTATGCCATTGTCAACGAATTTTGTTATTTGGGTAGCATGATTACCGCTGATGGAGGTACTGAGATTGACGTGGAGGCAAAAATCAGTAGAGCTAGAGCAGCATTTGGAATTCTAGCACCAATATGGCAAAACAACAACATTAGTCTTCGAACAAAACTGCGAATTTTTGAATCCAATGTAAAATCAGTTCTTTTGTACGGATGCACAACATGGAAAGTGACCAGTATAATTACAAGCCGTTTGCATTCGTCAATCGCTGCCTCAGACGAATACTTCAAATCTTTTGGCCAAATGTTATATCAAATATTGAGCTACTTCGTAAATCAAATCAGATAGATGTGGCAACTGAGATTCGAAAACGAAAATGGCAATGGATTGGTCACACACTTCGACGTCCAGATGAAAATATCGCCAAGCATGCGTTACGTTGGAACCCGTTTCATCAAGCAGGACGAAGAGTTGGAAGGCCTAGAATAACTTGGAGACGTTCCACCGAAGCCGAAATGAGATATGTGGGTTTAACATGGAACGAAGCTAGAAATGTAGCCCAAAACCGAGTACGGTGGAGAACGTTTATTGTTGACGCCCTATGCTCCAGTGGGAGTTAAAGGAACATATATATATATATATTAAGAAAGGAGATAGTCACAGGCGGCTACTTCTTTAAATATTACCAAAAGTAAGTCATATTTTTGACTACGAAAAAAGGGAGAACTGATCTATTCTACCAGTACTATAGCTAATCTTTATAAAATATTCTATTTTAGCAATTCATTGGAAATTGAAATTTTCATTTATCTATTTGTTTGACACTTAAAAAACCACCAAAAAAATAAATTTCTAAATAGACTTTAAAGGCCAAGACTTATGCACTTAAATACAGTACGAAAAAAAACAAAAGAGCACACCAAACATTCATCAATCTGTCAATTAAACAAACAAACGAATAAAAAAAATCGGAAAAAATAAAACAATTGTTAACATACCACCCATAAGAGGTTAAAAGCGTTTCGAACTTTTCGGAAGTAGAAAAGCAGCAACACAATATTTGTGAAACAGTTTTTGTTTTCTCTTTGTTTCTGTTGTTATTTTCTGAGTGATTGTTTTTTAAGGGAAACAAAAATTTAAATAAGATTTTTTCTTGTGGCTTTTGTAATTATACTTTAAAGCATTTTACTTATTTATATTTTGTTTTTTTTTTCGCTTTTATACTATCTAGAACTAGTGGTGAAGGAGGGTATACTAAGTTATTCATTCCGTGTGAAACTTTTTTAATTTTAATCTAAGACCCAGTAAAGTACACAGAAAAAAATTCATATTGTCATTAGTCAACAAATTCATTTCAAATTTATAGAATCAAGCAAACAAGTTGTTGATTTTGCAACTCTTACCAAACTGATTATATTGATGACTAAAAATTTAAGAATTGTGAATATTTTTTTTCAATAACCGATATTATTAATTTTAATTTAAAAAATGATCAAAAAACTTCGCCGTTTCAAACAATGTGTTAATTGATTTAATTAAGGCCCTAATCATGTTAAACGCAAACGCCAAAGAATAACATTGAAAGAATAAACAATGTCATAATTATTTTGTAATTTTGTTGTTGCTTTCAACAGAAATTCATGTACCGTTTTAAAATTTTCAACGACACAAGCCATGCAGCGTTTAAAATTTTAAAACGCAATGTGAATTTCTGTAGGACGCAGCAACAAAATTACAAAGTATGTATGATATTGTTTGTGCTTTCAATGTTATTCTTTGGCGTTGCGCTGCGTTTTATATGATTAGTGCCTAAATTGAAAGCAAAAACAAAATCATAAAAACGGTATATGAATTTCTTTAGAAAGCAACAATAACATTACAAAATTGTTATGATTTTGTTTTTGCTTTCAATTTAATTCTGTGTCCTTAAGTAGTTCCAAGTCAATTTAACCATGTTCGTCTGTCTGTCCGATTTCTAAGAACACGCTCACTTTCGAACAACTTTGTGGGTTAAGCTGGGCCACTACCCAGTCCCTATTGGGGGAATGGGCTCTCAGCGAGCACAAGAAATACTGGGTATCGCTACCGGGAATGCGTCAGGCGAAGAAATTTATATTTCCCGGGAGTACATTGGAGACAAGGGGTCTCAACAGACGAGAATTACGACTGTTGGTAGCTTATTTGACGGGCCACCATACGGTCAAGCACCACCTGTTTCGGATGGGCCTGGCGGAGGACCAGGAACGTAGGCTATGCCGTGAAGAGGACGAAACTACAAGGCACCTACTGTGTGACTGCCCGGCGCTGGCGTAAGCCAGAAGGAGACACTTGGGGCACGGTACGGTGGGCGCGTCCCGAGTCGGTGCAATACCGGCAAAAGACCTTCTTGGGTTTCTCTGGGAGGCAGAGGGTCTTTTGGCCAACTAAAGGGGGGTGGGTACAATAGACCTGGTTGGTCGCGGTACCGTCTCCGTTGGGAGAAATCTCCCCGCTCTCTCTCTGGAAAAAAAACAACTCTAAATAAAAGAACAATATTGATTCCAAATTGTAAGTATTTCTCCTAAGAATTATGCATCTATATGTGAAACAATCACCCTTAAAAAATTTATAATTCTGTTACAAAATCTTGCATTAATTCGTGGCAGAAAAAAATCGGATATCAAAATTTCCAAAACTTTGCTTAGGTCCCATATAAAGCTTCCTCCTGAAAATCACTTTAAACGTTAAAATTGTCTCAGAATTCCTACTTCGTAAGGTTGAGTTTTCAATTCCTATTCGTCCTTTTAGAAATTATATACCCCTTAGACTTCAGTATTTTCTGTCTAGTTATGCAAATTTTGATCCTAACCGCAGAATGAGCTTCGAATTTAACAATTTTTATACATACGAGTATATTGATTTCAATGATCCTATTGGCGTCAAAAAAACCTCTCAAATGTCTTAAGATAAATGTAATGCAAATTTTTCCTTTTATGTTATAGATTTATTTAGTTTACGCATATTAGCCAGTAAAATATATTAGTTTCATTAGTGAATTAAGTAAATAAATACGCCTAAAGCCGAAACGATTTCTCGTATTTTATTAATATTAGGTATTGCAGCTTTATTTTTGTGACCGAAAAAAAAATCTTATATCCTTGTGATAATCGGCCCTTAATTTAATATTCCTACTCATGTTAAAGGGTACCACATATTCGGCAAAGCTGACTTTAGCACTTTTACTTGCTTTTTTTAGTTTAGTGCCATGTTTTTCTCACTTTTTAATTTAAAATTTGTTTTTACAGTTTTTGTTTATTTCTGAGGATTTGCTATGTAAATGATTGTGTTTTGTTAATGTTCAAATATCATCAGCACTTTTAATTTTTATATGTACATAGGTATATATATATTCTTCTTTTTTTTTTTTTTTAAGAACAAATAAAAGCTTTGAGTTATAGGTTTATTTTTTTATTAAATATTTGCATCTTTTGAAATTTTGATTTTCAATGTATTTTATTTAGAAGGAATAAAAATAGAAAACAAAATTTGAGCCAAGTCCCGATTTACACCGAGCAAGATTTCTTTAAGCATTTTTATTGTTTTTTTTTCTTGAACTTCTTTTGAAATAAATTACGAGAATAGATATAATTATATTCCTCCTTCTTCTCTGTGTCCTCATGCAGGGTTGAGACCTGCCTTAAGAAATATTGCCAAATGTAAATCCTGCCCTCAACTTTAAAGTAAACAAAAAAATCCCTTAAGAGAATCAGTGTTTTAGTAAAAGTCTACATAAAATAAATTTATATTGAGTAAATAATTTCCGTTTGTTTTCCTTTTCGGTTTTTTCTCTGTATTATTTGACAAGAAAAAACAAATAACCACAATTTTTTATTGAAAATTTAGCTGGAGGACATTAAAAACCAAAACAAATTCAGTTTAGATATCATTTCTTTGTTGGTGTTTAAAAATATTTTCTTTTTTGTTACTCTAATAAACATACTCAATTTATTGTGCAAAAATTTAAGGACTTTGTCTTGGCATTTTGATTTACATACATTTTTGTTTTTTATTTATTTATTTTAGAATTGAATTTTATTAGCAAAATTTTATTTTTCTTTGAAAAGTTTATTGCAAACCGTTTGCCAAATTTTTCTGTTTCTTAAAATGTTTTCTGGAATTAGTTTTATTTTTATTTAGATTTTACTTTTAAATTCCTTAATACGGGCAGGGCATACTTATTTGATACATTTTCTTTTTCAACATAAATCTTGTTTGAATTTGGAAAATATTTATGGTTTTAGTTAAAAATGCTTCTAATGACAGGTAAAAGTGTTTTCGAACTTATTTATAATACAGTTAAAGGTTAATTTAAACAAAACATAATTTCATTGATATGTGTTTAAAGTCGAATGCAAAAGTAAACGTATAAATTTAGATATACGAAAGTAAATAAAAGCGTCAGATATATTTATCTTATAATCACCACTGATGTCGATGTCAATTTTAAGTCGTTGGCAATATGAGTCGACGACTACATCCCTTACAAGTTAATTTGATATTTTTTAAGAACGCTGTGTCAATGTCGACAAGCTATCGAAAATCATTCAGTGTTTGTTTTTTTTAATCAATGTTTATTAAAATAAACTTGATTAACTTGTATTGGGTGACCGATTAAGTTTTATTTCTTTAATAACTTACTTAAATTTGCTTTGGTTAAAAGAAATTTTTACTCACCGAACAAATTGTTAATTCCTTACAAAAAACAGAAATCGTAAATATTTGGTTTTTTTGACAAGCACTTGTTCTTCGCCTATTATTATGTGGCAGTATCAAACGGGTAATTATTGGTAAATGATGTATAGAAAAGTATTTGGTAGGGCAAGGGTTAATTCAAATTGATAGTAAAATATTGATCATGACAGCTTTAGTTATTTAAGTGTTACTCCACAGTGGACATAAGGCTGAAGTTTATAACTTTAAGTTCTAATATTTAAATAAATTTTGAACACAGGTATTAAGTTACCTTTTAGTGGACTATTTTACCTATTGTGAATAAAATTTGCGTCTTAAAGCTTTTTTTATTTGCCTTTTTTGTTAAGGTGTATGCAGACATTATCATTCTAACTAAAATTTCTTTAACTTTCACTTGAATCATCGCAAAATTTTCTGTGGACTAAAGCAGACTCAATTCTACTGGACATCGACTTAAGGCCTCATTAGTTGTTACTTCCCGTTGCCGTTCTGTTTCGTTCCTTTCTTTAGCAAATATTTTGTAATTACCTTTTCTGTGAAAGGAATCATCTGATTTTAAAAAGAAAAGTATTTAAATTGTAAAAAAAAACTTTTCGTAAAAAATAAAAAACTAATATTTTGTGTCAAAAATACGTAAATTTTAAAAAATCAATAATTAAAACCAATTTTTCTAGCTTTAAACAAAAAATTACTGATTTTTCATATCACAACAAACTAATGAATACACACTTTGGCCGTAACTTAACGTTGAATTCTATTTTCAACAGATTTGTACGCAACAGAACAGAACGAAAAAGTAAAAACAAATCATACATACAGACTTTCAATTGAACAGAAACAAAACAGCTGATTCATAACAGAACAGAACGTACAAACTAATTCTGCCTTTAGAATCGCCTTACAGAATACAAAGTTACTATCAAAAGTAATCGATTGTTGTCAATAACTGCTAAGAAAATACAAATAATATTCCGTTGTCGGTATTAATATACCTGCCAGTCTCAGGTCAGACGCGGATCCAAGGGAGGTGTCACGGTGGTCATGACTAACACCACCACAATACACGATGTTAATGATGAGTCACACCTTAATGTCAAGTTTTTTGCCCGACTTAACTTGACATTTCTTTGTTTCAGAGTTTGACAAGTTCAACCATGGATAGGTACTCAATTGAGCAGCGCGTTAAGATTGTTGAAGCCTTTTAGGAAAATGGGCGTTGAAATCAAGGTGCATTTCGTGCACTTCGTGATATATTCGGTCAGCATAATCTACGTTATGTGGTAACAATCGACAGAATTGTGCACAAATTTCAGAAAACCGGGTCTGTAGAAAATGTGAAAACAGCTGTGCATGTTTACCCAGTTCGTGCTGGGCTGGCGGCGTTATCGGGCCTTACTTCTTCGAAAATGAGGTGGGCCAAGCAGTTACCGCGAATGGTTTTTGCCATCGCGAGATGATAATGGACTTTTTGTAGCCAGAAACCAGAAAAACATGGTGCCACACAGCCAACGAAACAATAGCTCTTTTATGCGAGGAACTCAATGGCCGCGTTATCTCATGTCGTGGCGATCTTAATTGGCCGCCACGATCATGTGATTTAATAACGTTAAACTTCTTTCTGTGGGGATATTTAAAGGAAAAAGTGTGCGACAATTAGCTAAGAACAATTCAAGAGCTTAAGGATGAGATAATTTGGCATATTAACGACATTAAACCTCTGAGTCATTGAAATGATGGACCATCGGAAAGAGCTATGCCACCAAAATCGTGGCGAGCATTTGCCATATGATCATCTGTTGTTAAAAATTCCGTGAGAAAGAATATGTGCTGTTGGTTCACATGGAAAACAAAAATGTTGATAGAAACATTTCGTATGTTTTTTGCAAAATAAACAGAGTTTAACTCTACCAACAGTTTGTCGTACCGACATTGTTTTTTATATTCAGTTTGACAACATTTTGCATGAAATTCTGAACGGAGAATTATTGTTTGCAAAGAGCAAAGACAATAAAAATATGGATAAAAGTGCAAAAAATATGGTTTTTGTTTACCTTTGTAGAACAATGTTGTATCCCTGTAACTAATAAAAACGTTGAGTTTCGCAAAATAGCAAGATAAATAATATTGATACATTTCAATATTTGAAATAATAATGTTTCATTACATATCACAAGTTAGAGCTGAGAACTAGGCTTAACCGAGAAAACGGCATTTGCTTAACTAGCAAATAGTACAGAAAAAAGTGTTTTATCAATTAAAAAATGGTTAAAAAATATTTAAATTTAATTATTGTGATAATTGAATCAATTATTTTTTTAGTTAAAAGATTTTGATTTAATTAACATTTTAGTTGTTTTGAAATAAATTTTCAATTAAAACTTTAATTAATGAACAAAAAATCTCAATTGACTTTTTTCGTTTAAAATAATAATTTAAACATGTTGGGAATGGTCAATCTTTATTTAAATAAATTAACACATTGTTTGAAATGGCAAAGTTTTTTGATCACTTTTTTAATTAAAATTAAAAATATCATTTATTGAAAATATTTTTTCAAAATTTTAAATTTTTTAGTAATCAATATAATCATTTTGGTAATAGCTGCAAAATCAACAATATATATGGTGATTAAAGAAATTTAATAATTTTTTCTGTGAGTATTAGAAAGACCCTAAGCAAACACTTTTCTAAATCACTATCTGAATTATGAATAACATGCAAACACATGTCATATTTAGCTTTGATTCTGCTGGCAGTTTAAAAAACAATTTGTCGATTTAAAACAAAATTCTCTATCTACTTATCGATATACTCTCACGTTTCATGACAAAGAACCAAATATGAAACTAACAAACAATCAATGATGACGATGTCTTTCCTCATCGTCATCGTCATCAGCATCATCCCCATCACCATCACCACTTGTGTCATCAGCTTTTTCAGCAGCATCACCACACCATCACTTTTATCGTCAGCAACCATATGAAGCGCAATAGAGAGAAAAAAAAATTGAAAAAAAACTACAAGTATACACCATTAATAAGTGAAGCAAAGTGTTGGCCCTCTCAACACCTTCCAGCAATATTCATGGCAAATGCATTTTTATAGAAATCGAATAAGATTGAAATGAATTAATGCCATACAAGCATAAAATGTCTGTCTTTCTGTCTATCCAATTTCTACGTTTAAATATTTCAGTTTTTTTTTTAATTTTTTGGGTGTAAAATGAAATGAAAGCGGGTGTGACGATTTGATTGTTTAAGTGTAAAATCGTTTTCATTTTTTTTTTTGTCTGACTGTCTAATATCTGAATTTTGCTGTATTTCCAGCATTCGATCTATCTGTTGTTCTGTCTGTCCTTATGTTTGTAATACAAGTTGAGGTTTTTTTCCATTGATCTGCTGTCGTTGATGTCTCAAAGGCTTATAAGTATTACAACAATTTTCTATATTTTTTTTGCCCTCCTCCTTCTCTGTTTTTTGGTAAGATTAATTCATGCAACGGTAAATAATGTAAATAAATGTATATAGAACAATAATAACAGCAGCAGATACAACCAACATCAATATCAGACACAAATTGATTCCGTGGCAAAATATATATGTACATATCTATATATCTTCAAACAAAATCTGTCAGTTACATTTTTATTCATTGATGCATAGAATCATCTTAAATGTTCTAAAATCTTTTTATAATGGAATAAACTGAGTGTTGCTCCATGACTGTGATACTAAGAAAATGTGGTGATTGATTTTTATGGCAAGCAAAAATTAAACAATTTGTTGTTAAAATTTTTAAGGGAAATATTTATTAAAGTGGTTTTTAAGGATTTTTTGGGGTTTTCTTTAATAACAAATTTATGTTTTCAATATTCTTCGTGATAATAGATTTATAAATAATCCATTTAATACATATACGAAATTTAAAAAGTTTGAACTTGTTCTTAATATCACTTTTAGTTAATTAAAATATCTTCATTGCCCTAAAAATAAATTTAAAAATGTGGTTACTTATACAGGATGCACCAGAAGAAACGAAGAGGTTATATATATATATATATATTTTTTTTATTTCAGATTGTTTTAATGACGATTTAGGAAACCGAAAATTAAACAGAACCACTTGAACTAAAATAATTGAATTAAATTTTAAAAATCAACAAACAATTGCTTTAATACAGCGTACATATCGATGTTTTCGTAACGTAAGAACTGGACCTTAAAGGCGCTGTTTTTAATCTTACTCGAACTGGAAGGCCACAAATAGCTCTCTATGAATAAAATGTTCAACGCGTGGAAAAGTGCGTTAAGGGAAATGTTACTACGTCAGTAAGAAGACGTTCAAAGCAACTTGGGTTATCGCGAGCACTAATTCAACGAATTATTCATAAATTGTCGTTTCCCTCAAAAGTCCTACTTGAGCAAGAGCTAAAACCAACGATACCCTGCAGTGACTTAATTTTTCAATTCCTTTAAGGAAAATAGCCGAAAAAAATAATGCTTAGTTACAAAATCTTATATGAAGGGTGGTCCAACCATAATGCCGGATGTAAATTGTGAGCCTAAATTTGAAATTTCTTTGTTTCATTGTTTGACAAATTAAGCCATGGAGAGGCGTGTTAAGATTGTGGAAGCCTTTTACGAAAATGGGCGTTCAAATCAAAATGCATTTCGTGCCCTTCGTGATTGTTTTGGTTAGCATAATTGAGCAACTGAGAAAAACCGAGTTTGTAGGAAATGTGAAGAAACCTGTGCATGCCCACCCAGGGCTGGGGGCGGCATCAGACCGTACTTCTTCGAAAATGAGGTTGGCCAAGAAGTTACCGTGAATGGTGTTCGCTATCGTGAGATGATAAAGGACTCCTTGTGGCCAACAATTGTGGATATGGACCTTGACAATATGTGGTTCCAACAGGAAGGTGCCACTTACCACGCACCCAACGAAACAATTAATTATTTATTTATTTTTATTTTCATTTCCTGTACAACAAGACAGTGTCTTATAATTACAGTACAGGAACGTAAAATGTTACAAGAATATTTAATAACATATAATTATTACAAAATGGTTCATAGTATTAAAACAAACAAAAAAAATACAATTATTAAAAAAGAATAAAGTCATATAAAACATTTTTTATCAAGAAACAAAAACAATTATGAAAAAACGTTATATAAAAACATTTTGAAACTGTTAGCATTACGATTTAGTTGCTGATTAAGTATGCTAAGTTCAATTACAATTAAGTCGGTCCAAACATTTTTCTTAAAAATATTTTCTTTTGAAATCGATGAATCCAACTAACAGAGACTTACAAAATATTAAATAAAAGTCAATAATTTCGCAACAAATTCTTTCATAAAATTTCCACGAATTTTTTTCCGAAACGCTTCTACCAAAAAAGAGACCTTTAATACAGCTACAGTTCAAAATAACTTAATTGCCATTCCTTTTTCACAATAACAGGAAACTACAATACTTAAGGCTCTTTAACATTATCACACAAGTCTTATGTATTTCGACAAAAATACATGTCTGATCTAATTATTGTTTGAAAATTTTCAAAAAACAATAACAACTTATCATGACAGGGTTGTGTTTTCCTCAAAAAACGAAAGACTTGTGTGATAGTGTAAAGTACCCATTAGCGCGATGTCAAAATAGTATTTTCCAATTGTTAAGCGTTGACGCCGTGCTATTTTGAATTGCTCAATACATTTTGTATGACCATGAACATTTTCGATAGATACAAAATCCCTTTGACGCGCTGATTTAGGTTGTTCTGTAAAAACTTAAGGCATCTGATCACAGAAAATATTAAAAATTTTCTCTAATCACCAAATTTATTCCAAATTCATAATATCAAGCAAACAAGTGGTTGATTTTGAACCTATTACCAAAATGATTATTAATTTTAATTAAAAAAGTAATCAAAAACCTTGCCATTTCAAAAAATGTGTTAATTCATTTAATTTAATATTGACAGTTCCCAACAACAATTCTACAAGTTTAAATTATTTTATTTTAAACGAAAAAAATCAATTAATATTTTTTGATATTTAATTAATATTTTAATTAACAATTTATTTCAAAAGAACTGAAATGTTAATTAAATCAAAACTATATTTTTAATTTTCTTTCAACTAAAAAAATAATTGATTCAGTTATCACATTAATTAAATTTAAATACTTTTTAAACCATTTTTTTAATTGATAAAAAAACTTTTTTCTGTGGTTAAAGTTGAATAAACTTTCTTTTAAATCGAAAATATTAAAGTTAAAATTTTATACATTAAGCCCCTTTATCTAAGTTCTGATCCACAGCTTTGACTGGCCCAGTCATCATTTTTTGCATGTGCGAGCAAAACAGAATGAAATTATGTACAGATTTGACTGTAATCCTTTATGTTCGGCAAGAGTTTAAGGTCAAAACCAAATTTTTCACTATGCATATAACAAAATTTTACGAAAAATTTGGCATACCACTAGATGGTGGTAAATATTGTACAAATAATGAATAATACTTTTTAAGGTAATTTGGGCTCAAAATTGTTCCGCAACAAACGCGATTTCTTAAAAAAAAAAAATTTTTTTAAAATATTTTTATTTGGAAACACAACTGTTTTCAATTGTTTTAAATTGATATATAAAATAAGTTTTTAATTTAAAATAAGGGACCTAGTGTGTGAAAATGAAAAAATGAAAATCAAAAAAAGTAAAATTTTAATGTTTTTCTCATTTTTATCGATTTTCCCAAGATCGTTTTGTACGTTTTTATGAGGTAAATAAATTTTTATCAGAAATCTAACTCATTTCATCTTATTCTACACCCTTTTTGGTACCAGAATCCCCTCTTAAGTCCAAACCCGTTTTTTGACACACTAGGTCCCTTTTCTCAAAGAAGGTCACATATGATGATTTACACAATAGCAAAATTTCTTTGATAAAATGTGTTCTGTGCAAAGGTTGCTTCGCTGAACTTCATGAATAGTGAATGGTTTTTTGACCCAATGTCTGAGAAAACATTAATTTGATTTTTTCAAGCCGGACAATTACTTTTGTAGTATGGCAAAATAATTTTTTGTTGAAAGTATGATCAGAAAAGCAGACTTCGCTCCAAGCATCACATACAAATTTACAAATAGAAAAATAGTTGCTATTGATATTAAAAGGTAAATGTGCCAGAATAGCTATAGAATTCCAAAGAGCATTTCGAGTACTGGCACTGCTCTAAATTTTATCTACGGAAAATTTTTATTTTTTTTAAATATTTAAAAGCTTGGACCAATTCATATAAATATTGCACGTCACATTTATACCTTTTTCTAAAAATTTTTACACAAATAATATTTATTCAAATTTAATGGCTACATGATCTTATAAAAAATGTAATTGCCTTTGCATCGGAACTTTTATGCGATTTCGCAACAAAAAATATAATGAGTCTTCACACTTTTTTATGTTCTATTGGACAATTTGCAAAAATTGTAAAAGAAAATTAAACAAAACTTTGTGTATGTGCGTAAAACAGGACTTATTCTGTATTTTCACAGAAAACAAATAAAAATTTATTTTAATTAAAAAATTTTTGATAATAATAAAAAAAATTTCTTAAATTTGGACCAGTAAACAAATGAGTAGTATCAATTAAGTATTTTTTTATGTTAACAACATTTTCTGGAGTGATGTTGTTAATATAAGTAAACGTTTAATTCGCGATTTAATTTCTATTTGTCTTATTTTTATTTTTGATTGATGGTTAATTGAAAAAAAGGCGAGAATTTTTTCTGTGATAACGGAGTTATTAAGAAGTTGCTTTTATGAAAATTGAGGTCCTCCTTTATAAATTTGTTTCTTAATAATTTACAATCAGACAAGAGACTCTGCTGTGGGTCGACTTCATATGATAAATCATTAATGAGAGCTTAAGTAATGCAAATCTAAGTTAAAATAACGGTTTTTAAAGAAAAATATTTTTTTAGAAAATAAAATTAAAATCAAGTATAAAGCTTTGTTCAAACCTATCAAATATTTGACGTACTAGACGTAACCACTGGTTTTATTAAAAAATCGTTTGCTTTTGCAAAACGTTTGCTAGATTTAACATTATTTAACAGTTTTAAAATTAGATTATACAATTATCTTCTTACAGATAAGGTTCTATAAATCAATCAATTTCTTAAAAATAAAGCTTACATTTTATCAATATATTGGTCACGCTTTTTTGGATTTTTTTCGTCAAATATGTGTTATATTAGAGTTTGTAGATCTTATCCCTATTGAACCACAAAGTCCACGAAATTGTTTCTAAAAAAAATTAAATCAATCATTCTTAAATAAGCCCATCTACACCTTCTGCCCACACTTAACATAGTAATACACATCATCAAAAATTCTCACTTTTATATTTCATTAACAACATGATTTTATTTATTTAGCTGTTAATGGCATAAAAATGGTTTTAAAAAGTAAATAAAAAGGAAGTGACAAGGACGAAGAAACATCAGTATGCTAACACTGTGTAAAATCAGTTGTATGATTAATTAACTATTTACTTTGTGCATTTGGTTATAATTCAATTTCCCGGGTTTGCAACCACCCAACACATTCTTTCATCCGCCCATTTAACTTCACAGTCAGTTGTTTAAACAAACATTTCGTGGCTTGTGCTGCAGTGTTGCCTTTAATTCTTTCCCCCTGACCTGTTTATTTACTATTCGGACGGATGTTTGAAGCTGGTTAATCCATCTAGAGTTTTACTTTATTATTTATTTTGTGTATTTTTTTTTAATACATGTTTTAACATTCAGTATTTTAAAAAGAAGAGGGTTAATACGGTTTTTGCTGGACTTGTTAGGCCCAGTGTAAATAAATAAATAAATTGAATGTTGTACAAAAAACAACAAACGTTAATTCTTGAAGTCAATAAAAACAAAGACAGACGTGGAGGCAATATAAATATTGCAGCTGTTTGACTGAATTATAATTGATAATAATATTTTTTCTTTTTTTATTTCAATAACAAATATTTTTTTAAAGTTCAATAACTTCTGTGGGGTGCAGTCGAAGAAGATAAGAAAAAATGGTAATTTGGGTAAAAAATGTTTTATGGTCTGTTAAATAAAAAATATGTTTTAAAGGTTAATTAAAATGTCGAGAACAAAAAATTGTGTAAGTAAGTAGTCCTCGTACCTTATGTCAGGATTAGCTTTGGCTTCCAAATAATTTTAAGAATTTACTAAACTAAGATTTAAAAATTTAAATAAAGTTGTATTCACGGATTTTTAAAAAGTATCTTTTATTATGTATTAAAACTTATCACTGGTCATTAAAGTTTTTAAAATTGTTATACCACACTACAATAGGGGACTTAATAATGTGTTTGTGCTAATGTGTGTAACCTTAAAAAAATATTGATCCTATTTCCACCTTTTAGTATGCCGATCGACTCAGAATCAATTTTTGAATCGTTGTCCGTCCGACAGATTGGCTGACCAACCCTAGTGAAAATTGTGACAATCGGTTTATAATGTCTTATATCCTCCATACAAGCTTCTTTCCGGAATAAAGACTTTGTGCAATCTTATTATACTAGTATTTCGATGAAAATTGGCTCAAAACCTTAATCATCATGGCAAAGTTTATTCAAATCGTAGTGGTTATCATATGGTCGGGCTTGACCGACTATACTCCCTTACTTTTTTTCTTTAGTTATAATCATTATTAGAAAATTTAAGGTCTCTTACACTTTTTTAGTATTATAAGGAGTGTTGTCATATTTTGTATCTTCAAAAATCTTTTAATTTTAAAAAAATAAACTTTTTTCGAACAAAAAATCTTTTTTTACAAGTCGTTAAAAAGAATCACTTACAATACATGTGTTTTGATTATATTTATTAAAAAACATATTATAAAAGAATAAATAAAAATTTAATTCATCCATTTGTTTTATATCACGTATTAAATTTTATAATGAACTAAGCTGACTGAAGATTATTTTTTTTTTACAAATTATAACAAAATTTAGGTGAGTTACTTAAATTTCCGAATAATTATTTTTAAAAAAAAAAAAATTTTTTGCACATTTTTGCTTCTCAAAAAACTTGCAAAAAAGATAAAACTTACGATATGACAACACTGATTATAAGTAAACAATTTTTGTCCAATTCACAAGCTCTGTCATATGGCTTATCGTTGAAAAATTACGATTTTTCTGTACACACTTGTGAACAAAATGGATACAAAATCGTATCGTTACTTTATCGTATATCAATTCACTTTGAGTTAATTATTTAATTTAGTCATATTAATACATACATGTACTTGTTCAGCAATAGTGTAACTAGTCAAAATTTTTATTTCTGCACTTTTAGGAAAAAATCGACACGTAATATGGATATCTACCCGCTTTAAAAATATCGTGCTATTTTGCCAACTTTTTGGTAATGTAACGGTTGGTTTAAAATTTTTTTTTCATATGCCTTTAATGTAAAATAAAAAAAATTTTTGCCTCAACTGAAAATGTTTATATTTTCAGTTATTACAGTATTGTTGAACAAGTGCGATATGTATTTTTCTTTGAAATTTTTCCTTATTTAAAGAATTTACTACAATTTTAAGATTTGTTTTATTTGTATCTGAGTTTAAGTTACAATTTTTTACTTCACTCTTGATTTTTATTTGTTTCTTCTTTTTTAATAAAATTTACCATTCATATTATTTGATAATGTAAAATTTAAACAGGTATGGGAGTTTTAATTAAAGATTAAATGGTAATAAATATTAATTCATAAGAAATTTTAGTTAAAAAAGTTTAAGCATTAAATGGAAATGAATGAAACATACATGTATAAATTATTAAAGACAATTAACTTTTTGGTATTAGTTACCACATTCTAAAATTATGTTTATAAATTCTCCAAGCAAATCGAACAATTCTAGGCCTGGTATAAATACAATATTTTTCAAAGCACATAAAGCTCAGTCATATTAAAAGAATACACTTTATAATAAAAATTGTCAACAACAAAAATACAATATTGTATAATTAGACGATTAGACAACAAAAAACGACGTTGAAGCGATCCCAAACTCGCACTTAGATAATTGTATTTATTTAAAATTTTAGCTTTTGTGAGTAGAAATGACGATCCTTAGTTTCAACCACAATCATTAGTGTTTTAAAATTGAAATTTAATTGATTTGAATTAAATGAATTTTTGTTTAATTAAACCCATGTTATAATTCCAACAAACTTTTTTTTAAATTAATGTATTTTATATACCACCACTTTAAACGGTTAAACATTTTGAATAAGATTTTTTTTTATTAAAAGCTGCAAGTGATTGATTACATTTCTTATTTATGACATTATTAAAGATTGATATGTTAAGTATTTTCAGCAGTACTTAAAATAAGGCAATACAATAAATTTATTATCAAAAATTATTTTCGGGAATGAAATATTTATTAATTAATTCATTTATTAATGATGTGCTAATAATCCCAATATTGTTGTGGCTTTGTTAAAGCTTTGATATTGTTACAAGTAGAGCTGAGTGTTTAAAATTCTTACTCACTTTATGGTCTTACTTGTATAATATTTTTAGCTTTTCTTAAGTATTTGGAAAAAGTTTCCTGACGAGCTGGCCTAAGCAACCAGCGAAATGCGCATAGAAACTAGCTTTCCCACAGCAATAAACTTCAGTGTTTTTAACAATAATAAAGATTGGGATTATTAGTACCTCATTAATAAATGAATTAATTAATAAATATTTTGTTTTCAGCAACATAATTTTTTTTTTTATTATTATTCCTGTGCTAATCCCGCGAAGTTCTTCGCTTGTCTGCAGGAGAACAGAGTCACTGGCGGGAATCGAACCCTCGACCCCGGCACTGATAGACTAGCATACTACCAGCTAGCCTACCGGGGTAACCAACTCAAACTTAAAAGGAAATAAATTTTTTCACACAATCATATTTTGGCTGCCTCCGTTCATGTTATGGCCAATTGTAAGAATAATATGTTTAGGATTATTTTACAGAATTGAATAACAACTAAGGGAAAATGATATTGTTAACAAATAACCATACAAATGTTTGTGGTATTATTTTAACATAATCGGAGCCAACTGTAATATGGTTAAGTATTCCCTAAGGGGGATTGATTGAACCATACTATGGTTGCACATAGGCATAGTTATATTTGAAACTTTTCAGTTACAAATAATTTAGTTCGCATATGGAAAAATTTGTTTTCGTAATGGGTGGTATCCCTAAGCACGGACTTAATCTCGGAATTTGTCTTATGTTTACTTGGAATATATTTTTATTTTCGAAAATTTCAATCTTCAATGTTGCGAGCTTTATTTATTTGCATAAAAGTAACAGTTATTTGATTACAGTTTTTCAGACGGAGATCTACGCCATCCTTGTATGCGCTAGGGAATGTCTAAGGAGGAGGGCAAAGAGCTTTAGATTGTTTGTTATGAATAGCCAAGCCGCTCTTAGAGCACTATCTTCTTTGCAGGTGAAGTCTAAACTGGTCATGGACTGTCTAACATCTCTGAACGAGTTAGGAAAATACAATAACTTGAAGTAGTGTTGGGTGCCCTGCCATGAGGGCCATGCGGGCAACGAAAGGGCTGACTGCTTGTCAAATAGCGGCGCTCGGCGTCTATTCATAGGCCCTGATTCTTTCTTCGGTGTCCCTGTCGGACATATTAGAGGGACGCTGCAAAAATGGTCCGAGCGTGAGTTCCTTCACACATGGACGTCCACTTCTGGATTAAGACAGTCCAGGAGATTTGTGACAGTGTCCCGTAGCAGGGCAGGTATGTTACTTCTGCTTGAGAAGTCGGAACTTAGACTGCTTGTGGGCCTATTACGGGGCACTGTGGTTTTAGATACCACTAGTTTACATTGGGTAATGTATTTACCAAGATACGCAGATTTTGTGGGGAGGATGATGAAATGTCAGAAAACTGCTCTGCTGCTGTCCCGCTTTGGGGACTTGCAGGCAGAAATTTTCGGGGGCAAAATTATGAGCCCAACTGATGTTTATAATCTTTCGCTAGGCAGGGTAATAGGCTTTATGCGTAGCCTGAAACTAACATGGTGAGATATATGGATTGCAAAAAAGATCCTCTGGGTCGCGGTGCTTATGGCCTCCTTTCTTACATACAGTTGTTTGAAGTAACCCAGTATTCTGGACCTTCTCTATGATGTAAAATCATTTTTTGACATAAATATAGACGCTTAAACCTAATTTTTTTGTTTAAAACTTTATTTTTTTCAGCATTTTATAAACACACTTTGTATAATCATGTATTAAACTCTATTTATGTACTTAACTGTTAATAAGGCTACGGCCACGCTTATTAAATATTTGACCAAATAAGCATAACCACTACCTTTGTTAATAGCTATTCTTGTCCAAAAGTTCTTTAAAGATTTTCAGAAACGCTCCAAAATTATTAAAAATTAGCAGATAACTCTTAAAACGTACAATTACCTACAAGATTTAGCAATGGGACAACGTTTTACCAGTATGGTGCAAAAAAAAATGGCTGATGCTGCCGGTCCACACTAAGCCTTCAATGCGTTTATGCATCAGTCCAAAAAGTAGTACACAGAAAAAATTAAATAAGCTGAACGCAACATTCAGAAAACCAGAGCGCTATTGTCATTTTTACTTAGTTCCTTTTAAGTTGCATTAAAGAATCTAATCTCTGAACGCGTATTTTGTTATTTACTATGCCACGCTGAAATTGCATTTCTTGCACCACCACCTCGATACTTTTTTGGCACAATCACCTCAGGAATCAGACGAACAAGGAGAGAGGTTCCACCAGGTGACCATGCCATTTGAAAAGCGGTTCAAAAGCAAAAAATTGGATGCATTGCTTGCGGAGGTTTGTTGGTGGAGTTCCACAATTATGCAGTTTGAAGAAAGCACCGAAGATGAAGACATTGAAATTGGTGGACACAGTGAAAGAAACACGCCCTTGAATAGTATGTGTATCTCGGATGACGATACAGACTCAGACCATGAATATGAACAACCTACGAAGAAAACAAGATCATCAGAACCACAAGCGTCAACTTCTACAAGGATGGATATTGCCAATAATTGAAAAAATGTTCTAAATTTTGTTTTTATGCATATTATAATTGCGTATTAATTATATTATTATTAATCATATTATTTTATTTTCATTAAGTTTTTATAAATAAAGTTTTTTTTTGCATGATAATTTTTTAATTTATATTTTTATTTTTATTTTAAGGGTGGTGGCTATAACTGATTTTTGAAATTCATACCTTTACTCAATTGCGAATAAAAGCGAAACGCGTGCATCGATTTTTATGATCTTTGTCTAATTTTGCTCATAGGTTATGTGACTTTGCGAAAAAATAACTAGACTTGAAACTTTTTTCCATTTTGCATTTTTTATGTATTTTTAAAAAAAAAATTTTAATTTTTAGGCAAAAAATAATTTTTTCCCTTCATACATTCATTTTTAACTTCGAAAGTGTTACTTGTATAGGAAAACAATATATGAACAGATTAAGGGAATTGTAATTCTTAAATTGGGCTAGTGGTTGTCGAGCTATGTCAAACAACAGGGCCTAAAACGTGATAAATTCCCCTATACGATAGTACTAACTTCAAATCGATACTAACTTCAAATCGCAGGTAAGAAGACAAAACGAATGATGCAGAAATTCTTCTTTTTGGGTCTAATTTCACATACAGTTCACAGAATTGAGTTGGCAATCAATTAACTGAAAAATGTTGTACTGTGTAGTAAGTGAGATTTAAGATAGTCTTATCACAAAATTAAACTAATTATTTCTCGAAGTTGACGGTAAGTCAGATAACATACCTATAGGCACGGTTCGAGACCATTTTTGTCTCTTCATGTTGGATATTTTCATATATTTTATACTTTCCCCGCTCGAAGAGAATGTATCGTTATGTTTTTCCAAGTGGTAAAGACAAGTCAAAAACTTTAAACACGTTTATGTCGAAATGTAGTTTTTTGAGTTTTGCAAATAAGCGATATATGGAATATATGGAATCGGTGACCAGCCCAGTACTTATATATTGATGTCAAACGCTTGCACTAAAGCGGACTCTCTGGATTTAGCTGAAAAAGCTTCCTAAGGCGGATCATGGGACTAGTAAAAATAACAACATATTTGTACAGGATAAGAACGAATAATGATATTAAGGCATCACTAAATTAATCATCTCTCTCAGCACTAATAAGATCGCAAATAATAAGTTGCGCTGGTCATGCACGAGTAGCAAGTATATATATATAAACTCCACCATCAAGAGAATCTGTTTCGGCAAACGAGAAGGCATAAGAGCAGCTGATCGACCCACAGCCTGATGGATAGATGGTGTCGATGCCAATTTGTAAAGGCTAAATGTACAAGACTGGAAAAATATTACGAGAGATAGAAAAATATAAGAAAGTATTGTCCGGAAGGCCAAGGCTAAGCTTAAGCTGTAGCGCCTAGACGGTATGTATTAAGATTTTATTTATCTACCCTAGGGGAAAGGGAACTAACACTAAACTTGTCGCGTGACAAGTCACTTTAACATGGCGATGTCCTAGGATAATTGCCACCTTTTTGACACTTTGTAACAGGTCACTGAAATTCCCTTTATGGACACTTCCAATTTCGGTTAAAATATTGCCTGTCGCAGATATTGTCACAAATGAACCACATCAGTATGATAGATCCCCTTCATATAAAGTAATAGAACTAGCGGGAATCAGCCACTATCCGCACAAAATCCAGTCACCTGAATTATCTCCAGTTAAGTGATAGGTCTTGTTTTCACCTATCACAAGTCGTTCTTTTTAATTATAAAATGTTGTTCACTGGACACGGGATAAGTGCTTTAAGAGCTTTTGACACAAATTTCCCGCAGGGTATTTATTTACTACTGATTAACAACAATTAGATCTAATATGAGACCACGTGCGACTAGTAATGTGACATTATACTGTCGGTTTGGCGACAGTGCAACAGTGCGCTTCATTAAAACCCGCATTCGGTTA
Source organism: Pollenia amentaria (assembly GCA_943735925.1). Lineage (NCBI taxonomy): Eukaryota > Metazoa > Arthropoda > Insecta > Diptera > Polleniidae > Pollenia > Pollenia amentaria. The sequence goes on along the minus strand of OX031007.1, from coordinate 218,400,252 downwards.
AATTTGTGCGATTATTAAAAACAAATATTTAATGATGGCAATATCAATAATTTCTAAAAACTTTTTTATTAAAAAAATTGCAGTAAACTTCAAAAATACGAAAATAAGTATTTTCAATGCACTACCCTTAAGAGCAATAAAGCATCAGCATCTATTAACAAACTTGGCTAAATTAAACTTTAAGTATTTGATACCTTATGTTTGACTTTTACATAACTGGAACCGAATTTCTATGGAAATTGTATAACTTATTTTGTTAACTTAATTTTTATTCTGGCAATTTTTTTATTATTTTGTCTTGGACCCCATCCCTTAAAGTTAAATTTATTTACAGGATTGAGTTTATTTTTATACCCTCGACCTACCACTAGTGGTGAATGAGGGTGGACAAAGTTAGTCATTCCGTGTAACACTTTTTAAATATTCATCTTAGACCCCATAAAATATATGTATTTTGGGTCCTTGAGGAACTCTCGTTTGATTTAGCCATGTCCGTCTGTCTGGCCGTCTATTGTTATCACGCACACTTTCGAAGGACTTAAAAGAAAAGAACAATAATGGTATCGAATTATTTCTAGTTCTTCTAAGCAATTCAGGATTAGAATTTAGCTGAATCGGTTTAGTAGAAAAAGAGTTATGAATCCAAAAGAGGACACACTACTCTAAAAAATTTATATTTCTGAAAAACTAAGATTATTTGGTGGCGGCATGCACCAATAGTTAAAAAAATTTGCAAAAACTCGTTTAATATGACTATAAAACATGCAACCAAATTTCGATCGCTCCATAATTTACCATAGCCCCCATATAAAGCCCATTTTCGGAAAACACAAACGAGGCTATTCACAGAAAAAAGTGTATTATCAATTAAAAAAATGGTTTAAAAAGTATTTTAATTTAATTAATGTGATAATTGAATCAATAATTTGTTTAGCTGAAAAAAATTAAAAATTTAATTTTGATTTAATTAACATTTTAGTTGTTTTGAAATAAATTTTCAATTAAAATTTTAATTAAATAACAAAAAATCTTAATTGACTTTTTTCGTATAAAATAAAATAATTCAAAATTGTAGAATTGTTGTTGGGAATTGTCAATATTTATTTAAATAAATTAACACATTGTTTAAAATTTCAAAGTTTTTGATCACTTTTTTAATTAAAATTAAAAATATCATTTATTGAAAATATTTTTTCAAAATTTGCTTGATATTATTAATTTAGAACAAATTTGGTGATAGGAGAAATTTAATAATTTTTTCTGTGTTGTTGTATTTTTTTTTTTTTTTAAGAGTTATATTACAAATTATATTCTAGCTTAATAAACCGAGCAATAGTAACTTAGACCTTCAGCTCGTTATAGTAAAACAGATCAGATTGTTTGGCGGGAATCGAACCCGCAACCCTTGCACTGATAGACTAGCTCTCTAGCAACTAGCCTACTGGAGCAACCAAACACTATTGTAGAATAAAATGGTCTGTCATAGTTTTCAAAAGACTTAAAATCAAACTGCCAAATTTCGTGAAGATTACTCGATAATTTGCCAAATATTCTATTAAAACCACACCCTCGGAAACGACTTTAGTACACCTAAAACTGTAACGAATCAAGACATTGCAGTTTCATAAGATTAGAATCCTCTCCGCGAAGAACGGTCTATAATTTACAATAGGCCCAATAAGAAGCGGCTTCTGGAAAATCATTTGGAAAGGTCTTAAATCGTAGCAAATATAGATATTGTGGTAAAATTTAGGACAATTTAGCTTCATATTACTAAAAAAACACCGTGGAATTTTGCGAAAATCGGTTCATAATATACTATAGCAGTCTAAAGCGCTAAAAAAGGTCACTACTGTAATGGAATTTGGTCCAATTTAGGGGTTTTAATACCAGCAATTACTCCATTCAATTTTGTGATGATCCATCCATTGTTTACCATAGGTCCCATGTAAAAGCCTCTCCTTAAATACGGTTAAAACCGATACGAATTATTATATGTTATTTAAATTAGGTGACATTACGTTTTATACATATGACTACAAATAAAAGAGAAAATAAACCCGACAAATTATAATAACGTGAGGTCAGTTTTTATAAGATTTGGTTGATAATTTATACAGGGTGGCACATAAATATCGTTAGGATTTAATCAATGAAAACATATTTTTTACGTGTTTTTTTAATTATTTTAGAATTTTAATTTGAAAAACTTAGGAAATTTATGATAGAAAGACTCAGCACAGTACAAAGAACCGAAGTTGTTTAATTTAATTTTGAAAGTCTGCATTCGTTTTTTAAACGCAAAGATCATATCGAATAATGAGCGATCGGTCCCATTTCCACCTCAATTTTCACGTGAATATACAAAATTGCCGAACACGGGGTCCCCAAAACCCAAAAATAATTGTTGAACATCAAATTCTCCCACTTAACACATTTTTTGCCGCACCAAGTAAACTGAGAATATAATAACAAAATAAGATTTTATGTAACTGACAGGAAAAAAAACATTGCAACAAAAAAAAAAGAGTATGAGTGCTAGTGATTGCAATCACCGGTCGGCGAAAAATTAGTTAAAAGCACATATTTTTCGGACCATGTTTTTCGAAAACGAAGAACAAGTTTCTGTTAATGTGAGTGGCATTCAATGATTGAAAATTTTTTAAGGCACGAGGTAGAGAACAATTCAGAATTGTGATTCCAAAAAAATTGAGCCACAGCACTATGGCTTTCTTGGCCAAATTTTTTGGCAAACTGGCCACCGCATATCGGGTTCTGATTTTTTTTTTCTTTGGGGTTACCTTAAGGATAAGGTGTATGCCCCATAAGCCAAGAACCATCCAACAGCTTAAGGCGAATATCTGAGAAGAAGTGAGGGCGCTGAGATATGAAATTCTAAGGAAAGTTATGGGAAATGATCTGGAAAGAGATCGCATTGGCGTTATGATGGTTTATGAAACTCATCTGACCTCAAGAAACATGTTTAAAATCAATGGTTATATATTATATGATACCAAGGACCCTCGAGGTAGAGCTTGTGGAGGTTCTGCTATTTTGATAAAAAACCGAGTAAAACACTACCTAATGTGTGATCATCGTGAAGATTATCTCCAAGCAACGAGCATTTGCGTTGAGGAGCTAAATCGATGCTTAGTACTTTCATCATTATACTCCCCACCTAGATTTTCAATATCAGAAAGCCAATATAATAAATACTTCAAATCATTAGGACCCTGCTTCCTGGCTGCTGGCGATTATAACGCTAAACACACTTTCTGGGGGTCACGACTTATTACACCTAAGGGTCGTGTTTTGTTTAACACAATTTGTAAAATGGACCTAAATGTGGTCGCGAGCGGTCAACCAACATATTGGCCTACTGATCAGCAAAAGTTTCCAGATGTCATAGATTTTGGCGTGGTTAATAACATCCCCATAGACACGATTCATGTGGAAGCGTCCCTAGAATTATCTTCCGATCACACACCTACAATTGTTACTATAATGAATCCAAATAGAATCGTATCTCCGTCTGGTTACTTATCGACATCAGCCTCACAAATAAATTGGTTAAAATATAAAAAATATCTAAGTGCCCATTGCACAGAAAATATTCTGCTTAGCACACCGGAGAACGTGGATCTCGCTATTGTTAATTTTGACAGTTATCTCAAACTAGCTGTTCAAAATTCCAGCATAGCCCTCAAAAAAACCAAAAACAAAATCATATATTCTACAGATGTCGAGCGTGTATTGACTGGAAAAAGGAGAGTTCGAAGAGAGTGGCAATTGCACAGATCCCCCCAACTTAAGACTTTATTAAAAGAGTGCACAAAAAGGCTGAGAAAGTTACTGCAGTCTCAGAAAACGGAAAAATATCTTAAGGGACTTGATGCAACTCCACAATCAGACTACTCATTATGGCGTGCAGCTAGAAGCCTCAATAGACCAGTTATCTCTAAGCCACCATTGAGAAACTTGAATGGAAGCTGGGCAAGAAATGATATTGAAAAAGGAAATCTGTTTGCTAATCATCTGAAAAAATGTATTTACCCATAATATATTTCACGATATAGCAGTCGAGTTACCGCCTGTAAATGTTAGAGCAGCTATTCCCCTAAGATTCGAGTTTAAAGAAATCGAAAAGGCTATTCGGGATTTAAACACCAAGAAGGCACCCGGCATTGATAAGATCAGTAATAAAATGCTTTTGGAGCTACCAAGTATAGCGAAGAAAATTATTCTTTTTATTTTTAATGCTATTTTACGCCTTCAATACTACCCTCAGGAATAGAAGGTTTCCTTAGTAACCATGATACCAAAGCCAGGATAGGATCACACAAAAGTTGAGTCATACAGGCCTATTAGCTTATTATCTAATATTTCAAAGCTATTTGAGAAACTAATAGTGTTAAAATTAACGCCGATTTTAAATGAAAATAGATGTATTCCTAATCATCAATTCGGGTTTAGAAGAAAGCACAGCACAATTGAACAAACTCATCGAATAGTAAATGTAATAAGAAAAGCTTTTGAAGAAAAAAATATTGCTTAGCACTCTTCATCGATATGTCTCAAGCTTTTGATAAAGTCTGGCATGAAGGTTTACTACTGAAATTGCAGCAAAACTTACCAGCAAACATACACAAGCTGTTAGAAAGCTACTTAGTCGGTCGTCAATTTATTATAAAAGAAGGCGATTTTTTAAGTTCTCCTCAGCCAGTTAACGCTGGAGTCCCACAAGGCCCTCTATTATACTTAATTTATACTTCGGACATGCCAACAAACAGCTACACACAAACCTCAACATTTGCGGATGACACAGCTTTCCTAAGCGTACATGAAAACTGTCAAAGAAGCATCTCGTTACTTACAGGATCACATATTTGAACTGGAAAGCTGGTTAAAAAAATGGACGATAAAGATCAATGAGCAAAAATGCGCACATATAACATTCACATTGCGTCGGGAAACATGCCCCCCTATTAAAATAAATAATCAAATAATACCCCAACACTCGCATGTAAAATATCTCGGTATACATCTAGATCGGCGTTTAACGTGGAAATGGCACATAGAAGCAAAATTAACTCAATTGAAACTAAAATCAATTCAAATTAATTGGCTCATTGGAAGAAATTCTGTTCTTAGTCTCGATTGCAAACTTCTACTTTACAACTCTATCTTTAAGCCAATTTGGTGCTACGGTATTCAGTTATGGGGCACTGCCTCTGCTTCTAATATCGAAAAAATTCAAAGGCGCCAAAGTAAACTTCTTCGAATAATCCAACCGCTCCCTGTCAAAAACTCAAATATCCACAAGGATCTCAATGTGCCATTGAGCGCCAACGTTAAATAAAGGCGAAGTATGGCCCCAGGAAATATGGCCAAAAAATTAAAACTCACCCCAAATTTGGGGCTATATTTCATAATGCAATATGACCTCATTTTTTTAAGAAAAAATTATCCTAAAAAATTAAAAATTAAATTAAATATGACTCTATGACTCTTCATTATGAAAAATCACCTCAAAATGTTACAATTAAAAAAAAACGCACAAAGAAAGTTATATTACAAACTTGGGTTGCGTCCATATGCCTGAAACAAAAAATTCCAAATTTTATAGCACGAATTTCAAAATCCCAAGTTTCAAACCCTGAATTTCGATATCCTGAATAGTTATATAGTTTTTTTTTTTAAATCACAGGGGATGTTCTGTCTCATTTAAATTTTTGGTGCCATTCTTCTTTCTTGTTTGTAGAACGCGAGCTCAAAAGTGACTCGTTTAACTTACATTTAAAACTAAAACAAAATTTCAAAATATGTATGCTAAAACTATGTACATATTTTATATATCCTTTGAATTTATACAGTATATATGCATTTTTGTTGTAATCTAATATAAATTAAAATGTTTTGCATACACATTTTTAAAATATTGTAAGAACCTATTGTAAGTAGGTACCTATTGCAAAAGTTAAATTCGATTATTCGCACTCGCTAAACCTACATTCGCCGCGCTCCTAATAACTATTCTATATAGTTTTGAATCTTCAAATTATAGGTACTTACATTTGAACATTTTTCAACTCAATCATTTTAAATATCAACTGGTGCTTAGATTTATGATCATTTAAAAAAAAGTTGCAGAAAACTCTTAACTTGCCAAAAAAAAAAAAAAAAAAAATAAAAAAAAAAGAAAAAAAAAAAAAAAACTTTTTAATATCAAAATATTGTTATTTGCCACAACATTGAAGTAGTACAAATACAACTGAATAGTTTTTACAACTAACAACAAAAGTTGGCAGAAAACTGAAACTTTTTAAATAAATTTTGTATTTTACCTTTATTTCTGAGTATAACTTTGTAAACTTTTAAATAATTTTAATATCCCCTTTTGTAATGAGCAATAAGCAACACTTGCTTCTGCGACCGCTGCCAGTGGTGATACAATGTCTGCGTTTAACTCCAAGGATTCGGATACAGATTCGTTTAGTACACACACACACACAACACACAAACACTGATAACAAACCTTTTTTAATGCCTTAAAAAGTTTCGTTTTTCTAAGAGCTTGTTTAACAACTTGTAAAATAATTTGTTTTGGGTTGAAATTGTTTGAAACTTGCACTTGCTTTAGTTAAATTGAATTTTAATTGCTGCGATGTTTATTATTATTTTAATAATTTTTTATTATTTAGTTAAAACACACTTAAGGATTTAGGAAAATGATGTTTTAAAGACATTAAAATTTCCAAGTAAAGATTTAAAATATCAACAATAATTTTGCTTATTTTTCACACATTTTTAAAGGGGGTTTTTTTTAGGTATAAACCGTTAAAAATTTAATTTAGATTTTTTTTTAAACACACTTTACAAAACACACTGGACAAAATTTAAGTAACCTGGACTTTTAGACAGTAATTTTGGTTTATTAAAATTTTTATTTTAAATTTCGATTTTATTTTTAAATTATTTCTAGTTTAACCCCGAAAATTTTCATTCTTCATGTTTGTTTCTAAAAGTATTCAATTTAAAACCAGAACACACAATTTCTGTTTATTTTCTTTAAATGCATATTTCATTTGGCTAATTTTTGGGGGATTTTGTTGTCTTCGTAATACATTTTTTTTTCTTCTTGCTTATAAGAATGTGAAAATTTAAAATAAAATTTCACACACAGATTTTGGTTTTTCTTTTCTAGAACTCAACAAAAAAACTTTAGAGAGAAATTTTGACCGGCAAATTATCCGTTATAACTAAACCGTTTCAATACGCGCTAGTAAAATGACTAAATTTTCCAACAGTAAATTTTTGTAATCGCCAAACGCAAGAAAACACTTCGTGTTTTTTTTTTTTTTTTGGTGAGCACAAACGAATGTTATTAAAAGAGCACACGACAGGCATTAACATTATTTAAAGCAAAATAACACAACAAAACAAACAACATGAAACTTAAACTGTTGTTACAACAAAGGCTGGCTGGCTTGCGGTGCAGGCAAAAACAGCTGACATTTTAATCAGCCTGCTGGTACACACACTTTTTTGTTTAACGGAATGAGTGTGTGTGTGTTTTACCCAGTGTTTCTTGTTATTGGTGTTTTTCTTTCAGAACATTACAAGATTACATATAACTGTAACCCAAAGTAAACAAACATTTTACGAGGGCACGAGCTGCTCGTACATCGTTTGTGTTTGTTGTACTCTTTTATTGTTATTGGCTCGCCTCTGTTTGAGAGTATTTTTCATAGCCATGTGTGTGAGAGCACTTTAATTCAACATTAATGTTTTCTGAGCTGTTTTCTGTTATGTCTGCATTTCTGTTTGACTTTAAATTTACTGTTATATTTTGTTTATGATTGAGGATGCAAATGTTATAATACAACGGTACTTTTTTTGGTATGAGTTGCAAATGTATACTGTTAAGGTAATTAAAAGCTGAATATGTCGCAGAAGCTGCAGGAGAAAAAGAAAAGGAAATTAAAGTAAACACACATTTAAGGAAAAGGAAATAAACATAAAATCAAGTCATAAGGACAAAGTTTATGTACATACGTATGTATGTATGTGTAAATTAAATTAAATAAAAATTTAAAGAAAAAATACTTTTCTAAAGCCAAATATTAACGTTAAACATTTTAATCAAAAACGAGAAAAAACTATGAATAATTATTTTTGTAGTAAAAAAATAATAACTTTATAAAATGTTTATTGAAAATATGCTACAAAATTATTAATGCAATGAGTAAACATGGTAACGCAATACCAAAAAAATCGAAAGTTTAAAGAAAGATTTTATTTCAATTAAACGTGTAATTAAGAAATAAATAGTATAATCATTAAAAAACCTAGCAAAAGAGCAATAATCGGATGTGTCGAATCGTATCTTCCCTTCATCATAGTATTAAAAATCGCACCAAAATCTTAAATTTGCGAATACACTTGTATAGGGACCAGGTAAAATAAAGGCCCGATTTCATCCATTTCATTATTGAATACTCCTTATATACAGGATGGCACATAATGAGCTATATGGTTTACATGGCTTATAACTTTTTTATTTATCCAATTATGTATTACCTATTACATTTTAAAAAGAAATTTATATTTTTTGGTATTTTTTTATCAGTTTTGAACATAGATATCCTATAAGTAATGTACATTTTCTGCTTCATACATGCTCTTTTATATACATATATTTTCATTACTTTTTTTCGGGTGTATTTTTGTTCTATTGTATAGTAATCCATAATTAATTCTCCACGTGTTCTTCACAAAATGCCGAAAAAAATAAAAATTATCATTAAAAAAGTTATAAAGAACACCATTCTGCGCATCCTGTTTAAGACATATCCCAGCTTAATTTTGTTTTCATAGTTGACGTGGTATGGGCCGTTTTTACCAAGACCGGTTATTTATAAACCAATTTTGCTAACTTTTACTTTTAGTATTTTACTAAGTTTATTTAAGGTGCATGTCGTGTTTTTTACATCTGACTTGTCAACTTTTCAAGTCACATGTAATTGTGCATGTCTGTCAAAATTGCTGTTTTAGATAAGGTTTATAATATTCTGTCACAAATTTGCTTTATTGTCTCAGTTTTTTTCTCTGTAATTATTGCAGAAACCAAAGATGTGCTTGGTTTCAAAATAGCGTGCTTCCGCCACAAAAATTTTTATTTACGCCGTAAAGGAGTTCAGCCATCTTAATTTTTTTTTTAAATTCGAAGAACCCAATTAGGGATATAATAATTAAACGTTTTTTATTAACATATATATAAACAAAATTTCTATTCAATGGTGAAATGATCAAACATATATCGGTATTGTAAAATATTAACTTCAGCCAGCTAATGATTCGGTCTATAGTGCACGCCGCCGCCGGTTTCTTCCCGGCATAAATTTCTGACACAGCTGATGCCAGATGGTTGGTCAGAATAAAATACAGCCGCGCTAATTGAAATTTTTTCAGATGCTGCGTCTGACTTTTATAGATGCAATATTTTAAAGGCAACACACGACATGTATGATTTTGTAGTGGGAAATTTTACAAGTCAGATGTAAAAAACATGTGGTATACGGGCACCTTTAAAGTGAAAGCGACAAAATATGTAATACAGTAAAGGTAGAGTCTACGTCCACGTCCCCTAACGAAACGTCTGGTCCGTTTTGTTATTTGCTTACAATATAAATGCTTGCCGAATTTAAATGTCACGTAACGGAACGTCTCAATCTGTAAAAATTACAATTTCTTGCCGTCGTTACGTGACAGTTGTAAATCAGTGATGGCCTGCTTGTATATTAAATTGAATGCGGGTATTTTCGCTCTTTTTTTTGTACTTTTTTCCAGTATATCTATGGACTTTCGACAAAACGACTTACAATACAACATATTTCCACATATGCTTAGATGTACAAAATAAACAAATGCATATGCACATACAATAGAAATGAGAAATATATAAAAGGTTTTAAATGGTTACAAAATATTGTTTTGCCTATAGGCTTAAATAGAGCTTTAAATGGTCTATGCACATTTACAAAATAATATATGTAAATGTGTATGTATGTGCTAAAATACTTATTTGTTTATTGTAAATATATAATATAAATATCAGATATTAAATTATAAATGTTTTTTTACTTACACTAAATACTGTTTTAATACCATTTTAATCACTTGGTACTTTTTCTGCACAACGGTCAACATTTAAACCTTTTGATTTCCCATCACTGTGTGTGTTGTTTTATGTATACTATTGCTTTTTTGTTTATGTATGTAAAAAATATATGACTCGTTTTTAGATATTCTATAAGTGCACCAACGTGCAAGCAGTCCGTTACAGTAAGTTACGGGAACAGCAACGTTCGCCTAACTCAGCCTTAATATGTCAACCTTCCGATATGTTCCAAAATAAAACAATTTTGTTAAGATCGAGCCCAGTGTTATATATTATTTATAACCCTTCGGATATCGAAAATAAAAAATATATAACACTGGTCTCGAGTTCAACGCAACTGCTGTATTTGTAAAAAAAAATGGTTAATAGATTAGAAGAATACTTTAAACAAGCAAGATTGCTTCTTCCATACCCTTCACCATGGTGCGATAAAGAGAGATTTATCAATTTGATATCAAATTGCTATCAAATTTTATTCTCAAAGCAAAAAAAAAACTGGACCGCACTGAAGCGAAAAATAAAATGAAACCTGAAAAATGGCAATTTAAGTTAAATGTGTTACACAATTAAAGAATAGTTACATATTACGTGAAGTGAATTCGAAAACCTTAAATTGTTGCTTTAAAACATATTTAATATATTTGTGAGTAAAAAATTAATTACAAAGTGTAAGAATCTAAATGAAAATAAAACGGGAAAGTGAAGAAATTATAAGTCCTCAAAACAAAAAGGAGATAAGTATTTCGTCTTTGCTAGAATTAGAGGAGGGAAAGAACACTATTTCAACTTTTAGCTATGATGCTGAATGTAGAGTTCACATTCTGCTTAAATAAATAATGAATTGAAATAACAAACAAAATATTTTTCATTTATATTCCACATTGTATTCAAATCCACATTGGAAAAACATTTGAGAATAAAGTTTGAAAGCAAGTTGAAAATAAATGCATCAATTTGAAAATAATTTACCCTTTTTGTTGAGAATGCTATGATTTTCAAATCATTATCAAGCGCTTGTCGTTTGAGAAAAGGTTTGATTTCAAAGCATTTTCAATTTGATATCAAAAGTAATATCGATTATAAAAAAATTACTCACTGGATTCCCACACAACAATAGTAAAGAGGTTATTATTCGTTTGTGCTGATGTTTGTAACCTCTTAAACTATTAGCTCTAGAACCCCTTTTAGAACGAGGGCGGATCAATAAGTTCTTGACTTTTTGAATGAAACACAGTTTTTTTTACAAAAAAAAAAAATATTTTTCAACATAATCTCCTTTTAGCTCAATATGCTTAGTCCAACGTTTCTCCAATTTGTGTATCCCTCCAAAAAATAGGATTTTTCAAGGTCCAAAAATAGGCATTTGTTTGACCAATAATTTCATCGTTAGAGCTAAATCTCTTTCCACCGAGCCATTTCTTCAGGTTTGGAAATAGGATATAGTCAGTGGGGGCTAAATCCGGAGAATGTGGCGGCTGAAGTACAAATTCGTAGCTCACGTGTGCACCCGTGCATTATCTTGATGAAAAGAACTTTTTTTTTGGCCATATGGGGGGTTTTTTAAATCCTCGTTAAATCGGTCCAATAAGTTGGCATAATATTCGCCGTTTATTGTTCTTTCCTTTTGAAGTTTATCGATGTGGATTATTGTGCGTGCATCCCAAAAAACTGTTGCCATCACCTTATTGGCCGAAAAACTTACCTTGGCCTTCTTCGGGGCCGGTTTACCCGGAGAAAGCCATTGTTTAGACTGCTGACTGGTCTCCGGAGTATTGTAATGGATCCATGTTTCATCCACAGTTACAAAACGCCGCAAAAACTCATTCGAATTGCGGTTAAACAACTCCAAACAATCCTTTGAAGTTGTCACACGATTACGTTTATGGTCAATTGAGAGCAAACGCGGCACCCATCTTGTAGACAGCTTTCTTAATCCCAGCTGATCATTTAAAGTCGAAACCACACTGCCATATGAAATGCCAATGGCATCAACAATCTCACGCACTTTTACTCTTCGAACGGCCAACACCATATAGTGAATTTTTGCGACATTTTCAAGTGTATTTACTTCAATTGGCCGTCCAGAACGTTCAGCGTCATTTGTACTTGTGCGATCACAACGAAAGTCGGTAAACCACTTTTTTACGGTCACGGACTAATTGATCCGCCCTCGTAAAATGATCGACTTAGAATCACCTTGTGAATCGATCTTACGATGTCCGTCCATCCGTCTGACTGGCTGGCTGTCTTTGTTTGCAAAGTACAAGTCACCATTTCAGACATTATTTGACGAAATTTGGTATGCATCGGTCAATAATTTCACATAGCGCCCACACAAGCTTCTTTCCGGAATAGAGTCTTTGTGCCCCTAAATCCATCATTAGTTATTATTTTATTAAGCCGTAGCTCCCATAGAAATACTACTCCCTAAAATAGCTTTATATGTCATAACTCCTTTTTAAAGCTTGTAATTGACATACAAATTAGCGACAAAAACTTTTACGATAGCTACTATGTTACGACAAAATTTACCATATAAACCCTCTTACTAAAGTCACTAAAAGTCAAACAAATCTCATATATTAGGCAACAAGTACTATTACGTGAATTTTACTGCCTGTTTGTAGAATAAATTTTGAAATGTTGTTTTTGTTTAAAATGGAAGGTCAACGAGTTACTTTTGCGCTCGCGTTCTACATAATACAATTTTGCTTTCGCGGGTCCATGATTGTCTGTGGATCTCAAGAATGGTACACTCTAGAAGATATGTTTTTAGATACTATGGTGTAGCAAATCATATGGTCGGACTTGAATTTATTATTACTTGCTTATTTATCTCTTCGTTTTCATTTAAAGCAAAAGTATTTTCCTTTTGAAAGTACGTAATGGGACTTGCCAAGAAATTAAAGAGTGTACGTTTTCGTGTTTCCCATAAATAAGCGATGAAAATGTTAACTCCTGTTATTAATTCCTTTTAGTCCTTAATTTCTAACCTCAATAGTAACTTGGATGTTTGTTTTATTAAACCGTTATTTATTAACTGCCCAGAATTATTAATATGAGTTAAATGAAGTTAACTTTATGAATGTCATAAAATTAAGTTAAGTAGGTCACACACCAAGCCATAAAGACATTGTAACAGAGATGTTTATGTATCGAATGTAAATACTTTTCTTAATAATGCAATCCTGACGCGTAGATGCCTTAATTGAAACATTGACATTTAACGACTCATACACTTCATTTGCAGAAATGACATCAATTAAACTAATAAAAATGTCTTTAAACACGCAGTTATACACATAATTCCTTAACGGAAACATTATATGCTGATTAGGAGTAAAACATATTTTTGCTGTCAAACTATTTGATGAGAAGCGGCACCAATTTAACAGGTTGAATATGCAACTTTCTTCTTAAAACGAAGCGACATCTGCAGGCAATTTTCATAAGTTACAATATATAAAAGTTGCTTTCAAACTTGTTGATCAAACATGCTGGTGGTCACGTTTCTAAGTTACAACTTTTTTTAACATTTTGCTTCACTTTAAAATGCTTGTTAATTAACAGTGCTCTGTTAATTTAATCCCTCTTTTATTTAACATACGCATTTTACTATTTTAAATGAATAAATTTATAGATTTATCTGCACACACACGAAAGGTAAATAAGAACAACAAAAAATTGAGAGTAATATTTCGATACTGGCTTTGTTGTATACCTAATTAAGGACCTAGAAAAATACAAAACAAAAGACAATAAGAACACACAAAAATAAAAAAGGTTAGTGACCTAAAATGCAAACTCGTACTATTTTTTTGTATCAATTTTTGTACTGCACAGTACTATAAAATTGATGACAGTAACCAGAAAAAAAACAATCTAATTTAAACACAGCTAATCAAAAGATTTTATTATATAAAAAATTCTACAACACAAAATTTTTTATAAATTTAACGCCAATTAGGTCTATCCATTTATAGGTATCAATTTTAATCAGATTCTTGTTAACATAAACACATAAAATCTCAAGTGCATGTACAGATGTGTGTGTGTGTGTCTTATTCCATTTATGTAAATAAATCTCATAAAATTAAAGGATTCAATTACAAACGTTTGAAAAATTCCCAAAATTGATAAAACATTTTTTAATATTTCGTGTAAAAGGTTTTTGTTTTTGTCTTTTAAAAATTTGTAAGTGAATTTTTAACACTTGAGACTTAAGAAAAGTATCCTTTTTTGTGTTGTTTTGTAACTATTTATCCTAGTCTTATGACAAAACGCACTTGAGTGCTATATCAATGCTTTTCGTTTTCTTTTGCTATTAAGAAGCAAAAAAAAAAAAAGTGAAATTTGGTTCAGGCCCACACATATAAAGAGGAAAATTGTAAAAATAGCAAAGTATTAGAAGAATCAAAGTAATGTGAGAAAAACCCGCCTTACTTACCACACTTACATAAAATATATCGTTGAAAATGTACAATGTCTAGGGGAAGTATGCCCTAGAAATTGAAGTGGTTAGCTAACTGTTATGAAAGACTCTATATAACAAACTATTTAAAAAATATTCTCAGTAATTTTAGAAAATTTTTCATTACCACAACGGACAAAAACGGCGGAAGTAAAATTCAAAGGCCGTCAGTCAGGGTCAAATCAAAGATATAAATAAGAAGGGTACAATAACACCTTAGAAGCAAGGCAGTTGATAACATGTAATATAAAAAATGTTTGGTTCATACTTCCTTCGCAAAGCTTCTACCTAGTGGAGTGGCTGCATTGCAGAATATAGGTGCCAGTGATGCCAATTTAGCTATTTAGTGGCTAGATTGAGCCATTTTTTACCTTGTTTATCCATTAAAAAATTAGTTTAACCATTAGCCATTTTTCCACTTGTTAAGCGATAACATTTCTTTTTGCCGTTTACCTTTTCAATAATAATTTTAATATTCTTATAAAAAATCATAAAATTGCTAAAATTAAAATACAAATTTTTACCAATTAAAACGCATTTAATTTAAATCATAACTTTTATAAATGTTGAAAATCGCTTTAAACGATGATGATGAAATATCTTTCAAAATAAAGGAACTGTATTAATTTCCATATAAAAATGGATCAAATTTATAAAATTGGATCAACACAATATAAAGATGCAGGCAGCAAAAAAAACTTTTAGAAACTTTAGTACTAGCTATAAAGTTGCTCCAACTTCCATGGTCTAATGCTGAAGTAGAGAGGGTATTTAACCAAGTCAACATCGTTAAAAGTAATTTGCGAAATAGATTACATTTAGCGATCGTTAATTTTTTTTATCAATTAAGTAAATATTTTTACCGAAACAATAAAATTTTTTTTTTTGTTTTTTTTGGGAGATTTGGACTCAAAGGTTTGGGTAAATGTTGCCATGATTATGATTTGCCTTCAAAATATTAAAAAATAATAGGCACAAGTTATTCCTTTGAGATGAACAATAACGGCATCGAATTTATCGATGATTTAATTTTTTTTATTGCTAAAATATTAAAATTACGTTTATTCGTATCTAACAAGTTGATTTCAATTTACCATTTCATTGTAAAATTTTTTAATGAACTAATGTGTTTTTAGCCATTTTTAAACCCATTTTTTTAACGATTTTTTAGCCATTTTTCCAGTAAATTTAACAATTTTTGGTCATTAAGTTTGGGCAACATTGATAGGTGCAGAAAATCCTTGACGCTTGTCGGGTGCCTGATTTGCAAGTGCAAAAAGAGGCTTATCATAGTCCTATATGTTACTATGGGAATCAATAGCCTCCGAAACTTAATAGATCTGGGATAGGTTTTTGGAAAGGGTCTTTTAGAGATCACGTCGTAGTTATAGCTTATACATATTTGGAGATGGAAATTTTCAAAATTCTTTTCAGGCAAAATGAGCCACTAGTTTTAGCTTATTTAGCCTGCTGACGAATGTTCTTGTGTGCTTTTGCTAATTTACGGAAGCTCCTTTTGCCCCGGAGGTTAAATAGGTTTATGCCCTAAAGAAACGGTACAAGCTATCCAAAGACGGGAACGTTAGCGGTTTTAAGAGCAGAATTTGCCGTGGTTTGCCTCGTGGACCTTTTGAGAAACGTTTATTTTTCCCGCGAACCCAAACCCGTACATAAGTATTTGTGCATGTTATGAAACATTTTCTCCAGAAACTGTCTTTAATTTTCTTCTGAAACTTCATTGGTGTACATAAAAAGAAAAGTTTATTTTGCAGCATTTCAGTATTTTGCATGTCTTCTATTTTTTTTCTCCCTCTCAATAACAAATCAACAAAAACTGCTTGTACGCGAAACAAAGAACACTTTACCAATCGCTTTCCCCATTCACCAACAAACTCAAATATTTCGCAGCCTGGGCGGGAACTTATTTGATTACAAAACGTCTAGATCATAGGATAGGATCATATAACAACAATGGACTAAGTAATGGACTAAAATAAATACCGATACTTTTTTCTGATTCTGGCTATAACATTTTGAAATCATAAATCTATATATATTTATATATTTCTGAGAATTTGTTTTTGTTTTACATGTAGTTGTGCGAAAGAAAGCGTTCTTTCGATATCGTGAAATTGGCAGTTAATTAAGAAATGATCAAAAAACTGTGCCATTTTAAACAATGTGTTAATTGATTTAATTAAGTAAAGCTCAGGTTTTGAAAATTCCCAGCAACAACTGTACAAGTTAAAATTTTTTTATTTTAAGCAAAAAAATTAATTAAAATTTTTTGTTATTTAATTAATATTTTAATTGAATGTTTATTTCAAAACAACTGAAATGTTAATTAAATCAAAATAAATTTGTAATTTTCTTTCAACTAGAAACATAACTGATTCAATTATCACATTAATAAAATTTAAATACTTTTTAAACAAGTTTTTTAATTGATAAAAACTACTGATAATTTTTTCTGTGAAGTCATGTTGGCAGACAAGTTATCTGCATCTGTATTGAGAAGCATTATGAGATTATACCGTACTTAGCCCAGTAAGATAACGATTGTAATGTCTGCTGCATAAGAAACCCACACACAAAAAAATAAATAAAAATGGATTTCCATTAACAAATTTGTGATATTGATTAAAAAATTAATTTAATTTGCACCAGTAAGCAAAATAATAGTATCAATTAAATATGTTTTGTTATTGAAACATTTTCTGAAGTAATGTTGTTGATATAAGCAAGTAAGCTCGAGACAAAGCTAAACTATTGACTGTATATTTTACTCACCTGGGGCCAAATGGCGGCATTCGATATCGATCGATATTATAATTTCAGCATAAATGGGAGTTTCGATCAATATCGAATGCCGTAATTAAGCCCCTGTTTATTTTTTTTACCTACCGAGACCCACAGAAATTCATCAGAAAATTACCGTAGCTGATTAAGAGTGGAATGCGCTTTATTTTACTTTTACAAGAAATGAACTTAGACTATTAAATTGAATGCAAACTCTACGGGTTTTTTGTTGAAGCCTTCTCTGAACTTAGATCGTAAGAAAAATATCAGTATCGTAAAACTTTTTCCTTGACTTTTTTAACTTCCCGGGAAAGTAGAAATTTATCGATATTAAGCGGGTTTTATAATATGGTGTGCTGGACGAAAGTATTCCCTCCTATATTAAATAAAAAAAAGCGAACAGTTTTTTCCCTCGGAATAATGCTTTTCCCCATATAATTTTTAGATGAAAGGAAAGAAATTTTGTGGAAAATTTTATTCACGATAGAGGTGATAACTTTTCCGTGAACGTTAGAAAATGGCTTGGGACTTAAAAATTGCCCACTCTGGGTGTATGTCTCAAATAATTATAATATTAAGTCCTACTTGCAATCCATTTTTAATTCATAATTATTTTCCGTGTAATACTTCCCTTGTTTGCCAAAATAGGTTTGTTAACTATCCTTTTATATATAACCCAGCTAGCATTTGGAAGTTTTCAAGTTACTAATTTTTATAAATCACCCCTTAATAGAGCGGCGTCAACGCTTTGCAATTGGAAAATCAGATTTTGGCAGAGCGTTTAAGTTAATACTAAGTTTATGTTCATAAATAATTGCAATTTAGCTATAGGTCAGTCCAGCGGTTTTGCTTCTATTTTTTTCTATTATGTGGATGTTATTAAACAAGAAAGTTAACACTACTGTTCGTAACACAACGTTGACGCTCTTGGTTAGGCATAGCATCAGCGTAAAAGCTTATCGGCGAAAATCGTTCCGCCTTCCGTTAAGGTCCATTTTCTATGCTGTCATTTTCTATGCAGCTGCTGTTTGCTCCACAAGTGCAAATTTTCATTTACAAAAATTGAAAATATCGCAAGATAAATTACTCATGTAAATGTATAATTATCTTGTTATGATCATGTTAATGAGCTAGCTCATCGTAATAAGGATTGTAAGAAGGTTAGGATAAGTTGATTTTAATTAAGCAGAAAAAATTAAAAAAATATAAGAAGCAAGTGAGTAAATATTATTACAAAGAAAGTAAATTGGATTTAGAGCAGGGATTTCCAAAAAATTTTTGGTTGTGTATTAGTGAGTACCAGAGAGTAAAGAAATTGAGAGAATGCATTCATATACAGCCGAAATAAAATGTTAGTAGTATATTTTATAAGTTGTTTAACACAAAGGTACAAAATTAAAAAATTTTTGTGTTGATAAAAAATTTGTAGCAATTCTTTACCAATTCAATGTCGCTGATTTTAAAACTGCACTTTTTTTTTATTCGGAAGCTTTTTGACTCTAAATGAGTTTCAAATATCTTATCAAACAATTGTCAAAAAATTAAAGATTTTTATGTTTTAAAAATTCATAAAAAATAAATATTGCACGCAAATCACAGCTGATAGAAAAAAAAGTGCAGTTTTAAAATCAGCGACATTGAATTGGTAAAGAACTGCTACAAATTTTCTATCAACACAAAAAATGTTTAATTTTGTTCCCTTGTGTTATACAACTTATAAAATAAAATCTTCTAAATTTATACTTTTATGGCAGTTTCGTAATAGTAGAATGCTTTTCAAATGGGATGAACTTAATTTATTACGTTGCTTGGAACAAATAAATTTTAAATCCGAAAAAATTTGTTCGCATAGGTAAGTAGTGCCGAATAAAGAGCGGCACTTAAATTAATTTTTTTTTAGTTCAGGATAGAACTCGCCATACAAATCTTTCCAGAACTCTACAATATTATTTTCGTCTGGAGCATTTACTTCGCTTCGTAGTATGATTAGTTCTGATTGAATATCAAATTCGTAGTTGCTTACATCGCAACGAAAAGGGTTTTCGAAAAGATCTAATAGCGGTTGTAAAATTACAAAATCTTGAAACCTGTCTTGAAAATTATTGAAAAGTGTTTCAAATATTTCGGCATATTCATATCTTTTGTCGATTTCGAGATTTCTATAAACAAGTGAAGTTTTTGGAAAATTGGAAAAATCACCAGTTTTAATTTGGGAAAAAATTAGAAAAAGTTTTGTTTTAAAATTGTGAATGATTTTTGGCAAGTCGCATATATTGCGTTCATTTCCTTGCAATTCCAAATTAAGTTCATTTAACATACTTGTCGTATCTGCCAAAAAAGCTAAGTCTTATATAAAATTATTGTCTTTTAAGCACTGTATTAAAACTTTTTCTATTTTCTCAGTTTCTAGGAACTGAAGAACTTCTTCTCTTAAATCATAAAGTCTATTCAGGCAATCACCGCGACTTAGCCACCGAACTTCTGTAAACATTTTCAGGTCACAATTCACAGCATTTTTGTTTTTTAAAAAGGTAACAAATTTTCGGTGGGTAAGCGCTTGATGTCCGCCTCGAATTTTATTTATTATATCCTCTGCTGTCTTTATACCTGGGGTATCATTTATAAATTTCGATGCAAGAGCGGTCTGATGAATTATGCAGTGAAAATTATGAACTGCAAATTTGTGTTTTTTTAATTGGCCTATAAGCCCATTATATTTGCCCAACATTACATTGGCTCCATCTGTGCAGACTCCAGCAAATTTGTTTATGTCTACAATGGAAAGAAGCTTTTCTGTGACAACATCATTCAACAACGTACCAGTTACATTTCCATAAAATGTTTCTAAAGTAAACATGGACTCAAAAATAGTGTATTCGTTGTCTACGCATCGAATACAAATTACAAGTTCACACAGATCATTTATGTCAGTGCTTTCGTCTAAACAAATTGAAAAAAATTCGAAATTAATTACTTTTTCCCTAATTGCAGATTCTAAACATGTTGCTAATTGAACAGTACGACGGCCTACAGTTTGACTGGACAGGGGAAGAGACTCTATAAATTTAGTATTATAATTAAGCCTTTCCCAAATTTTTTTAGCAATTGCTTGATAAAAACACCATCCCACAATGGTCTTCCTTTCTGATTTTGGTTCATAAATTTCCTCTTCTAATAACCATTTTTTCAATTTTTCTAAAAAAATTGTTTTATTTTTATAAAACAGGTCTTCTCTTTCCTTATCATTTAAATTATTTATATTACTATGAAAACGATCGCAATGCCGTTTAATAACATATTCCGTCCCTTCCTTAAATGTTGCATAGCATATAAGGCATTGGATGTTACCAAAAGCGTTTTTGACCGCACAATATTTTTTAAGTGCCATCATAAAGTTTTTTCTGTTAACCTCAAACAAAAATATTTATTAGTAGTGGTATACACAATTGTGCATAGAAATGTATTTCCCTGGTCTATTTATTCAAAAATAAAATAAACTACATGAGAATTATAACGTGAAAAAGTTATTTTAGTAAAAAGATAGGGTATTCATAGTGGTAAGTAAAATAGAAAAGGTATTCACGTTGTTGGGTTACTCATACTTCAAACATCTGTGCATTCATTTTAATTCTTGCTAATGGTATATCATAGCTTTTTGCAAAATACCAAATGCGCACCTGAGTGCCTGCAAAAATGTAGAAATTCATTATGACAGGTCAAAGTTATGTACGTTAAATAAATACCATAAATTAGTAAGGTTAACTCTTTGGACTCGGTCATATAATTGTAGCAAATAAAAGTAAGCAATAAAAATAGTGCCAAACAATAACGCTTCATTAATACATCAATAAAACACATCTTCTTACCCAAAAAATTTACCTGTTGTTACATTTGCTTTTATGTGTATAGGTTTACACATAAATTGTAGGAAAACAAGACTTTTTTTAACTTGTTTTTTAAATATTTTTACTTACTTAATAAAGTGTTTTCAAAGAAAAAAACCTACCGACGCGATTGGTACAGAAAAAAAATGTTTTTACAAGCACAAAATACCAACAAATTCTTGTGGCTATTTTTTTTCTTAATAATTTCTGCATTTAGGTACGTCTTATTAACGAAAGAAAAAGGGACCCATTTACAGGCATCAAAGAATTTTTTTCACAAACGAAACACATATCGTTAGCTTAAATGCAAAACAATGTAGATATTATTTGAAAATTTTAAATTTTTGTTGATTAGGATTCACGTTACATATGTATTTTTATATAATTTTAAGTTATTTACAAAATTAAAAATGACGTATCATCAAATACATATACAGTGGTTTCCCGATTTAACGAACAATTGATTGTCAGCCCTGTTCGTTAAATTGAAAAGTTCGTTAAATCCAGTACTAAAAAAAAAATATTTATTCATGTAACAACAAATAAAAAGAACAATTCATACCATATCGTATTACAATTAAATGGATTTTATAACATAAAATTGATAAATAAAATAATTATTTAAAAAAAAAATAAGAAAAAAGGACATAATTATTTAAAGAAACTTGTTATTGACGTTTGTTTTTGCGATTTCTTTAAACTTTCTTCAATTGCTTTCTCTTGAAGCTCACGTAAAGTTAATATCTTGGATATATCGATATTATTTTCCTGTCCCCACTGGATACATACATCAAAGCTTTTGATTACATCGCTGTGTTTAATTTTTGCCCCTTCATCAGCAGGAACATCGTTTTCTAACCGTGCATTAATTTCTTGATCTTCGTCCTCATCCAAAAAAACTTCACATATATCGTCCTCTATCCATTGGTTAATGTCTTCTGCCGTTAATTGATTCTACAAATTTGTCAAAAATTATTTACATACATATGTGACAATGAATAGAATAAAATCCTATATGAATAACTTACCTCTGGAAAAATTGAATTGAGCAATCCTAAACTACTATTTCTTACTATAAGAAGATCTTCATCTTCTCGTAAAAGTCTGGCCAATGGTATATCATCCTCTTCATCAAAGTGTTGGTCGTTTCTGTACAAAATTTTATTCCAGCATTTTGATATTGATGTTTCTGAAATACGTTTCAACGCCAATGTGAGCATTAAAGAGGCTTCGTACAAGTTAAATTGTTTTAAAAACTTTATAATGTCGACTTCCCCTGATGTTATAATTTTAGACAAAAGGCTGTTTCTATAATGCAGCTTTACAAGACGGATTGCATTTTGGTCCATCGGTTGTATTAGAGGAGTAACATTTGGTGGCATATAAAGTACCCAAATCTTTCCATTACGTGTTTGTTTAACTAATTGATCTTCTGGTGGGTGGCAAGGAGCGTTATCCAAAATTAATAAAGCCTTTTGGGGTAAATTATTTTCTATTAAAAATGATACAACCTAAAAAATATAAAAATTATTGTTTCAAAATTAAGACAATAATAAACAAAAATTTACCTCTGGTACAAACTTCTCGTGGAACCAATTTTTGAAAAGTAAACTTGTCATCCAGGCATTTTTGGAGTGTGCGTAATCCAATGGTAAAACTTTGTTTTTAAACGAGCGAGGATTCTGTGCTTTTCCGATAAGTAGTGGACTGATTATTTTGGAACCGCTTGCGTTTGCACATAGCAGCAAAGTTATTCTTTCTTTTGCCATTTTCCGACCAGGGGCGCTGTTTTCCTCTGCATGTACATAAGTCCTGTCAGGAAGCATTTTCCAAAATAACCCGGTCTCATCTGCATTAAAAATTGCCTCCTCAGATAAATCATTATCATGTATGATTTTATGCAGTTCCTTTTTAAAAGGTTCTACTAACTCCTCCCTTGCAGATAATTTTTCACCACATTGCTTAAGTAATCTTATTCCGAATCTCTTTTTAAAACGAGTAAGCCACCCATTACTGGCTTTAAAATTACCATTATAATCCTGATTATGGAACTCTTTTGCCTTTAATTTTAATATTTCTCCACTAATCGGGACGTGTTGCTTGCGCTGCATTTGGAACCACTTAAACAGTTTATTTTCCATTATTGGAAACCCTCCATCTTTTATTGCACTTCGGTGTTTACTACCAAAATTAGTTTTCTTCATATTATTCAACAGCTTTGGCTTATTTTTTAGAATAGTACATATTGTAGATTTGACTAAACCATATTTAATGGCTAATCCACTAACACTGTTTCCATTTGTATAGTCATCTAAAATTTTTAATTTTTCTTTTAACGTTAATCGTTTTCTTTTATCCATTTTTTGATGTTCACAATTTTAAAAGTTTACAACACAAGTTCACAACACGTAGTGACCAAATTAGTAAATAAAAGATCAAAAAGCAAAAAGAAATGCAAAACAAAAAAAAGTCTTAGTAGGCTACGAAAAAAATTCAAACTGTAATTTAACGATTTGTTTATCAGAAACTAAAAAAATCAAAAATAGATGGCGATAGTACATAATTCATTATAAACAAAATGAAATATATGCCTTAAGGTGTTTGCCTGACAGCTCCATCTATGTATTTAAATAAGTTTTACGAATTTTTTGTATATTATTTATATTTGTTCGTTACATCGAGTACCAAATTGGATTTTAATTCGTTATACGCAGTACCTAAGGTAAAATTTTTGCCTGTTCGTTAAATCCCGAATTCGCTAAATCGAGAGTTCGTTAAATCGGGAAACCACTGTATAATTTTTTTAACAGCATAATGTATAATCACACTCAATAAAAAAATTAGCAGAGTTTTTAATTCTTTTTATAAGAACACATTAATATTTTTAAACAAAAAAACTGAGTAATCTGTTTTATAACTATTACCACGGTGTTAGTGGAATTAGTGATCAGATAATAATTTATAATAATAATTTTTAGTATTGCATAAGAAAAAATAAAAAAGTGCTGTAAAATTATAAGAACCGAATCCATATACGCATGTAAAATAAAACATATAATAAATGTGACTTTCAGCTTCTTCCACATAGGACTGTTAGACATTTTGAAATTTTTTATCTGATATATTAAAAATTGCTTTTAAATCTCAAATAATTAACATTTTACAAAGTTCTTTGCTTTGCATGTAAACTTATGATATGTAACATTATTCTACATTTCAGTCTTAAAATTTAAACTCTAAATAAAAATTGCACGCAAGGCATTGGATGTTACCAAAAGCATTTTTGACCGCACAATATTTTTTGAGTGTAAGCTGAAACAAAATAATATAGCATCCGCTAGACATGTATACTTGTCGAAGTCACATCGACGACTGAATTGAAGAGTATAAAAATATGTGTTAGTAGTGGTGCGCACAATTGTGCAAAGAAATGGAAACCCCTGATTTAGAGCAGGGATTTCCAAAAATTTTTTGGTTGTGTATTAGTGAGTACCAGAGAGTAAACAAATTGAGAGAATGCATTCATTTACAGCCGAAATAAAATGTTAGTAATATATTTTATAAGTTGTATAACACAAAGGTACAAAACTAAAAATTTTTTGTGTTGATAAAAAATTTGTAGCAATTCTTTACCAATTCAATGTCGCTGATTTTAAAACTGCACTTTTTTTTATTCGGAAGCTTTTTGACTCTAAATCAGTTTCAAATATCTTATCAAACAATTGTAAAAAAATTAAAGATTTTTATGTTTTAAAAATTCAAAAAAATAAATATTGCACGCAAATCACAGCTGATAGAAAAAAGTGCAGTTTTAAAATCAGCGACATTAAATTGTTAAAGAACTGCAACAAATTTTCTATCAACACAAAAAATGTTTAATTTTTTCCCCTTGTGTTATACAACTTATAAATAAAATCTTCTAAATGTATTCTTTTATGGCAGTTTCGTATGCTTTTCAAATGGGATGAACTTAATTTATTACGTTTCTTGGAACCAATAGATTTTAAATCCGAAAAAATTTGTTCGCATAGGAAAGTAGTGCCGAATAAAGAGAGGCACTTAAATGAAATAAAGTAAGCAATAAAAATAGTGCCAAACAATAAAGTTTCATTAATACATCAATAAAACACATCTTCTTACCCAAAAATTTTACCTGTTGTCACATTTGCTTTTATGTGTATAGGTTTACACATAAATTGTAGGAAAACAAGACTTTTTTAACTTGTTTTTTAAATATTTTTACTTACTTAAGAAAAGAAAAGAAAAAAAACCTACCGACGCGATTGGTACAGAAACAAAAATATTTTTACAAGCACAAAATACCAACAAATTCTTGTGGCTATTTTTTTTCTTAATAATTTCTGCATTTAGGTACGTCTTTTTAACGAAAGAAAAAGGGACCCTTTTACAGGCATCAAAGAATTTTTTTCACAAACGAAACACATATCGTTAGCTTAAATGCAAAACAATGTAGATATTATTTGAAAATTTGAAATTTGTGTTGATTAGGATTCACGTTACATATGTATTTTTATATAATTTTAAGTTATTTACAGAATTAAAAATGACGTATCATCAAATAAAGATATAATTATTTTTAACAGCATAATGTATAATCACACTCAATAAAAAAATTAGCAGAGTTTTTAATTCTTTTTATAAGAACACATTAAAATTTTTAAACACCAAAACTGGGTAATCTGTTTTATAACTATTACCACGGTGTTAGTGGAATTAGTGATCAGATAATAATTTATAATAATAATTTTTAGTATTGCATAAGAAAAAATAAAAATGTGCTGTAAAATTATAAGATCCGAATCCATATACGAATGTAAAATAAAACCTATAATAAATGTGACTATCAGCTCTTTCACATAGTACTGTTAGACATTTTGAAATTTTTTATCTGAAATATTAAAAATTGCTTTTAAATCTAAAATAATTACCATTTTACAAAGTTCTTTGCTTTGCATGTAAACTTATGAAATGTTACATTATTCTACATTTAAGTCTTAAAATTTAAACTCTAAATAAAAATTGCACGCAAGGCATTGGATGTTACCAAAAGCATTTTTGACCGCACAGTATTTATTGAGTGTAAGCTGAAACAAAATAATATAGCATCCGCTAGACATGCACACTTGTCGAAGTCACATCGACGACTGATTTGAAGAGTATAAAAATATGTGTTAGTAGTAGTGTGCACAATTGTGCAAAGAAATGGAAACCCCTGATTTAGAGCATGCATGGGCTTGATATTTTGCTGATCGTTTTGATGTTGTTTTTGTTGGTAATGTTATGAAATGTAAAGCCATCGCAAAATAAGGCTCACAAACGATTGCATATATCAGAAATTTGACTTGAAAATCTCGCAAAAGACTTAAAAATGTTTGCAAATACAATCCAAAAATTAATACTAAACGATCAAAACCTCTAGCAAAAAAAAAAAAAAAAAAAGTCAAGACTGATTAGAATCAAGTTAGAGAGCTATATTCAGTTGTACCGAATCTTTGATACCCTCGACCCAAAGTTAGAATATTTCGGGAGAGGGCTTTATATGGGATATATGGTAGATTATCGACCGATCCTTACGAAATATGACAATGTGATTTCTAGTCTTACAAAACTATGACTGACCAAATTGTATTACAATAGCAGAATTAGTTACGGTTTTACACGTTCGTAAGTGTTTTCCGACAGTGTGCTTTATATGGGGCCTACGCTAAATAGTGTACTGATCTGCACAAAATTTGACAGTGTGAATTCTTGTCATATGAAATGAATTTGTGCGTAATCTTATATCAATATGTGCATTCCGCTACTATTTTTAATAGTTTTTGTTACAAACTTATCAATTTTTAAGGGTGATTGCTCCAAATTTTGATTCAATACTTTTATCCTACTAAACGGATTTTGCTGGAATCTAATCCCAAACTGCTTATGATAACTCAAAACAATTTGGCACCAACATTGTCCTTTTCTTTTCAGTTTTTCGAAAGTGAGCATGCTATGAACAGATGGACGGACATACGATCAGTCAGTCAGACGGAAAGACAGATGACAGGCTCAATCGTCTTAAAATTAGTCAAGGGCCCAGAAAATATGTACTTTGTGGGGTCCTAAATTAATATTTAACGAGCTTCACACGGAATGACAAACTTAAGTGGGGAATACAAAAGTCGCTGTAGTACAACCTTACGAATAGCGCTGCAAGCTGTGACAAGTTAAAAAAGCTACAGAGCATTCGTCAGCAACTACTGCAACTACTTTATTGTGTTCATGGCTTTAGCAAGCCCCTAATCACCACTAGTGGTGGAGGTTATAAAAAGGTCCATAAATGTTTTTAGGGACAGTCGGCCGTCATTTACTTTTTCTTCTGACAAAAGTATCGTTTACCACGAAAAAAATTAGCTTATTGCTATTTGTAATATTGGATTTTAGCTATTGGACTATTTAAGAAGTAACAAAACTATAATTTATGTTGATTTATTTCATGAAATGTTGACTGGGATAAGTTTGTAACAAGTAAATATGTGTGGTATTTCCATTGTGTATATGTACTTTACTAGTACCTTTTGAACTGAAAAATCACTTAAAATAAACACAATACAATAAAGTGCTTGTGCTTAGGTCTGTAATAGAAATCTTTGTTTTGGCACCTAAATATGGATTAGTGTGGTGTTAAATTTATCGTAAAACTATTTTATGACATCACTCCCATTCTCTTCTTCATACCAAACATCTTTGACTTACCAGCCTCTGCCTCCTTTAAATAAACAACACACACACAAATTCCTATACAATCAACGTCGGGTAAAATATTTTATTGTTTTCTTATTATTATGGTATGATTTTAGTAGCGGGTGTTTCCTTTTCATATGAGTACAAGTATAAGAAACAATTGCCATTCTTGAGATAGTCCCATATTCTAGATGAATTGTAATGCTAGAGCACAAAACAATCATTACAATACACTTCAAATGTTGTGTGATAAAAATGCAAGAAATCTTGATAAGTATCCAAATGTTTTGATTGTCTTAATACGAAAACCATAATGAAAACATCTTGTCTGGTTTGCTATTGATGTTTGTTTTTGGTTTCGATGCAGAAAAAAGTTCATATTTGAGTGACATTTTCAAGGGAATATTGAATTTTGTATAACTCTGAGGGTTTAAATAAACAAATATCGTTATTTTTTTTAGCAAGTGATTTAAAGATTTGTTTCGTTAGACAGAATAGGAGTTATTTTAATTTATGGCCGTTTATTACTAAAAGCGATTCGACAGATATTGAATTGGGGGCATCTGGATATTTAAATAAACTACCAACATGTGCATGGAAACAAACGTTTGAGGATGTGTCTTAATATTTAGACATAATAATGAATTAATAATTATTTTAAATGTAATATTTCAATTTTGTAGGCATGAATATGTTTTAAAAGATATCGAAAAGATTGAAAAGCTATCGTGGTATAAATGTTGCTATACATAAAGAAATCAGCGCATATAAAATAAATATTTTTAAAATATAATTATGGCTGAGTTGTCATTTAATTTTCTAGTGTAACATCCTCCGGGGAAATCAGGTGCAGACAATACCTGGAATTCGGCTGCATTTAAAAATTGATAGATCTCTTCAGACCGTGACTGGTCTAAGATCTAGTATCCAGTGATGTTAAAGACTTTTTCGATAAGTCCCTACGCAGTCCGAAAACCCCCTATTTTTCCCTACGCGCTCAAAAAATTGTCCCTATAAAAACCGGTACAACTTTTAAATGATAATATATCAATGCAAATAACCATCAATTAAAATAGGTAATCATTCATTCAAAAGCAAATTTCGATCTACCAAGGTAAAATACCATTCGATTTATAGATTGATATTTGACTAATGACGTCATCCGCCGTCAATGGCGGTGAGAGCTAAACGGCAAACCCCACTAAAGAGATTGTGTGGTTACAATCGAAACTAGTCTGGGCAACCAGTCCGTGAAAACCTGGGTTCAATTCCCAGCTCAGTCAAGAATGAAAAATTATCAATAAATTTTAATTAATTTTATGTTGTAAAATTCCTTTCTTCATAAAAATAATTTAATGAAAATTAAATTCAATGAACTTAAGCCTGATGAAAAATATCAAAATTTGGATTAAAAAACATTTACAGTTCAAAAAAATAACCACGATACTAATTACCGTTTGTGTTAATGTTTATACAAAACTAGACAAACTACTGATTGAGGCCCCCAAGGGAATACTTTTTGTAAAATAATGATTTTCCAGTAAAATACCAAGATTGATGATGAAGGTCTTCGCAGGCTGGAAAACGAAATACGTATAATTAACTTCACTGTCGATTAAGAGGATAGCTTATAAAAATGCAACAAAAACTTGTAACAAAATAAAATTACAACTTGACTGAAATAAAAAATAAAAGTACCAGCTATCAATATTAGCAAATATTATGGTTAGTTTTTCTTTCCAAATTATGGCTGGTTTGATCAATATTATGGCAAGTTTGTACCAAATTGTGGTTGATTTTGATTAATTTGGTTAATTTAACCCTAGAGTACGAACCATTATATACGTTGCAACGAATGATCGTCGACGATGTTTTTTTTTAACTATCTATAACTATGGCTTCAAACCAAATATGCTTTTTGAACAAATGTTATTTATCACCTTATAAGTCTATATAAAAAATAGTTTAATTTTTATTTATATAGATAAACGATTTAATTAATTTTTGTACAAATTCATTTAATGTTGCACATTTTTTGGGATCAATATTTTATAGATACATATCTGAGTTTAATTAAATCTATTTTAATATTAACATCAAAATAGCTTGCATTATTCAATTTTACGTAATCTTTAGAAAAAAGAATTCCTTGCAAGGATTAATTTTCCAGGCAACATCGAAATTTGGCTTTACTATGGTTCACTTGGCTACAAACTCTTTCCACATTTGCAGAAGAATGTGGAAGGATCATAATTTGTTTTACAAACTTTGACAGCACTGGAAATGCATCCGTAGAATTCCCACGTTTTAAGTCTGAAATTTTTTGCCAAAAAGTTTGCAAATTTACTTCAATTCCTTCTAACTCTTCTTACAAATGTTAACTATCTAAATTCAGAGTCTAAAATTTTGTTTTTCTTTTTCAGAAATAAAGCTGGGAAACTGTATTAAAAATTTCCATAAAAGAATTATTTCCTTTTTCATAATTTTATTAGGGCTTTTATTAGATTTTGTTCAAAATCAAAACGTTTTAATATTTGATTTGCAAGTTCTATATACAAATTAATACAGTTTTAACAATTGTGTTAATTTCACTTTTGTTGAGTTTTGATTTTGATAGTAACTCATTAGCAAACAAGCCGAAATACAAATAATAAAAGTTAAAAAAATTCTTTGTTTTCATAAAATCCGTTAAGTTAACTAAGCAAAATTAGGTAATGCAAAAATGTTGGTTGTTGTGCTTAATTCCCTTTTTTTTAATAATTAAAAAAAATACTGAAATTTATTGTTGGAGGACAAGCTGTTCCTATTCGCATATCACTGGTTGCTTAGGCCAGATCATCAGGAAACGTTCTCCTAAATAATTTTAGAAAACCCAAAGCTATCAGCTAAAAAGACTACAGCGGAAATGAGAATTACCTACACTCAAAACGTCTTGTTTGCAACGATGTCAAAGCTTAAACAAAATACCAACAATAACACAGTGAGTTTATCTTTTCTTACATTCCCCACTACAATTAGTTGGAATTCTCCCAACCTTAATTGTAGTTGTAAGTGGGTAAAGAAAAAACAAATTAAAAACAAAAACAAATTGCTTTTATTGTTTTCGCAAGAAATCAAAATAAAAACAATTTGCCAGTTTAGTTTTTTATGCACGTGCACTTGCAAAAAATACTATGAAGCGATTTTCAGAATTCTTCTGTTTTTTCAGAGTTCTTTTGTTTTTAAAGAAGTAATTGTTAGCTTTGAAAAACAATCAAATTTTTGCAAGCCACAAAAAAATGGCGGAGTATTGGTTGTATACGTAAAAAAAGAATCCAAAAAATTACCATTTTTTATTTTTAAAAATCATGAAAAATCAAATATATAAAAAAGTCTGTCCAAACACGGTTTGAACACTTACATCCTTTACTATACTAAATGTATCGTAAATGTTACATGCTTAATTATAAATCTTGTATTAATGTTACATTTATACTCACATTATACACTTATCTACAAATTGTATTTATAAATTTTAAATTTAACGGCAAAATGAATAATATTACTCGCTATCTTTGGTTAAACGTCAAAAATATCCCTTTGCTACAACTTGAACTACAAAAAAATATATAACATTGTTTTTTAACGTTAGCCGCAATTAGCATGTAAAACTTAACTTCACTTGTTTTTCAACCATTAACCAAAGCGGTGAGCATAACCCCAAATAAACACAATTACAACCATTGAATTCCCACCAAACAAATCATTGTGTATTTTATTTTTTTTCTCATATTTGGAATACCGGCCCGTAATTCTGTGGAGCAATTGTTTGCTCTACAACCCCATCCAGCCGTCAGCTGCCTTACCCTGGTATCGCCTGGTACTCATACACCAAATCTAGAGGGGCAGACTCCCTGACGACTACTGACATAGGTCAATCCATGTTAGTTTTTAACAAAACCCCCCAGTGTTTTGTTCATGGTCCTTCGAGAAGTCTGGTCACCTTAAAAATTCTTAGTTGAGCTTTTTTCTAAAGACAAGGAAAAAACTCTTTCAACAAACAAAGTAAGGAGAAGGAGGTAAAGCAAAATAACCAGCATCAGTTTCAATTGTACTACAAGCGGAGTAAGTAGAAATTTAAATGCGTACCTAGTGATTATCTTCTAAACGAAAAACTAAATAGTAATAAACAATAACAACGAAATAATAAATAAACAACAAAACATACAACACAGAAATAAGGGCAATAATCAAAAATACGTTGAATAAGTGCACATAAATATTAAACAAAACCCAAAATTAAAAACACAATTGGGTTGTGCAAACATACACACACGTGTCCAAAATTGTGGTAATTGTAAAGTAAAAAAAAAAAAACATTAACAAAGTAATAAATAAATAGAAAAACGTAAAAGAATCGGATAAATATCCAAAGAAAAAGTTTATTTCCATTAAAAAAGGCGTTAAGATCTATTCCAAATTCCGGGAAAAGTGAAGAAAATTAGAGGTAAAAGAAGAAAGTAGTTCCAAAAAAAAAAATCAAAAAATCTCCATTTTTTCAAACATAACCAATAAAGTGAAAGAAATCCGAAATTTCTGGAACAAAAGGCATGTGTAATGGTTAAATAATCCCAAAATCTCCATTTTAAAAAGTGTAGCTTAGCATAAAAGAAAAAGAAAGATATAAAAAGCGCCGTCTTAATTCCCGTTAACATATGGTACATAAAAAAAATCCATGTACAACATAAAAGCGCCATTTTTTTTAAAAAATAAATTTATGCGCCAAAAGCAAAGTTAGTTACCGAGTAGCACAGAAATATTTTAAAAAAAAAAAAAAAAAAAAAAACCAAAAATATATGTACAACAAATACTCATATACATAGACATATACATACATATGTATGTACTTAAATTGTGCCTTTTCCAAATTAATTAAATAAGTGAGCAAAAAAAAACAACAGGATAATTTTTTGCATAAATAGATTAACAATTTGCTCTACCACTAAACGCGTTAGGAATAAGGAAAAACCTTTACCACAACCGAATTAAAAGTAAGGAAATAACTTTTGCTTCAACCCAATTTAAAAAAAAAAAAAAAGATCCCGTTATTAATTCTTCAAAATTGCAAATAATAAGTAGTGGACAAATTGAGAAAAGAGAAAAAACTCAACGTGTTGTATGCTTTGGAGTTTGGTACATATGCACTTATATGTAAAAAAGGTAAAATCTACATAGGTACATACATACGTATTTCATTTTGTATTATAATAGGATAATTGTGATAAAATTTTAATCATTTAATTTTATGGTGTAAACTCAAAAATAAATAAATAACATTATCAATTTCTCTTTGACTACATTGGAATAGGTTAAAACAACCCTTATTTTCATAAAGCAATTTGCATACACAAATATAGTTGTGTTAAGCGAAGTATCCAACGTGTTAAGTATTAGGTCATTCTCGTACATTTTCATGAGAGAATTCTCTTAAGTTTTTTTTCTTTTGCATTATAAAAAGATAAGAGTGATCTCTTAGTCTTAAAAGCTCGAAACGAAACACTCAAGTTTTCTTTGTTTTGAACCAACAACATAAAAAGATAAAAATAAATTTTTTAAAGAAAAGCTTTTTTATATCAGTGTTACCAATGTGCGTTTGGAAAATTGAGAATAATCAAAGTAGCCTATTGTCCAAATAAAATTATTAAGCATCCAATAATCTTGGAAAAAAATAGAAATAAGTGAAACGAATAAGCTCAAAAAAGAAAATATAAAGCCTTAACAAAATTTGGTGTAACTGTGGATAAAAAAGGAAATAATTTATGGTAACACCGATATAGTTTTGAGAATAATTACTTGATATTATGTACACCTAACCCTCTTAACACAATTGTACGAAAAAAGAATTTCACAAAATTTAAAAATTTTATTAAAATACAAAATAGAAACGATATAAGGTCACTTAAATCAACAAAGTACATAAATAATGAATGAAAATTTAATACGCTTGAATACGTATTTTTTTTGAAACCTCGTTGAAAATTTTTTAACCTGAATAGAGCAAAAATTTAATCTTGTTGTTAAAAAAGAAAAAAAAAGGGGAAAAAAGTTTTTCCCAACATATGTTTTTCTTAGAATATTAATAAAATTTTTTCAAAATACGGAAAAAAATAAAAATAGTTTCTCTATGAAAATGATAACGGTAGTCAAGTGTCTCTAGAATTAATTTATTAATAATTAACTCGAAAAATTCCATACGATTTCAATTGAACATTTTTTACTGATTCTACACGGTTTAATTGAATTTTTGAGAAAATTGTTTCCTGAAAAACAATTTTAAGTGTCAGATAATCATATCTACCGCTACATTCTAATAGGTAGCACCCTTCTCAAATTTTCAATTGAATGGCTTCAATTTAGTATTGGAAATTAATTTCTGTCAAATAGG
The DNA here is from genome assembly GCA_943735925.1 of Pollenia amentaria. Lineage (NCBI taxonomy): Eukaryota > Metazoa > Arthropoda > Insecta > Diptera > Polleniidae > Pollenia > Pollenia amentaria. The sequence goes on along the minus strand of OX031007.1, from coordinate 218,365,750 downwards.
TATCCATATCTAAGGCTATACTGATAAATAGCTACCAAACCCAACAATTGTTCAATTGAATAGTATTTTCGGTTTCAAAAAGAATAATTAAGGGAAATCTTTTTTATTCACAAATTGAAATTGAATTTTCAAAATTCTTTAGAGATACTTGTCCCAACAGTTGTGCTCTTTTCTTAAATTTTGTATAGGTAGCTAGATTACACAATTCTAGTGCCTTATATTACATAGTTAAGGGAAAAGGAGAAAGTTAAATTTTTGTGGCAATTTTACAGGCCCGAGTTAAGCTTGAGAGAAAATAACTAGGCGATTTCCTTACGCCAGAGTCAAACTTAGTTGATTCATCTTGCTCATTTACATATTCTCTTCTTCGGGGATTGAGAATTTACCAGTTTTTATTCTATTTATTTTTTATCGAACGAAAACCATTCTCTACTATATAAATATGCCTTCTTTAGCTGATAAATCTTCTACATCAGAGAATGCGTTCAGCGAATCCCAAAAAGATATATTTCTATTTGATTGTGAGCACTTACTGCAGTTCTGCCACAAAATTAAGAATGGCGCAATAGAAGAGCCAAATGAATCCATCCTGGAAGTAAAGCTAAAAGAGTTGGACTCACGTTGGGCAAGGTTAGACACTACTTATCAAAAAGTAATGTTATCTCAAGACGGTTCAGTGGAAGCAGAATTCAAAAATCAGGCTCGGGGTGAGTTTGATACATGTTCAGATGCATATTTGCAGTGTACGTCTCAAATAGTAGAATTGCTAAAAGTAAGCCGACTGGAATCATCGCAACTCCCCAATTTACAATCGACATCTCGCTATTCCGTCCCATTTCAGAATTATATGCCCGATAACTCGAGTAACTGCATAAAGCTTCCTCCTTGTGATACGGAAGTGTTTAAAGGCAGTTACGAGCAGTGGCCCTCCTTTCGTGATATGTTCACGGCAGTGTACATTAATCACACAAAGCTAACTCCGGTCACAAAGTTGTATCACCTTCGCAACAAAACGAAAGGCGAAGCCGGGGCAATAGTAAAAAGATATGCTCTTTCCCATGAAAACTTTGATCTCGCATGGAAGGCTCTTAAAAGCCGCTACGAAAACAAGCGCGTGCTTGTTGATAACCAAATTAAGGTTCTATTTGATATTCCGTCAGCTAATAGCGAAGATAGCGAATCCATAAGGAGAATTCAATCGTCTGTTAGTGATTCTCTTGCTACACTTAGAACCCTGGGGGTTGAAGTTGAGAGTTGGGACCCGATCCTTATTCGATTAATCTCAACAAAACTTCCGGATTTAACCCTAGCTCTTTGGGAACAGACTCTTGCTCAACCTCGTGACCTTCCGAAATGGTCGCAAATGTCTCAGTTTCTGGTAGACAGATACGAAGCGGTTGAACGTCTCTCTAGTATTAAAGCCACAAAGGGTTGCTTCACATTAACAAAAAACCCTCAAGCCAATATACAAACTTATACCTCCCAAGATAATTTAAACGCACCTTGCAAGCTGTGTAATGAAAGTCACTCCTTAAGATCTTGTCCACAATTTCGAGATTTCACTGTTGAGCAAAGAGTTGACTTTGTCTACAAAAATAAGTTTTGTAATAATTGTTTATCACCGGCACATATTAAAGCCAATTGCAAAAGCAAACATTTGTGTTATACATGCAAAAAGAAACATCACACTCTCTTACACATGAGGCAGAGGTGGCAAGGCTCACAACAAAACTCAGAAACACAACATTCCCCGGAAAGCGACAATATACCAAGCGTGTCGACCAAAAATTATAGCAATATCCGAAATGAACGTTCCCAAGCGAATCAAGTCCAAGCCAATTTCTCTACGAGTTATGAGAACATACTATTGCGCACAGCTTTAATGCAAATTAAACATAGGGGTGAGTTCTTTACTGTAAGATCGTTGATAGATCCAGGCTCACAACGAACTTTTATATCAGAAAAAATAAGAAATAGACTTCAGCTTCCATATAAGAATTCGCACTTCGACATTGTCGGAATCGGCGGACAATGCCAAACGTCAAACAAAGAATGTGAATTTACATTACATGCTAAAAGGTACAACCTAAATTTTTCGATAAAAGCCATAGTTTTACCCAAATTAACTAAAAAACTTCCGGCCTACTCATTTGATATTCCAAAGTCTGGCGAATTAGATAAGTTAGATTTAGCTGACCCATACTTTAATAAATCCTCGCAAATAGACTTAATATTGGGTAATGACTATGAGCATTTTCTCAACATCGAAGGCATAAAAAAAAATGTTTGCGGAGAAACATCGGCTTATAATACAGTGTTTGGATGGGTACTCAGCGGTCCCATTAGAACTCAGGGCATTCAAGCCTTTACGACTTCTATAACTCCTTCTGAATCCGGTAATCTTAATAGTCTCTTAAGAAAATTCTGGGAACAGGAAGAAATTCCTTCGTCCAGCACAATGTCTCCGGAAGATGAGTACTGTGAAGATTTATACGCTAATACGACTAAACGTCTTGAAAACGGAAGATATTGCGTAAGGTTACCATTCAAAAGGGACTTCCCCGAACAAATTTTCCTCGGTTCATCGCGTTTTGTTGCTCTGGCGCAATATTCTAGAGTTGAAAAAACACTCGCAAAAGATTCAGAACTCCAATCCCAATATAATGCTGTTCTTAAAGAGTACATAACGCTTGATCACATGGAAGAAACGTCATCGCGTGAAGTAATGATGCAAGGAAAATATCATTCATATTACTTACCACATCACGCTGTGGTTAAACCCGAACATAAATCGACTAAAGTAAGAGTCGTATTTAACGCATCGAGGAAAACAAAGTCCAAATATTCTCTCAATGATGTATTATACACAGGCCCAACTCTACAACGCGATTTAATGACAATTGTTCTAAATTGGAGGAAATATCAGTATGTTTTCAGTGCGGACATACAAAAAATGTACCGTCAAATTATGATTGATCCCCAAGACAGGCCGTTTCATAAAATTGTCTTCCAGACCGATCCCCACGGACCCGTTAAGGATTTTCTACTTAAAACCGTGACGTTTGGAGTTAATTGTGCTCCATATCTTGCAATACGAACTCTTCTACAAATTGCGTCTGATTATGAGGTCTCAAGCCCAAGAGTAGCTACTATTTTACGCAATGAAACTTATGTAGATGACATTCTTTCGGGCGGTCACACTATTAAAGATGCCTTATCAGCTCAAGCTCAATTAATTCAAGTTTTAAAGTCTGCTGGAATGCCCTTAAAAAAAATATCAGCAAATGATCCTCAACTGTTAGCACCGTTGCCAAAAGAAGACTTGTATGATCAAGACTTCTTACGCTTTCACGAAGCCAGCGCTACGAAAACGCTGGGCATTCAGTGGAATGCCCTCACAGACAGTTTCAGCTACAGTTTTGCACCAATTTCTCAATCTGAAAAGATTACAAAACGAACAATACTTTCAGCTGTTGCAAAACTCTTTGACCCAGCCGGTTGGCTTTCACCCGTGATTATTAAAGCAAAAACGCTTATGCAACAATTATGGCTTGAAGGATTAGACTGGGATGAAGATGTTTCTGCAGAATCCCTGCAGCAGTGGAACAGTCTCGTTAAAGATATCTCAAGTATTGAAAGAATAAACATTTACCGTTGGCTACAGTATAATCCAGCTGATCGTGTTCAAATACACGGTTTCTCGGATGCGTCAAAAACAGCATACTGTGCCGCAGTCTATGTTAGATGCCAGACTCAATCGCATACGGTTTTCTCAAATTTATTAGTTGCAAAAAGTAAAGTTGCTCCCATTCAGACTATCTGTATTCCGCGACTAGAGCTTAACGGAGCAGTTCTGTTGGCGAAGCTAATTAAAAGTGTTTCTTCATCCCTTGAACTCAATGAAACACAAATAATATTATGGACTGATTCGTCCATAGTATTGGGTTGGCTCTCAAAGACCCCATCCACTTGGGAAACATACGTGGCTAATCGCATATCTCAAATTCATCATTTAGTACCAACAGCAACTTGGCGACATGTCCCAACACATGATAACCCGGCGGATCTTGGAACTCGAGGATGCAGAGCCGCAGATCTGGCAACAAGCACACTTTGGTGGCATGGACCAAACTGGCTTACTAATCCGGCAAATACATGGCCGAATAGAAATCCTCTCAACCCCATTGAAAATAGTAAAAGGGTACAGGCTCTTCATACCCTTATCGAAATTAATGATATACTCGAAAATTTTTCATCATATTGCCGAGCTCTTCGTGTAATATGCTACATTTTTCGGTTTTTCAATCGAATAGCTAAAACTCAGGCTAATCCAAACATAAGTGCCTTAACTCAAAAGGAAATGATTTTTGTAAAAATGAGACTCATAGCGTTGTCTCAGAAAACCCATTTCGCTGAAGAATATGCACAATTATCTAACTCTATACCAATATCTAGCAAAAGCATGTTGAAAACCTTAAACCCGTTTATTGATTCACACTCAGTTCTAAGAGCAAATGGGCGGCTGTCACAATCATTATTACCCTTTAACGAACGATATCCAATAATTTTATCGGGCAATTCTCGCTTTTGTAAATTATACCTTAACCATTTGCATTTATTTCTCTCACATGCGGAATGCAACCAAATGTGCAGAATGGTGCAAACCGAATTTTATATATCTAGACTTAAACCTAGAATAAAAAATGTGATCAGGCACTGCAAGGTCTGTATAATATACAAGAAGCAACAATGCTCTCAAATAATGGCGCCACTCCCTCTAGAAAGATGCCAACTGTCACCTCCTTTTCATATTACGGGAGTAGACTTTGCTGGGCCCTTTGACATAAAAGCATCGTCATTACGTCAATCAATCTCTTTGAAAGGATATGTGTGCGTTTTTGTATGTTTCAGCACAAAAGCTATTCATCTAGAGGCGTGTTCAGATCTGTCTGCAGCAGCATTCCAAGCTGCATTCGCCCGTTTTGTCGGCAGGCGGGGGCTCCCCCAACGGGTAATGTCAGATAACGGTAGAAACTTTGTTGGCGCTAGCAGGATACTTTTACGTGAGTTTTCAGCGTTTATTCGGTCTGTCGCACCAGATATATCGAACAAATACGCCACCCATGGCTTTGAATGGAAGTTTATTCCACCGCATGCTCCTCATATGGGCGGGCTTTGGGAAGCGGCGGTAAAGTCCTTTAAATTTCATTTCAAAAGAGTGGCCGGGGCCCAAAAATTTAATTTCGAAGAGTTCTCTACTCTTCTAACACGGATTGAGGGCGTGCTAAATTCGCGCCCAATCTCGGCGCTGTCAGAAGATCCCTCGGATCTTGCTGCACTCACGCCGGGACATTTCTTAAAAGGGGCGCCGATCATGGCGATTCCAGAGCAATCGTGTACAAATATGTCCCTTATAAATAGATGGGAAAAACTGAAAGCTCTTCACCATCAGTTCTCAATAAGATGGAAAGAAGATTATTTGAAGTCACTTCACAAACGTTATAAGTGGAAGAACCAATCTCGAAATCTTAGAGTCGGAGACTTAGTGGTAGTAATGGACGATTTACAACCTCCCTGCGAATGGCGACTGGGCCGAATTGCAAAAACGCACCCTGGTTCCGACACAAACGTACGTGCCGCCGACGTTCAAATAGAATCAGGAATTATAAACCGCCCCATTGTGAAATTGTGCTACTTACCATTTTTAAACGACCCAGAGTGTAAATAATTTCATACACGTCTTATGCCGGTCAAGTTATTACAACCAATTTATAACCGGTGCAGTTACACATATGTATCTCTAATCAATTCATTGCCACTCAAATATTAGTTTTGCACGTTCATAACATTATTATCCTTATTTACATTCATCCAATCTTTTCTGAAATTTTATACTAATTTACACTGTTTTTTACCAGAAAAATCAACTAAAGCAAAATGGGACAACCCCGTGGTAACCGGTCTAACACTCAACGTGTCAGCCAACGAAGACGAACCCAACGTGACGCGGCGATTCATCAATGTCTAGTTTGCCAAAAGTATCACCCCTTGAAATATTGCAAAAGGTTTCTGTCTATGGGGGTCAGAAAACGTAAAGAGCTAGTGGAGCGTCATAATTATTGCCTTAATTGCTTGGCACGGAGCCATACAATACGATCCTGTTCCTCATGGGAAACCTGTAAGAGGTGTGCTAAGTTGCACCACACATTGCTACACCTGCCTCGTACTGACGCTCGGAATATTATTACCAACAGTCGTAAACCACGACGAAAACAGCAGCCACCAAGATCCCCCCTAAAGCCAGCAACACCAAGCACCAAACTATTATCTGCAGCAATCAAGTCCCTAGCTGAAGTTCTGTGTGTTTCCGGCAATTCGACATTTATTGCATGACTGCAAGGCGGGCGCCATGTCCAAACACGGTTTGAACACTTACATCCTTTACTATACTAAATGTATCGTAAATGTTACATGCTTAATTATAAATCTTGTATTAATGTTACATTTATACTCACATTATTCACTTATCTACAAATTGTATTTATAAATTTTAAATTTAACGGCAAAATGAATAATATTACTCGCTATCTTTGGTTAAACGTCAAAAATATCCCTTTGCTACAACTTGAACTACAAAAAAATATATAACATTGTTTTTTAACGTTAGCCGCAATTAGCATGTAAAACTTAACTTCACTTGTTTTTCAACCATTAACCAAAGCGGTGAGCATAACCCCAAATAAACACAATTACAACCATTGAATTCCCACCAAACAAATCATTGTGTATTTTATTTTTTTTCTCATATTTGGAATACCGGCCCGTAATTCTGTGGAGCAATTGTTTGCTCTACAACCCCATCCAGCCGTCAGCTGCCTTACCCTGGTATCGCCTGGTACTCATACACCAAATCTAGAGGGGCAGACTCCCTGACGACTACTGACATAGGTCAATCCATGTTAGTTTTTAACAAAACCCCCCAGTGTTTTGTTCAGTCAAAGTCTTATTACTTTCACGTAAAGTCACATAAGCTGTGAACAAAATGAGATAAAGATTACGAAAAATCGATATACGCGTTTCACAGTCAACTGAAGTAAAGTGATGGAAAAAGCGTCCACAAATAGAACAGCAGCGAACACAAACACATTAAAAACTGTTGTATTTGTATGGAATTTTTATCAATTTAATTGTCTCAGCAAATTGTGATTAAAATTAAAAGTTTTGCACCGATCACAATAAAATAAAGCTCATTTCATTCGAAATATGTTCAGTTAACTGTTTTTATATCAAAACCAAAACAAGGATTCTCGGTAACTTTTTACCACTAACTTCTCTTCTTGGTCTGGCCAGACAACAATTTGTACAGCTAAAATCCCCAATTAAATAAAAAGTAAATAAATATATTTTTTATTGAACGTATGCTAATTACTTTTGATTATACAAATTTATTATAAAATTTTATTATTTCATTATTTTATTCCATATGCAAGTCATCGAAAATGTAGTCTTAAATTTCGCACATTGCTATTTCGCATCTACCACAGCTTTGCGTTAGGTTTTTGTAGTTAGATTGATCTAAGCGCATAATGGGCCGTAGTATTCTGATTTGATTCAAACTTGATTCATTGGGCTTGGAACATATCCTTTCGAGAATTCACGTATCTGTGTTTTTAATATTTTGTCCTATTTAAAATATCTTTCTAGGAAAAAAAATTTGGTGTGGCTAGATCAAGAGGGTAATTTCATAGACTTTTACATAAAAACGGAATTTTACCCCACTTATTTGCTCCACTCGAATCCAAATTATTTTCATTAGATTCAGAACATATCATTTATAGAATTCACGTCCCCGTTGTTTTAATTGTTTGTTATATGCGAAAAAATATTACAAGCTAAACACAAATTTGGTCTGGCCAGACCAAGACGGTAATCCTGGGGTTAAAAATAATTGTTCTTTTTTTTTTAAAAAAAACTTCAACGAATCTCTGAAACTACTGAGCAAATTTAAAAACAATGTAAGAACGGCTTAAAGATAATTTTATTAACGAATTGGGGTTTTTTAATTGAATATTGTGCACTGTTTTCAAGTTATTGCAATATATGCAGTAGAAGTGTCTTTATTTTGTAAATATCGGTATATCTCAAACAGTCAAGGTGATAGAAAATAACTGCAGATTTAAATTCAGAGTCCCAAATAACTTTAAAAACAACATTCAGTTCTTAATCAACGAAAATCTTGTTCCATTGTGTTATATTTACAAAATGCTAACATAATATGTACTTATTTGCTTGTTGCTAAAAAGTGTAGGCAATTTTTTTTTTGGTTGTAGGGAAAAAATGGACTTTTTTTAGACAAGTAGGAATTTTTTTAAACTTCTACTGGCATCACTGGTATGTACGTATCATTCGTTTTTAAAAAAAAAACTATTTTCTGTACATTTTTTAAATCAGTTTTTTTTACTAATAGCTGTTTTACACTTTTACACAAGTCTTACGTATTTTGAAAAAATACAAACCTGTAATGATAAGTTGTTATTGTTTATTGAAAATTTTCAAACAATAATTAGATCAGTGAAGCATTTTCGTAAAATACTTAAGACTTTGTGGGATAGTGTATAACAACCTTTAATAATGTATTGTTAGTCCCAAAAAATATATTAAAATACTGATAATAATGGGTTTCCCTGATTTTATCCTTAGTTAACCTACGTTTCACCTATGTTGTGTGTTGGTCCAAGGAGTAATTACTCTATTAACAGAATATATATATTTTTTGATGGATTTTGGTAACCATTTGCATTCATTACTCTTTGTCAACTGAGCCAGTTGTACTTAATTTAAATTTTAAGCTGCTTAGGAAAACGAGAAATAATTTGGCAACAAAATGGGTCTTTTCCTCTAAACCGTTTGGAAGTTATCTTAATTTCAACAGACGGACATGGTTAAATTAGCTTACTATTACTCAGCATTAATATTTACTTTATAAGTAATTTATTTGGCAACATGCGCCCACGATCTGGCGTAAAAGTAACAAACAATAATAATAATATTTACTTTATGGAGTCTCATTTAAATGAATATTTAGAAAGTCTCAAACGAAATGACGAACTAAATATTCACCTCCTGTTGTAGAGGGTATACAAATTTTATTAAATAAATAAATTTAAAATAAATTTTGGCCATATTTTTTATAATTTTTTTTTGTTTTTTTTTTTTGCTTAGAAAAAATGACCGCATTAATTATTAAATAAAATATTCCAACACAGTAGCCTACCCAAACAATTTCCATTTAAATGACCCAGGCTATCGTCTTTCTCAAATTTCCCCGTAATTGATGATATTGATCTTTTTTTTATTACTTAAAAGTAACAGCTGTTACGATTTTATTGCTTAATTATTTCTCCTTTATGTTCTTTCGTTATTTTTTCATGTTCCATAAACTATTAAATATAGAAGAAGAATAGCCAACAAAATAAATATAAATTAACAAAATTCAAATACCTAAATTAATTTAAAACATTACCATGTAGTCCTTTTAATTGAATATATAGTAAAAAAAATACACAAAACAGAAACTTGCAGCAGTCTGCTTAACAACCTGTAAAACTTCATTAGATATAAATGCAAGACAGGCCAATAGGCAGCTACCAAAATTGAAGGACATTAAAACAAACATATGTGACATAATAATAATAATAAAGGACTGCTGGACACAGAGAGTCAGACAGAAAGCAAACAAAAAAAAACCAACAACAACAACAGCAGCATCACCAATATCAGAGGCAACTGTTCATAAACACCTTAGGTATTGAGTTTGTGTTTTACGTTTTTAACTGGTTTTTAAAGGATGTCAGTATACTCCAGATGATAATATTTATATATTCCTTACTACTTAGCATTTTTTGGTTTAGTCGCTTGGTGAAGTCCTGTAGCAGTTAGTTGTTGTTTTTTATTTTGCTGTTTTTTCTTTTCCGGTTTTTTTTGTTGGTCTTAATATACTGGTTTATAAAAACTGAAGGTTTTTTACTTATGGCTTATATACAGAATGTGCTACCTATAGTATATGAGCAATTATTTTTTAAAGCTTTTTAATTTTAGTAGAAGGAAATACTTGGTATAACCAACTCGATTGTTCAGAAATCACTTAATGCCCATTTACGCTACAACGAAATCTAGTACTTATGATATTTCGAGCAATATCTAGTTGTTTTTGACTTAATATCTTATAAAAAACAAAACCTACTTCGTGATTAGATCTTGACGAAATCTACTCAAAATCTTGTTGTACTTAGCGAAGCAATTATGGGGTTTTCCATATAATAGTAAAAAATACTTCCCTGTACAAGAACAAAATTACATTTTAACATTTTTTAATACAAAACAGAACAGAATTCAATAATTTTGAGACAATTGTATAAAACTGGGAAAGAAAAATGATATCTAATAATTATATCTAATATATAAAATTGTAACGTTACTGACTGACTGACTGAATCACTGATTCATCATCGCACAGCCTAAACACCTAAAGCTATAAACTTGAAATTTGGACCAGGGGTTGGTCTCTCCCCAAATCGTTCCACTAAGACGGGATTTTTGGAAATTCAAATGTTTAGGAAGTAAAAAAGGGTAAAAACGGGTAAATTCGATAACCTTATATCTCCAAAACTAAAAGAGATATAAAAATGTAATACCTATCGTTGTTCATTAGAAAAATAAGCGGAAAGGTCTGTGGTACTTTTTGGAAATTCAGGCCTTTTACGAAGTAAACGAGTAAAACATATATTTTGGTACTTTTTTGTCACCCCATATATCTTTTAAGGGTTATATCACATTTGAAACTTATCTAAGAAACACAAATATGAATTTGGTACGTTTAAGGGGTAAAACCCGTACCTATTTTTGGTACTTTTTTACAAAACATTTTTCTTTATTCATTGACATATACGTACTAAATTACGGTCTCCCACTACAATATTGAAATGTTTTATGCTTCAATGGGAAGAAATAAAGTACCAAAAAGGGGAAATACGGGAAATTGAATTTCTTACTTTAGCTTTTTGGTTCTACAAATGGCAATTTTTTAATTATTGTTAATATTGGACCTAGAAACATAAACTTCAACATGCAAGGTCCTGAGTGAATGAGAATTTGTTAGAGCGATCTTTTTGGAATTTTTTTGATCTCTATCTGTTACTTTTTTTAATTTTCGTTAATATTCGACCTATGAAAATAAAATTAAACATGCATGGTCCTGAGTGAATGAGAATCTTTAAGAGGGGCTTTTCGGTACTTGTATGTTCTTTACCTGATACTTTTTGAATTTCCGTTAAAATTGGACCTAGACACGTAAAATTAAACAAGCAAGTTCTCAAGTGAATGAGAATCTGTAGGAGTGGTTTTTGGTACTTTTTCGTACTTTATTATTTTTTAACAGGTACTTTTTGAATTTTTGTTAGTATTGCACCTACAAACATAAAATTTAATAAGCAATGCGTTGAGTGAATGAGCATCTGTAAGAGGCGCTTTTTGGTACTTTTTTGTGCTTCACCTGGTACTTTTTGATTTGCCGTTAATATTGAACCTATGCGAGTTCCTGAGTAAATGAGAATCTTTAAGAGAGAATTTAATACATATTTTTGTTCATTTAAATAAAAAAAGCGAACTACTTTGAATTTCGGCCCTTTAAGGGAGTAAAAGGGTAAAACCTGTATTTTTGAACTTTTTTGTCCCCCATCCACATATGTATCTATTAAATCAATGCACATAGAAATATATATGTATAGCATGTATAACTTATTTAAAAAATGCAAATGCAAATTTTGAACATTTTCGAAATTCGAACGTTTAAGGGGTGAAAATCGTACCTAATTTTGTTACTTTTTCCAAGAGATTTTTTTCCATCTATTTATTGATATTTGGACCGGATGCTGGCCTTTCGTCAAATAGATCACGCTTACCTCATATCTCCTAAGCTAAAAGAGATACAAAAAAGTGTAATGCTTATTGTTGTTCAATACAAAAAAAGCGGTAAAAACGGAAAATTCGCTCATAATTGCTTAACTAAAAGAGATACAAAAAAATGTAATACCTATTATTGTTCATTAAAAAATAAGCGAACTAGCACTTTTTTGAAGGAAGTAGTAAACGGGAAAAATCTGTGTTTTAAAACTTTTTTGCCACGCCATCTATCTTTGAAACCAATAAACATTGAAATAAAGTATATCACATTCGTAACGTATCTTAAAATAGAAATAAAAATTTAAAAAATCGTACATATCGCAAAGTAGAAGGTTAACTCCTAGCATTAAGAGAAGTTAAAACTTAGCTACATAAACTTTGGCGTAAAAATATGTGCACGAAAGAAAAGGATACGCTAACGAACTAGCGGGCTAAATGCTAGTTGATAATATATATGAAGTTGCTTATAAATGAAAGGTAATGAACATTTTTAAATGCCCATTTCCAGGGACCGTAAAGGTTATAAGTTTCATTTTAAAAATTACTTTTTAATCATCATTTCTTGAATTTATTTTTTTGAGTTTTTTTTATTCCTCAGGAGATGAAAATAATTTTTGAGTTTTATTTTTTGGTTAGAAAATAACAATTTTTTTTTGAATTTTATTTTTGCTTAGAAAATAATAGTTACTTTCTGAATTTTATATTTTTGCTTACAAAAGCAAATAAATTTTCTGCGCTAAAAATAATATTAACCGTGTAACCCTTAAATTTTTTATTTGTTCAATTAAATTAAATTTTAATATTTTATTCCATTTAAAAATAATTTAGAAAAACTGTTGTGTTTGATATCAAATTACTACGCGCTGCACTTTAGGTTGTCTAGTTACTTCAAAAAAATATATACTTTATTTAATTCATAAAACTTCTACTTCTAAAAATGAAATGCAATCTTAAACTAGTGAACCAGTAATGCGCTAAAAATATGGAATATAATTAATAAAAGGAAATACAAAAATGATGTGTATACACTAGAATAAAATGGCATCTAAAATATCAAAAAAGGTTGCCAACTGCTTATTAGTGACACTACAAAAAACTAAACAAAAAAAAAAAAAAAAAAAAAAAAAATGAACTTAACTTTCTGAGGAATAAATAAAATTCAAAAATATCTTTTTTTAAGCAAAAAAAAAAAAAAAAAAAAAAAAAAATTTAAAAAAAACTCAAAACATTACTTTTTTATCTAAAGCCTGGAACTCTGTTCAACATTTCACGTGAAATGTCAAAACTCATATGAAAGAACTTGTTCGGAATTTCTATGAAATTATGTTGATAGGATTGTCCTCTGTTAAATGTATGAAAAAGTTACGAAATCTTTCTGGCAACATTTTTTTACAACTGCGATATAATATAAGCTGCACTTATTTCACATAGAATTTTAAGCAAATGAAAAAAAGTTTAAACTAAATATTAAAATGAGAACGGAAAAACAACTGATAACAGCTTTTCATCCATATTTACTTTCATTTTTGTTTAATTTTTAATTAAAAAATTCTTTTTATTAAATACATGTGGGTTTTGTTTACATACGCAAAACAGTGACACATACTTTGAAAAATTAAAAGCGTGAAATTTTGCAGACCCGCGAGATAGGTAACATTGATACATGTCAAATTTTTCGTATGAAATAATAGTTGTTGCTGAATATTTTTCACAAATTGGAACAGAGTACTAGGCTTAAGGAATAAATCAAATTCAAAAATAATTTCTAATTACTAAGGAATAAAAAAACATAAAGAAAAAAATCGGTAAAGTTGAGTTTTCTACAATCCGGAGACCAAGCAGCAGTCTAAACAATGGGTTTCTCTGGGTGAACCGGCCCCGAAGAAGGCCAAGGTAAGTTTGTCGGCCAATAATGTGATGGCAACAGTTTTTTGGGTTGCACGCGGTATAATCCACATCGATTACCTTCAAAAGGGAAAAACAATAAATATATATTATGCCAGCTTATTGGACCGATTTAACGAGGATTTAAAAAAACGACCCCATATGGCCAATATAATGCACGGGTGCACAAGTGTGCAGTCTCAATGGCAAAATTACATGAATTGTGCTACGAATTGGTACCTCATCCGCCATATTCTCCGGATTTAGCCCCCAGTGATTATTTCCTATTTCCGAACCTAAAGAAATGGCTCGGTGGAAAGAGATTTAGCTCCAACGATGAAATTATTGGTCAAACAAGTGCCTATTTTATGGACCTCGAAAAATCCCATTTTTTGGAAGGGATAAACAAATTGGAGAAACGTTGGACTAAGTGAATTGAGCTTAAAGGAGATTATGTTGAAAAATAAATTTTTTTGTAAAATAAACTGTGTTTCATTAAAAAGTCACGGACATATTTATCCGCCCTTGTATATTCAACCAAAGCCAATGTTTATTTAAAAAACAAAAAAATTTCCATAGTTTATCAAGCAAAAAATTTTAGATGATTCACGCCTGATGGACAATTAGATTCAATAAATATGAGCTTCAAAGTGATTTAAAACACGAAGTTTATTGGATAAAGAAAGTATTTATACTAAAAAACCCCCTGGAGAAAATATATTTCCAATATTACAAAAAGTAATAAAGTTTGTGACTGCTTTAACATTTAAAATGCTTTAGTTGAGAAATTTTCAGCGGCCTTTAGACTTCTTAAACATACTTGAGAAACAAACTATCTATGGAACCATTACAGGATTTTTCTTTGTTTACTAAATAAAGTTTACAGAGGATAAACATGAACATTTTGCACCTTCCCTAGATAAAAAATATTTTAGGTTTATGGCTGGTTTATGAAACGAATTTTCTATGAAAATTTTTTTAATAAACCTTTTATTAATCAAAAATATTTTTTATGAATATGGGGGTAAGATTTTATTTAATTTTTTGATTTGAGGTTTTTAATACTATTTTTGTGTAAATATTTTTAATTACTATATGAATCTTAATAGAATGTCTATTATGTATTATGAGTTAATGCTGATGTGTGAAACATATACAAATATCATTTGTAGTATACCGATGGACTAGAGTCAGTATCTGAGTCGCC
This sequence comes from Pollenia amentaria, assembly GCA_943735925.1. Lineage (NCBI taxonomy): Eukaryota > Metazoa > Arthropoda > Insecta > Diptera > Polleniidae > Pollenia > Pollenia amentaria. The sequence continues at coordinate 218,350,698 of OX031007.1, read as the reverse complement.
CTACCTGTCCGTCTGTCTATATTGGCCTTCTGCGCAAAGTACAGGTCGCAATTGTTAAGATAACATAATTACATTTGTTTCATAAGTTTTTTTTTTTTAAATTTTGAGAATCGTAGTTCATATAAATCACTTTAAGACGAAATAATCTCAAATAGATATAGTTACCTAAATAATATTCTGCGTTAAGAATTCTTAGATTATAAGTCTTAACCTCAAAACATAATTTTGTTTTAATAGGTCCATTATTGTATATGGGACCTGACAAGGTTAACGTTAATTTGATATCAGGTTTAGTTTCATTTAAATTGGGTAATTTTGCGTCATCTCACGTTAAGTTTTGAATTTTACCGGTGGTAACACTGCAGAAAACTTCCAGTCAATTGTTTCTTTGGTAGGAAAAAAGAAATTCTCTGTAGTGTCAAAAAAGTACAATATAAAAGCACTAGATGTTGAGGAGGCTTTCAAACCAAATCTAAAAAATTTCGTTGTAGCCTAACTTAGCTATTTGTCAAATATGGGCCAGCTGAATCTTTATTACGTATGATTAAGGTAATTTTTTAAAACAAAAAACTTTTATTATTAATCAGATTTATCTATGACGTGCTAAATTCTCAATTTTTATTTTTGATAAAAACACTGAAATGTATTGTTGTGCGAAAGCCAGTTTCTATGCACATTTCGCTGGTTGCTTAGGCCAGCCCGTCAGGAAACTTTTCCCAAAGACTTTAGAAAAGCTTAAAATAGTATACATATAAGACTATAAAGTGAATAAGAATTTTAAACACTCAGGTCTTACTTGAAACAATATCAAAGCTTCAACAAAGCAACAACGATAAATATTGAGTTTATCTTTATAGAGATGGTATTTAAAATAAGTAAAAATTCCAGCCACTTGTTAGTATTGAGTGGTTTATATTTGGGCTCTTTGGGTCCAAATGATCTGCCAACACAAAAATTTTTTTCATAAGGCTTAAGGTATGTTCACATTTAACAAATGCTAGACGAAAATATAGGACAAAAGTGGGACCACTTATTTCATCATTCTTTAACTTTCTGCATGTATTTACACAACTTTTTTTCAAATGTAATTAATTAACTACTAACTGCTTTCAAAATCAGTAAGCGTTCTGTAAAATCAAACAAATGTTTGGTAAAATTAATAATGTGTAGAGCATCTAACATTTATTAAGTGTGAATATAGCTTAAGATTTAAAAAAGCTATTTGTGTTGAATTTTATCTAGACATTACTTAGTCATCGTCCAGAATTGCTATTTGTATTGCTGCAATTTTTAAAAATTCTGCTTTGAAATTGCACTAGTGTCCAGATTATGAAATTATAATTTTGCAATTTTTGTATTTTTTCCTTGTCTTTGCTCTTCTTCTTTTTATATTTAATATATTAGTACAAATACACTTACAGCCAACTTCAAGGTCAAAAGTATGAGAACAACAAAACAAAACAGAATTGTAGAGGACGTAAAACTTAGTACCCCTCCCCAATCTTCTTATCCCTCTCGCCCATAAGCTCAAGAATTGCTGCAACAAAAATTGCAAGTTTGGACGATGAATTATTTACTTTAATATTGTCATAACTAAACAATCTGAATTTTTCAGCTAAGTATTTAGAAAAATTCCCAACATTATGATTGATATTGAGTAAAAATTTTCTTTCTGCATAGCTGAAAATTAACTGCTTGTAATAAAAATGTAGCGCTAATTAATTTTATAACAATAACACAGTATCAGTTTAGCAAAGATCGTCATAGGTTTTTTTAAAAAAAAATAAACGATATATTTTGTGTTAGAACGATATTTTTGATATATGTTGATTTTAGATATTTTTCATCAAAAACTTGATACGGTTCTGTTGTTAAATATTAATTTTTGAATTTTGGCACTATTAACGTAAATAAGCGGTACACGAGACTTATACGTTTTAAAGTGATTTTTGGAGAAGAGCCTATATGGAACTTGCAGTCAATTCTGGACCTTTCCAGACCCCAAGATTTTGGTTGTGCAGCATTTGCCTTTGCTTCATCCTGCTAGAACCACATGTTCTCCAGCCCCAATTCATCCAGTTGAGGTAGCGGAAAGTGCTTGAGCAAGGCACTGAAGCGTTTGCCGTTCACGGTAGTCGTTTGACCTACGTCGTTTTCTGCTTATTCCTCTATCCACAGAGATGGAAATGAGCCTCGTTGCTCATGATGATTTCCGATGAAAGCTTTCGCAAAAAAATCGCATCAATAATTCCTTGTTCTTGAGGAGTGTAGCGCTCCATTTCAAATTGAAGTGTGTTTTGTATCTGTTTACTTTATGTGTCAAAGCTGAACTGACATTTACCATCATTTGCAAAAACTATAGCAATTTCCAATAGAATGATATCTTTTGCACCACCCAGCAATTACAAACACAATGGCAGGTATGGACACAGAAAGAAATAACACGTACTAAAATTAAGTTTTTTCTACTTACTTAAGTACGAGTAGTTCTTAAAAATTTAAGTACAAATAACACTTAAAATACTTAAAACAATCCAAAGTGGGATAACTTTCGGAAACCAATATGCGTTCATATGCATGTGTTTGTAAAAGTTTGTTGTAGAAACAACAACAATACTGATTATTTTCATGTTTAAAAAGTAAAATAAGAAGCAATAATTCCCATATTCTATTTGTTAAAATTATTTAGTTAAATACATCAAATTTTCAAAGTAGAATTATTACGAAAGCCATGTCGGGCATGCTGCAGGTGTCTTGTAGTTGAGAGTTCTTCTGTAAACAAAGGGCGGAACAAAAGTGGAAAAGCATGTCTAACGGGGTAGTAAATAATAATAATATCTGGTTTTATGGGTAAGTGTTTAGGCATAGGTTAGAAACTTATCTCACTTTCAGAGAGTGAGATTAGTTTCGGATTATTTCAAGTACTAGTACGGATTAAACCAACTTAGAAGTTCTTGAATCAAGCACAGTTTAATTAATAACTCGTACGTGTATATTACTTGATTTAAGGAAATCCCTACTTACCGCACTATTGACACCGTTTCGGCTTGATTTAAGTACGGATGAATTGTTTTGTCTTTTCAGTTTAGGTTATGGGCAAAACCAGGCCCTTAAAGACTCTGTATTTTGCTTGAGAATCTAAATAATAACAATCGGTCCCATTAAGTACATGTCTGATTATAAAGTTCATGTATGTTCAAATATACATCTGTATGTATGTTTTTTGTTCGTAATGTTTGCTCTTACATACATACATACATATTTTTGGTCTGCCTGTCTGGTGTGTCTTTCAGAGTAAGACATCTGTATAGTGGGGTTATGGTTTATGTATTACTGACATGTTTATGCTCATAGGTTTATCTGTTTGGTTGCTGGTAAAAAGTTTTTGTTTTTATTCTTGCCTTTGCCGATTTTTATTCCTGTTTGGTTGTTATTACTCATTTCTTTTCAATTTTGTCGCTATTTTTAATTTTTTTCTGGTAAAAAATTTGTATTCTTTGTTGTTTTCTTTTTTTTCTTGCTAAGCCAGGACAGACGATACTGTCAGCCTTAGTACAAACCTCCAACTCTCTGAAGTCTTAGTGGTGATCTAAAGACAGAACATTATGTGAATGAGTCCCCAATGTAAAGTTTTTATGGTTTTAAAATAATTTTCAGTATTATGTCTTGTTGTTATTTTTTCGTTAATTTTTTTCTTTTGTTTAATATTTTTTTTTTATATATTTGTTGTTGTTGTTCTTTTCATTTAAACAGTATGAGTATGTGGCGCTAACATGAACCTAATGGTGTAGTAATCTTTAAGCTTCTTAAGAAGGAAAAGACAACAATATTACTAACACACATTAAGGAAGTGAAAGCTGTTAAGGAAATTAAGTAGTAAATTTTAATTGGAGCGATACGAAAATTTTTTGTTAGTGGGAATTAAGCTTTTAATAAAAAAAAAACAAATTTGCTTCAATCTAAATCCTTTTTAAAATTATGAGACAAACAAGTGAGCTAGATCAACGAACTAGTCCAATTATATTACTTTGAATTATTTTTGAAAGTCCTAAAATGGTTTCGTGGTAAATTTTTCATTTCTTTACTAGTTCAGAAAATGATAAAAGAGAATAATTTTCAAAAAAAAAACCCGGATAAACTAAGAAGTACTGAAATTAAACCGCGAATAAGTTTATTAGTCTCAAAAAATATATTAAAAATTTTGTGCTTGTAAGTTCATAGATAACAAATAAAGGACATAATAAAAAGCTCTAAGTTTATTAAAAGAGTTTCCAGAGCCACCTCTCTAACAACTGAAAGAAAATAGCAAATAAAAAATGACACCTACTTGCGAAAGAACCATATTTTTAGAGAATTTAAAGTTCCCAAAAAATAAAAGAAACTTTCAAGTCAAAAATTTGTGTCAAGTTTAATTACTAAAGTGAAAGTGTAAAAAAGCGTATGTAATGGCTAGGGAGATCGATTATTCAACTTTTTTCAATAACCGGTTTTCGAATATTTCGAATAGTTGCTAGTTTAAAAAAACCGGTTTTCGGTTAAACATTTTTAAACTAACCGGTTAACCGGTTTTAATACGAATACATAAAAACACCTACAAAATACGTAGATATGACTTAAGGTATGGTCAGACCTAACAAAAATATTTGACGATAAAATCCAAAAAACGAGACCAGTAAAATAATCAAACTTTAACCTCATTTTTAACAATTTCTACTTATTTACTAATCTGTTTATGTAAGACGATAATTGTATAATGTAATTTAAAAAATAATAAATGATGTTTGATCTAGCCAAACGTTTTGTAAGAGCAAATAAAATATTATAGGAATTTAATAATTTTATTATTTGAGATATTCTATAAAAATTGTTTTATATGTGTTTTAATTTGTTGGTGATTAAGCCATCTCTATATGTATCAGTAGATCTCAAGCATATTTTTGAAAAGTTACTAACAAAACCTCTTAGCCTGGATTATATATATCAAACGATTTTTTTTCAGCATTATATAAACGATTAGTTAGATGAAAATTGATTTTGTATGAAATATTTGTCAATTCGTCGACCACAATTTGAAACCTTCCATGACTTTGTTTGATTTCTCAATTTGGTTGAGAAATTGGTGTTTTAATAAATAAAACTGAGGAATTATTTCCATATCGTTGATTCCGCGGGAATGTTGTAGTTTTAAGCATAAAGAAATGCTGGAACTATTTAAGAGTTTTTAGTACCTTATGGGGCATTCCGTCCTTGGCAACAAAACGGGTTTATATTTCACCTAATGATTAATTTTTGGCAGCGTATTTTAGTAAAGTATTATTTGTCGACTCTTTAGACCTACTTCGAACAGGGCTAAGTTTTATTTGGAGCACATTAATGTCAACCAAAGGAACTAATTAAAGGTGATTAATAAATCGTGACATGGAAAACCCTTCGCCACTTATCACTTTAGGACACTTCAAGAGCCTAACTTTGTCTTTTTAATCCCGTTCAAAATATCTCTACTATATAAAAACATTTTTAACATTTAGAAAACGGTCGCACAATTTAAATACTATTTACTTTTTAACTGCACACGTTTTTGTAGTATTTTGAATAGTTTTTGGTTTTTTTACAAGAACACACGCATTCATAAGTGGTTTTTATTTACAGTGTTCAAATGTTTTTTTTTTACTCTAGTTACATTTTGTTTTGACATTGTTCATAAAAAGTTTAAGTTAAAGAATTAGAAAAATATTAAATTACGGGAACATCTACAACAAGAGTAAGGAAAATTTATATAAATTACACATTATTAAAATAACCGGTTTATTGTACCCAAATAACCGCTTTATTCGATATTCGAAAAATGGAAATGGATAATAACCGACTTGAGCAAATCTAAACTAACCGGTTAAAACCGGTCGAATAATAATCGTGCGATCTCCCTAGTAATGGCTCAACTAAAAAATCAAAAAAATATGTGTGCTAATTCATAAACAAATTCCTGAACTAAAACACAGTGACAAAGCTTATTAGAAAAAGTAGATACACAATATAAACAGCATTATTGTATAAATAATACAAAATTAAAGAAACTAATAAAATAAAAATTGAGATTAAGTTCAATTACTATACTAATATATGAAATTATATATGAAAAGAAACATTGATTTTGTTCTTTAATGAAAAATTTCCAAACTTAAAGTTTCAGTTTTAAATTATTAAACAAGTTCTTAAAAATTTTTGAATTCACATAGATAAAAGTGACAAAAAGATATACATAAGAAATGAAAAAATAATTTCGTTCGACTGAAGGACTTAGAAATAAAATTGCCTTCGAATCGAAAAAGTATTCGATCACGACTGCCAGAATAGCAGCGAGTTCTTTAATAACAACTTAGAGATTGCCTTTACGCCCGCTGCTGAATTCCAGATAGAAAATAAGTTCAATTACTTAAATTAAAAGTTGAGAATTGCTGGACTAATTCTACTACTCTATATTGAACTAATTCTTAAATTAAATGTTACTAACTACGCCAATTAATAAATTCGCTAATTGCGTTAATGTAATACTAAAGACATAAGTGAACTTATTAAAATTCTACAATAAAACACAAACTTGTTCATAAAAGCAACTAGAAAGCGAACTAACTTGAAACATATTTAAGATGCGAACTTGTTCAACAATACCAAATTGGCGAAGTACTTAAAAGAATAAATGTATTGAAATATAGTAGAGATAAAAAAATATGCAAAACAAATTTTATAAGCGCTGCTTCAGACACCTCCGATTTAGTTGAACATCTTTTCTTTAATTCTGTCTTGAATCTGTGTGAACGTTCATATGTAATTAGCTTGTATTATCAATTTTCTTGTTCTTTTTCCTTAAACTTAAAGTCATCTAGTATATTGCGATTACAAAAACAAAAGAAAAAAAAACTCAAGATTTGGCGACTCAAACTTGTTTTGTGTGAACCAGCACTTAGGGAAACTTTAACCGTTTTTAATGAATTCACCAAAAAGGGCTGTATAGCTCCAATGTAAGATTAATCTTTTAAAGGTACCCTGGTAATTTTGTAGTTTAAATATTGTGGAATCTTTTGCCTGCAGTTCTGTTGCTTCCATTGTATTCGCATCCAAAAGAAAGAACAATTTTTAACACTCAGCATTTTGTTTGTCATTAAAAGCATCCAAGTAAGTAGCAACAGTTGTTAATGACTTTTCGCCGTTTGTAATTTTTTTTGTATGTGTCTGCCTTTTAATTCTTCTTTTTTTTTTTAAATCCTTGTTGGTTAGTGCGTTTCTCATCATAACTCCGCAAAAGTGTATGATTAACAGGCACGTACAACTGAATGGTTCGATGGTGACTTGTTCTACATGTGAACATTCAGTATCTGCCTCAATATTCACATGGAATGAATAAAAGTCTTGTTGTGTGCTAAAGCTCCGGAGGATTATTGAAAAGAAGGAAATTAAAAATAAAAAGACTCATTGGAGGAGACAGTAAAAGAAGCTTGATTGCAGACAAAATTTATAAAGTCTATATAAGACAGAATTAAATGAAAAAGTTCTTAAAAATTTTTCTCATGTAATGAAAGGAAAATGGGTGCAAAAATTTTACGGCACTAAATATAATTTTTATTTATTTTTTGTTAATATTGAGGAAAATTTGGAATGAATTAAATTGAGAAATTTTTAAGTGCCTTAGTGTTTTTTATAAAGTCATACATTTTTTTAGAAAAAGTAAGTAATTTTAAATGATGTAATAATTATTACTTCACTTCGTTAGTTCCGTTTGTGCTCGTCGTATATGCGATTGGAACTGATGGCACGTGTGTACTTCCATATCACATTTCCTTTTCACATTTTTATCTGATGAATTATAGTATTTTTTTGGCCTTCAATTTTGAAAACTTATGAGACCTTTGTGAACAAATTAAGTCTCGTTAAAAACTGCGCATGGGACAGTTTACGAGTGCTATGCGGGGCTGTCAGATGTCGCTATTTCTCGCCACACGTGGCGATTTTTAGACACATTTGGTGATGGAATTTTGTGCCTGGGGACTTAGCGGTTTTTTGCGATATATAAAATGGTTGGCAACTATTTAGGCGATATGGGAAATGCATTTTTTCCAAGATATTTTTTTATACATATATACATGTAGACAAGTAAAGTTTTTACTTTTGTATTTCACTTTACCATCCGTTGAGAAATGTTTCGTATGAATTTTTAAAAATTTGTGAGTAGAAGTGTTTTGCAAAATAGGGAAGTTTATTTTATTTTAAATATATATTCTTTATCATCATTGTTTTAAAATCTTTTTGGAATATTTTGTAAACCATTGTTTAATATTACTGCATATATAATCATCGGGAATAAAGTACATATGTATATGAGTGACAAAAAAAATTGTTAATTTTTTGACGATAAATTTAAATATTATCAGATAATTATCTCAAAGACATAAAGGTGGTTATTTTGATATTGCCTTCACCTTGCGTTGAAAATTTTTAAGAACAATTTTTTTAATTTTTCAAACTTTAGGTATGTGTTAAATGGTAGCATGTAAGAAATATTTTGACACTGTTGAGGTGAATAAAATTTCACATTAGCGTAGAAGTTGTTGACAATTTTAATTCACCATAAAACTTTGCTACCGTTACACACACACACTTTGTATGAAAATATTTTGAAGGTGAGGTGTAGTGTTTAAAAAAGGTCTTAAATAAATGGTTTCTTACATATATTGTAAGACATTTTTTTACAGTAATATTCTTATAATTCTAGATTACGTGTCTTATACTAAAGGCCTAACTATAATGTGCTTAATGAACCTTAAGCAAATGTGCGAATACACACAATCAAATGTATACAACTATAATGTACTTAAGACACTTTTCGTTAAGTTTCGTCAAGTGTCATTTGCTTAAGGAAAGTGCGGTCAATTTCGCTCTTCCTTAAGCAAATGACACATAATAGATACATATAATTGTTTACAATTAAAAGATGCAACCGAAGTTGCTTTTTTTAGTACTTTTTTATTTTAGTTTTCGTTTACTTTAAAAATTAATAAAAGATAAACATAGATTTACTTGAGTAATTTTAAGTCGATTTAGCCATGTCCGTCTGACAGTCCGTTGAAAACACGCTCACTTTTCTAAGCTGATTGTGATTGAAATCCAGCAAAATCCGGTTAATACGATTTATAATTTTGTTAAAAAACCTAATGGTATTTTCTTTTCTACAAAAAATATGTGCAATTTTATCTAAAAAATGCAATTTGATGTTCGTTTCTAAAATGGTACCATTTTTTTCAAAAAAAATTCACCCTTATTATTGGCATAAGGCACTTTTGCACTTTTCGCCCCGTATAAATCAAGAGTCATGATACAGCCCTGTAGAATCGGAGACTTCGCCTTATATATGGAGCTTTTTATAGCTACTACGTTTGCCTCAAAGAGCAACAAATATAAGCGAATATAGTAAAAAAATTCGGACAGTTTTGCAACAATAGCGAAAAATCGCGAAAATTTGTAATATTTTAAACAAGTCATAAAATTTATTAAAAGTCTCCAAAACTTCAATGAATGGCAAAAATTTCGTAAAAATTGCTAAATTAACGGAAATTCGCAAAAATATTCTAACAGCAAAATCTTATATTTATTAAAAATCGTTAAAGCTGTAAAAAATCAGAAAACTTAGAGGAAAAAACGCTTCTATCGCAAACATCACTAAAATTCGTGAAAAATGAAAAAAAATTGAAAACCCTAATATTTATTTTAAATCGCTAAATCGGAAAATAGCATAAAAAGCGTTAAAAATGAACTATAATGATGAAGAACAAACTTTTTGTCAGGTTGGAAACACAGTGCATTTCACTTTATCATAACTCTTGTTTTGTTTTCGTCAAATAGCAAATAGTATTTTAAAATGGTTAGAAAGATATTTTATACATGCACCTATGCAGAAAATGATATTTTTGAGTAGAAGAGAAAACACCATAACATAAAGGGTTGCGGAATGTACAAAACTTCGTTAAGATCGGTTCATAATCTATTATAGACCCCATATAAAGCCCACTCTCGGAAAATTCTTAAGTACGCGTAAAACCATAACGAATAATGCTATTGTAATAAAGTTTGGTCTGTCATAGTTTAATATGACATTTCGTGACGATAGCCCCATCATTTACCATAGGCCCGATATAAGGCCCATTCCTAAAATATTCTAACTGCCGATGGAGGGTATCAAAGATTCGACACAGCCGAATATAGCAATCTAACTTGTTCATTTATAAAATTATTTTCAAATTAAACTGTGCCCTCTCTTATAAAGATAATATCCTTTCCTATTAAACACCTTAATGATTTTATTAGATTTCTTATAAATAAATGTCGAAAAGGATCTCTTATAACGTTTATTCCTTCTTTTTTTCTCCAAAACAAATATAAAAATAACCTGCCTCAAAAAAAAAAAAAAATATAAGTACCATAAAAGGCACCTGATACTAGAAATTAAAAAGATTTAAAAAAATTAAACAAAAGGTTCAAAGACAAGACATAATACACGTTTTTAAAGCAGCATGTGCTTGTGTTCATGCTCCTGTTACCTAAACGGCTGTTTTTACTGTCTGCCGATTTTTAAAACGCTATTAAGCACCCCTTGACTAAAAGAGGTTGGTGGGACAAAAAAAACCTTTTTAAAAATAAACAAAAAACTTTTTTTTCCTTTTCATTCAATAAGCTGTTGTAAAGTAAGAGAAGTATGTTGCACACAAACGATTTCAAGTGTTGAATTGAATGAGAATTTATCTTGTTTGCTTAAAAACGCAATTTTATGACATGTTTAACGTTGTAGGGAAATTCAATGAATAGGTTTTTAAGTACTCTAGTACGGTGGGATAAGAACTGTTGAAATTGCTTAAGTGATTATGTAGCAGGGAAACCGTAAATATGTAAATATTTAAATTGTATGTTTTTCCTTGTGTGACTAGTGAAGGCAGATCCAATATATTTATCAGGTTTTGAATTTCGGCATCGATTTTCTAGTGCATATTTTACCCCTAAAAGCATTTTTTTTTGTTGCGTGCTATACTGGAAACCGCTAATTTTTTACAGCCGTATTCAAAACAAAAAGTTAGCCACAGTTTGTACACTACGTACAACGAGCTGCTAACTAGAATGACGATTAAACTTAGCAGCTTGTTAGCACAGAATTTATTCATAACAAATTTTATCCGTCTGCTAACTTTTAATAAATCAACTCTGAATATTTATGATGACGCATTATATTACTTAAAAATGCAACAAGTTTTGCATTAATCATCGCTGGTTTTGTCATTTCATTTCATTTTTTTATTTTTTTTTTTTTATTTTCCTTCTTAATAAAAAAATTTGAAATGCTTTTAAATTAAAAAAAATTTAAAAAAGGACTCTAAATTAAAAAAAAAAACAGTGTATTAAAAAAAAAACAAAAAAAATTAGTCAACATTAAACGGCTGTTTATCACAAGTTGGAATACGTTTGGCAGCTTGTTAATAAGAGTTTAGCAAATCGTTAGCCAGAGCTTGGTAAGTGTATTATGAATGAACTTTGTGCTAACTTCATGCCAAATTTTCGTTATGAATACGGCTGTTAGTTTTTAGTTCAAACTTTATCTTTTTGAAGCATATTTTGATACTTAATTCTTTAAGTGAAGAACAAAAAAAAATTTATTAAATTTTGGTTACCAGATGGTCTTTCTATTTAACTATCTATAGATGTGTATCATAAGAAATATTGGTTGTATATCCTTTTAGTATTGATCTAACGATGACTGTCCGTCCAGCTAATTGTCTGTCCATGTAAACTTTGTACGTAAAGTACTCGTAGCAATTTTGGAGATAATTTGATAATATATGGCACATACGTCGTCATTAAGAAGAAGCCTATTGAAAATGTCGAGAATCGGTCCATATTTTTACATATGTAACCCCCATACAAATTTTTTTTTTTTCCGAATAGTCTTAATGCCATTAAACTACTGTATTATGGTGGTATTAAGATTATATTTGGTCTTATAAATTTTTTTTTTAAATTCGTTAATTTTTGACCCAAAAACTTAAGTAATATGAGAAAGTGTGATAGTGTAAATGCAATGTTATGAAAATGACTGGTATTACAGAAAAATAAAATAAATTGAAAATCCAACAACTGCATAATTTTTTGAAAATTTTCTAAACAATTAGACTTTTAATTTGATTAAGGTTGCATTTTAACAAAAGCAAATACAATTATTGTTTCATGTATGATAGTGTGAATACAAACTGTAATGTAAAATAAGATTTTTTGACAGTCGCAACAAAAGTTTCCGGACGAGCTGGCCTAAATAACCAGCGAATAGGAACTAGCTTTCCCTCAACAATAATTTCCAATGTATTTATCAAAAATAAAAAGTGGGAATTTAGCACATCATAGAGAAATCTTATTTGTATTCCTAAAAATAATTTTTGAAAACTCATTAGATTTCTATCTCACAAAGTATTATGGGATACGTAAGACTTGTGTGATAGTGCAAACAAGTCATGACAAAATTTTATTCTGGTAGGTAAAAAGTGACCATTGGTCCCGCATAAACTCCATCTCCAAAATCACTTTAAGACAAAGAAATCTCATATAAATGTTGGTATTGAGATATTATTTGGCCCAAAGGACTTTTATATGATTCCTTAATTCAAAACACAATGTTTTTGCCGAGTCTTCTAAAAGGGCGCAGTCTCGAAAATTTTTCTTTTTAAACTGTGATGTGGAGAATCATATGGTCGGTCTTGCACGACTATACTTTCTGACTTGCTTTGTTTATGGAGCAATTAAGGGGTTTTGATTATAAAAATTTCTTACACGGGCTGGGGAAGTGGTTTATATAATTAAGGCGTGGAATTTGCGAATGCATGTTTTTCCTCGGAGGTTTAAATATTAGGTGCATAAGTTATATATTCGAATCACAATTGTTGCTGAAAAATGGCATCAATTTGTTAGGGCAAATTTTTGCATATCTTAAGGTTAATGCATTTTTTGTCCTATAAAGTTTATGAATGCATATTAATTCGCATATTATATTAGTTTTTGCTGTTAATAGCATATTTTTTTCATATTTTTTGTTTTCAATCAAATGATTTTTGTTGTTATCGAAATCAAACAATTGCAGCGCTCCAACAAAAACTTAATAAATTTTTTAAAAAAATTGGAGATAAGAAATGAGTTTATTAAAATTTCTGTTATTTTAATGCTTAATGTAGCATTTCCGATGTGCAAAATCACCGTTCGATGTCTATCTGCTGAGTATTTTTTAATGATTAAGCAAGACGTTTTTATGTTTGACAAAGATCCGGGTGTCTCCATATACGAAGTGTCAACACACAAAAATTCATCGAGAATGAATTGAATTTCTTTTACATTTTATTTTAATAAAACAAATTGTTAAGAGCAATTTTTTCGATTTAATTTTGTTGTTGTTAAAAGCATCTTGTTAGAAAAATAAGAATTCGATGTATATGGCTTTTATATTTAAGTGCAGCCAATTAAAATCAAGTAAGTTATTCATAAATTTGATGCTTGTAAGTTAAAGTAACTTTATTTCTTTTAAAATATTTATATGCATGTCAAAATGAAAAAAAAACAAGTTAAAGTGCTATATTCGGCTGTGCCGAATCTCTGATACCCTCCACCGACAGGAGTGGGCTCTATATGATAAATACAAATATATTATAAGCTAAGCTTCCCAAAAACGAACGTCAGCTTTAAGATTGGTTGCGGTTTAGACCTGTATTAAATTATTGAGCGACAATAAGAAAGTTTTATGCGTTTCTTGTTAGAACTTTTAACTGGCTTGAGTAAAATACGAGTATCATGATTCGTAACATTTTAAGCCGAACTAAAATGCTTTTAGGAGGGTAATTTGTATTGCACCTATGGTAAATTATGGACCAATCATCCCAAAATTCTGAAGACTGATTTCAGGTATTACAAAAAATAAATTAGAATAAATTTCAATACATCAGTGTATTCAGTTAAAGCGTTAACAGCGAATTTCACAAAATTGCACGATATTTTTTCTGGCCATACGAATGGCAAGCTGCTTTATTTAAGCAACTTGTTTTTTTTTAATTTTGTTTTTTTTTCTATCCTCTTACAACTACAATTCGTGTTGGAAAAAAACCAGCCAATTGTAGGGGAATGTAAGAAAGAAAAATTGATGGTTTATTGTTGTGTCTTTGTTGAAGCTTTGATATTGTTACATGTAGGACCTGAGTGTTTTAAAATTCTTTTTCACTTTATTGTCTTACTTGTATAATATTTTTAGCTTTTCTAAAGTATTTGGAAAAAGTTTCCTGACGAGCTGGCCTTAGAAACCAGCGAAATGCGCATAGAAAAGAGCTTTCCCACAACAATAAATTTCAGTGTTTTCATTCAAAAATTGGGATTATTAGCACATCATTAATAAATGAATAAATAAGTCATATGAATTCAACAGTATGATTTGCAGTCGTATATAGCGAATTATATCATTCCGTGCATTATTCCACCATTTATGTTAGTTTTTGTATCAAAATTATCAATTTTTTTATGGTGGTGGATCCACGTTTTGATTCATTGTTCTGATCCTACTGAACCGATGGTGCTGGATTTTAATCTCAAACTGCTTTGGATAACTACAAGCAATTTGAGACCAAGTTTGTTCTTTTCTTTTGCGTTTTTCGAAAGTGAGCGTGTATTCAACAGACGCACATACAGACACACATATGGACATGGCCAAATCGTCTTATCGAATTATTCAAGGAGCCAGAATATATATACCTTATGGGGACTTAGATGTATAGTAAAAAAGTTTCACACGGAATGACAAACTTAGTATACCCTCATTCACCACTAGTGGTGGTGGAGGGTATAAAAAAACCAATACAGTTACTACATTGTCAGTTTTTATTTAAATAATAAGTGTATGTTTTATTAATTTTTAAAGCATGTTTTGATTTTTTAAAGCATGTTTTATGCGCATATTTTCCAACATTGAATGAATGAAATTGCCCGCCCACTGTGGCTGCAAATTGAATTTCATCAGCCAAAAGTTCAATTTTTAGTCATCGCCGATTTAAAATATATTAATGCCTTTCGATAGCAAACATATTAAAACTAAAGTATCCAAAAAAACTGAATCAAAAAAATTTTAAAATTTTGTTTTAGTTTTAAATGTAAGTTTAGCGAGTCACTTTGCGCTCGAGTTCTACAAACAGATAGCTAGAAATTCAAAGAAAAAACTATACCCGTAGTCATAAATTTTAAAATTTTGTTTTTGTTTTAAATGTAAGTAAAGCGAGTCACTTTTGCACTCGCGTTCTACAAACAGGCAGTTAAGTCTTATTAGATTTTAATACCATTTTCCTCACCAAAAGTTATAAATCATCGGATCTCCATCGAAAAACAAGTAAATTTGCAATTTTTTTTTTAAATAAATTCTAAAAACTCACGGTTTTAATTGCATATTAAATATAATTTTTTAAATTATATAGTATGGGTAAATAGTGTAGTAGCAAAAATAGTGGAATTAATAGCGAAAGAAAATCATTTTTTAAAAAATTTGCATTGATATCAGGTTCTTTATAATAGTATCAAGCGTATTTTACAATGTGGTGTGCAGAGGTGAAAAGTCTCAGTTTTTTATATATTTTGACTCGATTTTTTACGAAATTAAATCAAAAGTTTCTTTTTATTAAAAAAACTGACTTGAATTTAAGTATTCGAATCCAATTCCAAATATTCAATTTGAATACAACTTTTAAGACATCTATCCTTTGCTTTATTTCTCGTCGAAGAAACATTATGTTTCAATGATAATCGAATACAAAATTTTACCATATTCTGACTTTTTTTCACATAGAAAATCACGCTTAATTAATCTCACAAGTTCTAGGTTTTAAGATAATCAGCCTTGTTTTGACAATCGCACGATTTAATACGCAAGACACCAGGTTTGTTTTACGGTATTCTGAAACTCGTGCGCTTTGCTTGCGATCTGCGATAGTTTCTTACAAATATTCTAGTTTCCTTAAACACACTTTTGCAATTTGAAATCGCCAAACTTTTTGCGATTACGATTAACAGAACACCTATAATGCGATTTCAAGTCAGAATCGCAAATGTTAAGCGTTTTGCGATAGTCCAAACTTGCCCGATTTATTTTAAGACGTTCAAAATACTAAAATATAAGCAAACTACTAGAATAATGTTAAATGTTGAAAATATAATAAGGTAATAAGGTAAAATACACTTGTTCTCCTATTTGGCGATTTTCGGCGAATTTTTTTTACCAAAAATCTAAAAAAAAATATCATGCAATTCTGTGATATACGGTCCATAATTTACCACAGATCCCATATTAAGCAGCCTTCTAAAATTCACTATTAACGCTAAAACTAATTACACTGCTGTATTGAAATTTATTCAAATTTATTTTTTGTAATACCAGAAATCAGTAGACATAATTTTGGGATGATTATTCCATAATTTACCATGGGTCCAATACAAATTACCCTCCTAAAAATCATTAAAACTGTTATGAATCATGATATTTTACTCAAGTCAGTTCAAAGTTTTACAAAGAAGCCCATAACACTTTCTGATTGTCGGCCAATAATTAAATATACTAAACATTTTGTGAAGATAAGTTAATAATATATATGTCGATACCATATAGAGCCGAATATAGGCACTCTACTTTTTTATACCCTCCATGAGGGTGAATAAGGGTATACTAAGTTTGCCATTCCGTGTGAAACTTTGGTCTCAAATTGCTTGTGGTTATCCTAAGCAGTTTGGGATTGAAGTCCAGCAACATCGGTTTAGTAGGATCAGAGCTATGAATCAAAATGTGGAACCACTACCCAAAATTGATAATGACATACAATTTTGCACGAATTCGCTTTATACGACTGCAAATCATACTGTTAAATTTCGTGAAGATCGGTTTATAATTTACCATAGGCCCCATATAAACCCTTCTCGCGGAAAACAGTTTAGTACGCCTAAAACCGCAATATATAACGCTAGCATACTTAAATTTGGTACGTCACAGTTTTATACGACCAGAAATTACACTGTAAAATTTTTTGGAGATCGGTCCATAATTTACACTAGGCCCCATATAAATCCTACTCCCGGAAAACCGTTTAGTACGCCTAAAACCGTAATAAATAATACTATCAAATTGAAGTTCGGTGCGTCACAGTTTTATAGGACGAGAAATCACACTGCCAAATTTCGTGAAGATTTGTCCATAATTTACCATAGGCCCCATATAAACCCTACTCTCGGAAAACAGTTTATTGCGCCTAAAACCAAATAAATCCCACTTTGGGATTTATAGATATTGCGGTGAAATTTTTAACTTAAATTCATATGGCAAGAAAAACTATCATGCAAATTTGTGAAATTTACTGTTAACGCAAAACTAATTACACTGCTGTATTGAAATTTATTCTAATTTATTTTTTGTAATACCAGAAGTCAGTCTTCAGAATTTTGGGATGATTGGTACATAATTTACCATAGGTCCAATACAAATAACGCTCCTAAAAATCATTTTAGTCCGGCTAATGATATTACGAATAATGATATTTTACTCAAGCCAGTTCAAAGTTCTACAAGAAACGAATAACATTTTCTAATTGTCGGTCAATAATTTAATTCAGGTCTAAACCGCAACCAATTTTAATGCTGACGTTCGTTTTTGTGAAGCTTAGTTAATAATAAATATGTATTTATCATATAGAGCCCACTCCTGTCGGTGGAGGGTATCAAAGATTCGGCACAGCCGAATATAGCACTCTAACTTGTTTTTTTTTTTGGTACATCTTCCACAAAAAAAAAATATTTTAAAGTTTTTACAAAATATTAGATGCGCGTAAAGCACTTTTTTTAAAGCATATTTGCGGTTTCCCTGGTGCTTAGAATAAAACGGAGCAATGAGGTAATTTAAGTGAAGGGGTATGTAATAACTAGAAAAGTAAAGATATTTTAGGATTTTAACTTCGATAGTTGTTAACTAATTCTTGTGAAGATATAACAACACATCGCAATGGTTTCACAATAGTATAAACTCAAAATTTTTATTTTTTCACTTTTTTTAAAAACCGAAACATAATATTCACCGAAAATTTTCTCCAACATATTTTACCAAATAAATTATTTTAAAAAAATTTATTGTGTAGTCTTGTAAATAATATAAAATTAAAACTGTTTGGCCAATTTTGAACCATGAATACGGGATTAGGGTTAAGCAAGTTTTCAGTGGCTTTCTATTAAAAACTTCATTAACATGTATTACATTTCTTATTTATTTAGAACTTTTATCGATAAGAAATTTACTCTCTTAACAATCAAGTACCCTTTTTCCTCAGACTTTTTAAAAAGCACATATTTAAGACAATCTATTAAAAGATATTGAAACAGTAAAAATAACTTAGAATTTATTGGTTTTATTATTTTCGTTTATTTTATTATCATTAAAAGTTACTTGTCACGCCACTAAGTTATTTAACTAATAACAGATGAATGCGATAAGTTTGAAATTAAGTTATCATTATGCCATCATTAAATTAAGTATTAAAGATATTCTACATATTAATACTTAATGAAATAAATTTGTAATTTTTTTCTCTTCTAATAAGAAGCACAAGCGTATCTAAATTTGACAGTTGTACTCGAATTATTTCTTTGTCTGCTTGTAGCAGTTGTTGCTTCAAATGCCACAACTTTATATGTTTTCGTAAGCGTGTGAGTGTCTATCAGTATACTGTCAGGCTATTTACCATCTCCTCCTCTAGTCTTATTTCCTTTCAAATTCGTTTCTATTTTGTTTTTGTTGTCACGACTTTTTTATTTCTCTATTTTATGTTTTAAGATATTAGTACGAATAAAGGATAGACTTTGAATGATGGTTTCTGAACAATCATTATCATTTGCTGATTAATTGCCTGGGGGAATTTTAAGGTACAGAACTACTCAAGGGTGTTCTGGCTTGGCTTCGAAATGAACATGCTTAAATAATTAATCAACAAAACAAACCATTTTGGCTGATAGTGGACAATAAAGTTCAAAACATTTGTCAAATCGAGAGTTGTAGTAATTAATTAAACTTTGTTATTGATTTGTTTCAGTTAGTGGTTGGATAAGAAAAAGTGAAAATTAAATTAATTTTAATGTTCTATTTTGATAATGCAATAAAATTCTAAAATTACTTAATTGGAAATTTTTTTGTAATAGCATGTAATGGTTGTGAAAAATAACAGGAAAAGGGAGTGTGGCGTGTGAAAAATCTACTAATAACCGGGAAAAGTTACAAAGAGAATATAGTGTATAGAGGATTGTATTCATTCTTTAGGCTTTTTAAAAGTAGTGAGATATTTGTGAAAAGTGGAGGAAATATGCCGATATTTCCCACTTCTTTGTTGAGCGAAAACTACTTTAGGTCATGAAAAAACACCAAAGAAAGTGTGATGTATGTATTAATATATTTAGTAGAGTACTTCGGGTATTTTGGAATAGGCGGGTAATGTGGAACCCACCTTTATTGCCTAAACTAATTTTTTATATTGTGTAGAAGAAACAAGTCAAAGTTATTGGCCAAGGCGAATTCATTTATCCGGTAGCGGCGATACTACAACAAGCAGGGATGTCAGACTTATTTTGACCTTTTAAGCCAAATCCTTTGTTAAAAATCGCCAAACATCGGCATTACCCTATTTAGTTTTTTACAATAATATATATACGAGGCCGGATCAATAAGTCCGTGACGTTTTGAATGAAACACAGTTTTTTTACAAAAAAAAAAAAAAATTATTTTTCTACATAATGTAGAAAATGTTTATTCTAATCAATACACTTAGTCCAACGTTTCTCCAATTTTTGTATCCCTTCCAAAAAATAGAATTTTTCGAGGTCCATAAAATAGGCATTTGTTTGACCAATAATTTCATCGTTGGGGCTAAATTTCTTTCCACCGAGCCATTTCTTTATGTTCGGATATAGGAAATAGTCACTGGGGGCTAAATCCGGAGAATATGGCGGATGAGGTACCAGTTCGTAGCCCAATTCATGTAATCTTACATTTTCGGATGTATTGACTGCAATTGGCCGTCCAGAACGTGCAGCGTCATTTGTTTTTGTGCGACCACAACGAAAGTCAGTAAACCACTTTCTTACCATTAAAATCGATGGCGCAGAGTCTCCATAAAATTTATCAAGCTTTTCAGAGTCCCCATAGTATATATCATTTCTGGAATTTTACAAAATAATTTTTTATACATCTAAAAAAAAATTTTTTTTATTCCGAATCGCTCAAACTCGCCAAAAATTAATAAATGGCCCATTCATATATCTTGCTTAATTTTTATTTAAAACAAATGATTAAAATTTAATAAAACTGATTACAAAGCACAAAAAATGTATAATGTTTACCACAAAATAATTTGTAGTAGTCATTGTAAAGAAATTGAATAGGAATTTTTTTGGTTAGTATGGACTTCAACGATTCTCAAAACAAATTCCTGGCTCATCAAAAAATAGCCAACAAACTCGTCAACTGTTGTATAAATCGCCAAAAAAAAAATCGCCATGTCGCCAAATCGAAAATTAGGACGCCAAACAATTTAAATTTGCCACGTTTGAGAATAAATCGCCACATCTGACGACAAGTACAACAACAAAAAACAAGATTATGTTTTAATTGTTGCTTTCGTTGGTCGATACGTCAAAAAATATAGGTCTAAGGTATTTGACCAAAATCCTTCTCGGATCTAATTATTGTTTGAACATTTTCAAAAATCAATAACAATAGGGTTATATTTTCCTCAAAATACATAAGACTTGTATGATGGTATAAAGTACTCTTAAGTAAGAAAGAAGTAGCTAAGCTGTATTTCCAACGCCACCTTTAAAGTGAAGTTGATTTGCTTTTGGAGTTTAAAGCCTTTAAACTTTTTTAATGTGTATAAAGGGTACTTTAAAACAGGAAGAGGCACAAAGAAGACAGAATTGTTTTAAATGATTTTTTAAATATCACAACACTTTAGTATCTTTAACAATTTTACACAGAAAAAATTATTAACCCTTATGTGTGTGGAAAAAAAAACACCTTCTATAGGGTGGATAGGTACCTGGGTACCTTCATGTAAATTGTATGAGAAATCTTATTTTTTGTCTTGTATTGTGCAAAAAATCGATGGTTAATGATATAATATTAGAATTATACTCTGGTTTTCCCCTTTTCATATATTTTTTAAAATCCTAAACCCAAAAAAAAAAAATTGTAATATCAGCAACTTTTTTGCTGGGAGGATCTTTGCAGAAAAAGATGCTAACATTAGCAAAAAAAATTGCTAAACTCAGCAAGTTTTTTGCTGAATTTAGCAACTTTTGCTGAATTTCGCAACTTTTTCTGCTTGATTATCACACGTTAATAAAGCAACTAATTAATTTTTTTCATGTGCCTCCATATAAAACGTATACAGGTACCCAGGTACCTATTCACCCTATTAAGGGTGCAAAAAGCAAATTGATATGCCAAGCCCCCCCCCAACTGATATTGTATATAAACACCTATGAAAATATAATAATAACAAAAAGTTAGGAGTTCTCATGAAATTGTAGAATTGTAGACTAAAATCTTATATAAAAAATTTCGATTTGAAAACGCAATAGGTACACAGGTACCTGTCCACATACATAAGGGTTAAATTTCTCCAATCACCAAATTTATTTCAAATTCATTACATCAAGCAAACAACTTGTTGATTTTGCACCTATTACCAAAATGATTATATTGATTACTAAAAATTTTCAAATTGTGGGGTGTTTTACTTTTGTTGACCTGTGTTATTATGTGTGATTATTAATTTGTTTCGGCTTAACCGAAATATCGGAGAAAATAAATTGTTAAAATATAATAAAACAACAAAATTGGTTTTATTTATATTTTATCGTCACAAGACCTTAAGCCGAAACAAATAAATAATCACAAATTTTCAAATTTTGAAAAAATATTTTCAATAAATGATATTTTTGATTTTAAATAAAAAAGTTATCAAAAAACTTGGCAATTTCAAACAATTTGTTAATTTATTTAAATAAATATTGACAATTCCCAATAACAATTCTACATGTTTGAATTATTTTATTTTAAACGAAAAAAGTCATTTAAGATTTTTTGTTATTTAATGAAAATTTTAATTGAAAATTTATTTTAAAGCAACTAAAATGTTAATTAAATCAAAATCAAATTTTTAATTTTCTTTTAACTAAAAAACTAATTGATTCAATTATCACATTAAATAAAACAAACCGACAGCTATCGGGTTTTTAGACCTTATGGGAGTCTTTCTGTACTTTAAAATTTAGTAAGTCATTAATATTGTTGGTATTCTGGAAATTTTTCCCGTTATAATCTTAAATCTCTTTAAATTCCCAAGAATTTTACAGCACGTGCATCAAGATTTGACGGCGATACCAAGAATTTTTGAGTAAAAGAAAATGAAAGCTACTTCTATTCCATTATAATATTGGAACATATTCTGAAAGAACGTTTTGCATCACTCTGTTGCTTTTGATTAAACACATTCCTTTGGTTAAAAACGGCTTTAGCTATTTGTTAATTACAACTCCCATATCTGCGTCATACTGTGCCGAGGGCTTTTCCAGCAAACATGAAAATTTATAGGTTCCCAAAAATGGAATTGGTGCACGAAGCACAGAGTACTATACCGAGCTGTCACGAGAGCTGTTTTTCGAAAGCTTCCCTTTTTGCATTTCTCTTTGCACCATATTTTATGCCGCAGCACAATGAAAACAAATTTATTTAGTTGAGATTTTATGCAAAACTGTTGTAAAAATTAACGTTTAAGTTTACCACAATACGAGTAAATAATATTTAAGTAAAGGTATGTTCAGACCTAACAAATATTTGACGAAAAAATCCAAAAAAGCATGACCAGCAAATTGATCAAACTTTAGCTTTATTTTTAACAATTTTTATTAAAAGATATTGGGAATTATTTCTTGTCATAAGCAACTTTTATTATATTCAACATTTTTTATTTTTCGAATTTATTCTATGAGTTAAATCTCAGTTATGCATTTTATAAAGCTTTTTTTAATAGTTCTATTACAAAAAGCTTTAAAAAATATATAACTGAAATTTAACTCATAGAATAAATTCGAAAAATAAAAATGTTGAATTTTTATTAACTTTCTTACTTTTATTTGTAAGAAAATACTTGTATAATTCAATCCAGCAAACGTTTTGCAAAAGTAAAAATTTTTTTAATAAAACTAGTGTTTACGTGTAGGACGTCAAATATTAATAGGTGTGAACATAGCTTAAGTTAATAACAATATAAAACAAAACAATATTAACGTTTGTTTAACTATTGCTTTTCTTTAACGTGGTTTGTGTTTTGTTATTATTGTTTTGATCACGCCATTTGTGTTGATTGTAGCGGCCCGTTTTTGCACATTGATACTTCACTACCAAAAAGCGCTTTCTGCCTTGTTCATCGAAATCTGCCTTCGCAACTGTTTTGGGCCTTTTGCACACGTCATTTTTTCAGCTCTATAAAGAATTCTGTGGCGCGAAGTAATAGGCTTTTTACACTTGCTTACATCTTACATCTGTCATCTTATCGCAAAGATGATAACATCTTCCCATAAGACTTGTACAGGGCTAAAAATCAACATATTTCTTCATTTTTAAAAGATGTTTCTATCTCATGTTGTTTCATTCAACACCTTTCGATTATTTTAATGTCATCACTAGAAAAAGCCAATATTTTGTTAAAAAGAATATACCATCACTAGGAAAAAATACAAAAGAGCAGGACAGCAATGTCAAAATATTAGTTTTTATTCGCTTTTACACGTGATAATAAATATTTTTATGATGAAAGGTGAAAGATGTTGCAAATGTAAACAAGTTGTTTTCATTTTCAACATTTTCCACGCATTCCTTTAAGATGTGCTCAAGTGTAAAAAGGCTATAAGGAAATAAAGTCACATATGTATGTATTTGGGTTTTAGTTAAAAGTTTATTTTTGAAATAAAATTTTATGCTGGCATTTTTCATGAGTTATTAAATCAAAAAAGAGTTTTCGATTTTTAAAAATTTGGGTGTGAATTATAAATTTCTTTTGCAGCAACTATTTCCAAAACATTAATAAAATTTATCTATAGCTTTTAAAACAAAACAAAAAAAAAACTAACTCTCTAATTAACAACAATCAATCAATTAAATTTGTTAGCCTTAAATTGATTGCTATTTCCATTCCTCCCCACCTTCTATCTAACATCAACATTATTCACATCATTGTTTGCCTGCTTTAACCTTAAACCACCTCCGTCGTCCAAAAGTCATACCCTTGAACTTTTAATGTCCAAGTCATGCTAAATTTATTATTATAAATTCAAAATTCTTTACATTAAATGTAATTCCTTCTCACATTCTATTCTATTTTATCAGCCAAAAACCGCGACATGTTTTTGTATTTTTTTTTTTTTTAATTTTAGAATAAAACTCGTAAATGCCACGTCATACGCCCTTCTGGTTTTTTAAATGCATTACAGAAAAAAAAAATTCAGTTTTTTCAACAATGATATTTTTTGTTATTGAATATCTTTTACTGTGTAAAAACTAAATATTTCACTTTCAATTTTTATTAAACTTAACACGCGAATAGCATGGCCATTTTAATGGTTTTTTTATACAAACTTCAGACAGATAAAACAACAAAGTACTGTAAAACACTATCAAAACTTAACTTCGCATATGTCACGCAATTAAAAAAATGTCTACACATTACACTTGATGTACGGTTGCAACAATCATATTATTTTATTTATTTTTATTTATTTTATTTATTTATTGATTAGATAATGCAATACAACAAGAAAAAATCTTTTATTACAGTATTGGGGAGTTATTTGGCAAAAATTCATATTATATTCAATATTATATTTAATAAAATAAAAATACAATTAAAAGAAAAAAGAAAACAAAAAAAAAGATCGAAAAATAAAGTGCCTATATGCTCTGTGCACAAATAAAAATAACAAATAAGCATTTGTAAATAATAGATTAGACTATTTTAACTTAAGTACTCAAATATGGCAGATTTGAAATGACTTGCATTGCTTATGATTTGAATTTGAGGGGGTAGTTGGCTCCAGAGATGAATCGAGTTAATAAAAAAGTGTTGATCAGGAATTGATTTGTTATACCTGATCCTATTAATCTTGTTGCCTCTGTTCGATCTAGAGAATATGATTCTATCATATTAGTAGGAAGGCTGTTGACTATATATAATCTTATGCAAAAATAATAGGCAATTACATTTAAAGAACAATTTCATAAAAGAAATTAGATAATAAAATATTTCGAAATGAGGCCACTTCTTTATAATTTTGGACAAACATCACATCCATGTCCAAAACATTTTACTTGATTTTAGATTTTTACCAAATTTAATAGATGTCCTTATTTCATATTTTACAAAAGAAGAAGTTCAACTCATAATCATTAGCCAGTAGTTGCATATCGCGTATGTATAAAACTTGCGGAACTTTATTATATTATAAATGTCTTCCAAATATAAAATAAATAAAAGAGGTCCGAAAATAGATGCCTGTTTTACCCCTCTAACATTTTCCTGAACACATGATTTTCTACCTCCAGTATCAACATATTGAAAAGACCAAACTAAAGGACACGAAGGCGAATCAAAAATAAAGTTGTTTTGAAGTATGACACATAAAAGTCTATGACATATTGAGTCAAATGCTTTACTAAAATCTAGGAAAATTAACAATGAATTCAGGGACTTGTCCAGGTTAGCACGTATATTTTCAGATATATCTAGTACTAAGCCCATAGCGTTGTAACCGCATCTAAAACTAGATTGAAATGGGGTTCATCACATTTCTACCGCTTATATATTCCCGCATTTGTAATATCGCTCCGTTTAATGCGTCAGTGGTGTACATCAAATTCACCCATGTTTATTAACCTTAAATTAACCATTCCCCATGGGGTAGTTAAATACTACATAACAACAAAAGCAAGTACTTATTGCATTTAATAGTGTCTGCATTAAATAATAAAGTGACAATTCCCGGTTAGAGTTCAAATCCATTTTAGGGTTTTGCTTTGTTTAAGCGATTCAAACTAAAATAATGGTCAGCGCAAAAGAAAATGTAGAAAACAGCAGTTTAACTCAAAATAATGCAAAAGGGCAATGAACGTTTGTTAATAATATTTTTATTTGTTTACTATACAAAGTTTAACAGGACTTTACAAAAAAATAGTAATTGCATGGTTTCTGCAAAAAACGTAATTAGTCATCATAATAATATTTATAATAAAGAAATGAAAACAAAGTGGCTGTTGTTACAATTATTGCTACTGGTAATTTTTTTTTATCGGGCGGCAAATAACGGCATTCGATATCGATCGAGTTTTCCACATATATTGTACCAAATTTAAAACTCTTACTATTGTCCTTTTCCAGATATTTAGACAATTATATTGTCGTTATATGGGAGAGCCCATTCTTACTTTTCCAGTTCCTTTCGTTTTTTTTACAGTTGTTCACGCAGAGATGTTTATTGTAACAATATATTGTTGTCGTAAACAAAAATATTTTAAGAAATAGAATGTAAGAATTTTTTTTTTTTTTTTGCTTAAGTCAACCTTTGGTTAACAATGAAGCTATAGATATGTACATTAAATCTGTGATTTTGTTATTAAGCGCTTTTCTAAGTGGGCGCTTCAATAAATTTACTTAGAGTTACTTAAGAACTTAATAGCGATACAATTTTTTGAAAATATGCTTTAACAAGAAATTTAAATTTAAGGATTAAAAATTTTTTAAATTACCAAACACATGTTTAGGAAGTGGTAAAATTAATTTTGTTGCTTTTCTTTAAGAGGAAATGGCCAGCATCGCGTAAAATTCAAAATTATTTTCGGCTTTATAGTCCACCGAAGAATTTTGTTTAATTCAATTTAGTTTTATTGAAATTTTTGTTACTTTATCTTCGTTATCTAATGTCCAAAGATTAACAGATAAATTAATTTTATTATAAAACATATAAAAAAAAGTATCGAAAATAAAACCCAAATAACAGAACTTATCGGAAAGTAAAACCACATGAATATAAAAACGAAAAAAAGACATCTGTCAATTTGTTTAAACACCTCAAACAACAATATTTGAATTATTTACACAATCGTTTGCTACAATCATTATCAGTTTAACAATCGAACGTCAATTTGACTAATAGGAAAAATGTCGAACAAAATCTCAAATAAAACACCCGAAAAAAGTAATAAAAAAAGGGGAGAGAAGACAAATAGCTAAAAATTACCTTTTAGATTACAAACCGCAAATAAAATTCTAATAAAAAAATAGGAATATAAATAGAATATAAATTGAATATAAAAGATGTAGTATGTAAAGAAGAATAAAAATCAAGACGAAGCCATTTATAAAAAAAGTAACCGCTATAAATAAATGAAAATTTCCTTTGAATAGTGTTTGTATTTCCTATTTCCTATTAAGAAATTTTCATCCATACATAGACAGGCAAATGTAGAAAGTTTTTAAATGGTAAAGAGTAATCGGTGATAGCAGTGGGTAACCAGCAGTTGTAGAGCAGCACACGTCAAATGTCATTATAAATCAACATGCCACACATCCATATGCACAAATATACGTTACGTATGTGTGTCCAAAAAGAACCGCCGCAACAAGAACCCAACACAAATACGAATGCCAAAATACATAATAAAAAAAACAATAACAAGCAACGACGAAAAATGAAAAAGCAAACATGTATCACAAAGCAAACCAAGAAAATGTAAGCTTATCACAATGCAGATTTTTAATATAATTAATTCATTTTCTTAGAACTCTACAGAGTGACTCATTTAAAGTTATAAAACATGCTTCGTCTATACACTAAGGGAAAAAACGTGCTTAAATCAAGATTTTACGTTCAAAATCAAATCATTTCAATCTTAATAGTCTGTTAAATGCGAAAATTCTTAATTTAAAAATAAAATCTTAATTTTTTTTAGATCGCATTTAATATTGTAATCTTGAATAAATTCTCATTTTAAGATCGAATTCAAGATTTTGTTCTTAATAAAAATCTTAAACTAAGATTACATTCTTAAAAATTTAAGAATATAATTTTGAATAAATTCTTATATTAATTTCGAATTTAAGATTAGTTTTAAGATGGGTTTTAAGAATGTATTCTTAAAAGTATTCTTATTAGTTTTTATTCGAATTCCAATGGCGAAATAAAACACAAGGTTTTTATTTATTTGAATTTTTATTTATTTAAATATTTACATATATATGGATGTGTATTAAAGATAAGGAAAACGTAATGATGATGCAATACCTTCAAGTACATACATACTTATATTAATTTAGGTCCAACATATGTCTTGCCATTATTAATTGGATATAAATGTAAATGAGGGCTAGTAAAATCAACAATTTTAATTATATTCAACATTTTTTATTTTTCGAATTTATTCTAAGGGCTAAATTTCAGTTATGTATTTTATAAAGCTTTTTGTAATAGTTCTATTCCTTAAATTTTTAGGAATGACATTATACACTACCAGACTATTAGAATAAATTCGAAAAATAAAAAATGTTGAATATAATAAAGTAGCTTATGAAAAGAAATAATTCCCAGATTAGATATTAATTATATATATTCCAGTAATTAAAGAACGAATTTCATAAGACTGAAAGTGGTTATCGAACTCATTTACTTGGATTAGGTTGCACAAGACATAAAATTCTTCGTTTTGAATTACCTTTTTCCTTCGTTTTCCAGAGTTGTTCTCAAATATGGCTGACAATGGAAAAATTGCGTTTAAAAGTATAATGAATATGTAGTCCTGTTCATCTGTGCATCTTGAAAGTCAATGTTGATCTGAAAATTAAGCTGTAATCAGCAATAGAAAACTTTCTTACCAATTCGGACGCTTTTGAATGACTAAGTTTTGATCACTCACGTAAAAGCTCAAGACTTCCCATTTTTTCCAAATCTTTCTGCCGCATACTGTATGTGAGTTTTAATTTGTGGAAAACTTCCTCCCAATCAGCACTATCTCAACTCAATCATAATTTATAACCAGATGCAACAGATTCATCCACTTCCTAACTCTGCGTTTGATTTGTTGACCCGATTTCACCATCTTCTTCTTCCAAACGAGATGAGCTTGTTTTGTGTCTTCTTTCTGCATGTACTGCAAACTTTTAAAAGTCACTTTTGAGTCTGAAACAAATGAATTTAATGTCCAAAAACAGGTGGTAAAATAAATCAAGGATTTTAAGAATTTTTTATTTGCACATATTTCTTTTAATATTCTCGTTTCTTTAACAGTTTATGTATAAATAAGAAGGAGTACTTACCCTTAAGATACTTAAAAACAGACTCCATTTGGAACTCTCGCAGAAGGTTTTTTAAAAATGCGTCGTCTGACAATTCCGATGCAATTTCCTCCGGCGTGCTGATCACTTCACATTGTCCATTTGCCAGCGGTAATAAATCGTCACTCACTAGTATGGTTATAAACTCCATTTTATCTGTGTTCTGATTTTCCATTTTTAATTGCCTTTTACAATAATTTAATATTTCTTTTTACTTTTTTCCAAATACGTCTTCTATCATTGATGATAAATTTCAAGAAAAATCAAGAATTAAATCTTAAAAATATGTTCTTAAATTCAAGAATACAATCTTAAAATTAAGATTACGTTCTTGATTTTAAGAATGCGTTCTTGATTTTAAGAAAGTGTTCCTACAGCTTAAGACTACGTTCTTAAATTGAAGAATTGCGATCTTGATTTTTAGAATTTATTCTAAAAATTCGAGAACGATATTCTCACTGACCAAATTTTAAGATTGAATTCTGTAGATTTCTGCAATCTAAATTCAAGAATTTTGTTCTTGAATTTAGATCGTAATTTTTCTCTAAGTGTAATCTAAATTTTAATAAATACAATCTTAAATAAAGTGGGAAAGAAAAAAATTATTATTTCATAACATCATAAAGTTTCTTTCTTATGAGCTACGCTGTATTCGGCTCTAACTGAATGTAAAAGAAGTTACTAGTTTTAAAATCTAAACCCTTCAAAAGTTTAGAGTTTTTAATTGCAAGCAAATTTTGTATTTTCATTCCTGTCCCGCTGAAAAAATATTTGGCATCCCAAGTTTTCCATGGGCTCATGTTTTGTAATTGTTAGAACTATTGCAATACAGCTTTTTTTTAATTATTTCGATTTTTTTCATGACGATTGCAAAACTCAATAACCCCTTCTCAAGAAATATGTATTTCTTTGGAGTACAGAAAGAGAAAACACTATTTCTATATCACCTTTAACAAAACAAATTTGATCAAAAATTTTAAAACATCCATGGTTAGGTACTTTCAAAATATTATTATTACCGGCAACCATATAATGGTTAAATTAGGCCTACATCAAGATAGGGATGGGCAAATTGAAAAAATATATCGATATATATCGTATCTATATTTTTTAAGAGTATCGATATTTATTAATTAAAAATATCGATATATCGATGTATCGAACGTATTAAGCTGAAATTATTTCCAAATTTAAAAACATAATATACCTATGTCAATACATATTTACATATGTACAACATATTACTTGTAATTCCATTCTAGCTTTTTATTTTTTCTTTTAATTTCAAATTTACTGCCTGGCCCTCGATTTCGAACGAAACTTTCATTCGCTAAGCTTTTATTTAAAGCAAAACCAATTTTAAAATTTAGTTTTTAGGGTACGTTATGCGAACGAAGTTTTCGTTTTAAATCGAGGGACCGGCAGTTATTTCTACAATAAAAAAAGTTCAAGAAAAAAGTAAAGAATACAAAAAAATTTTTATTCATTCGCCATATCAAATCTAAAAAAAAATTAATTGGGATTATATAATGCCGGATTATATACTGCCGGTAAACGAAACTTGTGACACAAACTATACAAGTAAACTGTGCAATATTTTATTTTTAATATATAAGAACATGCTCAAATAAAGAAAAAACAAAATATATTTTTTTTTATTGTTAACATTCTCTCTTTCATGAATCTATTGCTGCTAATACGCCATAATTAAACCCTCCACCACCAGTAGTGGTGAATGAGGGTATACTAAGTTTGTCATTCGATTTAAGCACGTCCGTCTGTTGACAAAACACGCTCAAAAAACGCAAAAGAAAAGAACAAACTTGGTCTCAAATTGCTTGCAGTTATCCTTAGCAGTTTAGGATTGAAATCCAGCAACATCGGTTCAGTAGGTCTAGAACTATGAATCCAAATGTAGAACCACCACCCTAAAAAATTTATAGTTTTGATACAAAAACTAGCATAAATGGTTGAATAATGCACGGAATGATATTCAATTTTGCAGGAATTCGCTTTAAGCGACTGCAAATCATACTGTTAATACTTTGTTTCGAGAAGATCGGTCCATAATTACCTTAGGCCCCATATAAACCCTATTCGCGGAAAACAGCTTATTGCGTCTAAAACCAAATAAAGCCCAGTTTGGGGAAATAATTAAATTCGCCTAAAACCAAAACAGATATGGATATTGCGGTAAATTTTCTTCCAATTTAGATTCATGCCAGAAAAAATATCATGCAATTTTAAGAAATTCACTATAAACGCTAAAACTAATTACACTGCAGTATTGAAATTTTTTGTAATTTTTTATCTTCAGAATTTGGGATGATTGGTCCATAATTTAACATAGGTCCAATACAAATTACCCTCCTAAAAATTATTTAAGTTCGGCTAAAACTGTTACGAATCATGATATTTTACTCAAGCCAGTTCAAAGCTCACAGCCGAATATAGCACTCTAACTTGTTTCCTTTCATTCTGTATTTTCATAACTTTTTGTCTATGTTTACATTTGTCCTTCAAGTTGTGCTGAAAAGGTCAACGAAAAAAGAAAGAAAAACATAAAAAACAAAAACATTTAGTTTGGACTAGGGATGGGCAATAAATATCGATATATCAAAATATCGATATTTAAAAACTCAAAATCTATATATATCGCCGATATTTAAAATACCGATATATCGATATTTATCTACGACTATCGAATTCGATATTTTTAAGATCTCTTTATAATAAAATTCAACAATTTAACTGTTGCTCAACTTTTAAGAATCGCATCATGTTATTTAACTAATATTAAGAAAATAACGGCGCTTTTCCATTGTACTTTTTCATGGACTACACAGTTCAGTTTTGTCTCGGTTTTTTATGAGATGACAACAAAAAAATAAGCGCAGAAAAATGTTCTGGAAAGGGTTCCTAGAATTATGCAAAGAATCGTCTTAATTATGGCGTATTCGCAGCAAAAGACTCATGAAAGTTGGAGTGTTAAGCCTCTAGTACACGGAATGTAAAAAGCTACATGCGCATGTGGTTCTGACGTAATTTTGACGTCAATGCAAAGCCACAATAAGCATTGCGTGTTGTGTGATGACGTCAAAATTACGTCAGAACCACATGCGCATGTGGCTTTTTACATGCCGTGTACTAGAGGCTTTAATAATAAAAAAAAATATTTTGTTTTTTTTTTTTATTTGAGCATGTTCTTATATGTTTATAAAAAATAAAATATTACACAGTTTACTTGTATAGTATGTGTCCCAAGTTTCGCTTACCGGCAGTATATAATCCGCCATTACATAATCCCAATTATTTTTTTTTGATTTCATATGGCGAATAAATAAAAATTTTTATGTATTCTTTACTTTTTTTTAAATTTTTTTGTATTGTAGAATTAACTGCCGGTCCCTCGATTTCAAACGAAAACTTCGTTCGCATAACTTACCTTAAAAATTTTAAAATTGGTTTTTTTGAAATAAAAGTTAAACGAATGAGAGTTTCGTTCTAAGTCGAGGGACAGGCAGTAAATTTTAAATTAAAAAAAACCATAAAAAGTTAGAATGGAATTATATGTAATATGCTTGTACCCATGTAAATATGTATTGACATAGGTATATTATGTTTTTAAATTTGGTAATAATTTCATCTTAAAACGTTCGATTCATCAATATATCGATAATATTAATTAATATATATCGATACTTTTAATAAATATCGATACTATATATTTTCGATATATTTTTTCAATTTGGCTATCTTTACTTTGGACTTTTAGAAGAATTCTTGACAAAAAGTATGACATAAGAGAATGCAATACATTAAAAGAATAAAGGTAAAATAAAATACATTGTGATAATTTTTTTAGTTCTGGTCAAATCTTAAACAAATTTTGTTTTTCAATGGATATTGTATCTTTTTAGAATAAGTTAATCTTTAATGGCTAATAATAAAATTTTAATTTAAAACTTTGATGTATATCATCCACCACTAGTATGGACTTTGGATTGCGATAAAAAATGCATCAAAATAGAGCATCATCCAAATAGTTTTGGTCATAGTGCATTGGAAAAAATCATTTAAAATTTAGATTGTAAAATTTTTAGTGAAAGCATTCCTTTTAACTGCTAAAATAGCCAAGAATAAAGCAAAATCTCGTTCGACAACTTAGATCACAACATGTATGTAAATGTACAATAAATACATTAGTGCAACCGTGTATTTGGGTTTGAATACTAAACACAAACAAATATTCATATGGAAAAAGGTAAACACAGTGTCTTTACATTGACACAGTGAACAAATGTGTAGTAGTAACTGTATAAGTGACTGAATACAAAAAAAAAATTTTTTTTATTAGCATTCACTGACACAAATACAACAAACCAGCCAACCAACTTAATATCCTTTACAGTTGTTGTATATGATATTTTCGTCTTTTTTGCTCGTTATCAAGAGTAGATTGAAGGTGTTTTTCCATTTTACGAATGTTTGAACAACAACAGAAAAAAGAACTGCAAAACCACTCTACTTGGCATGTGGCCTTTTTCAAAATTTACATGTTTGTTTGTGTGTGTATGTATGTTTATTTCTAAATTCAAACACACAATGCTTTTTATTTAAAATGTACATGCATACATATCTGAGTCCTTTTGTACATTTGTTTGTGTATTTAGTGCTAAAAGGCTCATGCACAATACACTCCTTCACATGTACATTTTTCAAGATGATGATGACGAGCAGTAGATCAGGGGTAGGCATGTGTGTGTTTTTTTTTTCTTTTTTGTAAGTAGACCTTATGTGTCAGTTTATTTTATACTCGTTCCATTCAGCTGCCATTGCTCTATTTTGCACCTTTACGGTTTTTATGTCTCTGTTTAATTTTGGCTTTTGTCTGTCTGGCTTTGTCTGTTTGTCCGTCTTTCTGTTTGCTTAATTTGATGTGTCTTTTTTTTTTTGGGATAACAATGATGTTGTGGACAAAGATGAACATATGTAAAGATTCTTAACGTGTTGGTTGACCTTTGTTATTAACAGACACTTAATTTTTTATAATGCCTTTCCGTTGGCTGTACATGGAAGTGTCTGTCAGGGTTGATTATATAAAATTAATTTTTATTTTACTTTCAAACAATTAATTTAATGGTATTATTTGAGGTTAGCTTAAAAACTAATTTTTAAAAGGATTTTTATTGCTGCAAAAAAAAAATATTGTGATTTTTGATACGATTTCGATTGGAGTTAATTGCTGCAAAAAAAAATGTATTAAATTAATTTGCTGGAAAATATAGATTGTTTTCTCTGGTCTTATAGCCCTTTTACATTACAATGAAATCTAGTAGATTTGATTTCAAATCTTCCTCAAAATCTAGTTCGTTTACGTTGTCTTCTTTTGAACTTCTTTGTCACCCCATCTTTCTTTAAAACCAATAAACAAAGAATTAAAAATTATACCACATTCGTTACTTATCTAAAAATTACAAATATGAAATTGGTAAATCGTATCTATTGTTGGTAATTCTTTTTACAAAACATTTTTCTACATTCAATGACAAAGTTCGTGAAATACCGATCCAAATAAATGCAAACAAATTAGATTTTTATTTGCGACAGCTTACAAATAGTTCTCACAAAAAAAATCGGATCTTGAAGCTCCATGCACAATGGATGCAATGGTTTGGGTTTGTATGGCTCATTTTTTGCTTGCAGTGTGAATTTATTTCAATGTGGCTAGAGCCGAGTCATTTTTTTTATATTTAATAGCTGCTTAAATAAAGTTTACATTAACACACAAAAAAAAAATATTATTTGCGATTACTTTTATTTTCCATTAAATATTTTTTTTTATCAAAATGTTAATAAAAGTGAAAAATACATTTCAACATTTTAATAGAAAAAAGTAATCGCCTTTTTTATACCAAAATGCGTAAAAGCTACAAGTGGCAGTAAGGTTAAAATCGAGAAAAGAACGCTTGGCCTTAAATCAGGGCAAGTGGATATTTAAATATATTTAAAAATTTATAAATATATAAAGTGAATGTATGTTTGTATATAAATATATATATTTGTGCCTTATTGGAGGCCAAACCACTTGACCGATCATCTTGAAATTATCACAGAATATAACTGTGACTCTGGAAGAAACATTAGGCTATATAAAGTTGAGATTGGACAAAGGGGCGGTGGCACGCCTAATCAACTCAAAATTTAAAATCGTCTTATCTTCGATACTGTTTCACGTATGTAGATGTTGGGAGAAGTTAGATAGCTGCAGGGGAAGTGCTACCCCCCATAGGACGCCAATGTTAAATATCGCATATCGTATAGTGAGAATGTTCAAACTTGGTATTAGTCACTCTTATGGAAAACTACACCTTTAAAAATATAAATAAAGGGGATAGGCGCAGGGCGAGTAATACCCCCCGAAGGAAGCATATATTTAATATGCTTCCTATTTAATAACTGAAAAACTATTGCAGCGAGAGTCTTCAAATATGGTTAAATCCACTATTATGGTAAGCTATAAATTCCAAAATAAAAATGGGTGGGGTAGACGAATGAGGAGCAATACCCTCCATAGAACGAAAATATTAAATACTTCATATCTGAAAACAAAAGTCTTCAAGCCTTGTAGGACCCACTCTTATGGTAAACTACACCTTTAAAAATAAAAAATATAAATGAAAAAGCGTATGTTTGTTTATTCTCTACAGACTCCTAAGCTACTCCTAAAAGTCTCACAGTAATTTCCTGATTACTCGGCGCTTAATATAGGCTATTAATATATTTTAATCAAGTAGGCGTGGCAACAACCATACAATAAAAATATGAATAATCTTATATCTGGAGGAAGGTTACAATAAGAGTTTTCCAATATGAAACAAATAACTTCGTTATCAATACACGACATCTGCCAAAAAGTCGGCTCTATTAGACAAGCGGGCGTGGCACCTCCCACATAATTGCAATAAAGATTTTTACGTATTTGAAGTACTGTAATAGTGAAAGTATTCCAATTTTGTACAAAATCCACAACATATTTTAAAAGGTAGTTTTAATGGGAAAAGTAGGCATGGCACCTCTCATACGAAGACATTTGAAATTTCTGTATACCATCTGTTGAACGGTTGCTGTAAAATCATTCAAATTTAGTCCAAGATGCTCTACTTTTTAAAAAAATCTTACCAATTTTATTTCGATGGGGGTAGCAAAGCGCACCGGGTTAAGCTAGTTAAATTAAATATAATAAAAAAGGTCGAATAGCTAAAAACTAATAAAAGTATTTTTATAAGTTTTATATCCAAATTATACGAATTTTGAAAATGATAAAACTATCACCAATTCGTGGTAAAAATGGCTTTAATATGTATGTATTTCTTGTATCAAAAAATTCATTAAAATACAAAAACTATTCTCGCTCCTTTTACCTACATATACATATAAGCAAGTTTTATCTTCTATTGCGTGCCAACCTTAATAAAAGCGACAAGCGTTTTTTCTAAATGAAAAATTTAGTTCTTCAAAATCCAATATAGGAAAATATTTGAAACACTGGCGGTATAATTTAATTCCCGAAGCATGACAACAGATGACTTCGCTTGTCGCCAATTTTCAAAATACCGTACAACCGTAAAGACTACAAAAATTTGAGAATATAGAATATAAGACGCGAATCGTGATAATCACTATAACGCAATCAAAAATTTTTGGAAAGTATTAGTATTCATAAAAAAGTACGAAAATGGGGTGCGGGATGAACTATTACAAATCTTGGCTTAGTGCTTCAAGAAATGTTCAAAAATCGGATGTATTTTCATAACCTAAAGCGTTAGCTATCATATTCAAGACAGGACTAACGAGTAAAACGAATACCAAGAGAATAATACGTATTTTGTATGATGAATTGTTAAAGCATGCAAAATTAAAATAAGCTTGATACTTTTGCTTAAAAGTTATTAAAAAAATTATAAAATGAATTTATAAATTAGTGCAAAAGTTGATTTTGGAAAAAATTTCGTCAAACTTAAGAAATAAAACGTCAAATCGTCAATATGGCATTTTGGACCCCAGAATCGGCAAAATAAAGATATATCTTCAAATCTGGCAACCTTATTGACCACTGTTCTTTAAATTTCTTTTTCTTCAAAAATCTTTTTTCTTAATTAAAAATTGCAAAACTGGAAAATTTATATAAATTGAAAAGTTGGAATAATTACGAGTATAATTACCCGATTCACCCGTAATAGAAGAGATATACTTATGTATCAAGGTTGTTGTTGTGGTATAAACGGGACATTGCAAGATAATCGGCCACGATAGCATGCAAGTCGTTATGGACTGCCATTAAACGACCACTACTGCAGGTAGAATGTACTCTGCGAATATCCGGTCCTATCTTTTAGGAGAAACAGATTTTTAATAGCTTAACCTAAATGAGCTATTTGGTGGAAAAGCTGTGTCTGGCACCACATCAGATTACATCAAGATATAAATGACAGTAAATCTGACGTGTGGGGTGTTATTGTCACAATAGAGTCCTTTCAGTTCTACTTGACTGTTTGCGTGCGGTGAACTACCGCGATAATGAACCAGCCGATCTAATTGCTGGAACTTTTTAATTGTAAATTACACTAGTTTATATTACACTCAAGCAAGAATCCACCAGGAGTTGAGGCTTATGCCCTCCTGATCTAGTTCAACATCAGTATTCAAATCATAAATTGGTTTCGGAGACTGTCCCCGCTAAATTTCCACTGTGCATCCCCTAATCTGAAGGTTTGGATCGGTACTTGCTTACATCAATTAATTAATAATTTAACTTTTCACGAGGGATTTTTCCAAACTTAAGCTTATACGTAAACTAGTTTTTCATGCTGTCCATGCAGTTTGAAATCTTTAACTGCAACAGACTACAAATTAAACTATACTTAGTTTAATATGTTAAAAAGCTTCAAATCCAGATTTAAACTCCAGCTTAAATAGTTTGACAAATTGGCGATAATTAGTTTTAACTTTGTTTGTTTTTAGCTTTCCCATTGCTCCTACCAATGCAATTAGTTATATATAGGTAAGAAGATTATTACTATATTAATACCAGCGCTGTGGAGTCGCTAAAAATTAGCTCTAATTCCGACTCCTACCCAAACCGCTGGAATTTTTTATGTCCGACTTCGACTCCAATTCCGACTCCAACTCCGACTTCATTGCTAAAAGTATATGAGACTGGTCCTTATTTGACTTTAAATTCTTTTTTTAATGCAGTACCTTTTAAGTGGTTAAATTTTGAAAAAAAATTATTTTAAACAAATTTCGAATCGATATTTTAAATATTGCATGCCAATTTAAAAAAAATTTTGTAATGGAAAATTTTAGAAAATTTTTTTAAATTTATTATGCCGAAACATTTCGGAATCGAAGAAGCGAGTTTTTGTGGGTACTTCGACTCCGACTTCGGTACAAAAAGCCCCAACTCCGACTCACAAAGTTTACAAATTCCAAGGCTATTTGCTTTTGGCAATAAGCAATAAAAATAATTAACTACATGAAGAGTGTGTCTCCCCCTAACCGAATATTCGCTCAGATTGCTGGGCATCTTTCTCCTGATAATTTTAAAACTGGGGGGCAGATTATAGCAGTAGTGATCGAATACTTTTTGATTCGAAGCAATTTTATTTCTAATTCTTTCAGTCGAAATTATTTTTTTTCAGTATTGTGAAAACTCAAATAAATGCTATACAACACTTATTCCGATTCGTTCCGTATCGACTAAAAGCATTAGATGTAAAATTGATTTCGAATCGAAAAAGTATTCGATCGCGACTACCAGAATTAACCCCATAGTGAAGCACATTGACACTTTTTTGATCCCCAGAAGGCTTGGAAGCTTTAGCTTTTTTAGTTTTCTAAATAAACGATATTAAGTATTCTCTTTCAAGAGAAGATTTTTTTTCACCCTGCTTCTGCCAACGCAATATTTTTTAAACCTGGTAGCACAGTCACATTTATTTGCAAGTTGCGTTTTCGTGGGTTATAGTTGCAGCTAATACTTCAAGCTTTTCTAAGGCTTTTAATTAGCAGATCTCTTAA
The DNA here is from genome assembly GCA_943735925.1 of Pollenia amentaria. Lineage (NCBI taxonomy): Eukaryota > Metazoa > Arthropoda > Insecta > Diptera > Polleniidae > Pollenia > Pollenia amentaria. Next base: position 218,311,099 of record OX031007.1, on the reverse strand, counting down.
AATTGGAGGTTGGCATGAGTCCTATTTGGTACCATAGGAGCCAGTAGCTCTCAGGAGTAAAAAAGGCCTGGTAATTTTTGATGTACATATTGCTGGCTTTATATTCACAGAAAAAAGTGTTTTATCAATTAGAAAAATGGTTTAAAAATTATCTAAATTAAGTTAATGTGATAATTGAATCAATTTTTTTTAGTTGAAAGAAAATTACAAATTTAATTTTGATTTAATTAACATTTTAGTAGTTTTGATATAAATTTTCAATTAAAATTTTAATTAAATAACAAAAAATCTTAATTGACTTTTTTCGTTTAAAATAAAATAATTTAAACATGTAGAATTGTTGTTGGGAATGGTCAATATTTATTTAAATAAATTAACAAATTGTTTGAAATTGCCAAGTTTTTTGATCACTTTTTTAATTAAAATTAAAAATATCATTTATTGAAAATATTATTTCAAAATTTTAAAATTTTTAGTAATAATCAATATAATCATTTTGGTAATAGGTGCAAAATCAACAAATTGTTTGCTTGATATTATGAATTTAGAACAAATTTGGTGATTGGAGAAATTTAATAATTTTTTCTGTGTTAGAAGGATGTATGTGATTTATTTTTATGTATGTGACAATTGCCACTTTTAATATTGATCCACAGTCGGAAACACGTTCTTGCCTACCTTTTTTAAGTAAAATAATAATAAAAAGTTATATACTTGGTTTTCTTCATATTTTTACTATTTTACTTACAGCCTTGTAATATTAAGTAACGATACACCCACATCGCTAATATTTATCTCTTATTCTTCTTGTAGTTGTTTTTAAATCGTTTACTCAAGAAATTAAATAATTTTTCTTAAATATTTAATAAAACGAAAATCGATTATCAAATGTTACTTTATTTTACCATTATTCTCAAAATTATGACACAATATGAATAATTCTTAAATATAGTTAATATGCATACCTTTTCTAATTTATTTGTTTATGTATTTAGTTTTATTTTTTCTAATGTCATAGTTGGTGCCATAATATCTAATTATTGCAAGTATTTAAATATGTTAATTATGCTTTTTGTAGGTATTTCATTTATTCACTACCTGTGCAAAAAATCCAAAAAAAAATTTATATAATGTTTTTCAAACAATATGCGAATTTACATAGAACAAGAGATTAAAACAAATATTTTAACAATTTTCAATGCATTCTAATATCATCATATAACTGTATGTGTGTATTTGTGTTTATTATAGTTCAATTACACGGTTTTGTTCTAAAAATCTAAACAAATATTTAGAAATAAAATAAATTTATTGAATTTAGTTTTTAGAATTTCATAAAAAAAGACAGACAATAAAACTACATAATTATGTTAATAATATTAATAAGCAAGGCAAATAATTTTAAAGTGTGAAATAATTTATTTTGTGTATTTAGAGCACACATTCGTTGGTCTAATACACCAGGGTTCTAATTACGGGAGTCGTGGTCGAATACTTTTTCGATTCGAAAGCAATTTTATTTCTTATTCTTTTAGTCGATAATGAAAGAATAGAAATTCTTTTTTTCGGTGTTATGAAAACTCAAATAAATGCTTTACAACACAGAAAAAGTAATTTCGATTCGTTTAGTATCGACTGAAATAATTGCAAATAAAATTGCTTTTAAAACGAAAAAGTAATCGATCGCGGCTGCCAGAATTAGCCCCACGCTTTTTTGCCTCTTCACTTCCTGGGAAAGCTACAAACAACTTTGAAAACAATTTAAAAAAAAAACAATTTTAAAAAAGAATAAAAAGTATTCAATAGGCAATTTTTTACAGTTTTTTGATTTATATTTTCGTTCTACTTGAAGTGTTAACATTTTTTAAAATATTTCTCCTAAAATTGGGTTTTTCAATTTAAAGCAAAAATGTTCAAAAATGTTAGATAATCCTTTTTTACTTTTAGGATTTGTATATCCTCTAGCACTATGGGGTGCAAAAAAGACCCCATAATGTATATACATATGTATATACTCTGGGTCCTTCGGTAATACTCAGTCCACTTAGCCATATCCGTCTGTCTGTCCGCCCCTTCGTCTGTCAACTCAACAGTAAAGAACAGTTGTGTAATATTGTTGTTATTTCTCCTGAGCAGTTTAGAATTAAGTTCCAGCGTAAGCGGCTCGGTAGAAAACGAGTTATGAAACCAAGTGTGGACCAACCTCCCTAATAATGAACATTTTTGTTTCAAAAATTAATATATAAATTGGTGACAGAATGCACTATCGGAAAACACATTAGTACGGCTTAAGCCGTAACTTATAATGCTATTGTTGTAGAATTTTGTCTGTCATAGTTTCAACTTCAACTGCAACGACCACTATAACTACGTATTTTGTTGATAGTACTTTCAAATTGCCGTTTTAAACTTTTCACAGCTTGCAGCGCTATTCGTAACGTTGTACTACAGCGAAAAACGTACTTAAAATAAAATAGATTTTATCTAACGACCGCATGCTTTGGCAAAATGTTATGTCAAAATGTATGGACAACTTCGTTCAGCCAAGGAATAGCACTAAGCCTGACCAACAATTTTGTGATTTTTGAAAAATGTTGAAGATGTTTAAAGTATTTTCGTCAAATTTTCGAAAAACTTTATCGAGTTTTACATACTACCCCTAAATGGTGTGCAGGGCGAAAATCAGTTTGAGCATTTTGCAATTTTCAAAGAAAAAATATCTACACATTTTATTCCATTTGTTTTTAAACAAATCTGAAAAAATTAAAAAAAAAAACTGTTTTACACACTCGAATAAAATCATTTATAAAGCATTTATTAAATTAATTAAATTAAGTGCACTAATTTGTTTATTGTTTACATAATTATATTAAGTAAATACAAGTAAACACCATAAAAAATTAATAAATTATTTTCTGGTTTTTCCCCATTTGAATTTTTTTTTTTTATTTGAGTAAATAATGAGATCATATAAAGCCTGTAATTATATTAAAATATTGTTAAGTTATTTTTAATTTGCATTAAATTCCATTATAATATAAATTTATTTAGCTTTAGACAATAAATCGAAAAAAATATTATTGACTTTTTGAATACAAATTAGTTAGATTTGTATTTATTGAACAATAAACAATAAAAAAGTAAATTGTTAAATATTTTTTTTTAAAAGGTGTTGAAATAAAATTTTCTTATTAAAAACGTCGCAAATTATCGATTATTAACTTGTACAATAAAGAAAAATTGGTAACAATAATGATTCGAAGGATAATAAAAATTATTCAGAAGGCTTTAATCTACCAAGTAGAATCTCTGATATCCATCGCCCACTTTTTATACCCTTCATCCCATGAGTAAATAAGTTTGTTATTCCGTTTGTGATTTCTTTAATATTGTAGGTAATTAGAGATTTAAATTATGGTTGTATCCTTATGTGTAGCGGAATTGGTTTTAGGATATCTTCCTGCTAGATTGTTGGTTGAAATGGGTTTTTCGAAGACCAGATATATAATGATGAGGCCTAGGTTGTTATATATTTAGATCAATAATCCTCCGGAAAAGTTTGCTATAATAAATACGTTCGCCACTTAGCGTCACATATTTGTGACATGCGAGCTTTCACAGAAACTCATGTTACATATAAGTGTCAGAGTTTTATTGAAATGTATTTACCTACGTATAATTTTGTGACATTTTGTTGGAAGTAATTTTCTTGTGCGTTTGAGTTTTTGTGGCAATTTGATATAAATATATTTGCTGCGATTTGTGTTTAGGCAAGATAGTTACCCAATAAAAAGTGGAGCTTCTTACGCAGCAGGCTTGTAAGGGAGAAACGTAAAAGTATGAATTACCATTTCGCTTACGGAAGACGTAAATTTTATATGGCGAGTTCCCACTTTGAAGCAATACATTTTTAACACAAAAAGCGCTTTATTCGGCCCATATAAAAATTGGTGAATGTAACGATCAGCTTTACGCAAAGAATATTTTGTTGTTACCATTATTCTTAAATATGCTTCCTTACAATCCTGCTCCATAGTAATAAAATGTCGTGGCTCTTCAAATGTCATATATATATTTTTTTATCTGGAAAAATTTGTAATAATAAAAACCTTTAAGGATATGGTAAACATAAATTAATAATTTATAAATATTTTTTTTTAATAATTAGTATTGTGGTTATTTTATTGAACTGTTAATGGTTTTTAAACCAAATTTAGATATTTTGAGTAAGACGGCAAACCCCACTGAAGAGATTGTGTGGTTACAATCGAAACTAGTCTGAGCAACCTGTCCGTGAACGCATGGGTTCAAATCTCAGCGTAGTCAAGAATGACAAATTATCAATAAAAATTTTAGTTGATTTCATGTTGTAAAATTCCTGTCTTCATATTTTTTTTTTAATTAATATAATATAACACCAACTTATAACAATTTTAAATACAAATATAGTCAATAGATTCAACGTTAAATTAGATCACTTAGTTGCCGATTTAACTTAAATGGTATTAAAATATTTAATTAATGCTTTTTGAAAGGTATAAGGAGACAAACGATATTTCCTAAGTATATAAGGCAAATTATTCCTCTGGCAACTCTTATAAGGACCGACCGTTCAAAACCCGTATAAAAATTTGCATATTTCTTGAAAAATGCATAAATTCAAAGCGTAAAACTAAAAACGTAGGTGTTGAATTATTCATTAGCTTATAAAAACACATAAGAATTTTAATAGTTCGAAAATCAGAAAAATTGCAACCCAATAACCGGGCTACATGGGCAGTAATATGATCTCTAACTCTTAGACTAAATACAAATCGAATGACCTTGTTTATTAAAAGTTTAAGTACGAATATAACCATAAGAGGTATAATAATACATTTCTAAGAAATAAGATATCTGCGACATTAAAAGTGCATGGGCTGCTTTACATTTATATTTTGTGTTAATCAATTTATCACGCGAATAATTATTCGAGGTAAAAATTTCGTCGAATAATAATCGAACAATTTAGATTGTTCGGTTAATCGTATAATTTTAGTTTTGTCTAATTGAGAAGCTTAAAAATAAGACCAAAAATTATGTATTTTAACATGAAAATTTTATTAAAAAAGTAACAAGAATAAACCAAAAGTTTAGATAAAAAATAGCATTAAAATTTAAGCTAATCTTCTAAAATAATCTTCAAAAAAAGAGAATACAGCTAAATGTTTATGTTTCAAAAGATTTTTTTCTTTTGTTTTGATGCAGTTTGATTTAAAAAAGATCCCTTTACTTATTGTTAACGTTGAAGAGAATAAAAGTAAAGTGTTATAAAGCATATCCAATTTCTCTGCTCTTTTTCTTACCTTCTCGAAAAATTATATTATTCCATTATACCAATTGAATCTCTTTTTTATTTCTTAATAATTTTCATACTTTTAAAAGTCTTGTTCAGGTCTAATAGAAGGTTGTTTTCATTGTCTCAAAATAATCGTCTTCATTTGAATTATAACTCGAATAAACGTTCCTGAGTTTAAAAACAATAAAAGGGTATTTAAAACGTACCGGCCTATTTTTCTTTTCACATAAAAGAAAAAAAGCTAATACAAATGTACTGAGAAAAAACACATTTTCGATCAATCGACATAAATTATTCGAATTATTCCTTAAACAAAAATAAGAAATTTTTAATTATTCGAACAGTTAATCGTTGAAATGCCCTAGTAAATATACATGGGGTGAGTATAAACGACGAGCAACTATGGTTTTTTCCATATTCCACTAAAGATTACTTCCCTGTACAAGAAAATACTGACATCTTAATAAAAAAACAAAATGGTGGCTTTTAAAACTGTTAAAATATTTAAAAAAACTTCCAGTCAGCAGTTTTTTTTTTTGGTGTTATGAAAACAAAATCTCTCTTGTGTCAAAACAGTACAATGTAAACGCACTAGATTTTGAGCAAGATTTAAAATCAAATCTACTAGATTCCGCTGTAGTGTAAACGGCCTATTAAACAAATATTTTAACTATTCGTGTTTTATTTTATCTGATTTATTTTTGTATTGACGTTTTTTACAAACTGGCATTAATTGTTTAAAATCGCAGAAAAGTTAAAAAGGGGCTTCATCAAACAAGTCGCACAAGTTTGCCGATTTGCACGAATGGCAATTTTAATCGAATTTATAAGGACCCTATTGTTTTGAAATTCTAAAAAGTTATCCCCCCTCCCACGATCAACGCATGTCTGAGCGACAAGTCGCATAGTGTAAAACAGCTATTACTATTTTCAATTATTTGTCAATTCGTAACCTGCATTAATTCTTTTTTTCTCAAAAAAAGTATTTTAAAGCACCCGTCCATTATATAATGTTATTATATACATATGTTATTCGCCATATTATTTCCATTTTGCCCTAAATTATGCAATAAGTGGCACAATGGTTTCACTTAGAATACGGCGCAAAAAACAACATAACCTTTAAGCAAAACAACATTGTAAAATGTTGCCAGCACAATTCACACTGTATTGCACTTCTTTTTGTTGTTCAATAAACATCAAAAGTTGTTTGATTGCTGCCAATATATTGCTCCACACATTGGCATTATAATTATACAATGCGAAAAATTCAACAATTATATTGCATGTGTGTGGGCCGCTTAATATACATACATATCGCACTTGAACATAAAGAAGGTATTAACTTTTTTTTTCTCGTTTCCTTTAATATTTAATAAAAAATAGTTTTGCTTCTACTAAAAATTTTAAAATTTTGAGTTAATGCGCTCATTATGACCAAGTGCATTATATTTGGATATGTTTCAAATTTAAAGCAATTTGGTAAAATTTGAATGCAAATGTATTTTATTAAATTACTTAATATAAAAACGCCCATTATATTTACTTTTAATTTTAAAACTTAAATTTTTGTTGTTTTAGTTTTGTTTTTATATCATATTATAAATTAATTAATTAAAATTAATTAGAATTAAAAAAAACTACAACAAAAAATACTAAAGGCGACCCTCCTACAACACAGTTTGCTCGTTTTGTGTAATAAACGAAATCGTGTTAAATGAAATACATACGCAGCAGTGTTATACCGAAACCGGCCACCGTGTAGTACCGAAACCGTGCATTATGTACAAGTCAGAACATTATTTCCGTGTTATATCAGGATCGGTCGCAATCAAAAAATGTGACAATTGTAAAGTTTTCGAAAAACATCACAAATATCAATAAACAATTTTTGGCTGTTAAACATATTGACCCCGTTTTGCGAACTGATCGTAAGAGCCAAAACGCACATATTCCTAAGAAGTCCTTTTCTACTTATATTTTTAACGTTTATCCGAAAATAACGTGCCAAATTCCCAATTTTTATTTTTGATAAAAACACTGAAACTTATTGTTATAGATAAATCTTATTAATAATACATTTTGTATTCCCGAAAATAACTTTTTATTCGAAAAATCAAAAATGTTTTGTGTACGATTATAGATCTTTTTTTAAATACGTGTTGAACTCGACTAGTTATTTCACGGATAACATTTTTTAAAAAGGGCTAAAATTAAGAATTTTGGATTGGTTTTTAATTTTTGTAATAACCGAGCTAATATACGTTGGGAACCTATGAAGGACCTCCTGATATGTCTACGGATCACAAATTCGTAACTTTAACTCAAATACAAGTCCATAATAAGCACCTAAAATTTTTTTTTATCCGGCCTTATCGTTAACAAATTTCAGAATTATTTCCATCTTTTAGCAAAATCTCCCACTTTGGTATAACAAAAAATCGTCAACATGACTTACGATCAAATCGAACAACTTATATATTTGACGTTAATGATAGTTTTGACATTTTGTTGATGTAAAAACATGGATAGGCATATAAAATATTAATTTCTATCATAAAATTTTTATTCTGGAAATGTCGCTTAAGATCATTTCGCGATAAAGGGTCGATATTCTTTTCTTCTTTCGAAGAAGAACAAAAGAACCAAATTTCAAGAAGTCTGAAGTAAAGGTGTGCACGTAACGGGATTCTTTCGTGTCACTCGTGATTTATTTAAATATTAATCAAGCGTGCGAGAATGAGCGTGAATGAAATATAGGTGCCTATTATGAACTTAATTCGATTCTCGACAGCAGTCGAATAAGTTGGTCGAACGAATTTTCATTTGGTATTATGGCACACATTCGATAAAAAATAGTACTTTTTTTTATTTAATTTATTCACAGTAGTACATTTTCTATCAGCTGTCACTTTATATAAAAAATTTTTGTTAACAAATTTAAAAAATAAAACTAATATAAATCATGACTACGACGGAATTATGGTACGATGATTCATCTGATGAAGATGAACGCTTACTGGAACTGGCCTGTCCCTGTAGCCTGAACATTTGTAAAAATAAGGGAAACAAGCTTTTCCAACTGCTGCTTACTACTGTCGACCTTAGACCTGCATAAAATAACCCAAAATAAATAAGAATGTAGAACTTGCACACCAAAACTAATAAATTAACAAAAACTTACATTTTCACAAATTTTTTTTTAAATTATTTACACCGTCGAATTTGTTTTCGTTGAAAAATTCGATACACAACGAAATTTTCGACAGTGCTGTCAACTCATAATACCAAATTAACATTCGATAGTCGATGTTCGATAGCTATAGCCAGCGAAAATCGGTTACATTCGAAACTCATAATAGGGGCTGTAAAACTTGCGTACGGGAGTAAGATTTTCTTAAAATACTATTCAATATATAAAAATTAGGATATTTTTACATATTTCAAAAATTTTAGTGAAAAATATATTTTAAATTACATACTATATATATCACAATTTTACAGGACTGCGACAAAACTATTTTTTTTTCGTTAACTTAACTTTGTTTCACAATGTTATATGAAATCAACGTCTTAATCCAAAATATGATCATTTTTAATTAATTCCAGATTTTCTCGCTTATAGGCTTAAAATTAATTTTAACAATTTAAAGTTTAATAAATTCGAACATTTAAATAAGCAGTTTGCTCTATTTGAACAAAAATAAAAATGGGCCGTGATGAAAACTAATTAAGAATTAAGGCTTTAACTTAAGTAGGGCGAAACTTTTATTAAAATAATTGGGTTTTTTTTAAGAAAACAATATTTAAAAAAAACTATGGAAGAATAAAATATTAAGAAACAAGTAATATAACACGAAATTATAGTAAATCAATGTTACTTTACTGCATAAAATCCTTAATATTGCAGAATCTTCACGCGAATTTTGTTATATACGAAGAGGGTTGCCATCCGTCCTATCCGTCCGGACACCGTCCTTTTATTTTGGGCATCCGGGGCAGTCCTACTTCTTTTTCAGCAAGTGTCCGGGGTTTTCCGGCTTATACCACCTTCATTGAAATTCTTGCAGTTAAACTTTAAATCACAGGTCAAAAAATTTATAGGAAAAATATTTAAGTGCTCGTACAATTAATTTTGAAAAGTACAAAAAAATGTCTCTCTGTACAACATTAGTTTGAAGTTTGTCTACCAAAAAAAGGAAGTTTTGAACACAATTGATGGTATAAAAATTTATTAATCTTCTAATTTTCGAATGCCAAAATGCAAGTGCACTTTTAACGAGGACCTAAAAAAGAAGTTTTCTTTTATGAAAAGAGGAAATGACGACTGGATAGTGAATTGCACACTTTACAATTCTACAAATTCGACTGCAAATAAAGGAGCACAAAACATCTATAATCATTTGGAAGCACAGAAGCATAAAAAAAGCTCTGCGCAAGCAAAAAATCTATATCCCTCTGTATTGCCATCCTTGTAAGCGCATTTACATGAGCAATATCAAAGAGGTCGTCTAATTCTTCGACAAACTTTTCTTCTCTTTCCTTATGCGTCGGTTCTCCTCTTGCTCTTGTATAAATTTCTCCACTCCTGATATAACTTCTCAACTTGCTGTACGATTGTAGACTTTTCCCGCGTCGGAATTCGAGCTTTATCCCAGAAAACGAGAACTTCGGTTACCACCATTATTTTACTTTTTCCCACTTTAAGTTTTAGAGTACGAGTGTGGAAAAATAATACGCCAAGAATTTCTTTATTAGACGGCAATTTTGATCCCAACAGCTGCGGAATAATGTTAGACTGTTGCGATCTCAAGTTAGTTCTTGTTGTAGATGATGTCATTTAAAATCAAATGGGCACCAGTTTTATTAAAAATTTAGTTTTAAGATTTTAGGTTTAAGAGTGTTATTTTTACTTTTACTCAACTTTTCCACGGCTTATGTAAATAACACACGTCTAAACTGTAACGCTGTCTCAAACAAACTGAATTACGAAAGTCTTCAGAATGACAATAAAAAGTTTTTTTAAGATCATATTGTAATGATAATTGATGGAAGTGTGTAAAAATGTGGAGTGTGTAAAAAAAAAAAGTTAAGTATTTTCTTAGCACTTCTGCCGCTTTTTGCCGAGCATTAAAATGCACGAATTTTTGAGAATAAGACAAGTCAATTAAGAGTTGAATTAATTCTGTTTTATTTTGACAATTGTACAAGCTTATATACTAAATTTATTCTATAGGTCAGCATTAATTTGGGCTACAAACAAATCACTAATTGATTTGCTGTTCCCGTGAGAAAAATTCCATGGCACGTGAAAGACTTCAATGCGACAACAATAATATAACAAAAAAAGAATTCAATTTAGGATTCATATTACAAGTCGTTCGCATGCCACACAGTATTACAATTTTATTTCACACATTATTTGATACAAAAAAATAATTCTTATTACTGCTGACCAACATAAAATTAAAATTAGTTCATTGGCTCAAAAACTTAACTTACTTTAATGTAAACAATTAATGATACAGTGCTTGCTCTAAGTATGCATACACTACACCCTCACCCTTTTTGTTTTGTGTATTATTAAAAATAAAAATAATATATAGAATTATTGTATGAATGGATATATAAGTATAAAGATTTTTATTATTGTATGTATTTATGTAAGTATTTATATGTTTATAAAAATTTTTATGACTTAAATTTTTTTTTTTTTTTTTTTTTTTTTTTTTTTATATTTATATTTATATTTATGCACTTATGAAATAAACTTTTTTAAATTATTTTTATGTATACTTTTAACTTTTGATTTATCTATTTCTATAATTATATTCAAATCATCTATGTCCAGTATTTTATATGGACCTTTATATGGAGGCTCGAGTTTTCTCCTATTCTCGGCTTTTACTAGAACTAGGTCTCCTATTTTTAGTTCTATTTTGTTCTGTTTTCTTTCATATTCTAGTTTTCTTTTATTTTTCACTTCTAAAATTAGGTCTCTTGCTTTTTGCAGTGAGTAACGAAGTCTAATCTTAAGCTCATTCAAATAATTGTCTAAGTTGTAAATATTTTTAGTGTCGCTCAATTCGTCACTTGGTAGTCTAGGAAGTTTTCCATATACCAACTCAAAGGGTGTATAATTAGTATCTACGTTTGGAGTTGTGTTAAAAGCGAAAGCAAAGTATGGTATCCATTCGTGCCAATTGTTGTCTTCTACGAAATTTAGAAAATATTCATTTAGAACACGGTGATTGCGTTCTACTGTTCCCAAAGTTTCATGATGGTAGGGCGTCGAGAAATTCTGTTTTATTTTTAATAATACACAAATCTCTCTCATCAACTCATTAGTAAATTCAGTACCTCTGTCCGTTTTGAGAATGTTAAACAAACCGTATTTTAAAATAACTTCTTCTACTAGCGTTTTTGCCACTGTTTTGGCATCTTTTGATTCTATTGGACAAGCTATAACATATTTTGTCAGTTCACACTGCATTGTGAGTATATATCTAAAGTTTACTGACGGTCTAAGTGGTCCAACTGTGTCCATTACTACAATGTCAAAACTATTTGATGGTGTATCTGTTATAGTAAAAGGTTCTTTCGTATGTTTAGTCTGTTTGTTCTTTTGGCACGATTCACATGACCTTATATAGTTTTTAACCATTTTGTTCATATTTTTCCAAATAAATCGCTGTTTTAATTTTATTAATGTTTTTCTTATTCCGAAATGTCCACTATGGGGTGGGCTATGAAATTCTTCTATTAGCCTGTATTGTTTTATTACATTATCTACTCTTTTTGGCATTCTGTATATAATTATATCGACGTCATTGTTTTTGAATTTATTGTATTCTTCTTTCAATTTCTCTACCGGTATATATTTAAAAATTTCATCATTATCATATAGTACGTACTTTTTATTTTTAAATTTCTTTATTTTCAATAAAAGTTTCTCCATAAATGTTTCTGAAAACATTGGATTTTCGCTTCTATTGCAAATCACGCGTGTAATTTTATCATTATATTCATTCTGCAGATTATTATTATCATTATTTTCATATATAAATTGTATTCTTTGAAGCTTCTTTATATCATTCATTGATATACATTCCCACATATGGAGGTGATCAGTCTCCTGTTGAGAAATGTAATTCTTTTTCTTGTTCTTAATTTCAATTTCATCTTCTTTATCTTTAGTATTCTTATTAAGCATGCTACGTGTTATTGCCAGAGTTTTTCTTTCTTTTTCATCAATACAGCGTGGAATCATTTCTTTTAATATTTTTGAGTTAATTTCGATGCGGGATAACGCGTCTGCGTTAGTGTTATTTGCTCCTTTTTTATATGTAATATCAAAGTCATAGTCTGACAGTTCAAGTCGAATTCTGGTCAGTTTTGAGGATGGATTTTTATGGGAAAATAGTGCAATGAGGGGTCTATGGTCTGTTACTACAGTGAATTTTCTGCCATATAGGTATGGTCTAAAAAACTGTATGCCCCAATGAATTCCTAATAATTCTTTTTCAATAACTGACTTGTTTCTTTCATGTCTATTCAAAGATTTACTTGCATATGATATAGGAAAGTCGTTACCAATTTCACCTTGTGAGAGTATTGCTCCTAAAGCTACGTTTGAGGCGTCTGTGGTCAGTACAAATGGTTTATCAAAATCTGGGTATTGTAATATAGGTGGGTTCTTAAGTCTGTTTCTTAACGTGTCAAATGCTTTTTGGCAATCTTCTGTCCATTCGAATTTGACTTTCTTCTTCAATAAGTTGTTTAGGCAGTTTGCTGTTTTAGCAAAATCCGGAATGAATCTTCTATAGTAATTACAGAAGGCTATGAATCTTCTAACTTCGTCCGAATTTTTTGGAATAGGATATTGTTCAATAATTTCATATTTTGTTGGATCGGTTTTAATACCGTCTTTTGTAATAAGATGACCTAAATATAAGACTTCTGGCTTTAAAAAGCAACATTTTTCTGCATTTAATTTCAAGTTGTACTGTTTAAGTCTTTCAAATACTTTTATGAGATTTTCATTATGGTGCTTAAGGCTGCATCCGAAAATAATAATATCGTCTACATATAGGAATGCTTCCGATTCCAGACCAGACAATGCTATGGTTAGCATCCTCTGAAAACTGTTTGATGATATTTTTAGCCCAAAAGGTAGTCTATTATATTGATAGTGACCGCTGTTAGTGGAAAATGCGGTAATTGGTCTTGATGCTGTATCTAGTTCTATCTGATGGAAAGAACTTGTCATGTCAAGAGTTGAGAAAAATTTTGCTCGACCTAGTTTGTCTAAAACATCTTCTAGTCTTGTTAGGGGGAATTTGTCGTTTACTACTTTATCATTCAAACGTCTGTAATCTACAACTAAACGCCATTTCTTTATGTCATCTTGTCCTTTTTTAGGAACCAATAATAAAGGAGAGTTGTATGGACTAATTGATGGCTCTATTATATTTTCTTGTAATAGTTTCTGTACTTGTCTGTCTATTTCATTCAATTGTGATTGTGGTAAACGATAATTTTTTATGTATACTGGGGTTTTATCGTTTAGTTCTATTTTTTGTTTGTAAAAATTATTAGTGGTTAATGATTCTCCCTCTAGATGAAATATTTCTTGATATTGTTTTAATATGTCGTATAAGGCTTTCTGGTTTTCGTTATCAAAATCTTCGAATTTTATTGTTTTTAGCAATTTCTGAAACCTGTTTTCTAAATAATGTTCGTCATCTAGATGAGCGGTTCTATAAATGTTATAGTATTGTAAAGGTATCGTAGCTAGTTTAAGTTGCGACAATCGTATTGGTGTTTCTAATGTATTTAGAATTTTAATGTGGCGATTACCATTTTTTGGTATTATCGTGTTTGCAATGAAAACTCCGTTTTCTATTTCTTTGTTGCATACTACACTATCTTCACCTATTTCAATGTTGATTTTTACTATTTTTTCACTTCTTGGTGGTATGATGACGCTTGTTAAATGTTTTGTATTAGTCTCTATAGGAATTGTGATACTATCTTCATTTATATAAGTACTTATAGTTTGTGTATCGTAGTTTATTATACAGTTGTATTTATGGAAGAAATCCATTCCTAAAATTCCGTCTGTGTTTACTGGAAAGTCACTGTCTACTAATGCTATGTTCATACGACGATAAAAACCACTCGTTTCGCTCTCTGAAACTCGATTGCCAAACACGCTGTTCATACGATTCATTCTTGTTTCATGTTGACATTTTTTTTGTGTTGTTAGTGTGATTTTATTTAAAATAGATTAAAATGTAAGTAAAAATTCAAAATATATTATTTAAAACTTTTATTAATATTATTATTTAATTATTTTCACTTTATTTTATTTAACATGAATTTTTATTTTGTTTTTTTCTTTGTTTTGATTTTTTTTGAGAGCTAGTTCAGATAAACTAACGATAATTGTTATCAAAATTGGAGATGATAGTATATTTTTCCTGTTTCGCAACATGTTTCAAAATGAAACGACCTGTTTCGCTCTCAAAATTTTGTATGGTAAAACATGTTGTTTCAATCATGTTTGGGGCGCGAAACAGGAATGGGAGAGCGAAACACGAATATTGCTGTCCGTGTGAACATGGTATAAGTAAAATTTATGTTTTAAGCAATGTTCTCCAAGTACCGCTTCTAATTCAGTCGATCCAATAGTCTCTGTATAGTGTTTGGTTATGCCATTCAATCTCATAATATCTTGTTCAATTACATTATATCCGTGTATAACATTTTCCTTGCAGAGGGATATATCAGAACCGGTATCTATTAGGAAAGTCAGTTTGTAAGTCAGGTTTTTGATAGAAAGATAATTTTCCCCTTCTGGAGATTCGTTCTGAGTCTCCAGGGCTTCTTCGTTTCCCTGTTGATGTATTGTGCGTACGTTTGGGTTGTAATTTCTTTGATTTGTATGGTTGTTATTGTTATAGGTGTTTCTATTATTTCTGTTGTAAGCATTATTTGTGTTGTATCTACTGTTGGTGTTATTTGAATTCCTATTATAATTATTAAAATTTCTACTATTATTGTTGTTATAATTATTGTTGTAGTTTCTGTCATTTCTGTTGAAGTCTTGTCTTCTTTGATTGTTGTATCTGTTATTGTTATAGTTGTAATTGTTATTACTGCGTCGATTTCTGTCATTTATGTGAAAGATTTTTAATGTATTTGTTGCCTGTAATAGTCTTTCCTGTGTGCTAGCTATTTCAAATGCTTGTGCTAGCGATTTAGGTTGCGCTGCTATAACTGCTGTTCTTATGTTCTCTTGTAAACCTTCTTGGAATGGTTCGAGTGCTAATTTTTCGTTCAACATTCTAATTGTAGATCGTGCTATTTCATTTGAACTGTCTTCAAGGTCACTGAATTGTACTATGGTTAATTCTGAAATCAATGTGTTTATTTTTTCTCTAAAACTTGACACATTACCTCTTTGCTTAATATTTCTAATTTCCGAATGAAGACTACTGGCTGTCTTTGTTGACTTGAAATGATTGGACAGTGTTGATTTTAGTTCGTTAAATGTTTTTGGTATGTGTTGTGTCATTAAAATACTTCTAACCCTATCGTTTAATTTCATGGCAATAATATATTTTATTAAGTTCTTTTTCCCTTGTTCGTTAAGTTCATCGTGAACCATTTCAACCATTGATAGAAATATATCGAGGTGTGTAGGTTTTCCGTCAAATATTGGAATTGTATCCGAAGCTTGTTTACTATTAAAATTCGACATGATTGTTGCACTTGATATATTTTCTTTACTGTTTTCTAAGTGTTCCCTTAATATTCTAATCGCTGTATGTTTTAAGTCTCTATACTCAATTATCTTTTCCTGTCTATTTGGATTGGAAAGATGTCCTACTAATTTTCCAAACTGCAAACTAAGCTGATCTATTAAATAAAGTTTTTCTTTTACTGTGTCTTTTGTATACTTTCTACCGTTAGATTTCTTTGCATTTATAATTATTTTTTTAAGTTCTTCAAATATTTTTTCCATTACAAATATTTTTTTTTGTTTTTATTAGTTTCTTACAGCATTAATTGCTGTGTGTTTTTTTTATATAATTTTGTAAAAATTTCCATAATCCTAATAATATAATTATAATAAGTAAAATTATAACTAGTTCTAAACTAATGGTTACTTTATTATCATTTATTGCATAGGCATTTGCCTGTCCTTGCACTGTTGCATCTGCTATTCCCATTTTTATATTTTCGAGTATAATTTCTTGTCTTTCCTTTTCAGTTATCTTGAATATTTCAAATGTCATTACCTCATCATCTCCAGCCGTCTTCTTTTAATTTCTTTAGTTTTTTAGTTAGTTCCGTTTTTTGTGTTCATACTGGAGTGGGGACGTATTTCAGTAATTCTTCCCCTTTCTTAAAAATTTTATTTATTTCTATTTGGGACATTGAAAGATTTATGCTTTGCGGGATTAATTTAAGTTGGACAGGATCAAAAAAATGTTGGGCAGGATCAAAAAAATGTTTGGCAGGATCGCCATGTAATGATAATTGATGGAAGTGTGTAAAAATGTGGAGTGTGTAAAAAAAAAAGTTAGGTATTTTCTTAGCACTTCTGCCGCTTTTTGCCGAGCATTAAAATGCACGAATTTTTGAGAATAAGACAAGTCAATTAAGAGTTGAATTAATTCTGTTTTATTTTGACAATTGTACAAGCTTATATACTAAATTTATTCAATAGGTCAGCATTAATTTGGGCTACAAACAAATCACTAATTGATTTGCTGTTCCCGTGAGAAAAATTCCATGGCACGT
This sequence comes from Pollenia amentaria, assembly GCA_943735925.1. Lineage (NCBI taxonomy): Eukaryota > Metazoa > Arthropoda > Insecta > Diptera > Polleniidae > Pollenia > Pollenia amentaria. Next base: position 218,293,950 of record OX031007.1, on the reverse strand, counting down.
GAAAGACTTCAATGCGACAATAATAATATAACAAAAAAAGAATTCAATTTAGGATTCATATTACAAGTCGTTCGCATGCCACACAGTATTACAATTTTATTTCACACATTATTTGATACAAAAAAATAATTCTTATTACTGCTGACCAACATAAAATTAAAATAAGTTCATTGGCTCAAAAACTTAACTTACTTAAATGTAAACAATTAATGATACAGTGCTTGCTCTAAGTATGCATACACTACAAAAAAATAATTCTTATTACTGCTGACCAACATAAAATTAAAATAAGTTCATTGGCTCAAAAACTTAACTTACTTAAATGTAAACAATTAATGATACAGTGCTTGCTCTAAGTATGCATACACTACAAGGTAGTGCATTTTAATAAATGTGTCTAATTTTTTATTAGGGTGAAGGAGGGCTTAGTGTGGGTTAACCGCATGTTACATAGTAAAAATAATAAAGTATCTTTTTTAATCAATTATTACTAATAATAATAAAAATAAACCACCTATAAATTTTCACTTCTATTTAACTTCTATTTGACTATTTAACATTATTTAATACAAAAAAATAATTCTTATTACTGCTGACCAACATAAAATTAAAATAAGTTCATTGGCTCAAAAACTTAACTTACTTAAATGTAAACAATTAATGATACAGTGCTTGCTCTAAGTATGCATACACTACAAAAAAATAATTCTTATTACTGCTGACCAACATAAAATTAAAATAAGTTCATTGGCTCAAAAACTTAACTTACTTAAATGTAAACAATTAATGATACAGTGCTTGCTCTAAGTATGCATACACTACAAGGTAGTGCATTTTAATAAATGTGTCTAATTTTTTATTAGGGTGAAGGAGGGCTTAGTGTGGGTTAACCGCATGTTACATAGTAAAAATAATAAAGTATCTTTTTTAATCAATTATTACTAATAATAATAAAAATAAACCACCTATAAATTTTCACTTCTATTTAACTTCTATCTCTCCACCCACATTTTAAAGGCAAGTGTCATAAAATAATAAATAAACTGGTATTTCGGAGAATGGCCATAAATTATTTCCACCTGATTTAAAAACCTGTTTCTGGGGCATCTGATATTTTGACAACAAAAATCACATTTAGTATTACGTGCGCATTACAGTATCGAAAGGTAAAAAATGATCGTTGGGTATGTTACATACCGTCGGAGAAGTTAATTTGTCTAGTTTCTCTGCATGAGTTTTATTTTTAAGGTTTTTGAAACACTTTTTTTAAGGTGTTTATCTCATAAGTCCGCCATTTGTGAACCAATTTGAAAATTGTTTCTTTAAGTGGATTGAATAACATCCTAATTGGTTCTGTTTTTTTAATCTTGGACTTCATGTCCGTCTGGCTGCCCGTCTGGCTGCCCGTCCGTCTGTTCTAGAGTCGGTTTTCGAGAAAATTCAATTTTTCGTATGGGACCATATGAAGGGTTTGAGATAGAGGATAAGTTTGTTCTAGAGAAATATTGGAAATGCAGAGGATGATGATGGGGGTTGCTCATACATTTTACATCTCTAGGGGTGACTCCACAGTAGTTACGGGCGTTTTTCTCTCCATTTAGCCCGAATTTCATTTTCACAGATTTCAATGCGCGTGCGCACGGCAATTTTCAACCGATTGAGCTCATATTTTTACCAATTTTTTTTTATCCTAACCTAACACAAAACTGGGCTACGATTTTGAAAACGATAATTTTTTAAATTCTCCCTTCATTGAATGTCCACTCTAGTCTGCTATATAGCGCAAAAAATTGATTGAAAATGGTTTTGGAAATATTTTTTTAAATAAAAATAACAGTCGGTGAACACGTTGCTAAAAAAAAATAATATTCAAGAATTGGAGATAACACTTTTTGAATATAAGCCCTCGATATAAAAGTTTTTATTTATAGACTTTAAGCTTCGTGTTCTATTAAGGCAGTACATTTTATACTCTCCAGCACCACTAGTGGTGAATGAGGGTGTACTAAGCTTGTCATTCCATGTGAAACTTTTTTTATATTCATCTTAGACCCAATTAAGTATATTTATTTTGGATCATTGAGTAATTCTAATTCAATTTCGCCATATCCGTCTGTTAAAACACGCTAACTTTCGAATAAGTTAAATGGAAAGAACAGTTTTGGTGTCAAATTGTTTCTAGTAATCGTAAGATGTTTGGTTTACCACCTTAAAAAATTCATAAGTATGTTACATTTACTAAAATAAATGGTGGCATAGTGCAACGATTAACATAAGATGGTGCATAAATGCGCTCTATATGACTAGAAATTATACTGCAAAATTTCGTGAAGATCGGTCCACAATTTACCATAGGAGCGATATAAAGCCTACTCTCGGAAAACAGTTTAGTACGCCATAAGCCGTAATTAATTATATGCTATGGTAATCAAATTTGGTTTGTAACAGTTTCATATGACTGGAAATCACCCTGTAAAATTGCGTAAAGACCGGTCCATAATTTACCATAGGCCCCATAAGAAGCCTATTCGCGAAAATCACTTTAGTACGCCTAAAACCGTAACGAATAATGCTATTATAATACATTTTGTTCTGTCACAGTTTTACATGACTCAAATGTCAAATGAGTCAAATGTCGTGATGAGATTTTCATACTTTTCCATAGGTCCCGTATAAAGCCCGCAATAGGAAAAAACTTTTGTACGCGCGAAACCGTAACGAATAATTTAACATAATAAAATTTCGCCAGTCATAGTTTTACAAGGCCAAAAATCACATTTTTAAATTTCGTGAAGATTGGTCCATAATTTATCATAGGTCCAATATATAGCATACTTCTGCAATATTCTAGCGGCTACTGGAGGGTATCAAAGTATCGGCACAGCCAAATTTCGCACTCGAACTTATTTTTAATAAAATATTTCGTGAGTGTACGTGATTGTTACACTTTCAAAATGATTTGTCAGTGAGCTGTTAAAAAAAATATTTAAAATATTAGCGGTTTTCACCCTTTGTATTAAATGTATAACTCTGCTTTATTTAATACAATTTTATACTACCCAGCGCGAGTGTCTTTTTCGTATGTATTGAAAATTAATGAATTTGCTGTGTGAGAGAAATAAAGAGATAGAGTTTCATACTTTTTTCACCGAAGTGAAGAACAACGAAAAAATAAAACGACTGGGTTTAAGGTTTTATCAATAATCCATCAAATCTTTATTTTCTACTTTCTTAAATACTATTATTTTGCTTTCTGTTACATTTTGGAAATACAAATTAAAAATAAATGTTTGCATAAAAATTCTTAAGAAATTTGTCTGGTGTATTTTGCACTTAAACAAAGTATAACAATTCTTTGGAAAAAATGTATAATGTTGTTAATATTGCATTTTCGTTAGCGGAAATGCACCTGAAAATACAATCAATAAAGTTATTAAAATTCTTTGGAATTAATGTACTTGGACAATACAAATATTAAGGTTATTAAACTTATTTGGGATTAATGTTGCATTTTGTTAACTGTTGCATTTTCGCTAGCGGAAATGTATTTGGACAAACAATTCTTGGGAAAATATAATTAATAAATATATTTTAAAATTCTTTGGAATAAAGTAAAAAGAAATAATTGGTAAAATGCTTAATAAGTTAAAATAGCGTGTGTATATGTATATGACGTTAAGGGAATAGTGGGAGACACTATAACACCCCCACCGTTAGTTTGAGGCTCCGACGAAATTATATTATCTTTACAGGGTTATTTATAGTAGTTTCGTTTTTTAATTGTACGTTTGGAATATATGTTTTTGTATTCTTAAAGAAGTATATAAAAATAATTAAGATACATATTGATATAATAATTAAGATGTCTATGCTAAAACTAAGTATTTTTGTGTTCTTATCTGTATATAGTACTTGTTTGAGTGTTTCTTCGTATTCTATTTGTTTTAGATATAAAGATTCAATTTTTATGTCTGCAAGTGTTGTATTACTATTATCTTTAATTTTTGTTATGAGATTAGGTAAAATAAACTTGTCTTGTATTTTTATTTTAACATTTGTAAAAGTTTTGTTTAACGCGTTTATTTCACAATTTTCGAATTTTATTAAGTAATTTCCAGAAATTTTTAATTTAGCTTTATTGCAATTGTGCGATATGTTACTATTGAATCGTTTGAGAACTAATATGCCTGGAATTATTTCAACTATTTCCTGTTTATTAAATGTTTGCATTTTGCAGTTAGCTTCTTTAAAATTTAATATATTACTTAAGCAATTGTCGTTGATTTTTATGAGATTTCTCTTTAAGTTTTCCTTAATGTATGTGCTATAAATATTGTTTTCTGAATCTATAAGAACATTGGAATGATTAAGCTGTATGGATTTATTATTCTTGTCAGGTATGGGTACGAATGTCACCATGGATAGTGGGTCTTGTGAAAATTGTGGTATAGAGAGAATAATAATGATGTTACCGTCATGAAGTGCAATAGATACTTTGATGTTGGTATAACTGTCAAAGTCTGAGATTAGGTTAAGTTCGGTTTGAGTGAGAATATCTGTGGGAATAATTCCAAGTTTTCCGGAGAAAATAATTTGTCCGATGTCATCTACATGTTGGCGTAAGAGTGAGATATCATTGTTAATCTGGTATATGTGTTCTATGAATGTTATCTCGTCTTCGATAGTTGAAATTTTATTTCCTATAATATTTTTGAATTTTGTTAAATAATTTCCAATTGTTTTTTGCTGGTAATTTATATGGTTGGTAATATTCTGAATCTGGGAGTTCATGATATTATTAATATAAGTTAAGTTGTTAATCTTGTTTGTTAAGTTTTCGTCATTTGTGTATAGTAATTTAAGAGTTTTACTTATTTGTTCTTCGTCTTCGCTGTCCATTGTACCTGCGATTATTTTTAATCCTTTACCTATAATATTTAGTAGAGCCCGTTTTCTTCGAAAATGTGGGTTAAGATTTTCTATTTTTGCCCTCAATAGCATGAAATTCTTGTTTACCGTATCAATTAACCTTTTTGATTCGGTGCTTGATGTCTTGAGGATGCCCATGTTGGTCTTGATTATTTCTAAAGTTTGTTCGTATTCTGTTGTGTTTATTATGTGTAGTATTTTGATGTAGTGTCCGACGATTTTGATCTCTCCTGTTTTTATTGGTATATAGCCGTTATTGTATGATAGGTCTTGTACGTCGATGGTTTGGGCCCTGATGGTTAGAACAATTGTTGTCATCGTTATGATCCATTTTATCATCTAAAAAAAAATATTTATTTAATTGTTGCTCTGATTTTGGGGTTATTTTTGTCTTGGTATTTCTTAGTAGGTCTAACGTGAGTTTTGTAATATTTATGTCCAGTTCCTATCGTCTGTATGTGATCATCGTCTATTTTTTCTGTACTAACTTTCCTATATTTTCTGTGGTTTTTCCCACCTCTTATCTCTCTAATATAATTTAGTCCTCCTTCTAATTCAAAGTCTTTCCGGTTTTCGTTTAATTTGCGAGTATATTTTCCTTTTTTTGCTTTAAATAGTTAACTTAGACGTCTATTCAAATATTTGATCCAGATATTGATTTAACTACTCAACCAAATTCTTCATTAAAATATTTAATTTATTTTCCCCTTTTTTTTTTTTTGGATTTAAATATTTAACTTTAATCTTCATTTAAATATTTAACTTAAATCTTCATTTACATATTTAACTTAAATCTTCATTTAAATATTTAACTTAAATCTTCATTTAAATATCTATATTATTTTCTTACTTTAAATATTTAAATTATTTTCTTGGTTTAAATATTTAAATTATTTTCTTGATTTAAATATTTAAATTATTCTCTTGATTTAAATTTTTAATTTAAATCTTCATTTAAATATTTAACTTAAATCTTCATTTAAATATTTAACTTAAATCTTCATTTAAATATCTAAATTATTTTCTTACTTTAAATATTTAAATTATTTTCTTACTTTAAATATTTAAATTATTTTCTTGATTTAAATATTTAAATTATTCTCTTGATTTAAATTTTTAATTTAAATCTTGATTTAAATATTTAATTTAATTTCTTGATTTAAATATTTAATTTAATTTCTTGCTTTAAATATTTAATTTAATTTCTTGATTTAAATATTTAATTTTAATCTTGATTTAAATATCTAATTTTAATCTTGATTTAAATATTTAATTTAATTTCTTGATTTAAATATTTAATTTTAATCTTGATTTAAATATCTAATTTTAATCTTGATTTAAATATTTAATTTAATTTCTTGATTTAAATATTTAGTTTTAATCTTGATTTAAATATTTAATTTAATTTTTTTTTGTGATTTAAATGTTTAACTTCGATATCTATTCAAATGTTTGATTTAGATATTGATTCAAATATTTAACTTAATTCTTCATTTGAATATTTAATTTATTTATGTATTTATTTTTTTTTTATTTAAATATTTAACTTAGATATCTGTTCAACTATTGGATCTTAGATATTGATTTAACTATTCCTAAATTCTTCATTTAAGATATTTAATTTATTTGTTTTTTTTTCATTCAAGTATTTGATCTGGATTCCCTTGCTTTTTCGACTATTCAAAGTAATCAGTTATTTAAATCTTTTATTTATATGTTCATTTAGTAGGTTTTAGCTATACTATAAGTTGTTCTAATTATTCCTTAAGTTAGTCTAAGTTATACATTCGGTTAGTATTAGTTATACACTAGGCTAGTTTCAGTCAAACATTAGGTTAATCTTTTTTTTGTTTATATATTAGGTTATACATTTAGTTAGTTGTTTATTATATTTATTTAATTATTTATCTATTATATTTTATTTAATCAGTTATTTATTATATTTGTTTAGTTAGTTATTTATTATATTTATTTAATTATTTATCCAGTATATTTATTTAATCAGTTATTTATTATATTTGTTTAGTTAGTTATTTATTATATTTATTTAATTATTTATCTATTATATTTATTTAATCAGTTATTTATTATTTAAGTTAATTTTAGTTTTTTTTTCTTATTATAGGAAAAAAAAAAAAAAAAAAAAATATTATTGATTATAATTACGTTACCGATTAGTAATTAGTTTAATTATTTATTCATATAGTTTATTTAATCGTTTTATTTTCTAATTGTAATGAACTTTTATAAAAAAAATTCCAACGAAAAGTAAAGTTTCAGTTCTGAATTAACCTTCCAAATATTTCGTTTATCATTACTTCAGTTCCTAATTTCAATTAGATTATAATTGGATTGCTTTATAATTTAATGAGGATTTCCAATACTACTTAAATTATAATTTGCCTTAGTTTTAATTCATATCAAAATTTTTCGTACGAATTTAATTTTCCTTAATTTATTTGATTTTTAAATCGACTTGTAATATTTTTCTTTAAGCTTATAATTTGTTTAATTTTTGACCCGAATTATAATTTATTTTCTATAAGCTAATTTTAATTTTAGATTATAAGTTGTTTAGTCTTAAATCAAAAATTAATTTCTAATTTGTTGATTTCCAATTTATAATTTCTAATCCTTAATAATATAATTTGTTTTGTTTTGATTCAAATTAAAAAATAAATCGCTTAGTTTTAAATCAAATTATAATTTATATTTTCTTTTTATAATTTGTTCATTTATACAACAACTTATATTCTCCAATCTTTAATAATATAATTTGTTTTATATAATCGTATTTTTTTCATTCTTAAATCTTATTCTAATTTCTAATTTTAAGTTGTACTTCTCCCTGTGATAAGCTAACTTATACATACTTATTTTCAAATCTTTTCAATGAAATTAAAAATTAAAAATTTTCCCTATCTAAGTTAAATTATAAGTTTCTCCCTTTCCATATTTTTTTTCTTTATCTAAATTGTTATTATTCCCATTAGTTACAATTTAATTCCGGTCTTTATCTTTCCCATTCATATTCCGGGTCCAAACAAAATTTCTTGATTTTCTTATACTGTTAAAGCAATATTTTAATTCTACTGTTGACTTAGTAAGATTGTTTTTCCCTTGAGTTTTGATTTTATTACGTCCGAAAAAAGTAGTTGGGACAGTTCGTCGTATGTTTGTAGGTGTGGATGTATTCGGTCAATAAGTGTAGTGAACGTCTGTAAGTCTCCTGAGTCGCCACAGAATTCAGGTAAGTTGTTTAGGTATTTCAAAGGGTTTATAGTTAAACTGTTCATTGGATTTTCGACCTGTACCGCCACTTTTAGTTTGAATGGATTTGGGAGAGGAAAAAGAAATTCTCACTTATACACGAATGCGTTTTTCTCTTTTATTCTTATGTTTTAAATAATTTTTCTTTGCTTTGATTTTTATTAAAGTTATTCTATATAGGAATTCCTGTAACTTTTTGGTTTCTAGTTCTCCGGACGTATACAGTAATTTTCTTTCGATTTCTGACTCTATGCTTATTTTTTCGGTTACATACATTTAATAATAAATAAATATAATATAGTTAATCTAATTCTTACTTTCTGATGTTGTTGTATCTTGGCTCTTGTTTCCACTGCTGAGGGTTTAAAGATGATTAGGATGTTTCTATATATTTGCTTCTATCGGGTCACTTTGGATGTATATTGATGAGGGTAAATCTTCTTATCCTCTTTTCCACCTTATTTTTCCTTCGTGTTTTTTTTCTATGTTAAAAATTTCGGATGTCACTTTCACACGGAAAAAAAAAATTTGTGATTTTTAATTTTTAGGATTCGTTGTTCACAAAATTTTGTATGTCCGCGTTAAATAAAAAGTTCTTTTCTTTTAATCTTTTAAAAGAATCACTATTACTCTTAGTCCTTCGATCTTTCGAAAGGATGTATATTTTGTTAGATACCGCGTTAATTTATTAAGATAAAAAGTTCTTTTCTTTTAATCTTTTAAAAGAATCACTATTAATCTTAGTCCTTCGATCTTTCGAAAGGATGTATATTTTGTTAGATACCGCGTTAATTTATTAAGATAAAAAGTTCTTTTCTTTTAATCTTTTAAAAGAATCACTATTAATCTTAGTCCTTCGATCTTTCGAAAGGATGTATATTTTGTTAGAGACCGCGTTAATTTATTAAAATAAAAAGTTCTTTTCTTTTAATCTTTTAAAAGAATCACTCGCGGTATCCTACCGACTGCGCCACTTTTTTCACCGAAGTGAAGAACAACGAAAAAATAAAACGACTGGGTTTAAGGTTTTATCAATAATCCATCAAATCTTTATTTTCTACTTTCTTAAATACTATTATTTTGCTTTCTGTTACATTTTGGAAATACAAATTAAAAATAAATGTTTGCATAAAAATTCTTAAGAAATTTGTCTGGTGTATTTTGCACTTAAACAAAGTATAACAATTCTTTGGAAAAAATGTATAATGTTGTTAATATTGCATTTTCGTTAGCGGAAATGCACCTGAAAATACAATCAATAAAGTTATTAAAATTCTTTGGAATTAATGTACTTGGACAATACAAATATTAAGGTTATTAAACTTATTTGGGATTAATGTTGCATTTTGTTAACTGTTGCATTTTCGCTAGCGGAAATGTATTTGGACAAACAATTCTTGGGAAAATATAATTAATAAATATATTTTAAAATTCTTTGGAATAAAGTAAAAAGAAATAATTGGTAAAATGCTTAATAAGTTAAAATAGCGTGTGTATATGTATATGACGTTAAGGGAATAGTGGGAGACACTATAACATTTCATCAACTGTTTTTTTTTTTGGTAAATTAACACACGTGCTTACTACAGCTTTTTGTTGGATTTTTCAACCACAGCGTAGTTAATTGTTAGTCTTATTAATTTTGCTGTTGCAGTGTTGTAAAAATTAATAAGATCATCAAGGTCTACAAGGGACTTTATTATCATGGGTGAAAACCGTTATTATTATTTTTCTTAATCAGAATTTGAATTTTTTTTTTATTCTTCTACAAAATTTGTAGGTCTTACAGTTAATTTCACCAAGTTCAGTTATAATTTACTATTACTATAACTGCCAGTTAACAATCTGTTTATTGACAGCTAGCGCTGGATCACACTCTTCAATTTTTGACGTTCAGTTTTGAGCTTCCAGGAGAGAAGGGAAAAGTGAATGACATTTCCTTTCCTCTCTCCCGTGAAAACTTAAGACTTGACGGCAAAAATATGAAGAGTGTGAACCAGCACTTAAAGTGATTGGTTATTACACTTGAACATGGTAAAATTGGCCATTAATGTGGGAAAAGTATTTTTGGTGTTTAGGAAAAAATTTAAATTTTTATTGACTACATAGGAACTTTTGAAATAATTTTATGGCAGCACTGGTGCTAGTCGATGTGTATGTGCGTTTTTACATTATGAAATATTTGAAAACGGGCCTTCTTAATTTCTTTCAAAACAAGGCAATTTGTGTACTTTAATATGTTCAGTCGTGTTATAAGAATACAGTGTCTCAAATTTAATACCCACCTTTATGAAAAGCATGTCAGTAGAAATTTGTGTTATAGGAGGGTCGTCTGTATTTTAAATATTTTTAAATGACAATGTAAACATTTGTAATTAATTTTACAACAACTTTTTTAATAAATTATTTTTTTAAGTTAATTAAGAGGATAAAAAAAAATTTAAGCATAAAAATCATCAAATATGTATATTTGAAAATTTAAAAAAAAAATAATTTTTTTGCCTTTTCAATCCCGATTTAATATTGACAATTGTCCAGAAAATAACTTAGATAAATAGTTACAAACGGTTTTGGCCTTAAACTCCCAAAAAATTGTGTTTTCTTATTGGACAATTTAGATTTTGAAGGTGCAATCGAATTTCTAGAAATTACAAAATGATCTACTTAACAAGGGTATGACCTACGCTAGTTCATTTGGAAGTTTATTTTGACTGGTACACTGTGTAATTGAAACTCACAAAAAATTCTTGATTTTATACTCACGTGGCTATTTACGAGTATGTATCTAAAACTAGTGCGTATGTTATCCTTTCCAAACATTCATATGTACATTTTCTCTTCAATTTACTTATTATTATCTTTTATATTCTATTTCTGGTCATTTGACTTCGATGTGTATCGCCCTTATTTTAATTGAAAATTATGGTCAACTAATTTGTAGGTGTGTGTTCAATCAGCCCAGTCACGCTCGTGTAATTTCCTCTATTTTTGGGCAATCGGTTGAAACTGAAATATCCAATTATAATTTGTTTGCCAATCAAACAACAGCCAACCAACATTGTCAATGCTGATGCAAATCTTGTTCGAAATATTTTTTATATATTCCTTTAAATTAAAGTATGTATTTCAGAAGATATAAATTATTGTATTCTTTAAATTTGTGTTCGAGTTTTTCAGTTCAGTTCTTCAGTTTTAATTTTTTGCCATAAGATTATAATGCATTTTAATGTTTAATATCAAAAGTGACATGAACATTCAATAAATCCATTTTGCTCTACTTGAATTCGTATACAAAAGCAATAAAAACACACACTACAACAGTATCGAACACAGTGTCTATTGAGGTAAAGTGGTCTTTAAGCCACCAAACGATGTAAGAAGAGTGTTTGTTTTGTGTGTGTGGGTCAATGCGTTTGTGAAGTGGGTTGTCGGTAGAGGAGGATTGTGTGTGTATGTAAGTGGCAATGTATTGTGTTTCTGTGTAAAGAAACGCATCAATGAACAACAACTTTAGTAATATATTTTGTATTAACCACTACATATTACATAGAAATCTTCCAATATCCAACAAAAACAAGTTAGAGTGCTATATTCGGCTGTGCCGAATCTTTAATACCCTCCACAGACAATTTTGTTAAATTTTAAAATTGTTAATTTTTTGTCAAATAAAAAATCCCTGAAGAAGGCACACAACGGAGTGCCGAAATATTGGATTCAATAAGGTCGAATAAGAGTCAATTTATTTAACTAATTTGAGTAAAATATCATGACAGTTTTAGCCGAACTAAAGCCAATTTTAGAATTAGAATTTATATTGGCCATGGAAAATTATGGACAAATCATTATTCGTTATGTTTAAGGCGTACTGTTTTCCGAGAGTACGCTTTTTATGCGGTCTATCGTAAATTATGGACCAATCTTCACGAAATTTAACAATGTGCTTTATTCGTTACAGCTTATGCGTACTTAAGTGTTTTCCGAGTCCGAACCTTATATGGGGCCTTCGGTGAATTATGGTCCGATCTTCACGAAACTTTATAGTGTGATTGGTAGTCATATAGAACTGTGACAGACTAAATTTTTTTTAACATAGCGTAAGTTACGGTTATAGGCGTACTTAACTTTTTTCCGAGAGTATGCATTAAATGGCGCCTATGGTAAACTGTGGACCGATCTGCATAATATTTTGTAGTATTATTTCTAGTCATATATAGCGAATCTGTGCGAAATCTTATATCAATCAGTGCATCATAATTCGTATACTACTAAGCCGGTTTTGCTGGATTTCAAAATTCAAACTGCTTAAGATAACAAAAAACAATTTGACAACAAAATTGTTCGTTTCGATTGAGTTGTTCGAAAGTGATCGCGTTTTCTACGGACAGACAGACAGACGGACATGCCTTAATTAAGTAAAAATTACAAACGGACACAAAATATATGGACTTAATGGAGGATTAGCTAAATTTTAAAAAAGTTGCATACGGAATGATAAACTTAGTATACCCTCATTCACCACAAGTGGTGGTGGAGGGTATAAAAAAAAAACAGATTACAACTACAGGACTCAACAAACATTGTATGCATCTGTGTGTGTATATATTTACTAGTGCGAGTTGTCATGTATTTGTTTATGTGTCAGTGTAGAAAAATGCTAAAGTAGGAGTAGTAGTGGTTTTATGGCAAGAAAAAAAGTGAATTGAGAAAAAAGTTAAAAACTTTTGAAATATGCGAGAATAAAAGCAAAAGACCAAGTAAAGGATTAATATGTCAGAAGCAGTGGTATTGTAGTTTGAGTCAACATGTGTTGACATGTTGATTTAATCTTTACCTATATAGAACAATACATATAAAAAAATAACATACTAACACCAAACAGAAAACGAGTTTGCACTCTCTACGAACCAATTGAACGTTTGGCTAAACACTTACTTACATATACACATAATCCTTAAACATATTAACTCATTCATGCTTACAATTTTCTTCTTTTTATTAGATTGTTGATGTATGGATGTGTTACAGAGAAAAAGTTTTTTATATATAATAAAAAGGACTTTCAGCTAAATGTTTTTTTAAGCATTATAAAATTAAAAAAAATATATATTGACACCATGGATTTCTATATGGAATATAAGCTAGCAATTTTGTTTATTGAAAAGAACCTTTAAATAGTATAATTACTATTCGCATATCTAGAATGATCAAATATAAACTGCTGCATTCCTAAAAAACTTAAGGGGATTTTAATTCTATTTAATAGAAAATTTATTTGGAAATTTTGTTTTTAGAGTACGTTGAAATTTAAAAATTAATTTTTTATGAATACGGCAGAAAATATTTACGAAATTTGCAGTTATACACGTAGAAAAAAACATGGTTATGGTCCCGCAAGCAAAATATTGTTGTTTTTAATAATAACGTGGTTACGATTAAAACTTGTTTACATTTCACCATATAATCTTAATCTCCCTTTAAACAGCAAATATGATTGAATTTACCAAAATAGTGTTTATACAAAATAAAAAAAAAATTTTAAATAGTATAATAAAAATAGTATGTTTGAATAATATAAATGAAAAAAATTATGGTTGTTTTGTTCTCTTCCGAAATTGAATGCTTTCATATCCATTCTACTTCCATTAATTGGTGCTTTAAATACATGAAACTTACGAAGTATAACAAACCAGTAAAAGGGAAATTATGCTGATGAAGGTCATGGCGGGCTGGAAAACGATTGAAATACAATTAGCATCACTGCCAATTAGAGGAACGCTTATAAAAGTGCAACTTAGTATAATATAATGTTTTATTTTTTTTTTCATTATTTATTTATTGAATCTTCATATGTTAAATATGAACTAACAATAATTAATCAAATCTTATACTAATACTTTATTTTTGTCCTGCCAATGCTAGACGAAAATTTTTCTCCTCACGGTTTCTGTTCACATATGTAGATGTTTAGCGGTCTCCTCGTCGGATGAGTCCTGCTGTATCTCTTCTCCTTAATCTAGAGTGGCCACTTTCATTTAAAATATTTCGAGCTAGTGGATTTGGGTATGACTCAAGCCTTTGTAAATATTTACTGCATACTTCGTAATAATAGTTTTTACTAATCCCACATTGAGATCCTTGTGAATATTTGAGTTTTTAACATACCAGGGAGCGACTGTGATTATCGAACAAGTTTATTTTGGCGCCTTTGAAGTTTTTCGACATTTGAGGCCGAGACAGTGCCCCGTAGCTGAATACCGTAGCACCAGATTGGCTTTAATATAGAGTTGTAAAGTAGAAGTTTTCAGTCGAGGTTAAGAACAGAATTTCTTCCAATAAGCTTTCAAATTGCTTTCAAATTTATTAGCTTATTGGAAGAGGTAGTTTCATCTGTGTTAGTTTTGCTTCTATATGGCATTTCCATGTTAAACGCCGATCTAGATGAATAACGAGATATTTTACATGCGATTGCTGGGGCACTAATTGATTATTGATTTTAATAGGGGGACATGACTCCCGACGCAAGGTGAATGTTATATGTACGCTTTTTTGCTCATTGACCTTTATCCTCCATTGTTTTAACCACTCTTCCAGTTCAAATATATGATCCTGCAAGTAACGGGATGCTTCATGACAGTTTTCGTGTACGCTTAGAAAAGCTGTATCATCAGCAAATGTGGAAGTAGGGGTGTGGTTGTTTGTTGGCATGTCTTAGGTATATATAAGGTATAACAGTGGGCCCATGATGCTTCCCTGAGGGACTCATCAATTGGCTGAGGAGAACTTATAAAATCACCCTCTTTAATAATAAACCTTCGACCGACTAATTAGCTTTCTAACAGCTTGTGTGTGTTTACTGGTAAGTTTAACTTCAATTATGTAATAACCCTTCATGCCAGACTTTATCAAAAGCTTGAGAAACATCGATGCAGAGGGCGGAACAATATTTTTTTTCTTCAAAGGTTTTTCTTATGGCGTTTACTATACGATGGGTTTGTTCAATTGTGCTATGTTCTCTTCTAAAGCCGAATTGATGGTTAGGAATACATCTATTTACATTTAAAATTGGGGCTAATTTTGACACAAACAGCTTCTCAAACAGCTTTGATATATTAGACAATAAGCTTATAGGTTTATATGACTCAACTTTTGTAGGATCCTTTCCTGGCTTAGGTATCATTATAACTAAGGATACTTTCCATTCTTGTGGGTAGTATTCAAGGCGTAAAATAGCATTAAAAATCATGAGAATAATTTTCTTTGCTATGCTGGGTAGCTCTAAAAGCATTTTGTTGCTGATCTTAACAAAACCAGGGGCTTTCTTGGGGTTAAAATCATGAATAGCCTTTTCGATTTCTTTTATCTCAAATCTAAGTGGAACAGCAGCTCTAACAGCAACAGGTGGCAACTCGACTGCAATATTGGGGGATGTTTGCGGGGTAAATACAGTTTTCAAATGATTAACCAAAATATTTCCTTTTTCTACATCATTTCGTGCCCAACTTCCATTTAAGTTTCTTAATGGTGGTTTAGTGATAACTGGTCTATTAAGATTTCTAGCTGCACGCCATAATGAGAAGTCTGATTGAGAAGTTGCATCAAGTTCCTTAAGATATTTTTCCAGGGAAGCCGTTTTCTGAGACTGCAGTAATTTTCTTAGCCTTTTTGTGCACTCTTTTAGTAAATTCTTAAGTTGAGGGGATCTATGCAATTTCCATTCTCTTCGAGCTCTCCTTTTTTCAGTCAAGAGACGCTCAACATCTGCAGAATATATTTTACTATTATTGGTTTTTTTGAGGGTTATACTAGAATGTTGAACAGCTAGTTTCAGATAACTGTCAAAATTTACAATAGAAAGATTCACATTCTCCGGTGTACGAAGCGGAATATTTTCAGTGCAGTGGGTACTGAGATATTTTTTATATTTTAACCTATTTTTTGAGTGGCTGACGTCACTAAGTTATCAGACGGAGATACAATTCTATAAGGGTTTGATATGGTAAGAATTGTAGGTGTGTGATCAGCAGATAATTCTAAGGAAGCTTCAACATAAATCGTTTCTGCAGGGATGTTTTTAACCACTCCAAAATCGATGACATCTGGAACTTTTTGCTGATCAGTAGGCCAATATTTTGGTTGTCCGCTCGCGACCACATTTAGATCCATTTTACAAATTGTGTTAAACAAATCACGACCCATAGGTGTAATAAGTCGTGACCCCCAGAAAGTGTGTTTAGCGTTATAATCGCCAGCAGCCAGTATGCAGGGTTCTAATGATTTGAAATATTTATTATATTGGCTTTCTGATATTGAAAATCTAGGTGGGGAGTATAATGATGAAAGTACTAAGCATCGATTTAGCTCCTCAACGCAAATGCTCGTTGCTTAGAGATAATCTTCACGATGATCACTCATTAAGAAGTGTTTTACTCGGTTCTTTATCAAAATGGCAGAACCGCCACAAGCTCTGTCTCGAGGATCCTTGGTATCATATAATATAGAACCATTGATTTTAAACGTATTTCTTGATGTCAGATGAATTTCAGAAACCATCATAACATCAATTTGTTTATTTTTAATGAAGTGTTCTAGTTCATTTTTGTGTTGGCGGATGCCGTTTGAGTTCCAAAAGCAAATTTTTAAACAGTTCATGGCTTGTTTATTACAGCTAGCAATAACATCGATTGCATTCTAAACATTTCTTGCATCATGTTACCCATTGTGTTAGTAAAATAATATAATGTAACAGGAATAAATATACGAAATAAAATTATAGCTTGACTTGTAACTGAAATTCAAAACAAGTTAGAAAGTATATAAAAATATTTTTTGAGAGTCTACCCAATTCGCGACTCATGGGCAATCATGGACCATCCTGAACAAAATTATGTGTTGATGTTCATGTAAATTTTCTTTGTGCCGAATATTATTTAGATATTTACATATTCTTAGGGGCTTATATGGGAACTATGTTAAATTATGGACCTACCAGGACAACATTTTCTAATGACAAAGTGCTTATAGTAAAAGTTATTATCGCCAATTTTTATGTCAATGCCAACATTTATAAGGAAGTTATGGCATTAAAAGCGATTTTTGGGAGTAATTTTTTTATAGGACTTATGTTCAAATAAGGACCGATTTACATAAAATTTCGTTAGATGATTAAAATTGCAATAAAATAAGTTTGGACCAAATTGAATCTTAATACCAACAAAGACTCTTTTCCGGAGAGAAGATGGTATGGGTCTAGTACAAATATTTTAAGCTGTTACAAACGTCAGCCAAATTCATAGTACTTTCTCCACTATTGTGGTGTGGGTATTAAGATGGATAAAGTTAACAACCAAAATATGATTAATTTTTAGCATATTACAGTAAGTTTTTACTAAAATATGGTTTATTTTTTTTTTTACCAAATTATGGTTATTTCGGAAAAATTATGGTTAATTTTAATCATATTATGGTCATATTTAATCCTAATATGGTTACGTGGAAACATTTACATTGTTAAAATCCAACCACATATTGTTGTTCTTAGAATATAGATGCCGCCAACCATATCTTTTTTCTGCATGCAACCATTGTATCGGATGAATAGATTTTGCTCTGGGGCAAGTAGGACATCCAATTTTAGTGTGAAAAAGTTAGTTACTTGTTTTTAAGGGTTATTCATTTAGTGGTTAAAAAACCGTCGGGCTGAGAAGGCTGTCAGCAGTCATTTGAACTGTCAATTCAAGCATCATTTATTTAGTGAAAGCTTTGCCATATACGAATTAAGGACATATACAAGTTTCTATGTTTTAACTAAAGGAAGTGCGTACTGATAACACTGTGCTTGTTGAAAAAACTAGCGAGCGCAACACCTCTTATCACCGCAATCGATATCGAGTAAACTAATATTTCGATACGTGTCGAGTAAGCAAATAATCGCATACGATATGTATCGAATCGTAATTTTTAAGAAAATGTAAAAGATTTGTAACATATGTTTAATGTAAACAAAGGGTAACAAGCAAGCCTGGATTTTTATGCAAATGCATATGTGTTGTCGTCAGTCTGAGATCAACATAAACTAAATATTTTTGCAAATCATGACATTTGAAGTAAAATGGCATCGATCTCTTAGTGCATATTTTGCTTTAACTGTATATTTTTGCATATATTGCTGACATTGCATATTTTGAAAAACAAAACTTATTTTATTTGTTTTATTTTGCGATGCAACGTGTTACAGAAGAGATACGTAGCAACTACGATGATATTGATTTATTGATATTTTGCAAAGCACCTCGCGATTTTCCACATATTAAGAGAAGTATCCCGATTATTTCTACTTCTACAACCAGGTGGGGAACGTCAACTACGTCATGTATTACGCTGAAGATGTTGACCAATTCAAAGATGTTGTGTAAGGATTCAACAATGGTGATGCAGTTTCATTAGAAAAGGTAATTTTTCATATCGAGGGCCTATATTCAAAAGCCTCTATGTTAAAAAACAAAACTTTTCAGGAGAGCCAAAAAACGGTTTTTTTCGTGTATTACTTGTGTTATTAAAATTCGCTGTTCTACAATATTTTTTAAATCAACTACTGAATCTTACGGATAATTGGTTCATGAAATCTTGCATTATTGGGGACTTTATGCGTGATAGAGGGTTTTGCTTCTCAAATATATTCAATATGTATGTATGAAAACGAAAAGATAGAGGGTCTTGCATTTTAATAAAAATAAATTATTTTGATTTTATTTATGCCATCTGTCGGTCTTTAACGTGGTTTATTTAAGATAATACAACATAAGATAATAAAAAAATTAACAATTAAAAATATTAAACAAAAAGTTATAGCAACAATTTTTTTTTTGTTTTTGCTTTTTTAAGTTTTTTTGGAATTTGATTGGTGTAAATGATCGTAAAAATAATGGTATTCCGGTGGTAAAGTGAAAATCAAAGATAGAGGGTTTTGAATATAGGCCCTCGATATATAAAAGCTCAGATAATGTTTGTGTCTTTAAATTATGGAGTTATCTCTAATACTATTGTGAAAATTAGAGAAACCAAATCCATTAGGAAAGCAAATATTTTTCTATTTTTAGTGCATGTTTTATGCGCATAAAACGGAATTTTAACTGCATAAAAATCCGGGCCTTGGTAATAAGAATTAAATTGGAATTTTCTCAATTTCAAATTAAAATTTTCCAATTTCATTTGGAATTTTCTCAATTTCATATAGAATTTTCTAATTTTCAATGAAAAATGGTGTAGTAAGAAGCGCTGCGATCATATATGAGTTTTTCTTTTAACATCAACTCACCAATAATATTTTAAAATACTTGTTGTTAAAACTAATATTTTTAAAAAAATTATGGTTACAACAAATAAGCAAAAAAAAAAAAAAAAAAAGAGTAATGGCATACTCAATGCAAATCCATAAACATTTTTATTTCGTTTAAGGACAAAACAATACAATATAAGTTACTCTCATTTTTATATCGCTCTATATTATATGTACATACTCCGAACGTTCCACCAGGATGGAAAAATAAAATGTTGATATCACAGAGGAACAAAATTGAACTTTTTGTGTGTTGATTGGAAGTTTGAAGCAATTTTTACTAATTTGAGGTCGCTGATTTCAAATTTAATCTCCATTTTTCTCTATCAGCTCGCATTTTTATGTTGCAGGTACTAATCGAATTTTTTACTTTTTTCCAAAAATTAAAAGTTCAAAAAATCATAACTTCACTTTTCATGAATCGATTTTCAGAATTCTTCTTTTTTCAAAGATGTAATTGTTAGCTTTGAAAAAATTGTGTGTAATAATTGTGTACGTAAATAAAAAAAAATTCAAAAAATTAAAATTTTTTATTTTTAAAAATCATGAAAAATCCAAAACATAAAAAAGTCCAGTTTTATTACTTTCACGTGAATCATAAAAATCGTTTAAAGCGTTTCGCTTTTATTGACAATTAAGTAAAGGTGCCTAATTTTTAAAAAATCGCGATTTTTTAATTGTCTCTGTAAATTGGGAATAAGATCAAAAGTTGTGCACCGATTACAACGAAATAAAGCTAATTTCATTCTAAATATGTTAAGCTAACTGTTTTTATGAATTTTTAAATAAAAAAATTAATAGAATCTGGGAATTATTTCTTTTTATAAGCTGCCTTATAAGCTAATTTATGTAACAGTAAGATACAAGATAATAGTCTGGTAGGGTATAAAGTCATTCATAAAAATTTAAGGAATATAACTATTACAAAAAAGCTTTATAAAATACATAACTGAATTTACAAATTCGAAAATTACAAGGCGAATTCATTACAGGTGATCCTAAAAGCCCAGCTGATAACTTTTTTTCTTTAGATGTATAATTGTTGGATGTCAAAATTTTGTTTATTATCTTTGTTACTGTTTTGATTTGTTTCGGTTTTTGACATTGTACAATGAATTTACAAAACAAATTGCTTGTGGTTTTTGTACGAGTTGTACTTGTTGTACTACCGAGATTACCTGGAATGAATTCGCCTTGGAAAATTAAAAAAATGTTGAATAAAAAAATTAATTTTTTTTTTAATTGTTCTTTTATTTTTAAACTTCAACGATAACTCTGAAACTACTGGGCAAATTTAAATACAATGTAACCACGGCTCAAAGATAACATTATTAGCGAATTTTGGTTTTTTTTAATGTGGTGAACCGTTTTCAAGTTATTGCAATATATGTAGTGGAAGTGCCTTCATTTTGGAAATAACGGTATGTCTAAAAAAGTCGAGCAGATAGAAAAAAACTGAGATTGGAATTCAGCGTCCCAAATAACCTTAAAAACAAAATTCAGTTCTTAATCAACAAAAACCTTGTTCCCTTGTATTATCAACCAGCTTTTTGTTTATAATAATAAAAAAAAGTCTACGTTTTCATAATGGAATGGTTTCATAGCATATCTCGGCGGTTTTGCTTGAGGAAATTGGGCTGGAAACTGGAAAATTTAATATTTTCCTTTTAAGGAACTTCTAAAAACATATGGAAAAATCGTACGTTCGCGACTGGTACTTAAGCCAATTTAACAAAAACCAATAGAGATATTTTATTGTGTAAATACTAAATTTTTTTTTATTTTTGTATTCCAAATTGACAGTAATTGTTTAAAATTACACAAAATTAAAAAGTGGCTTCATGAAACGAGTCTCGCAAGTTTGCCCATTTGCACAAATTCCAATTTTAAGCGATTTCATGAAACCCTTATTGTTGTTTTCAATAAAAAAAATGGCCTTCTTTATTTAAAATTAGTTTTGATCCAAAATGAGCTTATAGCCAAAAAGTATCTTTATACCCAAAGATAATGTATTTTTTCGTTTAAAAAATAAATGTTTACCCAAATGGATCTTCTTTCTGTAAAAAATACCTTTTTACCCAATTCAGTATATTAACAAAAAACGTGCCTTTTTTACAAAAGTATTCTTGCAC
This sequence comes from Pollenia amentaria, assembly GCA_943735925.1. Lineage (NCBI taxonomy): Eukaryota > Metazoa > Arthropoda > Insecta > Diptera > Polleniidae > Pollenia > Pollenia amentaria. Next base: position 218,272,284 of record OX031007.1, on the reverse strand, counting down.
ATAATTTTACCATAGAAATTTTCCTTTTTTTTCTACTATATGGGCATTTCCTCCGAATGGTCAACCAGGATGGAAAAATAAAATGTTGACAAACATCGTGTTTTATTGTTTACTAGCATTTAACCTCCAACTTCGTTAGCATCTCCTTTTCTTTCGTGGACATATTTTTACGCCAAAGTTTATGTTTCTAGGTTTTAACCCGCTACTATGTAATAGGTACGATTTTCACCTCTTAAACGTTCGAATTTCGAAAATGTACCAAATTTTTATTTGTATTTTTTAGATACGTTACGAATGTGATATTATTTTATTTCAATGTTTATTGGTTTAATAGATAGATTGCGTGGCAACAAAGTTTTAAAATACAGGTTTTACCCGTTTAATCCCCAAAAGGGTAGAATTTCAAAAAAGTAGCAGACACCTATCCGCTTATTTTTTTATTGAACAACAATAAGTACTAAATTTTTGAATAAACAAAAGGTTTTGTAAAAAGTACCGAAAATAGTTACGGTTTTTACCCCTTAAATGTCCGAATTTTTAAAAAGTACCAAATTCGTATTTGAATTTTTTAGATAAGTTTCAAATGTGATATAACCCTTATTTCTATGTTTATGGGTTTAAAAGATAGATGGGGTGACAAAAAAGTACCAAAATACAGGTTTAACCCGTTTACTCCTTTAAAGGGCTGAATTAAAGAACAACGATAAGTATTAAATTTTTTTGCATCTCTTTTAGTTTTAGAGATATAAGGTTACCGAATTTACCCTTTTTTACCCCCTAAACATTCGAATTTCCAAAAATACTGTCTTAGTGGATCGATTTGGGGAGAGACCGAGCCCTGATCCAAATTTCAAGTTTTTAGCCTCAGGCGTTTTGGCTGTGCGATGATGAATCAGTCAGTCAGTAACGTTACAATTTTATATATATAGATAATTATAAAAAAGTCTATGTTTTAATAAGAGAATTGTTTTATAGCATATCTCAGCTGTTTTGCTTGAGGAAATTGGGCTGAAAACTGGAAAATTTTATATGTTCTTTTTAAGCTACTCCTAAAGACATTTTTATATTTAATTATTTGACATGCAAAAAATATGTTTTGTTTGCACTCTTTCTTCAAAATCTCTCTATTACAATCAATTAAGAAGAGAAAAGTGTAAGGAGAAGAAAAAAAGTTCAATAAACGGTTAAAACATTTGAAAAAAGCGAACGTTCGCGACCCGTTCGTTCGCTACCGGTACTTAAGCCAATCAATTAATCACGTTTGAATATTTCGTTCTATTTCGAAGATTTTTTGCATTTCACTACTGTCAGCCAAAGTTGACTTATATTTTGCGAAGGACAACATGTTTTGTAACTATCATTATGAAAACTTAGACTCGACGAAATCCATCTTTTGCACTAAACATAGAGCTTACAAAATGCCATAGAATCGTAAAAAAATGCTAGGTAAAGTTTTGTTTTCTATATTATTTGTACAAGCGTACAACGTACGTTCGTGACCCCAGGTAATGTCCATAGGATATATCTGTTTTGACAATACTTCATGATTCACTCTGGTACGTCTTTATTACGTATATAGAGTTCTTAACAACCAGTGTTGCCAATCTGTGTGTATTTTTGCTCTTCTCGAACATTGATACCACAATCACACCTGTTTTTTCACTTTCCGACACAATCGTATGAAGAAATGTTGCATAGTGTTTCACAAGCAACAAACTTTGAAATATTTATGCGTTTAACGGTCAGATTGCATTGGTATGTGTAGACCGAAAAAACATTTAATTGCTCAAAGTTTTTTTAATTAAATGAATGTAAAACATAAACTTACAAAGTTGATTGTCATTTCTTTGACGTTTCTTAAATGCGCGAATTATTAAAAAAACATATTATGTACATTCTATAGATTATAGAATTTAAGTGGTATGTTACAAATGTTTTGATTTAAGGCTACCGAGTGGACAATACAGGAAACCTATAAGCAATTTAATTTGTTTGCATCAAACAGAACCATACACTGGCAATTTTAAAAATGTATTTTGCTTTAGCTTGTACATAAACATCATAGTATACAACTAGTATGCCGACTCTTTGACAGGTACATAACTCAACTGTCAGTGGTACATTTTTATGTTTGTATTAGTAAGATTTTTTTCAAATGTATTGGTGTATAAAACTATTTCCACCACTAAACATAGTTGCATAAAATCGTATAGAATGTGGCAACAATTTTTTTTTCCAAAATAAAATTTTCTTAGTTCAATAAATTTTCAATTTATTGAAAGCTGGCTGCATTTATAAACTTTTAAAAGCCATGTTTGCTAAATTTTTATTCTGCAATATCGGATAATATATAAATAATTAATGATTTCAAATATTATTTTTATACCACAAAATGCTACTCTGCTGGCTTTAATAATATTAACAACAGAAAAAATTTAATGTCAAAAAAATTTATTTAAAAATTTTTAGTTTGTGAAAAATAAAAACATTTTGTAAAAGCAAATTAGCAAAATGTATTGAAAAAAATTATTAATTATGTGTTTAAGTCATTAAATTAAACATGAAGTGTTATATTGTGAAAAATTTTAAATTAAAAAATTTCAAATTTTGTTTTGTTTTTGTTGTTTTTAAGTGTGTTGAATTCACACAGAACCTATATGTGTGATGAGAGTTATAAAAAAAGAGTACGTTCTCACCAGTCGGCATACTAGTTATATACTATGATAAACATGTTTGTACTGTTCTTCTGCCGACAATATTGCTTATTTTCGGAAATAAATTAATTTCTATTCCACCTTGCAAACAAGGAAAATCTATAAGGTTATTTATGCAAGGCGAATTTATTTTGTTAAAGCTACTTTTTGGTTTTGTGTGTGTACTTTTGCTTCCAATATGTAATTTGGGTCATAGTCATGTGTAATTTCCGAATTCTTCATTGGCAACACTGATAACAATAGAAGAACGCGTAAAAATATTTAAAAGTTACTAAAAAGTGGTGGTCAAACGTGGCCACTTTTTGAGCTTTATGGTCGTCATAACCGACCTATTCTGCTAGGAATTTGCAAGAATATAAAGAAATTTGAAGAGATTAAAATCGTTGCAGATTTAGTCAGGCCTGTGCATCATCGCAATGTGCGCACTGCCAAAAATATGGCAACTGTAAGTGAAAGTGTGGGCGATAATGCGAATTAGTCGATTCCACGGCATTATCAGAAATCGGGCCTATCTTTTGACTTATTATGGCATATTTTACATTATGATTTGCCCTTACGTCCATATAAAATCCAACTCACGGAACAATTAAAGCCGGCTAATAATTCACAATGCCGTAGATGTGATGAGTTGGTGCTAGAGCAAAAGGCCTTCAGTGCTGATTTTTTGAACAAAATTTTCTTCAGCGATGAAGCTTATTTCTTGCTCTGTGGTTAAGTCACCAAGATAAATTTTTTCAAATGCGGCTTGAAAAACCCATAAGTGATTGTGAAAAAAACCATTGCATCCGGAAAAAGTGACTTCTAAGTGCGCATTATGATCTGAAGGTGTCGTTTGACCGTATTTGTTCGGAAAACAAAAAAAAAAAAAAAGAGAAAAGAAATGACGCTGGAAGAATTGTCAATTCAGAGTGCCATGGCAGTATTAAAACTGATTTCTCTTGGCCTGCAATTGAAAATTATGAACTGGACGATATGTGGTTTCAAGAAGATAGTGCCACAAGCCACACAACACGAACAATTCCAGATTTATTGCATCGGAAAATTCCAGAGCGCGTAATTTCACATTTTGACGACGTCAGTTGGCACAAGATCATGCGATTTGACACCGTAAGATCTTTTTTTTGTGGGGCTACGTCAAAGAATATGTCTTAAACCCCTTAATGTTGGAAGGTTTGAAAACCAACATTCGTCAAGTTATCGCCCAAACAGCGCCCGAAATGTGCAAAAAAGGGTTCGAAAACCAACTCAAAAGGATCGAATGCTACAACCAATCAAGAGGCAGAGCTTAAATTACATTATGTTTTTTACCTAACTGCAAGGTATAAGTACACTGGGCTAGAATTTTACAGTTTTTTTTTTGAGACAAGCCAGGCAGCTGGCATTTTACCCTAAATCGGGCACGCTGAATCCAGTGGTAACCGTTCTTTGGGTTAGCTCTTGTTTTCGAGATATACCGTAATTTCAAAAACCATATGTACCACTGAATTCAGCGTACCCGAATTAGGTTAAAACGCCAGGTGCCAGGTTTGTCTGTTTTTCAACTAGCACAGTGGTATTACAATGAAATACAAGTTTCATCAAAATCATAGCTTTATGTGTGATTTATTTCACATTACTTTTGAAACCGGATATGAATAACCCGTTACTTGACACATTAAGAAAACTCTTTTTTCCATAGAAAATCATTTTCATTTTGTACCATTCCTATTTTCTCTTTGCATTTCATGTAAAAGTTTGCACTCCAAAACAAAATGATTTACTCTCCCCCACCCTGTTATCATTGTTTTGCCGAGCCTTTTAACAAAAATGGTTTTCACCATCAGTTATATTTTATTTCTTTAGATTGTTGTGTATTGAATATCTGTCAGTGCATGTATTTCTCAATTTGATTTGTTGTTTCTATTTACAGCAAAAACATAAATTAACAAATATTATGGATTAAACTTACTCGACAACAGAATTCACAGACAATACATGACGATAATAGACTTCAATGCAGGATTTAAGAGAGCAACAGCTTAAACAAATACTGGCGGAAAAAAATATCTAAAATTGTTATTTCTTTATGTTGTTAACATCGATTGGACATGAGTTTTGTCATAAGTTTCCCTAAATCAGGGTTTGTGAAGGCACAACCCAGCAAAGGTTTAGAAGGACGGGTTAAAAATGATGAATTATTCTTTGGTCGCTTTAAAATTTAAGGCTTCAATTTAAAATTTTAAAATTAAATTAAGGCACAGTTGAGGTAAAACAAATGGGCGATTCACAAGGTAGTCATAAAGTTGTAAAGTCATATGTCTTAAAATAATTACAAGAAATATATATGCCTGCTGTGGGCAACTGCTTATAATTTAGATTTCTACTGTACAGTTATGACGAATCAATGAACACAGCATTAAATTTGTTTGTTTGACACACAACATATTTTTTTAAACAATAGTAAGATATTATTAAGGACATTATGACGATATGAATTGATAGCACACCTTGAGAATCACCCAATAATATTTAAGTTAATGTTATTTGTTTGGTAAGTTGAGTGCCATAAATCACTATTGGCTCGTGTCTTAATTTTTCGTTTCATTGAATAATATTTTTATTTTTTGGATTTTACCCCAGGAAATAGACAAATTATGTCATCTGTGAATAAGTAGAACATTTTTTTTAAAAGAGCAGTACTGTGGGATACAATTAAATGCAAACAATAAATTGGAACTTACATATATTTGCAAAAAGTAATCAATATCAACTGCAAATTTTCAATAACCTTGTCGTTTTTTGTTTGCTTGGGTATGTGTCCAAATCAGCCAAAAAATGTATATCTATTATTATTATTTATTTTTAATATTTCATTGTCCTGTGTCTGTTGCATAAATTTGGTATTGTTGTGCTGGCTTATGCCCAACAAACGTATAGATTTATTGTGAAAAACTACAAAATCAAAAGTGTTCTTAAAGATTTTACCTTTTAAAATACATTTGAATCAAACATTTGAAAACGAGTCGAAAACTAATTTTGTTCAATTGAGAAATAAATTTTCTTCTCAACTAATTCTCAAGTCTATTTAAATAAAAAAAAATAATTTATAAACTTTTAAGCGTTTATACATCTGGAAAACCCCGATTTTTTTTAGTGTTAACCCTGGTATTTTGTTCGAACTTGCGAAGAATGTTGAGCAACATTGATTATTTCACACGAAAATTTTGACATGTATCAATATTATCTATCCCGCGATTTTTCAAAACTTAACGTTCTTATAAGTTGCAAGTAAACAACATTGTTTTGCAAAGGTAAACAAAAAACATGTTTTTTTTTTAATTGTCATTAAAATAATTAAAACAATATTATTTTTATAATTTCCCAAATCAAAAAAATTTAATTTTATTATTGATTTTAGCACTTTTCTAAGTTTTTCTTTGTGAAACGCTTGTTATAAAAACCACTTTATAAATACAAAATAAAAAAACTATAAGCTGTTGCTTAAAATTCCGTGCGAAATATTATGTGCTGCACTTGTTTCGCACGGATAATAAAAATGTTGCGAAACACATTTCGAATGTTTTTCGTAATATTAATAGAGTACAACTCTATCAACATTTTTTCGTTTGTATTTCACAGAAATTTTTTTATATTGAGTTTGACAACATTTCGCACGAAATTCTGAACAGAGTACCAGGCATTAAGTTTAAGCAAAATATTAATGATTTTAAATTTGTTTCGAGCTTGAGAATAATATTTGAAAAAAAAAATAATTTATTTATTAACTATTTGTTTACAATGCAATTACATTTTAAATTCTAATTAAAACAAGTAAGAAAGTTTCGTCTATCAAGCACGACCATATGATAATGTACACCTCAGTTTATTTTTCCGTTACTTATGCCCGTAATTTCTACAAAAAGAATTCAAGCTGTGTATAGATATCTATGGTGTAACTGCTACGATATTTTAAAAGAAAACTTAAGATAAAATCACGAAGGCAAATAAATGTTGAAATAGGTTAAGATACCTGTTGTACGAACATGACCAGCAATTTTTTTTGTAGAAATTACGGGCATTATTCCACTTGGGAACACAGGGCTTCAACTAGAAAAATTCCAAATTAATCTATCGTTACATATAATCTTAATTTCATCAAAAAATTTATTTAACTGTTTCTATTCCGTTATGACCGTTTTGCGCCACGTATTCTTGGACGTCCATGTCGTCCATGATGATTCGAGTCTATGGCTGATCTTGGTATACTGTTATTTGGTTGTCGGAAGGTGTGACTCCATTTCCATTTAATTCTCGCTATTTCAGGTTTTATCGGTTATTCTTTTGTTAACCTAAGGAGATCTGGGGCTAATACTGACAGTCGTGATCGAATACTTTTTCGATCCGAAAGCAATTTTATTTCCAATTCTTTTAGTTGATCATAATAATTTTTTCAGTGATGAGAAAACGCAAATAAATGCATTACAACACGGAAAAAAGAATTTCGATTTGTTCAGTATGTACTGAAAGAACAAGAAATAAAATTGTTTTTGAATCGAAAAAGCATTCGATCACGACTGTCAAACTAGCCTCCTGTATTTGAAATTATATTTGGCCAAAAGATTCTTGGAACACAGTATTGAGAGACAAATTTTTAGAGTTGACACTGTTTGCTACTCCTGCGCAATCATGGACCCACCAGAGCAAAACTATTTTGTGAGATTAATGTGCTGTTTTCACAACACAAGTGATTGAACGTGTAGAAAAGTTTATATGAAAAGCACTCAGTTTTTTGAGTGTTTTTCTTTTAAATTATACTACACGTTCAGTCACTTGTGTTGTGAAAACAGCACATAAGATTTATTAAAAGTTCTTTGAGCTGAATATTATATCTATATTTTCATCTACATGAGATTTGTTTGCGTTTACGGGCCATTATTAAAACTTGCCGTTTGTTTAAGGTAGGATTTTGTCGGACGTATAACAAGTAATTTATGATTTAGGAGGTAGAATGACCTTTCCTTTAACAAATTGCTCACTTAAGCTTAAAGTAAAGTTGTAATAGTAAAAAATTTTTTATACGTGGGATAAAATCCTACCATTAACTAACGGCAAGTTGTTATAATGGCCCTTAGTCATTTAAAGAAGAGGGGTTTTATGCGATCTATGGGTTGTTCTGGACCTACCGCTACAATATTTTCTGAATACATAGTCGCTATCGTAAGTTATTGCCGCCAAATGTAATGTCAATTCAATTAATCTGATTTTTTTTTGTTCAATTAAACGATTAATCGATATTTGGCATTTTTTGACTTATGCGATTTAACGAATATTTTAAAATTAATCGATTAATCAAATAATTCAAAATCCAGAAATTTTATATATTAAGAGATTTTTTTCGAAAATTTTAGAAAAAATTGCTACTTGAGTAAATAAACATTATTAATTACAAGTATTTTAATATTTTATTAACAAAAAATTAAAATATAAAACAAACGTAACAATGTATGTATACTAATTGATAAAACCTTTACAACGATAAAAAATAAAACATGTTTTGAGATCATATAATTTTATATGTACAAACTATTAAACAGGTCTTTTAAAATAATCTTTTAAAAATCAAAGGTTGTTTAAGTGTTTTGCTTTACTTGAAAGCCACACGATCAAGTTTTGTCTTTCCTTTTAATTTGCCACACTCTCTCACTTTTTTTACTAATGCACTCACACTTTTTAAATTGACCACGAGATTGCTCTTAGTTTTACCTTTCCATTTGTTTGCCAATTTTACGTTCAATTTAACAACAGTTTTTTAACAACTCTTTGTTTAAAATATATGTATTAAAAAATAAAATTGCTTTATTAAAAGAAAAATTGTGTTCTAAAATATTCTTGTTTTTTACAAAATACTTTCGAGTCATGCTACTATTTTGAGTTGTTTCTTCGTCGGGGCATTTATAAAATGCAATTGATTTTGAAATTGAGTGCAGCCTGGGACACAGGTGTCAATTCAAACAAGTTTTGACAAGCAGTTTTTGTGAACAATTTGAAAATGATTTATTGAACGTGTGGCTCCAGGGTTTATTTATTTTTTCGCTTTTGATTCAGTAATAAGTAAGAGTTAACGGATTACTGCATTATTTTAGTAATCAGTAAAAATTAACTGGTTACTGAAAATTTTTTTCAGTAAGCAGTACGCCCGTATATGTGAATTACTCACTGTCATTTTTTTTTTAATTCCAACGAACACATACATTTGGTTTGTTTTTTTGACTTAAAACTTTAACAAATTATACATTTGACAGAAAAACGATATATGTATTTTTATTCGATCAGTCGGCATAAATTCTTCGGTTAATACTCTAATCGCAATGAGCAGTTTTAAATTAATCGTCTAAAATTGTTCGATTAACCGAGTAAGAATTAATCGACTGAACACCCTAATTAATACCAACATTAACAAAAAAGCTATGGCACTAAAAGCTATTTGCGAAAGTAGGATTTGTATGGGAGATATGGTAAAATATGGATCGTTTTCAATTAAATTTGGTAAGATGCTTGAGATTTCAATAAAATAAGTTTGGAACAAACGGGATCTAAATATGGGCACAGGCCCATAACACATATGGAAAACATATTGTTTCTAACAGTGTCTACCATAATGATCACACACATACAAACATTATATTACAAGCGGGTCAGAAAAGCAATGTATGATTTCAATAAACCCAAGCTTGTATGCGGGCTATGTGAAATTAAAAACCGATTCTCTACAATTTTAACAGGTTTAGACAATTAGAATCTACCTACAGTGGGGAGCAGAGGTGAGTACATGTTTGTATTTTCTGCATTGTAAAGATCATAAAAATGGTAATAATGGAGTGATTTTTAAATTTCTTTTTCTATTTTAATTCTTATTTACTTCTTAACATAATTCTTAATAAGAGAAATAAAAGAACAATAAAACAAGAGAGTAATTTAAATAACAACAAAACAACTTGTATGTACTCAGTTTTGCTCACACTTGTTCTCAACCAAATAATTGAAACATTTTTTAATTTACCGTTATTTGAAATTAAGTTTTTAAATTTGTTGCTGCAATATATGGTTTTGTCAGTATGAATTTTAGTTTTAAATCATAATTGAATAACTGCGTGTTCCAAAAACGTCGTTTTTTTAATTTAAAAAAGTAACGAGTTAATATTTTTTGAAGAATGAAGAAACTATCGATAGCCGTGGAAAATTTGATAATAAATAAAACAAAGGATGGCTCCTCGTCACGTATGATAGCAAAAGAGCTTAATATAAGCCAATCAGTAGATATTAGAGTGTTAAAACGGCGGAATGTAGCTCCACAAAGACAGGTTTTCAGTCGCCAAAGATTATTATCTGATGGAGACGCACGCCTTATGATGAGAAAGATGAGAGCAGACACGTCTTTAACCGCAAAAGAAGCTTCCTTAGCAATAAATAAAAATGTTAGCCGATGGACAGCAAGAAGAGCGCTACACAATATTGGATATATCTCAGCTGTAAAAAAACCTAAACCTGCACTGTCAGATAAAAATGTTTCAGCACGTTTAAAATTCGCCAGACAACACAAAGATTGGACTGTTGATGACTGGAAACGCGTAATATGGTCAGATGAATCCAAGTTTAACCGATATCAATCTGACGGTAAACAGTATTATTGGCGTCGACAGCGGGAGAGTATACAACGACACCATGTTAAACAGACTGTAAAGCACGGCGGAGGCAACATCATGGTTTGGGGTTGCTTTACATGGTGGCATGTTGGTCCATTACAAAAAATTGATGGAATCATGAGAAAAGAAGACACACCTCGAAAATCGTTAAGGAATGGTTGAATGGGCAAAAATTTAAATTGATGCAGTGGCCTCCGCAAAGTCCCGACCTCAATCCAATGGAAAATTTGTGGTCAATTGTGAAAAGACGGTTGCGACAGTATCGAACAGCTCCGTCGAACTTAGCTCAGTTGTGGCAACGTGTGGAGCTGGAGTGGCAGAGAATTCCACATGCATTTATCCAAAAGTTGGTTGAAAGTATGCCCAATCGCATAAATAGTGTATTAAAAAATAAAGGACTGTGGACTAAGTATTAAAAATTTAAAAGTTTTTGTTTGTTTCCTGAAAGTGCAAAACTGAGTACATAAGATTTAATTTTAATTAATTTAGTTTGTTCCCTGAATACGTAGTTTTTTTGTTTTGTTTTAAGAGCATTATTGTAATCCACTAAATAATAAATAAAATAAAAAAGTAATAATTTAAATCGCTTTGTTATTAGCCTGTTGTAGTTGATACAAACTCTGCAGCTACTCGAACCCGCAACCCGTTCTTTGCCAGACTAAAGCCTCTAGTACACGGAATGTAAAAAGCCACATGCGTATGTGGTTCTGACGTAATTTTGACGTCAATGCAAAGCCACAATAAGCATTGCGTGTTGTGTGATGACGTCAAAATTACGTCAGAACCACATGCGCATGTGGCTTTTTACATTCCGTGTACTAGATGCTTAAGCCACAACCACCTGAACTTCCGAATCACAGTGATGGTAAATCAAAAATTGTCAGCAGAATGTATATTTTGAATTAAAATTTGTTAATGCTTAAGAATAATATGCGGTCAAATCCGGCTTTCAATTTGATGATTTGAAAATACTTGAGAATTATGGTGAATTAATTTTTTTTTTTTTTTGATTGAAATGACTTGGTACTCGAATCAAATAAGTTTAAATATTTTTTAATAAATTTGAAATTACTCTAAGATGTAAGAGTCTTATTCGGTGTCACATTGTTCAAGGAAAAAAAAAATTCAATTTACTTAAATTTTTTTTTTAATTTAAATTGGGAAACGAATAATATTATTATATAATAAATATAATAATGAATATATTTATTATTACTTATACATAAATATTAAAGTTTTTAAATAATGTATAAATTATTAATGTTGATTTAAAGGTGTCTAAGAATAACACGACTTAACACTTTCATGTTGAATAGTAGACTAATGTATTAAAAGAATGATTTACAATAATATGTTATATTACATTTTTAGTGTACAAACAAAACAAGAAATCGAATGATTTTACCGTTAATTCAAGCTTGAAAGCAATTAAAAATGAGATTATTGAAAAATATAAACAAAAAATTAACTCAAGGTTATTAGGTGGGTCATTTGAAAATTAATTAAAATGCAGAAGTTATTAATACAATTTACATGTATATTTTCTCATGTACAAAAGCTTTTCATTATATTTAAGGCTTGAGAATATTTATTAATACTAGGACCGCCAGGTGGCCGAAATTCGACCACTTGACATTCACAGTTAAAATAAATCCTTTTATTCACGTTTGGAATATGCAATTCTTATTTGAAAGGGCTACCCAAATTTAAGAAAATAATAAATGTCTTTTCATATTTGCTTTTATTCGTTATTGTTAAAGTATTTATTTACTATTTAACTTTATTTCACTATTTATTTTTACAATGTATATGTGATAAAGTTTCGAGTATAAAGGGTAAAATAAATTTTAAGCCTCCTATTCTTAAAAATAAAATAAAAAAAAACTATGTCGATGCCTTACTTTCTCAACCTCGTATCTTAAAAAAAGACTGTTTTGACTTTTTCATGTCAAACGATTGATATTTTTGTTTTCTATTACTGCAACAACTTAAATTATTGAAATAATAATTTATTATTATTTACAGAATTTACACAAAGTATTGAACTAATAAGTTGTTGAAGTAATAGAACACAAAAATATCAATCGTTAGACATGAAAAAGTCAAAACCGTATTTTTTTAAGATACGAGGTTGAGGAAGTAAGGCATCGATATGTTTATTGAAACAACAATAAAAAAATATATAAATTTCTTAACGAAAATTTTTATTTTATTTTAAAAAACAAAATATTTTTGTATGTGTATGTGCTTGGAAGCAAATTTAAAACACATTAATCCTAAAAATCCTTAAAAATAAATGCATATCTACACAAAAATACTTTTAAAACGATTCATTAAAATCAGTGGAAGAAAAGATACTTCAAAATTAACTTCAAAAAAATTGTTCCCGTATTTAAATATGTATAAGAAAATTAAATGATGATAGTCATCATATTATAAATTTCTAACTTTGTGTTTACTGGGTTATCAACAATATGTCCTGGGTCACACGTGTATGTTTCTGTATATATATTTTTGTGATGACTAGAATTCCTGTGTGACTGGAATCACATTATTAAACAAAAAAAAAAAAAAATCATTTTGCTAAATGTGTGTCATTGTCTTGATTTTGTTGTCTTCTGTTACGAATTCTAGTTATTTTTAAACCTGTCGATGTCATTGTCCTTAATATTGTTGCTATTGTTACTGTTGATTTTGTTGCTGATGAATTTGACAATTTAATACATTTCAGATTGCTAAAATACATACATTTAGTACATACAATCATCATTCCCTTTAGTCAAGAGATAGCAGGAGAGATGTTTTTCGTACCACTACACATGTAAAAAAATAAAACCACACGTAAAAAACATATTGTTTCTAACAGTGTCTACCATAATGATCACACACATACAAACATTATATTACAAGCGGGTCAGAAAAGCAATGTATGATTTCAATAAACCCAATACTCGCCCATTAATTTCTATTACACATGAAAATATTTATGTGTGTGTACGTACGATAGTTTGTTAGCATATATGTGGCATTTAAATTGGAATTTGTTCTCTGTAGTATCCGAGAAAAACCAATGTTAGAGCTTTTTACTGGTATGATAAGTGGTTTATTAAGCATACGAAGAAAAACTTACAGTAAAAGAAGAAAAAATAGCACAAATAAGTGCTTTCTAAAACAAAAATGTATAAATTTTTTAACCTCTCAAATAAGTGCATTTAAACTTGTTAAAAAGGTATCATTAAGAACATGGATCTTGTACAAATGTACTTATAAGAATAAAGACTTAATAAAAGTAATTGCCTTAAAGAATAGATAAAAGATAAGGGGTTCTCATTTTTCTATTTTAAATGTATTAATTTTTTTTAAAAGTACTTTAAAACAATTTTTCAAAAAGTACCATTTACAATAAGCCAGTAAAAAAGCGATCGTTTATAAAATTGATTCTAAAAACTCTTCAACGGCGCTATTTACGATACAAAAAATATTCACCTGAAAAACTCTTCAAACATAACTTTCAAAAATGTTTCATTAAAATAGCACATTTTGAAAACTGCATTTAAAAAACACTTATCACAATGTACCTTTTAAGACTGCATAGAAAAAAAACACTTATAAAAATACCTTTTAAGAAAGTATCTTTAACATTCCAGTAAAAAAGTACCGACTAAAAATATTGTTAAAAAAGTACTTTACAGGTAGAAAGTATATTAAAAAATCTCCTCGGAAAAAGTTAAATAACAAACCTTTTAAAGAAGTGTTTGTAAAAAAAAGTGTGTTTCAAATGCCATTTTAAGATGGTTCATTTAAAAAATTTTGCACATTCCCAGCAAAAACTTTACTTACCTGGTAAGTTAGCAAGTAATGTTGGAGAAATATAAACACTACTTATTTTTCGGCTGAATAACTACTTATATTTGTTCGAGTTGTCCACAGAATTCAGTAGTAACAATACACTTACTAGAAGTCACAAAATATATAGATATTATTTAACTACCAGTAAGTTGAATTGTAAGTACTTACAATATACTTACTAGAAGCCAAAAAATAACTAGTTTTTATTTAATTGGCGCTAGTTAATAGACCTCTTAAGTAGCTATGGAGCTAGTTACCAGTAAGTAAATATTCAGTACTGAAAACAAGACAACTAATAAGTAGTTATTTAACTCATTATTAGTAAGCAAATATTCATAACTGAAAATAATAGTAGTGAAAAGTACTTACTGAGGTCATTACTAGCAAGTACTTATTGAGATTTTCAGAATAATGACAATTGTAATGACAACTACTTACCAGGTAACGTATGAAATAAGTACGACCTATTACCAAAATTCAAAAAGTTTTTCCTGGGTTCTTAAAAGAGTAGAGGAAGTGCGGGTAATGTGGTATACCTATTTGTTTTTAGATTGACAAATTTTTCATTTTTGTGTGATTAAAATATGATTAACCTATTATTAACATGCTTCATATGTTAGGCTCCCACGAAGCCATTTGCGAAAAATATTAAACCCACACTTTCAAAAGAATATAAGAAAATATTGCAAATCTCAGTAGATACGACTTCAAAAAATGTGCGGGTAATGTGGTACACAAAGTGATGGTAATGTGGTATTCCAAATCATAGTATTTTCTTTAAAATTAGTCGTGTTATATATAAATTTTTACTTTATTGCAAAAAAAAAAAAACAAGAAAACAACAACAATTCATGTAAACAAACAACAATTTCATTAATATTTTATTTGACAGGTAATGTGATATACTATAACAAATTAGCTGATTTAAGGTACACCACATTAGGAGCACTTGAGGTTAATGCAGATTTTTATTAATTTTAAGTTATTTACTACAGCTTGGTACTTCCCAATTACTTTAGTTATACACTTAAAAACTTTTAAATGCACCTTTACAAGAAAACTTTATTTGTTAACAGCACCCAAAAAAAAAGTCGACTTCGCAGCCAATCGAATTTTTCGACACTCACACTAAGAATGACTTTCAAAAATAAAACAGATCAAAGTTTTCTTAATTTTTTGAGAGCGGCAAACCATTTAGATTGGTTTCATTACGCTTGATTTGTAAGTTTAAGAAAAAAGGCACTGTACCACATTTCCAGCCTATACCACATTACCCGTTCTTTCTCTACTATTTAAAACCAGCACTTTTCTTAAATTGTATCTTCTTAACGTCTTTAGGAAACATCTTTAAAAACAAAAATACATTTTAAAAACGATTACCAAATTAATAAAAAATTATAAAAAAAACAATTTAAATATAAACAAGTAAGAAGGTATAGTAGAGCGTACCACCTTACTCGCAAAAAAGAGGCGCCTTACAACCTCTTATATTAAGTATTTTTGCAAGGCGGTCTAAAAAAACAAAATTACGGAACGTAGGGATCTCATTTTTGAATTTTTTTTATATCGTTGGCTTTTACAGGTGGATCTTAAAGCATGATATATCAAAGTTGTTGCCATAAGAGGATTGGTCTGCCACAGTTCTATTGAAATAGAAATTGCACTATCAAATTCCGTAAAGATCACTCCAAAATTTACAATAATCCCTATATAAAGTACACTTTCAAAAAACCCGAAAGTGCGCCAAAAACGTAACAGGTAACGCTATTGTGTACGGGAATTTTTTGGATGTACGGTAAAGTGGTCAGTCAAGCCCGACCATTTACCCCCAGTATGTAAAGACAAATTGTCGAGAGTGTTTCATATCAGGGACGCATGTTCATTCGCGGACCCGGCAAAATAAAATTATGTTATAAGGTTAAGATTCATATAAGAGTCCACAGAAAAAAATTTTCGCCATTTTTTTTTAATTAAACCATTGATCAAAAATAAAATCAGTTTTAAATAAAAAGTTAATCAAGTGAATTAAACGTTTAATTATATCAACAACATTATTGCTGAAAATGTCGTTAATAACAAAAAAAAAAAAAAAAATCATTGCTACTTTTAATTTGTTTACTGGTGCAAATTTAATTAATTTAACAATTTTTTTAATTTAAATCAATTGCTATATTTTTCTGTGTATATGAGATTTGTAAGTCTTAAAGCGATTTTGGAGAGGGGATTTATATGGTACCTCAGGTCCGTTTTGGAACTGCCAGAACTAAATTATCCCATGTCGTAGTAGCTACTATTTAAGTTATCGTTGCCAAATTGTATATCAATACAAATATTTATAAGGAAGTTACGGCATTTAAAGTTTTTTTGCGTGATTGGTATTTGTATCGGAGCTATGGTAAAATATGGATCGATTTTAAAAAAATTTAGTAAGAAGATTTATGTATGTGGCAATCAAATATTTTTGTCGCAAATTAATCTAAATGTCAAATTATTTTGCTGTAGGCAAAATTACCCAAAACAAAACGCCCAAGGCAATGTGTGAAAAATTGCCCAAAAATTTTCCATACTAAATTGCATAAGAAATATAATCCATTTTTTAGGGAGATTTTTCGTAATTTTTTTGGTAATAATTCACTTTAACCATAGTTTAGTAAAATTTTTGGGCGATTTTTCGAATTTAGATTTTTCGATCTAGTTAAACAACTATTGTTTTCAGTAATTGATATATTATTTCATTGAAATCACATATTCAAAATCCCGAAGCGCTAACTAAAGCTTCTCAGCGTAGTATTTGAACGGGCGCAGGGATTTTCTCAGCTGTGGTACAACAAGCTCCGTTTTCGGAGCCTAAAGCTCCTCTGCATAGGCGACTGGGCTCAGGGATTTTCTCCCCTACGATATAAGAAACACCGGCTTTGCTAACGTTGTCTTTTAAATTCGGCATTGCTCTTGGCCGTAGGCCGGCTGTGGAAATAAGCTTTGGTTCGCAAGCCAGTGTTTGGTGTACCATAGAGCAGAAAATCCTTGTGCCGGTTATGCAGAGAGAGAAAACTTTAGTTATGGTGTTTTCTTTTCTACAAAAAAGGTGACATTTTATTTTAAAAAATTCAATTTGGTGTTCGTTTCTTTAAAATGTTTCGCTCTCTAAAAGGGGGGCTTGTTTTATTCTAAAAAATGCACCCTTACTAATGGCATAAGGCATTGGTTGGATTTTACATAATGCCCTGTTAAACGATGGCTTCTGCTTATATATAGGGATACCAGACGAAGTTGGGAAAATCTCGCCTCTAATCAGTACAGTTAAAATTTTAAATTTTAATAGTTATTTTTTCTATTATTTAATAGTAAAAACATAAGAAGCATAACATTGTTAATGATAGGTTATAAAATTGTTTTAAAAAAAACGTCAAATCAAGAAATCTTAAAAACTTGGTGTGAATAAATCAGCAATCTGGAAAAGGTATTTTCTTGTTTACATATTTTATAAAAACCAAACTTAAGAAATTGGAACTTCGTCATTCATTTTGTTTATACATTTATTTATTTAATATTAATTTATTTTCAAATTATGGTTTATGTATATTTTTTTTTATATTTTGAAGAACAAACTTTTTAATTTATGTACATATTTTTTTTTAGTTTTTGAAGAACAAACTTTCGGCTGTTAAAAACAGGGCGGTCCAATTTTGTGTTTTGTTCTCGTACAATATAAAATTGCATTATTACAGGGTCGGCAAGACATTTTATACATGTACCTTTTAACAAGCTGATATTTTTTTGTAGAAAAGAAAACACCATTAGTGATTCGGAAATGTTTAATGCCGGATTTTGAATTTGAGACTTGAAGTTTCTGGCATATGACCCCAACCCAAATAAGTATGTATGTATGTTTGAAACTACTTTGAAGGAATTATTAAATACCATTTTTGGATATAATTTTCGTTTTAATTTTTTCGGCCAATTTTCGTTTACGTTTGGCGATTTTCCGTTTGGCCAATTTTTCACACATTTTTTTGTGGTTTTGCTTTAGTTCATTTTGTCTACACCCAAAATTTAAATGTAATTACCAAATATTATCTTTAAAACATAACGTTGCGAACAAGTTTACATGGATAGACAACATGCCAGCCGACGCATAATACCCCCTCCTCTATTGTGGAGTGGGCTTAAATACCCAGCAGGAAAATGTAATCAATAGGAATCGAGAATGTAATAAATAGGTTGTATAATATTTGTTTCCAGAATTCATTACCCTTAACAGAAGGCATGTGGACTATTTGGAATATACGTGATAATCAATGCAAATTTATTTTACCATATAAATAGCCTTCTCGATTCCAATGAATGCATTACTATTCTTTGGAAAATAATACATTAATACTTTTAGTAATTTATGTAATCAATTGCTTATTTTTCCGCTGGGTAGTGCCTTACAAAAACTATTGCTTTTGTTTATATACGGACTCCTGGAGTTCACGTAGTTATGTGCTCTCTACGCTTTCATTGTTGTAGGCCAACTTATGTGTGCTTTTCTACAGACAAATGTTTATTGGAGCACATTTTAACCTACTAGATATGTACATGTGTATATACAAAATCACACATACGCCATTGCATATACACAAACACACGTGTGTACAATTCATTCAAAACTCATACATAAAGTGTGTATTGCAGTACAATTTTGATTAAATGTAATATTGACCATGATGACAACATTGATGATGATTTTGATGGCCATGATCGCTTGTCGTACCATTTTCCATTCCATTTGTATTTATTTTAGCAAACTGTTCCTATAAATTGCATTTCAAACATGTTGTTTTTTTTTTTTTTTTTTTTGTTTGTTTGTACATTATCATATGTACGAGTACGTACAACAACTACTGCTGCTGGTATTTGTCAACAATGGCTTGATTTTCAATATCACAAACATTTCAAGTTTTTATTTATTTTCATTTTCTATTTTATAGTTATGAAATCCATATTGATTGTAGTTAAATATTGACTGATGATCATTATTTTTACGATGATGAGTATTATTTAAATTTTGAAATCCTAATAAATATTTTCTTTTATTAGTTGCTGTTATTATATTTATATGCATGTATTAATATTGATTTGCACGTAGTTCAAATAAAATACAATTCAATATTTTTTTTTTATTGAATGTATTGTGGCAAATTCAATAAATATGAATGTATGAGTTCATGATTAGTTAAATG
The DNA here is from genome assembly GCA_943735925.1 of Pollenia amentaria. Taxonomy (NCBI): domain Eukaryota; kingdom Metazoa; phylum Arthropoda; class Insecta; order Diptera; family Polleniidae; genus Pollenia; species Pollenia amentaria. Next base: position 218,252,814 of record OX031007.1, on the reverse strand, counting down.
TGTATGAGGGCGTGTAAGTTCCCATATTTTTGGGTTTAGAAATAGAACGTGATTTATTTATATAAAACATTCTTTTTAATAAAGATATTGAAATTTTTGAATTAAAACCTGTCTCAAAGTATTGGGTGGTCTAAAGAAATTGGTGAGCAATTTAGACATTAATAAGTTCTATTGAGTTTGTTTTTCATGCCCTTTATATTTTGCAAAGAAAGACATCTTAAAAAACCTTTGCTTATTACGTTCGCACATGGGCACAATCTTTGCGACCAAATTACATTTTTGTTGTACAAACTTCCTGATGGAATTATTTTAAATAAAATGCATTTTCTTATTAAATTTAAAAACACGATTTATTAAAGAAAACGGCAAATATATATTTTTAAAAAGTAATTTTTATCTTCGGCACTCTCTGGCGTAAGCAGAGCTTCAACCAAAAACGGGTCTCTAATTCTTTTTAACCTTCCTCATGGTGCTTTTAAGAGGCTCTGACGTTAGTAGTAAGTTTTCACTTACGTGTTTAAGACCAAAAAACTAGCTTTTTTTTTTTTTTTTTTTTTATAAAATGTTTATTTATTTGAAAATTAGTTACTGTATTTATACTATAAATAAACAAATAGTTCATACATCTTAATTTATAAACATACACTGTCCCTTGACGGGCGCTCTAGTACTTAAATAATTATATTTTTCTCCGTATTTTTAAATCTAGATATGTTTTATATAATACTAAGTAAATAATATTATTATTATGGATTTATACGTGCAATGAAACTTATAAGAAAAATATTGCTTTATTCAAAATATGATGTCAAAGGGTAAAAAAGAAAAATAAGCGGCTTCATTCCGTGAGCCACCAAAACTTACTAATGTTTACATTAGGAAGTGCATTTTTATCTTTAGAAAAAATAGCTGTACTAAATCTGCTATTTTCTATAGTTAATTGATTATCATATATATTCTTAATATATGCTCTTCTATAAATGTGATACAGTATGGGAGTACCACTGTTGTTTTGGATATATCCATTTTTATCTAGATAGACAAAGGCTTCGGGGGGTACGTACCCACTTATTAAGCATGAGATTACATATTTTTCACTACAGTAATATGAGGCCAATATTAGATTATTTTGGTCACATAAAGTACTTTTTAAGACATGGTTTCTTATTAAATGAATAATGAAATTATCAATTCTATTTAATTTTGAATCATCGTATAATTTTAAATTGGATACATATTCAGTGTAATTACTATTAGGTGTTCTAAACAGTGAAACACAAGCTCTAATGCATTTGCGTTCAAAAACACGATATCTTTCCATATATGATGGGGATACATTAAACCAAATAGGGCAACCATACGTTAATATAGGTCTAATGAGAGTTTGATATAAAATTACCTTTATCCTTGGTAATATGTACTTTGAATAAAAAAGTTTCTTGTACATAAAAAAGCACGTTTTGCTTTTTCTACTTGTATTTGAATATGTTTATTAAAATATAGAAAATTGTCCATGTTCACTCCGAGATATTTAACTAGTTCCTTGTTTGGAATTTCAATATTAAGATTAGATTTAATACCAAATGCTTTCCAATTTTTTTTAATATTAAAGTTGCATTTATTGGTTGGGGGTCTAAAGAGAATCGATTCACATTTGCTTAGATTGATCTTTAATTTCCAGTCTGAGGCATACTTTTCAACTGTTCTAAAATGGCGTTGAAGATTATTATTTATTTTATCAACTGTGCTATCAGCATGATAAATTATTAAATCATCTGCGAAAGCGATTATATTTTCCATTTTGTACAATAGTTCGTGTAAATATACGTTGAGAAGAATTGGCGAGTTTACCATACCCTGTTGTAACCCATTAACAATACCAAATGTTTTAGTACTCATCTTATCATTATTACTGACTATAAATGATTTTTCACTTAACATATTATGTATAATTACCCTGAAGTGAAGGGGCATATTGTATTTTTCAAGTTTATAAATCAGACCCGGAATCCAAACATTATCAAATGCCTTTTCAAAATCTATGAGACAAGCTCCAGTATATAATGCTCTGTCCCAGTTCCAGTGAATATTAGATACTAGTAAATGAATTGCATGCGTAGTTGAATGCTTATATTTAAAACCAAATTGCCTTTCGGCGATAAGATTTTGTTTTTCACAAAATTTAGTAAATTATTGTTAATGCAGGCTTCAAAGACTTTGCTTATATTTGGAAGCAAACTTATTGGCCGCAAATTTGTTAAAATACTTGGGTCCTTATCCTTTTTTGGTATTACGATAGTTTTAGCGGTTTTCCACGCACGAGGAAAATAAGAATTGTTTAAAATATTGTTGAAAATTGTACAATATTCACTTATCAGTTCTTTAGGAATATGTTTTAAAATGAAATTGGGTATTTTATCTATACCAGAGGAGCAAAAAACTAGCTTTGCTACTTGTTTTCCCATACATTTTTCATCTTTGAAAAACTCAAACAAAAACTAGTTTTGCCCCAAAACATGCCGACTTTTGTCTGTGAAACACTAAATTTCTTCGATGATAATGTATATATTTTTGGGTTATCCAAAATGTTTATCCTTTTATCGATTTAAGGTTTTTTGACGCTTTTTGCGCTCATTACACTTTTTAAGGGAGGGGATTTTTGACGCTTCTCCATATTTCTGTTGCGATTTTGGTAAAAACTATGTGGTTTTCCTTTCTTGCAATTAAAGTGTTTTTTGTAACAAAACATCTCGTACTCCAACTATTAAAGCAAATATTATTGATTTCATATAAAATTTCATTGATGATGCGTCTCTAATAAATAAAGTTGAAATTTTCCAAAATAATCTAACATTTAAAAATGGAAAAATAAGGAAAGTACTGATAAATTTTGGATTGCAGTCATCTTTATTATTTATATAACTTTTTTACTCATAAGCTTGCGTTTCCTTACTCGAATGCTGAATTCAAAAGAACATTTGGCTTAATGAATTTTTTAAACCAAAGCTTAAAATCCAACTTTCTTTAAGTTCAGCCAATTCTTTGTTGCAACTACAAAGTGCTTTTATCTGTCTACCTAAAAATAAATTCAAATCAAACTTATAAAAGATCTGATTGTTTCATTAAAACCGTTTTGTGGCCCGATGATGACGATTATGAAACAGATATATTTGAAAAAGCAATTGGCTTTCTATAAAATTATAGCTTAATTTTTTTTTTCTTAATAAATTTTTATTATATTTTTTATGCTTAAGGCTGATCCGACTCCTAGCGCTGTAACAATCGGTTCTATTATCATGGACATCCCACTGTTTTTCTGCTAAACTCAGTGCGGGCCTGCTTAATTAACTAACCGAGAAAAGTGACTTAGCATAATGCAAAAACCTGAGGGATATGACTCTTTTAACTATGACTAACCATGACTAGACAACATCGATTGCATCAAATTTTTGAAAGGAGCAAGCTGGGTTCAGACCATTTGGATCTTGCACCGATCATATAAATAGGCTACGGTTCATAGTGGAGCAATCAGTGGAGTGACTATCTTCCCCTTATCTGATATGTATTTATTTATTAGAGTTTTGTAAGCCCTTAGGGGGCCAATAAGCCAGAAAAATATAACAAGTGGCATATGTAACTTAAATTAACTATTATCTTATTACATATTTCATTTTGGATAACAAAAATACTATCTGAAAAGAAGGAAAATAATTATTTAATATGTGAAACCACCCATTGCACAAAAGTTGAAAGCAATCAAAAATAATAATAAGAATGAAAGCTGATTGACCAAAAAAAAAAAAAAAATACAAATGCTTTAAAATCAAATACTTAAACATATCAGATAAGGAATATGAAAATTTTAGCTCTGAATATGGAATGAAAGAGTTCCATAAACTAATAGATTGTACCACAAGCGATATTTTAATTTTTAGTGTATCATATCTTGGAGCAACCAGAACATTAGTTCTTGAAGAGGTAAGGAATAAGTACCTTCGTCTCTCTCACATATAGTGGACAATTAGTCCTAACATAAGCAAAATTCTCATGTTCAAAAAACATGGAAAGTTGCAGCCAAGAAGTGATATTATGTATGATATTATATGAGTTCTATATTTAAGCCCATTAGCATATCTCACATTCTTCTAAAGCAATGTTCTAGACTTTCCAGGTTGTGCTGCGAAGTAGCAGTTTAAATTTCCATTTCATAAAGGAAAATAAGCATTTAGACAGAAAAAATCAATTTTTTTTCTTGATACTAACTGGTAGATAATAACCTTGTCAAAGCAATGATATGACTAATATGAACCTAAAAACTTAAATGATTATCAAGGTACATATATGACAAGCGATTTAACATATGATACAAACTCAATAGGGGCTCCTGCCAATGAGAAGTTAATATTTGTACATGAGATATTGGAAAACAAAACAGCTCTTGTTTTTACCGGATTGAGATTTAAAAAACTTAGTTCAGACCAATCCAGAATACGTTGTAAATCTTTATTTACATTCAATGATAAATAATTAACCTCATTTCCATTAAGCAAAACATGTACAAAAAAGTATTTGTTAGCATTCATCATAAAAAGTAGCTGGGCAAATATTGAGCCCTGCGGTATGCCCCTATAAGTTTTTAAAGTTGAAGATTTTATACCCTGTACTTTGGTTAATTGGCTTCGTGAAGAAAGAAAATAATTAATAAGCTTACAAGACGTATTTCCAAATTGAAATATATTCAACATCTTTTGCACTTACATTTCGGGTCAAAAGCCTTGGAATAATTTAAAAATATTGCCTTCGATTCAAATATTTTATCCACAGTATTTCTTAAAGTTTCTGCCGCCTCTAACGTTAAACATGTAGTGCTATAATTACGTAAATACTCCGATTGAAATAACTTTTTAACTCGTAAATAATCTTGAATCTCATTCTGTAGTAACACTTTCAAAATTTTTGAATAGCATGTTAATATACTTATACGTCAAAAGTCAGTTAACATTCAGGGTGATTTCATATTCGGAGCTGGTGCTATTCTTTCCTCTTTCCAAATTTCAGGAAATTATGATGTTGTTATAATATTATTAAAAAAAAAGTCAATGGCCGAGATATTGCAGGGAAAACAAGTTTCAAAAATTTAATTGGAATTCTATCACATCCCACAGCTTTAGGTTTAATACATAAAACATGGCATTATATACCTCTAATTCGTCAACAGCTTTGAAAGAGAACCACATCTGGTTCGTTTAGTATAGGAGGCATTACGAAAGTTGTATTAAATTCCTCTACATTAAAAGAAAAATACTTAGGCCGAGCATCAATTGCCCGTTCAGATGTGTTCAGATGTCTCTTCCGCAATCCCGTATTACTGCAGTTAGAGAAAAAATATTGATTGACTTTGTCAGGCCATTCGTTACTATCAACTATCAGATAATTTTGCATGCATTCGATGCAAGGGAATCTTACCTGAACTAATCGACGATATCAAAGCTCTGTTTGCAACTCAACAATCCGATTGTTGTAAGTACTGGTATACGACAAGGACTTATACTTTCTCCGCTGCTATTCAATACTGTATTAGACTCAATTATGCAGTAACCAAGCCGCATTAGAAAAGACCGGAGGATCTGGATTATGCACGCAGAGAAAAAATATGGATGGGCATGGTTACGGCAGTGTCACTATGTTTATTGTAACAATATATTGTTGTCGTACACAAAATATTGTTAATTTTATTTAATATCAACAATATTAAAGTTACTGTAAACATGTCAATGTTTATCGCAATTATAAATTTAAGTATATTTCCCTGAAAAATAATCCTTTTTATAACAACTATATAATGATAACTTAAACATATTATATTCCTCACAACCATTTAATTATATTTAATAGCCATTACATGATAACTTTCTGCACGTGCACTCATAATATGTTCAAGATGCCAACAAAATATCTTTACTATAATAATATTTTGTTATCGCCATTTGTTAAATAATTTTGCATCAGTTGTGTCGTTTGTTTTACATATGCCAATCGAATTATTTGTTATTCATAAAAAACCAAGTTTAAACAAATTGAAAAATAAAGAAATTGTAGGTACATAAAAAAAATGTTTAAAATACAAAAATGCAAAAATAATGCCCATTGTTTTGTTTTATTTTAAAGAAAATATGAATATTCTATTTTTAAAAAATGCTAAATAAAATGCCAAGTGCTAAATGAAAACTTTGGAGCTAATTAAAAATTTTTAATGCTAAATTTAGCTGCAAAATTGCCAAAGTGATCACACTGGTAGTGGCGAATGTAAGAAAAGATAAGCTCACTGTTTTATTGTTGGTCTTTTGTTTAAGCTTTATCGTTGCAACTAACAGCAATACCTAAACAAGAGCGGAACGCGTCTTCCAGCTGTCAAAAATCCTCATGCCCATACAATTTGTATGAAGCATCCCTAAATAACACGGCGTCAACGCTTTGTAATTGGGAAATCCTGTTTTTATTGTTTTGAAAATAAATAATGGCAAATTAGATTTCTTATGTCTTTAATTAGGGTTTTAGTCGGCACGAAAGTTAACACTACTGTTTATGACACAACGCTGACGCTCTTGTTTAGGTATGGCATTTCATCGGAAAAGCTACGCTGAAGTAAACGTTCCGCCTTCCGCTCTTGTTTAGGTACGGCTGTAAGACTTTTTGAGTACATGTAGGTAGTCTTGTTTGCTTAAAGCTTTGGCTTTTCTAATAATATTTAGGAGAACGTTTCCTAATGATCGGGCCTAAGCAACCAGTGAAATGCGCATAGGAACAGCTTATCATCGAACAATAAATTTCAGTATTTTTTTTTATCAATTTTTTTTAAGCACAACAAACAAAATCTTTTAATAAGTTATTTACATACTTAAATATTATTTCCTAGTGTTGCAGTAAACTTAAAGGTTAATTTTTACAACGGTTTTGCAAATATATTTATAAATCTCAACTAAATAAATGTGAGTTCATTGTACATAAAAGATAGTTCAAAGAGAAATGAAAAAAGGGCAGCTTTCTGAGAAAGAGACAAATAATCTTCCGTTTCGTGACATATCTGTGTGTAATCTGTTTATATGGGACCTATGGTAATTAATGAGCCGATCTTCACAAAATTTAACGGTGTGATTTATATTCTTAATGAACCAAAATTTATTATGATGACGTCATTTATTACGGTGTTAAAAATATTAAACTGTTTTCCGATAGCACGGTTTATATGGGGCCCAGGGTAAATTATAGACCGATCTTCATGAAATTGAACGCTGTGATCTCCAGTAATATAAATCGAATTTTTTGCAAAATTTTATATCATTCCGTTATTATGGTAGTTTTTGTAACAAAATGATCTATTTTTTAGGGTGTCGTTTTTACATTTTAATTCATAGCTCTGTTCCGACTGAACCGATTTTGCTGGATTTCAATCGCAAACTGCTTAGGAGAACTAAAAGGATTTTGACGCCAATTCTGGTCTCTTCTTTCGAGTCGTTCGACAGTGAGTGTGATTTCAACAGACGAATAAATAATCCGACATGGCTTCATCGACTTAGAATTACTCAAGGACCCAGTATATACATATATATATACTTTATGGGGGCTTAAATGAATATTAAATACAGTTTCGCACGGAATGGCAAAAATAGAGGTCGGTTATACCAATAATATTTGCTAAGCTAAGAAAAAAGATATTCGTACAAAAATGGGTTTGAAAATTAGATGATTTCTTAAGCAAAACTCTTAAAAGGTTAACTTAAGATTTAAATTACAAAAATGTAGTGTTTCTTTCTTCTTTCCTAAAATGGTCAGTTTCTTTTAATATTTCAAACGAAAAGTAATTTAAAAGAAAAATTTCGTAAGTATTAATAAATAAGACACAAATGCCATAACGGACGTCATAAAAATTTTAAAGCTTAAATATTTTCCCATGCTCTTTTATTTCCTAACATCTTCTAAAATAACTCAATTTCTTCTCTGCCACCAGTACTTAAGCAATTTTTCAAAACTGTTGGCAAATAACATCAATATCCTAAAAAATGTACTTTCCCTTTCTAAATCCATTTAGGTATTTGTTTTGTTATTAGTAAAATTTGGTCCTTCAAATAAAAATAACATTTAATGGAAATAAAAACCGAAACGAACACAAAAAATGTGGAGGGGAACAGATGAAGAAAAAAGAAATAATTTTTATCTTAAGTGTGTTTACGTCTGTAAAAGCATAACAAAACGTCAGAAATTAAGCGCAAATGAATTGCCACTTGAGTTTCAATTGAAAGAAATAGCAAAACAACACAACTTGCATGCAACCATCAGCTCACAATAAACAAATTTGAAGGGGGAAAAAACTGATGTGGAAACAAGCGAGAAGCAACATTATACTTAAAAAGTGACGAAAATTAAAATAAGAGCAGTTTGTAAGGGATTAGATGCAAATACCTTTAGATAGCAAGCCGATAGCCTTAGTTGCTAGTGCTTTAGCTTTAAGATTTATTGTAATTTTAATTATAATAAATATCTAAAGAAATAAATAAATAAATATAAATTAAGATATGACAATTTAGTGATAAATATTTTTACTACAGTTCTCCTAATTTTTAAAGAATATGAAACAAGAATAAATAGTTTATTTAGCATTTGATGTCAACGCAAAAATACGTCACTTTTCACAGAATGATTTTAATTTGCTGGGTTTTAAAAAAGTACACCCAGCCAGGGATGCTAAATGACCTTCGAAAATTGTACTTAATTTAGTAAAAATTGCACTTTTTAGACCCTTATTGTACTAAATCCCAAAACCATAAAAACATTTTGCAACTTATAAAAATTTTAGACGAAGACTTTTTAGCTTTATTCAAATGATAGTGGAAGAGGGTAAAGATATGTTTCACAGAGTAACAAGACCAAAGAAAAAGTACAATTGTACTGACTTTATCATTCCTGAACCCAGCCAAAACTTGGCATTGATCTCTCTCTCTACTTCTAAACTTATTGGGTGTATAACTTTAAAATGTAGGATTTATAACAGATGACGTATCTTGTATACATGCCTTTAATAACTTAAGTGGAATTTTGAAACGTAAACGTTTTTAATTAGTTTTCACTTTTGCATGCCTTTTTTATTTGCTTTGAAATTATTAAATTCTGTGACAAGACACAGAAACATTTGTGCAAAGTTTTGGTGAACTTCTTCAAATTAAAACAGAAGTGCAGCTGAAGAAGAGCTGATGTTCATCGAAGCTTATCCTAAACAGAGTTCAACGATTTAAATGTGCCAGAAGTTCAACTAGTTCGGAATAGGTGTTTTTGACAAGAAATTACAAGAAATGATAAATTTGAGGCAATACGTTACGAAGATTATTGTTGGGTGGCACCTCAGCAGCAATTTAAAAATGCAGCAGGGTTTATCCAAAAGCAGAGTGATTAAGTTGCGCACGAGTTGAAACCAATAACTAGAAGCACAAAAATTTTTTTTGTCAATCAGACGATTAAATGCCAAAGCCTTTATACCGTGGTACTCAGGTAATGATCTGTATTTGATGGAAGCAGAAAATTCTCATCTATTACGAGTTGCTGAAATTAGGCTAGGCGATCAAAGGCTACATGTAGCGACCCCCATGGGTTTGTTTTAAGCGCATGAAATATGAGACCAGTCATGAAGTTGCAATAATTGAATGGGTGATTCAAGTAGAGATACTTTTTTCAATAGCCTTTTTTTTTGCCAGATCACTTGTGAGTCTTGTCCCGCTGCAATGTTATTTTGGTTTAGTATTGTTTGGCATTTCATAATGGAAAGACTTATTTATGCCTGAACAACATTTACAAATCTGTCAACCTTATTACGAAAATTCACGATCTGTAACGAATGTGTTTTGTGCACTTCGCTAAACTTATGGTCAACATAAATGGCCTACTGAGCGTACTATTCGCAACACCATCACCCGTTTTGAGACCCAGCATTCATCATAATATTCGACCGAATAGAGCACGTCCAGCAAATATAGCGGCCGTAGCTGACAGTGTAAACGAAGACCGTGGAGAGTCGATTCGGCGCCGTTCGCAGCAACTCGGACTGACGTATGGAACGACTTGGCGCATTTACGGCACCACTTTCCACACATCGCATCAATCAATGGATTTATTGAGAGAACACTTCGGTGAGCACATAATTTCACGTTTTCGGCCGGTCGATTGGCCACCAAGATCGTGTGATATCACAACATTAGACTTTTTCCTGTGGGGATATGTAAAGTCTAAAGTTTATGCGGAAGACCCCGCTTCGATTCAGGCCTTTGAGGAAAACATCACGCGTGTCATTCGCCAGTTACCAGTTGAAATGCTCGAACGAGTCATCGAAAATTGGACTCAACAGATGGACCATCTGCGACGTAGCAACGGCCAACATTTGATTGATATTATCTTCAAAAAATAAATGCCAACGAATGTTCTTTTAAATGATAATACACATTCCCCATTAAATTTTAATTTTTGGTGTTTTTTTCTTTGAAAAAGTAGGGAACCTCGAAATGGATCACGCATTATTAAGACAACGCTCGGCCACATGTGTCAAAACCTCTATTAGAAGTTTCTGGTTGTGGGTTTTTGCAGTTAGCTTTCTTGTTTCATTTGAGTACTATTTATTTGGATCGAGGCAGGAAAGGGCTTCCGAAATTGGCTTGATTCGGTTTTGGCTGAAAAATTGAGCACAAATGACAAATGAATAAAATGGAATTATAAATAAATTAATACTGTGCCATTAATACTTGTTTGCAATAATCGCTTCAAATTTAGGAAAAATAATCCCTTCTGCATTACTCGGAAGTGGTCTTATAAGGAATATCTTACACGTAATTTCACAATTTTCCTAAATGAAATTTCTCCTTAGTGAAAAGTAAGCCATGTGCCTCTGTTCATATTCCTTTAAATGTCCTTTTACGTACTTTACCGCACCATTACATTAACCAGCAACCAAAACAAATACAAAGAAAAGCACAAACACATACCCACTAGTACTTGCACAAAAAAAAGCAAACATTTCGAATTGTGTGAGTCCGTTAACGATAACATCAGTGGAATTCTCTTAAACTTGCAACTCAAGTGGAAATTATGTCTTATAAAAACGTTAAATATAAAAAAAAAACTTAAATTTGTTTTTTGTATCTTGAAATTGTATAAATGAAACAAAAAAATTTTTTTTTCTTTTGTTTTAAATTAAAAGTTTTTTCTTTCTTGGTTAGCAAAGAAACAAAAGGTATAGGGTTTTTTCTGATTTGTAGCGGGTTGTTTTTGTGTTTCATTTTAATAAAATTAAATCAAATTAAGGCTTTTGTGGGTTTGTTTTAATTTAAAGAGTTAATAAAAAGCAATACAAAAGTTAACGAAGGAAAGGTACTTATTTTAAGGACTTTATAAAATACTTAAATTTAAGAAACAAGGAATAAATAACGAAAGAGAATCCTATATGAATGTATTAATTTACAGCGAAATTAAAGTTCCTAATTTATATTTATTTGATTAAATCTATGGATATGGATCCTTACAGACTATTATATATTACAAGATTTTATATAAAGGCATTTTTAACGAAAAAATTTTGTTAAGACATATTAATTATTTAAAAACACAATAATATTGCGTTTTATTACATTTACCTTAATAGAAAAATCGATTATGCTATACAATTCATTGAAATTTTTGCATATTCTCCTCAAAGGATCAGCATCAGCATAATTTGTTTGAACAACAGGAAGTGGTATTAGGTGTCGGGTAAAACGTCGTGGAATACTAAAATTTATGTTACGAAGAAGGAAGTCGGAGAGGACATCTCCATTAATCAAATTAATTAGAAATGCTACATTTAGCATAGTCCTTCGGCTTTTTAAGTAAGGTAGTTTAATTCAATGATAACCTCGCAGTATACGAAGGAAGATTCCCAGCATAACGACCAAATGAGCTCCTCAGTCAGAATAAGACAAGCTGCTTTTGAACAGATTCTTTTTGGTCTATGTGCATATTAATTTCAGGATCCCAGACAATAGACCCATACTCCAAAATAGGTCTTACTAAGGATGTATATAGTTGTTTCGTTACATTGGGATCTGTAAACTGGTTAGACCATCGTTTTATACAAGCAAGTACACCACGAGCTTTATTTATAGTCATTGTAATATGCTTGCAGCAATCTTACTTAGGATCAAGTAGAATACCAAGATCCAGAAGTTCTCTAACTAACTCTAGTTGATACCCGTCCAGGAAATAGTGTAGCATTGATGTGACTTCCTTGGGGGACTAGATGACTTCCTTGGGGGACACCAGAGCTAACACATATTTCTTTGGAGGTGGTATTATTAAAAAGAACACACTGTGTCCTGCAGGTTATACACGATCGTAACCAGCACAAAGCGTTGCAAATAAGCTAATAAATTCAGCCAACTGAGAAGTAGGTTATGGTTGATTTTGTCAAAAGCTTTGCTGTAGTCAGTATAAATAACGTCCATAAGTTGGCCATCCTTAAAAGCTCGATTTGTTAGAGTTGTTAGTTGTAAAATATTTGTTACTGCAGAACAACCTTTCCTGAAACCATGCTTACATTGATAATATTGAGGATAGGAGAGTCTGTTAAGCATTTTTCAAAAACTTTAGGAATTGCACTCAATTTTGCATTGCCCCTATAATTCGTTATGTCTGACTTGTTTCCTGATTTAAATATTGGTATGATAAAGGATTTCCTCAAAAATTTGGGAAAATATCCGCATTTTAATGACACATTAAACATAATAGCCAAAGGAGTAGCCAAAGGAGTAGCAAAGGTATGAGCACAATTTTTGAAAACGCAAGCCGGGATGCCATCAGTTCCACTACGCAATAACGATTATATTGTTTTTAAAGATAAAGCAAGTTTATGACTCTATTCAATTTCTTTTATTGTATATTTCTTATCCAGAATGCCTGGTATTTTTTAAATATAAAATAAGATAATGAAAAGAGAATAATTGTGATATTATTAGAAATTTATTGTCATTTTAAGCAATTGCCTTTTTTAATCAAAAGCAACATAAAGGTTTGTATATTTTGGGATCTTTAAGAAACATCTTGCCTACCATTTAGAAAATAGGCAGTAATTCTGGCTACAATTTTTTTAAATTTAAAAAAAAATTATTCAAAATTGTATATAAATAGTTTTTAATGTTTTGTGATATTCATAATTTTTCTGCTTATTTTTGCTAAATCTACACAGAGCGAAAAAACACGTTATAATAGTATCAACCAATGGTATTAAAATAATAACAAAGTGTTGTTAATATTTCGACAACATCTGTTGTCAAACTTTTAACAAACTGTTGTCAAATTGGTACCAAAGATGTAAAAAATACCATTCGTGTCATTATTCGCAGTTTATCGAAATAAAAAAGTAAACATTTTTATAAATAATTAAAATTAGTGAAAAATAAAAAAAAAATTGGACAGTAAAAAAATATAATAAACTGTGACGTCCACTTTTTGTTCCTACGAAAGAGATTTTTTTTTGAAAAAAATATAATTTTTGACCTTAGAAAAATCAATTCCTTATCGGCGATGACGATAAGCAATTAAAAACTCCTTGTATCTATAAATATGGAAGGTATTTATGATTATTTAAAAGGTAAGTTTAAATACAATAATATAACATTTTTAGTTAATTTTAAAATTCCTTTATTTAAATTGCTAATGTGACATATAGCAGCTTGCGGTTTATAAATAAAGAATATGTGAAGGAAGCTGTGCCATACTTAGGCCTCCGCACTGAATTCAAAGAAAAGCCCTTTTCATGATAAAAGCTCAAGTATGTATGTATATTGTACTGCAATTTTGTTTTTTTAAAAAATAATTTGCAATTTTTGTTTTGTTATTTAAAAATGTAAATAAATAAATATATTTCAAAAATTATTTTCGGGAATGAAATATTTTATTAATTAATTCACTTATTTAATGATGTGCTAGTTTCTATGCGCAATTCGCTGGTTGCTTAGGCCAGCTCGTCAACAATAAATTTCAGTGTTTTCATTCAAAATTTGGGATTATTAGCACATCATTAATAAATGAATTAATTAATAAAATATTTCATTCCCGAAAATAATTATTGATAATAAATTTGCATGTGCCCGGCAAATAAAAAACTGAAATGGCAAGCTGCTTTATTTAAGCAACTTGTTTTTTTTATTTTATTTTTTTCTTTCTATCCTCTTACAACTACAATTCGTGTTGGAAAAAAACCAGCCAATTGTAGGGGAATGTAAGAAAGAAAAATTAACGGTTTATTGTTGTGTCTTTGTTGAAGCTTTGATATTGTTACACTTTTTTTTTTTTTTTTTTTTTTTTTTTTATTCCTACACTAAATCCCGCGAAGCTTTTCGCTTGTCTGCAGGAGACCAGAGTCTCTGGCGGGAATCGAACCCGCAACTCCGGTACTGATAGACTAGCTCGCTACCAGCTAGCTTACCGGAGCTCCCTGACCTGAGTGTTTTAAAATTCTTATTCACTTTATGGTCTTACTTGTATAATATTTTTAGCTTTTCTAAAGTATTTGGAAAACGTTTCCTGACGAGCTGGCCTAAGCAACCAGCAAAATGCGCATAGAAACGAGCTTTCCCACAGCAATAAATTTTATTAGCACATTATTAATAACTGAATTAATTAATAAAATATATTTCATATGCTTCTTTTTATTGCTTAGGTTCAGAATAGATGACGCTTTACGCAGAACAATGTGTTGTCGAATTGATAACTGAATGTTGTCAATAAACCAACAGTGTGTTATCAAAAACGAGAACAACCTGTGGTCGAAATGACACCATTATTGTGAAAATATATTAACATTTTGTTGTCAGAATAAGACCAAATGGTGTAAAAATGACAACTTGGTGGTAAAAAAATGTTGATACCATTCGTTATCAACTTGAACACAAGCGTAGTTAGCTCACTTTTGACAACGGATGGTATCAATTTTGGTATTTTTATACCGTTTTTTTCCCTCTGTGTATGCTTAACATGGTTTTTGCTTACACCTCTTTACACATCTTTAAAAGCAAAATTTTTGGACACCAATAAACTGCCAATGAGAAGCATTGAATAATAGTCAAAGAATATTCAAAGATTTTTCCTTAAATTTCCCGCTTTATTTGATTTAATATTTCTCTAGAATTTTCTTAAATTGGAACCCTAATCTTAGTTTTAAATAAGACGAAATAAATGTTATAGTAAATTAACAAACAAATAAGAGTGCTATATTTTTTGATACCCTCTAATGACAGTTAGAATATTTCAGGAGTAGGATCTGTATGGGATATATAAGTTATTAACCAAGCTGCATAAAAACTCAAAACATTGCTTGATGTTATTTCTGGCCATATAAAGCTTAATTGAACCAAAATTTACCCCAATATCTATATATTATATACATATATATATGTATATACTTCGGTTAAAGGTATATTTAAATAATTTCACACAGTGGGCTTTATATGGGACGTTTGATAAATTATAAACCGATCCTCACGAAATTTGACAGTGTGATTTCTCATCTTATAGAATTGTCACAGACCAAATTTTATTACAATTAGGGATGCAGCATCGTTCCGAAAAACATCGATATTAAAAAACATCGATGTTTCCACGATAAGTATCGATGTTAAAAAACATCGGTACAAACACGATACATCGATGTTTTAATTTTTTTTCTTATTATTATTGAAAGATTTAATATGTACCCAACATGGAACTTAGCGGGTGTACTTTTTTAACAATAGCAAAAAACTAAAAATGCAATTCTTAATATTTTTCCATGCCCTACACGATTTTACCTTGGGAGAACTGATATTTGCAAAAAATTAAAAAACTTATAACCCTATTACACAGTCTCCAAAATTGTTTTAACATTTCTTTAGTTTACAATATGGGAACCACATTTGTATATGTAGTTATGCAATGCATATTATGCAGGTACATATGTACGTACTTTGTACACGCCGAGAAAAAACATGTTTAAATATGGTCACCTCCAAAAAAAACTATTTTTAAAGAAAATTTTGAACATATTATGTTTAATTTTACCATTTTATTGTTACCTACAACCATATTATTGTTAAATTAGTCCTCCATCAGGAAGCCACAACCATATTATGGTTGTGCTTCGTTGTGTATTGGTTGTCGATGACAATAATTTGGTTAAATAAATCATAATATGTTTACAATTTTATTTAAAAATAGTTTTGTTGAAGGTGACCATATTTAAACATGTTTTTCCTCTAGGTGTACGCCTATACTTTGAAATACACTTTTTCATATTTTTAAATGAAGGGTTTAATTGAAAAAATAAATATTTAAAATGATAAAAATATTATGAAAAAAATTTAAATAAATGAAAATATTAAATAGACGATGTCGATGTTTTTTAGTTTTAACGGCGATGTATCGTCCATCAAAACATCGATGTTAACATCGGTGCTTATGACCAATAGATCGATGTTTTCTAAACATCGATGTAACGTTTGCATCCCTAATTACAATAGAATTATTCATTACAGTTTTAGGCGTACTGTTTCCGAGTGTATGCTTTCTAGGAGACCTTTCGTAAATTATGGACTGATGTTTGCAAAATGTAGTAGTGTAAATTCTAGTCATATAAAACGAATTCATGCAAAATCTCATAGCAATTTATATTGGATTTTGTAACAATACAATCAATTGCAATCTTGCTTGCTCTTTTTTTTTATCAATTTCCTAATAAAAAAATCATGCTTACCATTACCAGTTTCGAATATAACATTCCAAGGAGTTAAACAAATTTAAGTTATTTATACATTTACGTAAATCACAATTGCTTGGCTTTCGAAGGACTATAGTCAAATGTTTATTTTGATAACGCTTCAATAAGCAATTTAAACTATTAAAAATTTCCATTTATTAAAATATATTCCCTTTTTTACTTTTAATTGTTTTAGGACATAATCATTAATCTAAACAAATAATTTAAAGTCAATATTATGATGACTTTTGTTTACTCACTAAGGCCCTAAACAGTAATCATCTTCCATTGTAATAATTAGGTCAATGATTTCCGCTTCTAATTAATTCCATACAATTTTTGCTAAAATAACAATAAACAATTTTGTTATTAGGCTTCGTACAGGAAAGGGATAACCAGACTAAGAAAGCGGTTGTTATAGAAATCTTAAATAAGTAAGAAAATAATCTGTAATTTATTTTTTTATTTCATTCTTACAAAATTTTTTTTTTTTTGCTTTTGTATTGTCTATTTTCGAACATTAAAAGGATCATGGTGTTATTTACGCCTCATTGAATATTAAGGTACGTGAGCCTTAGGCTGAATTTAATTTAATATTCTAAATTCTAAGAGGCACTAGCTCCTTCTGCCCTTTCGTAGATGAAAAGGCAAAAGCTCGTTACTGTAGTATTCTTCTGTAAACTTTATGCTATACTAAGTTTTGTGTGTGTAAGAATGTGTAGGTAAAAGATATTTTTGGTAGTTTCCCAGTTGGCCAAATTGTCGCTTACGACGTTGTCACTTGCATGGTGATTGAATATTAAAAGAAGTAAGAGTGGATTATTCGACGATGCCGAATCTTATATTCCCTTCACCATGGAGCGAAAAACACAGAATGTTATATTAATACTGTTATATGAGTTATATAAGTACCGTTTTTTAAATATATTTTGTGTTACGCCCACTTCTCCAATCCTGCTCACATTTAGGCAAATGTTGTAAATTGATAAACCTAATTTGGAAGAGTTCTCTCTTGCCATTCGCCAGATAAACAGATCTCTATAATGTCTTTGTACGGGAGGTGCCATGCCTACTTAAGAGAGGTTGTGTATCGATAACCCAGCCATGTGTATCAAATGTGGAGAATTTTTCTCTTACCGTTCTTCAGATATAAACCACTCTTTTATATATGTACTTTATAGGGTGTAAGATCAATATTGTAGAAAATGCAAACAAAATGAAAAACTTCTATATACCCTTCTGCCTTGGATGAAGGGTATTGAAAGCTTATTAAAGAGCATGTTTCTAAGCCGACACAGCCATAAAAATATTAATATTATGATAACGATAAGTTAAACAGCACTGTCGCTCTTGTCGTCTAGCTCGCTTTTGGTGACACTTTTTCGAAAACGTTGCTCTCTCTTTATTGTCGTCAGTTATTTTACATTATCGTGCACAAGTCCTAAAGTATAGTTTAGTATAGTGGACAACTGGGTTGCTCGTCTGGGGTAATGAAAATACGTTATTTGGTAATGTTGTTGTTGTTGTTACTGCTGCTAGTATTTTTGCTGCCATAGCTCTCGGTGCGGAGGTGTCGTTTGTAATGTTCGCAATCATTTTTCAATAAACAAACAATTCGTAAAGGTCTCTTCATACTATTGAATTTAAGGGCTTAAACTCTTAAATACAAGTTGGTAGTCAGTCAGTCGGTCGAGGTGTTGCTATTGATGATGATTCTGCCATTGGTTCTCTATGGAAGTTAATTTTACTATACTATTTTCTTGGGAACGTTTACAAGAGAAAAATAAAAGCTTATTCGGAAAATTTTCTAAAATAATGTTTATTTTACTACGTGCTGAGGTAAATCTATACCCTGTATATCTCCTTTAGTCTGAAAACTTTTGTGTCTGGATATAATTCAAATAGAGTTTGTTTAGTAGTGGGACAAATTGCTGTATTTTGGCAGAACAAAAACGTGTTGCTGTTAGTTTATTGAAGATAGTAAGCATGTTCTTGGGGGGAAAGGAAAACATGATTTTATTGATAATCTTTTGACTTTTGTTGGCTGGTATGATTGGTTATTTGCTTCAGTGGCTTCGTTTTTGGGCTGTAGGAATTTATATGTTTTTTTTTTATTATTGGTTGTACTTATTAATTTGTTTAGTTTATCTTTTAAACATTTCGTTATTTTTCTGTTTAGGTTTAAATGTAACAAATACTGATGTTGGAAAATAATATCGATGTTACAAGTGCACTTTTGTGAATAATTATTTTAAAGGAAATTATAAATCTTTTTTACACTTTACATCTACTGTTTACGTCTTATCTTTATTAATTGATTAGACTCATAATAATGCCATACCGATCACAAGTTGTTAGCACATAATTTTACTAAATAATAAAACGCCTTAAACGTGTTTAAAAAGAACTAAAACTACGTTTTTCAACTGTTACACTTTCAATTTACTGACCGCGATCCAGTATCGCGATTTTTATAGAACGTGTAGAGTGAAGTATTGATAGATGCATATCGCAGAATAGCCTAATTTTATGTGATCCATCAATATTGATCGCGAACCAGATATCACAATATATATTGAACGTGTATCAGTGCCGATAAACAGGCATAACTCAAGATTCAATTATATTAAGGAGAGCAAAAAAACAGGCTTCAAAAACATGGTAACAATTTTTTAATCAAATTGAGTTTCCCAAATGTTAAAGAAGACAGTGACGCAAAAGAAATTTTCGTTTTCGCTATACATTTGATTTTTGAACTTGTTTATGAAAAACCAGTTCATATGTGACACTTTATCGCAAAACGTAGCGATTTCGAAACGTGTTTGGCGGCGAGATTTTCCATTCTGCAATTAGCGCCTTTTGGCGAATTATTAAATAGTTTGCAATATTGTTGGCTATTATTGATGAGCTACGAATTTGTTTTGAGAATCGTTTAAGTCAATACGAAACAATATATTATTTTTATTCTGGTATTTTTATGCGCAGAAAAAGAATATGGTTAGAGGTAACCATATTCCAAGAGCAACATACAATTTTTGGATTTTAATAATGTTTATGTTTTGCAGGTAACCATACTTTGGTTAAATATGACCATAATATGTCTAAAATTGACAATAACTTGCCCGAAATCCACCATAACATAGTTAAAATTTAACCTTGTTTGTTCAAAATTACCCATATTTTAGTTAATGTTAACCATAATATGGTCAAACTTTTCCAGAACTAGAACAAAAGTTACCATATTATGGTCAGATTTAACAATTATATGGTCAATGTTAACCATATTATGGTTGTTTATTTTAGTCATCTATTAAATTTGCTTGTAAATTTATTATTTTATTTCGTTTTTTTTATTCATGTTACGTGTTAAGTTCTACTTTTATAAGGTATCCCCTATAATTCATTTTCCAGCCTGTGACGATCTGCATAAGCATTCCTTCTTACAGGTTTGTAGAGCTACGTAAGTTTATGTACTTTCATCAGTAATTAAAATAAATAAACAAGCCTAAAGGACCCTCAGCAATATAACGGCCCTTTTCACTATCAGTGATTAAGTGTTAATTGACACATTAACCGTAAGTTAGCAAAATTTGCTTTTCACAATCTACGATTAACACGTAACCGAAAGTATTTAACGAAAAAGTTGTTGTTAAATATAACCGAAGAAAATATCCTGGTTAAGTGTATGTTAAAATAAAAATCTAAAGAAAATGCAGAAAATAGCAATACAAATTTTCATTCAAACAACATTATTTTAGGTAGTGTAAAATCGAGAATTAAAAATGTTCTTAAAAATTGGAACCCTCTTTATTTATCGGTATATTTTAAAAAATGTTAAAAGCTTGATAAATTATTGTATGTTTAACGCAAATATTTGTTGCCAATATGTAAATTTTATTTCGGACATGGTTCGTTTCAAAAAACACACTTCCATTATGACAAATATGACCATTGATCCAAAAATCTTTACTCTTTATAATAATTAAGAATTAAAGGTCCTTATAATGAAATCAGATCATATTTTTATCATTATTATTTTCTTTTACAAAAAATGAGCTATCGATTTTTTTCACAGACGTACAATACATACACATATGTACGTACATACATATGTATACATACATACATAGATATGTATACATATCTACATATCTTTTGATCAAATATGTTCATATGTTCGCTTTTATTGCGTGGAGTAAAGCCCCTTTATCTGAAAACAAATACTTTTTTTTATGATTTTTTAATTTATAAAATATATTTACAATTGAAAATCAATTTTTTGTTTTGCATTACACTATTTTTCGTAAACAAACGGAGATGGTATTGCCACACTTTCTATCTAAAGTTTTTGTTATGTAACCGAAAGATGGTGAAACAGAAACCCTTAACCGTTGGTTAAAAAGTGTGTGTTAACCTAACCGACAGTTTGTTAATTTTCTTGTTAAATTAATTTAATTTTATATTGTGAAAAGGGCCGTAAGTAATAAATATATATGTATGTATAAGAAAAAATATATACAAATATTTATAACAATTGGTTTTGATAATTAAAAATCACTTTTTATTAGTGGTATGACATAAATTTAGTTCAGGTTTACAGCCACATACCTTCGTGTGACCTGCACAACCCGGAATTTTGCATCTTTCTTGCCAAGGGCCAATGTTGAGTTCGGTCTAGTCTTTGGGAGACAGAATATGCAAATTCGGTTTACGTTTTTTTTTTTTTGATTTAAGTTTCGAGGCATGTCGTACCAATTTTAAATCTATAAATCTTAGATTTTTTTCCTGGTTGGTCTTGGATATTTCTGTTATAAAGAATGAAGGCATTGATGCTTGCCATGTCTAAAATATGCTAAAGTAATCTATTTGTCCACTTCCTGCAATTTAGATCTATTTTGTGGTGGCTCATAGAACTGTGCAATAGATCTTATCTCTCTCCTCATATTTCCATTGTAGTCCTCCACAATCTGCGGACAAGCGACCATTGTAATTTTGTTCTGCTTTTTGTCAAATCTACGAACAGAAACATTTTTGTTTGGCACAATTGAGGAAAACGCTGGCTTAGTTCCTATATACATATGTATCTCGAAAACAGATTGACAGATTTTGTATCTCTTCATGAAATAGAAGTTATATATATTTCATTGACACTATACCTACGAATATATGTATACAATTTAGGGAATCAATAACAGGCCTAATAAGGTATAATCTTTATATAAATTTACGAAGTTTTGTAACGCTTAAAGAAAACTGTTCATCTAAATACGCATACCGTACGATTTTTTCAAAAAAAAGTTTTCTTAGCTCTCAGGGAATAAATAACTCCAAACTTGATAAGGATTAACTAATGACTAAATATCTTTAGGGAGAGAGTTATCTCCTCTACATTCAACTTCTTGACTTCGAAATTGTAAACTACCATGTTCCACATTATTTTCTCAAATTCTAAAGAGCTGGGATCTACAATTATATTTTGAAGTTTTGAAGGAAATACATTGTATTTCAAAGAACTTAGTAAAAAGTCCTGCGAATGTATACAAAAGCAGCCTGTGTAAAAATATATTTTTTTATACAAAGTTTTTCTTTTCAAAAACAAACATAGTAGCGGAGTTCGGTGTTTTATGCAAATTGTCTTGTGAAAGAGCAAATGCAAAATATCGTACCTCTTTTGTAAAATCTAACAACAAAATGCACAGTTTCCGTTAGATTTCATAAAAGAGTAACGATCATTTTCATTTGCCCTTTCGCAAGACTATTTGCACCAAACACTGAATACCGCTAGTGTATAAAAAGCAAGGAACATTTGCAGTTAGTGCGCAGTGCATAGTGTATCTTGAAAGATACAACCACTAAAAGTGATTTTAGAACTAAAGTTGTGGTGATATTTTTTTAAAAATTCATAATTGTTTAAAAATTTATAATTAATCAGAATACACCATAGTCGACAATATATATATATTTTGGTTAAATTAAAATCAACCATTACTAATAAAAAAGTAAAAATTTTAATAAATAATTAACATTAGTGAAAAATAAAAAAACACCTTGGACAGTAAAAAAATATAATAAACTGTGACGTCCACTTTTTTTCCTACGAAGAGATTTTTTTTTTGAAAAAAATATAATTTTTGACCTTAGAAAAATTAACAGTGTGTTATCAAAAATGAGAACAACCTGTGGTCGAAATGACACCATTATGGTGAAAATATATTAACATTTTGTTGTCAGAATAAGACCAAATGGTGTAAAAATGACAACTAGGTGGTAAAACAATGTTGATACCATTCGTTATCAACTTGAACACAAGCGTAGACAACGGATGGTATAAATTTTGGTTTTTATATACCGTATTTTTCCCTCTGTGTAGGTATTTAAAGTTTACAAAATTTTTCCATTATGATTTTTCCAATTTATTATCATAAACCAAATTTTTAGCAACTAGCTGTCCC